>OY776300.1:12039179-13239179 GCA_963675345.1 Trididemnum clinides | reverse complement strand
TCACATTGAATGGCAAACTGGTAAAATTCGAAACAGTTTCAAATATCAGTGCAATTATTTTCATTTCTCATGTATCTAGAAAACTACTTATCGCGAAGGCTTTGCAAGGAGCCAGAATGCCATAAGTACAATTTCCATTCGAATTGTTTTGTCTCAAGCACTTCTCTCTGATAACTGTACAGTCAGTCTTCCTTATACGGTACTTTGTTATTTGGTTAATTCATAGTTACGGTGTTTGATAATTTAATTATTATCCTCGATTCTTTTTACGGTAAGAAAAATTCACAGATACGGCATCCGCTCTTGTTTTGTTTGCACCGCACCGTAGCGCCACCATGCCGCGCGGCCGCCACAACAATCAGTCTCTTCCCGCGTTTCCCATTGAGCACAAGTGAAATCCTACCGTGTTTTTGTGGATATTGTTATCACGACGCACCCATAATGGCCCCAAAAGGTTCTGCAGTAAAGGCTGGAATCCCTATTGTCCCTTAGCGTCTGGAAAGACATCATCTAATAGATTACGTGGCGAGTGAAAGGTAAATTAAACAATTTTTGTTTTTTCTTTTGTGCAATACTTTACATTTTTTATTAGACTATTTCATGTCTGTAAGGGTGACTTTCAGCGTGCGAGAACACATCCCTATTATTGCATGTTGCAATGGGTTGGGTATACGGTAAATTCGATTTGCGGTAAGGTTTCCAGTAACCCATATTTACTATATAATGAGGACTTATTGCACTTTATAAATTACGGTCTCCAAGTTGTGATGCGCATGAACTGAATTTCTGATCTTTATAACGATTAGGCTACTTACCGTTGCATATTATTTTATGGTAACTTTTCCGACGCGGTTATGCTAGTTTAAACTAACACTACGAATTTAACAACATCAAAATTAATACAGTTCTTACTTTGGCACTTGCATTTGAACCAGCGGCACACGCATTGGTAACCTTTACCACAATAAGGAGAGCAGTGACGTCCTATTAAAAACAAATAAGTTGTAGCTTTGCCTTTGAATATAAAAATAGAAGCGTATGCAAAGCCTAGATCTATACAGGAACGATGGTATTGTTACTCTTTGTGAAATACAGGAATTTGCGTTGTATTTATAAAGCAGCATCAATAAAAACTGGCAATTACTGGTGCTGTCAAATGTTGGTAAAGTATGACTGATGGAGCGATTTTTGTCCCTTTCTATGCTATTTTTATCAAAAGGGTTGAAGTCTTTTTCAGTGTTTTGTGATCAATCTGTGGATGAGCAAGCAGATATTGATTTGATTGTTAACAACGCCTTTGCACATTTGATGATATTTTCTGTTCAATTCAAGTATAATGCAAAAAGTTTCTTGAATTTATTACTGGAGCTAGACTTCTCTCGCTTGGATGAAAAGTGAGGCTAGAAAATGTTTTTTGATGTTGTCGTTTTGTTGTTGGGTCAAAGCGTTTGCTGCGTAATTGTTAACCGGGGTTCAATTTTTCTGTCGATTTATGTGAAAGATCAAAAAAATGAGCTCAAACACTTCCTCCTTGGTGCTGTACAAAGGGGAAAACTAGGCTAAATACTTTGCTTGAAAACAACCCTGGAATTGATAAAAGTAATTGCTAACAGTATTTCTTTTTATTTTATGCAAATTTTGAAGTCTTTTGAGGCCTTTAGCAGACAGTCGACTTTTGACACTTTTTTGAGGCAGTGACTGTGGCCATAAATTCTGAGAGACGCAGGGGTCTAGAAACAGCTTCTTGAAAAATTCTGCTTCAGTTGATTAACTATCGCTGAGCGGACCTAATTAAGCACCTAGAAACTCATTAAGCTGGAGCTAGAATCTTTTACAATCCTCGGTTATATTTTCTAGATGAATAATATTAATATATTTCAGGTAAAGCTAGTCTCTTACTTGGTTTTGAACTTGATGACGGGAAGTTTAGAGCTTTTAATTATCCTGTGCCCGCGGCACTAGCGAGAGTAGAAGACAGTTTCTTTCTCTGCCGCTTTTTCTACGGCACAAATGCCTTTCAGTGTTATGAATTTCTGGTTACAATAGGTAAGCATTTTTTAGTAATCTTAACACAGCCGGAATTGGGACTTGGACCTTACGCTTACAACGCGAGCACCTTAACTCTTGCACCACCGAACGAAAGAATTATAATATGTTTTTCTCTGACTTTCTCTCGGCGCTCAGCATAAAGACAGAATGAAGGAAAGTGAGCGTGATAAGAATATGCCTTGGCGTTAAAAAGGAGAAACTGCAATACAGTAGAAACAGCAAATTATTTTACTTGGCTTGCACCAATAATATGGATTTCCGTGATATCCCTTCGGGCAGTAACATTTCTTCCACTTCTTTTCACACTTGGCTTTCAATCCACATCTATAACGACCACACTCTGAAGCAATAAAAAGTCGACAATAATAAATATTCATCGTGAATAAAATCCCATAAAGATCCTTCAAGACAAGAACAGCAAGCTACATGCTGTTACTTCTTTGAGAAAGCTACATCAGTTTTAATTTTTATAGTTTTTCAAGTAATACAAAAAGTTGTACAAAGTCAAAAACATTCTTTCACAATCTTTGAAGTTTAAATTTGTTATAAAACAGAAATTGATCACGCTAAATTAAAATTTCAAAGCATTTTGATATCAAAAGTTCTGGGAATTTAGAACACTTTCTTTTTACAAAAACTGTGATGCTATCGTGATCAAGTGCAGCGCTAGTGGTAATTGCGTCTATTGCAGGCGTAGCTTGCTATATGGAGAGAAAAAAGCTCATTTGGAAACGAGTTTTTCTTTGCAGACTAACATTAAGCGCTTATCATAGTTGATCCAATTTATCTAATAGATCTTTAGGCCAGCCTGCCGATAAAATTAACTTTCGGGCCTAATTTGGGCTTTAAATTAATTTTCAGGTTCGGACCGGGTTCGACCTTTTCTGGTTTAGCTGTTGTTGTTAGGGCCCAAAATCTGAAACCCGCTAGCAAATCTGGTGTGGCATTTTGATTCAAAACACCATTAGACGATTTTGATGTTTTGCTTCATTTATGGAAACGCAATTGCTACAATATCAAATCATCTTATTATGTAATCTGAAACCGACCAAAACAATATCATTAAATTAAAGATTTTAGGGATTTTTCGAAACCTTTGCTTGAATGTGAGCACCTTGCACATGCATTTGTTGTCCATTTCATAAGATTATACCACGCTATTTATACTATTTTAAAGTTAATCAGTTTGGTTAATAACTTATAATTGTTAGTTTAGTTAGTACATACTAAGTTACAGTAATCAACTATTTTAAGAATGCCCACAACATAATAAGCTACGTACTTGTACCAAAATGTCTCCAACCGGTTCCATCGGCAGTCAAAGCCAAGACCAACACCAATCCAAGAACGACGAGCAAAATCTTTGTCGCGGCCATTTTGCAGTTTCTTGAAGCTTTCTTTTGAACGAACAAAGGCTCCCAATCTCAACTCCTTTATATAGACCCGAGATGGACTCTTCATATTTTCTTTCGACAAGCCAATGTCGGAATATAAATTGCTTTTTTAATTCTACTTGCAAAATATATATTAAACTTTGCATTTATTAATTTTTTTCATTTATTAGAGTCTGCGCTCTGTTTTTATTACCAGCGATGCTGTTGCAAGCACGTGCTGAAAAGAAAAGCAAATGCATACGATTTTTCCAAATACAAATATCTGCAAAAATCGGAACTCTTAAAACAACATAGAGATAATAATTCAAAAAGGTTCGGTTTAAAAGATTCAATGTTTTGTAGCAGTATTATAAAGTTGGTCTGCTTCGGCTTAATCTCTTCAAGTGGTATCCAGATAAAGAAGTTAAACTTTCGATCGCGTTTTTACGCGCAGTACTTTTTGTGTGTTGTGCTGGTTCCAAAATGTACGTTGTTATTCTTCTTAAATCTAAAAAAACAATTTTATAGCTGCTAACCGGCGCGATGGCGTAATGGTTAGAGCGTTCGCTTCGCAGTGGGTAGAACTAGGGTTCAATTCCCTAGTCGAGTAATATCAAAAGACTTTAAAAAATGGTACTCACAACTTTCCTGCTTGGCTCTCAGCAAATAGGGATAGTGTGGAGAACAAGCAGGCAAGCTTGCTTGTTGTGTTCTTGGGTAAGACATTTAATGGGATGCCTCTATTTTTATGTAGCAGACAAGTAGTGGTGCCAAGCAGTCTACCCGTCGTGGTGCCACAGTCTAACTGAAGACTCGCAAACAGAGTGTGAGCGCTGACGCGGTGTACAGTATATACGGTACATTTTTCGTCATAATGCTCACAGCAAACAGCTCAAACGTCGAAGAATGGCGTATATGCCGTACCTCCATCCCGATGAAGAGGAGGGTAATCACAACAACAAAAACAACAACAACACGAAGAAGATAGCTGCTGCCAAGTTCGTATCTGCCATGGAATCTGGTGCGTATCGGGCCAACTGGCAGCTTCGTGACTTGAGGTTACCAAATTTCATGGAGCCCTCAGTGGGGTTTCACTCTTGAAGAAGTAGTACATGAAGCATACAGCATGCAATAAGCGATTAGGCGGCTCCATCGGCGTCACTCGGCAGGCTAGCAGTCAGTTACCTCAGTTCAGACTTGATCAGCCAGTTGCGCCGGCTTCACCCAACTTACATTTCTGAGAATGCCTCTGAAGTTGATACAAATAAACAACAAGTTGAATTATCGATAGCAATAACAAGTTGTTATTGTGTAGTAATGCAAGAGGCCAGCGATGCACTTAGCAAACTGCAGACAGTGACACTGTTTCGACCTATCAGGTCTCTTCAGTGCAGTTGGTGACCAATAAGAAGCTAGAGGCTTTTAATAAAGCATAGCTTAGACCGTCACACTTGTGGGACCAAATACTAGGTCCACTGTAGTGGATGGTCTGACAACCTCTGCGAAGCCGTATCACTCGTGAATGAGTGGCGGTTGTCGCAGGTGCACTACGTCTAACAACTGCTAGAACAATAGTGCTGTGGTCTAAGCTATGCTTTATTAAAAGCCTCTAGCTTCTTGTTGGTCACCAACTGCACTGAAGAGACCTGATAGGTCGAAACAGTGTCACTGTCTGCAGTTTGCTAAGTTGTTATTGATAATTCAATTATTGTACCAAACAATAAGTTGGTACAAATGGAGGCATCGCCGGCATGCTTCTAATCCAGATCGCCTTACTGGTACTTAAAATTAAGACTGGTTTTACTCATAAACTCTCAATTACCTCAAAAACTCTATCCTTTTCTTTCAATGAGTATACACGCAAAGGACGAAGTTGGGCGTGGGCGCCGTAATTACTTTTGCTTTACGATTACAAAAATAAGTAATGTGGCTGTAGGCTTGTTTCGGAATTTGGGGCAACCCGTTGCGTAATGATATTGTGTCACCAAGTTCCTTGGCTGCGGCTATGTAGCTTGGTCCCGGAATGAAACAAAAGAGACAATACCACAAAGGCTCATCCAGGGCGGGGGGGAGATGTATAAGGGAATGTATCCTTGCCGCCAGCTTTTCTCAGTCTTGGTTTTGTGAACTGATTTGTTGGCATTTGCGTCAAAAAAAATTTGTTTAAAAAATTAAATTTTGAGAAAAAGGTATTCATCTTCAACAACAATAAATCAATTAGAACTTCTTATTCTTTTCATCAAAAGCTTCTACATCTGCTACTGGTATACGTCATGCATCCAATCACCTGGTTGGCCAAACATCCCATTTTTGAGAAAAAAGTTTCCTCTATGAATACGATTATGCATTTGGTAACCATGACTATATTTCATGTGTTTCATGTTTTATGAAATTTCATGTGCTTATTTCACTAGACGCTTTGTGGCATGAATTCAAAGTTGTGGAAGAACGGTAAGGGGATTTGCGTTTGCTCAAGAAGTAAGCCACGAAGTCATTGGCCTACCGCTTATAACTCTTTGGTAATTGCTTGCTTAGTTTTAAACTTAAAGTCTGTGGTTGTACGTATGTTTCTTGCCCTTGGCATAAAACCCAACCAGGGAGGGGGTTGCAAAGAATTCCGAAGTATATCGTCCAGCAGCAACAGCTCAGTTCTTACAATAAGTTAGGTTATGGTTAAGTGCATAACTCACCGCTTAGTTTTTGTGCAAAAGGAGAAGATTGTTGTATTTCAATCCTGCAATATTTTGCATGAAAACTTGACATTTTGTTCCTCTTTGCTGCTCGAGAGAAAGAAGATCTTCGAGCAGTGGCGCCCAGTCTTTTTACGGTTCATGCCACATTTCACCAACGTGAAGCCTTGACGGGCCAAACAATAGCTGATTTTGGTGGGCTCAACTGGCCCATGGTAGGGTTACTGTATCCTAAAAGGAAAAATCTGCGTTCTAAACTCAAATTTTGTTGCACTCTATCGCAGGTCGAAATTTTTGTCGCACTAATCGCAGGTCAAAAAACTCCTTGCGCGGGAGCATGCGGCAAACGCGCCGCCCCTTGCGCACCCCCGTCTCAGGGGATAAGAGTACTCAGGCGCACCACATGACGTTACCACAAAAGTATTCAAACCTGGTGTCCATTTACACTTCAGTAATTATAATTTTCATACTTGCAATTGCATTATTAAAAAGCAGATTAAAACCTCTATGTAAGAGTACTGTAATGCATTGGAATTCAATAGGCAGCATATCAGCAACATATTTTGCTATTTGCTTTTGCTATCATAATAACAGTGGATAATAAGTACAGCTGCTGCCTGCTGCTGATTTTACCAAGGTACCAGACAGCATTATACTGTATAATATCATTTACCATTAAAACGAATCAAAGAATTTTGAA
Organism: Trididemnum clinides; assembly: GCA_963675345.1. Taxonomy (NCBI): domain Eukaryota; kingdom Metazoa; phylum Chordata; class Ascidiacea; order Aplousobranchia; family Didemnidae; genus Trididemnum; species Trididemnum clinides. The sequence continues at coordinate 13,232,367 of OY776300.1, read as the reverse complement.
GCGTTCTGAAAAGAGAAAAGAGCATGTTTACAAGAAGGCCGAAATGCTTAATTACTTGTCACATTGTCGATAAGCCTTAGATTGTTAAAATAATCGCTTTTATCAAAATCACCTTGTTAGCTTCTGCCGAAAAAGCTTTTACCCACGTTTCTAAATTTGTCCTTTTGGAGAAAAAGAAGAAAACAAGTTTTACAATCAATCGTAACTCGGATGTAATGTTGGTTCCATGAAAGTTTTCCCGGTTTGTAACTCGATTGCTGGCTTTGGTTTTAGCAAAAGATTTTTTCCTTAGTCAAAAATGCGAATTAAAAAAGATTATTTTAATTACAACATCATCATGACGCCACCAATCCCCTTATGACAATCACCCCGAATAGAGATCAATCGGTACCAAGTTTCATATTTGTAGATGTAATAGTTTCAGAGTAATGAAAGCACAGAGTTATACACAATGCACACGCACGCGCGCACTCACACACACACACACACACACACACACACACACACACACACACACACACACACACACATACTGACAGACTTGTGCTTTATAGTCTGGACAAGTCAGGTCAAAGGACTGTTATAAGTTTTTTAATAAGCTAATATGGTAATGCACATTGCATAATATTTGCAAATCATGGAAGAAATTTTGCAGGCGTTAAATTTGTTTTGATCAATTAGAGTGTGCAGTTATCGCCAGTAAGGCAGCAAACACATATTGAAAAAACTGGACACAAAACCGAATAATCCTTTTATGGATTTCGAATAAAATTATGTAAAGAAGCAATATTTCAAAAATGATCTTCTTGTCACAAGAAAATCCTAATTTAAAAGCCTTAATATTTTAGATTGCTTTTAAATTTAAAAATTTTTGAAGGCGCTCGAATCTTCTGGCCGACGGTAGCGAAACTAATTAGGTAATTACATAAACAAATTCTTTTCAATCAGAAAGTGGAGTGTCTTGGACAAAAAGCAAGCTTTGGTCTATTTAGGCCAAACTCTTCTTATCAAATCCCTAAATACAAACCCGCGTTACTGTAACAAATATTGCATCTGTTGACAAAGCCTTGGCTATATCGGTATAAACTTCGGCAATGGGTAATAACGCAACAAAGCATACAGATTTTTTAGGCCTATGATTGGGTTGTTCAAACTTTGGACATTTTAAAAAAGTTGTGATAGTCGCCACTTTTCCCGTGCTTTTGGTCTAAAAAATGAGATTACAAAAATTTGTTTCACATTCGGACCTCGCTTTCCTCTCCTCCAATTTTCTTTAACTTTTCATTCTTATATCGCTTTAGTTAGGAGATTTTCCATGGCTAAAATATGCAGTTTTTACGGAAAAGCTATGCTATTTAATCTCAGAAATCGCAAACTGGATTATTATAGCAAGGACAAGTGATAAGATACAACGTTATTGACATACAAAATCGGTGGCAATTAAATTATCTATCACTGAAGTAGTAGTTTTTGAATTAATTTCGAGCTTGGCCAAATTTTATACAGCATTATTGTTTATAATGCGATATAGCTATAAACTGGTTACTGGCATACGGCCTGGCTCCACGTTGAGGTGATGAGTTCTACAGCCTCCAATAACTTGTGCAATTTTCGCGAGCTATTCAAACAGGTGTACTGCAAAGAGATGTTTGCTTGAATAGCGTACGGCAGCGCAAGCTGGGCAGAAGGACATTGCATTATTCCACCCAAAATAACATGAAAATTGAGGGACAATTAAATAATTCAATGTAAAATATGTGGATGCACAAAGACAGCAAACATCCATTTTTTGATTTATGTTCGCATAGTTTTTTTGAAGTCGGGTACTCTCACTAGTGCTGTTCAACCGCTACATTCAAAGTTAACCTATGTAGTTTATCATCAGGAAAATTCGTAGCGTAATCTGCATTAAATTTTCTTTCTTTTTCGGCAGCATCTTTGGCAATCTTTTACTGCATGAATAAAAGATTTAGTTGTGTGAAATGAAGTGTGATGGTACCATTTGTACTCAGGAATTCGTAGCCAGTCATGGTCTTGTCCAAATTCTCGCAAGCTCAACCAAAACTCTAGGCCAATCAATCAATCTAAGCCTGTCAGTAACGTAATGCAATCAAAATTTTTGTTGAAAGGAGATGGGCCACGTCGAAATTTGCTTGGAAATGCAGTGGAGAGAGGCTTTTGAGCTATAGCTGTCTTTTCTTTATCAGCCAAGTTATCAGCGAAATGGGTAAACACTACTATCTTATCAACCTGATACAAGTGGGTTGTTTCAAAACCTCCTGTAAAGCCGCAGTTGCAACAGTTGCACCACTCTTTCAAAATTCAGGATGCTGTGAGTGAAATTTATCTCGTTGACCATTGGTTGATTTTGCCCAAGCAGAAACAAAAGAGGTTGCAAGAAACGATTTATTGTCGCCAATATACAGTCATTAATGTAAACCTGTAGGACATCTGCTCAAAACGCACCAACATCTTCTGGGTGTGGAAAATTACTCCCATCAACAAATCGAAATGAGTAGCTCTAGGTTTACAATGCACGACAGGTGCTTGCAAAGTTGCTCCAAGAAATTCAAGTGAATGGGGGCAAGCAACGCAAGTGGATGAGGTTCGATTCTAAGCAGTGAAACTGTTTTCACAGCTTAGAATTAAATTTCATCTAGTTTTGCTAATGCTATCTTTGATAGTGGCAATTTGTTTGAGTTATGACAATTTGCTGGTCCAGACAGAAATTAATATCCTTGCTTTTGAAAACCGAACGTTTTACTGAAATCACAAATTTTACCACGCGGCTACTGAAGCGCAATTAGTTGGGGGAATTTCGATAGATTAAGAAGTTTCGGAAATTGTCTTAATATGGTCCGGGTTGGTTGCAGCAAAAAGCAAGAAATCGTAAGAAAAGTAATTTTAGAATAAAACAAAAAAACAAAATTTGAAAAGTTTATGCAACAAAATTTCAAAAACGTGACCTACAAATAATAAACTGCCCGAAATTGCACTAAATTGGACCAGTGATGACCGAAACGGTAAAATAAAGAAGAGACCAAGGTTTTCAATTAGCAATAGTAGAAGCGGGCTTTAGGTCACATTCGAATCCACGAGCCGTACCAAATGCTTAAGAAAGGAACCAACAGGCTTTGGTGAAAAATGTTCCGACCGGAAACACGTTGCTTTTCAATCAGCGGACTCGCTAAGTTTTGGTTACTTGTTGAATGGTGGAAACGCTCAGCGGCATCATTACAATTCACGTTACCTCGGAGGTCTCGAAACGTGATACACTAAAATTCAATGCTTGTCCCAATTAGAGAAGTTTATTTGAAAGAATCTCTGACAATATTTCAAAGTATTTTTTGTTTCTTTTCCATAGTATCACCTTCAAAAAGTGCACCACCTGGGCAGGGTACCCTTCTGAAGACATTACCGGTAAGTCTCATTTTATTTGCTCAAAAGCCGCTGATGCAAAACTTAAACATGGAAAATGCTTCTAAGACATCAACTTTTCTTCCTATTCAACTGCGTAGCGACTAATTGAAGTCGGTTTTGCAAAACTGAGAAACAAGGCATTATGCAATATAGGATGTTTTAGTAACTCAAGAAGCCTACGCTGCCATAACGTTTTTTCGTAGCTCGCTTGCTAGCAAGAGTTTATTGTTATTCAGCGCACGAACACAAACAGGAAAAAGACGCTTCAGTTAACTCCGTGTTTCCCTTTCTCCATTGAGCCACGGCTTCTATTTTGCATAAAAAAATCATACAGCTCGTTACCAAATAAACATAATACTACACGTATAAATAATGAAGCGAAATATAAGCGTGGTCTCAGTTTAATGACTCAGTAAAAGATGGCATTTAACTTTGCTTACGGCCATGGCAATGTTAAAGAGCTCTTCCCCGCACACCAGACTTAGTGAAGTTGACTTAGTAGGTTCCCAAATAGAAGTGAACCTAAAAGCAACACAACTTTCATTATTACGTTTTCGGATAGGCTTTTTGCTTTCTTCTGACCAAAACTAATAACTTTCTCTTTCACTTGGGTCGGACTGTTCTTTAGGATCAAATATCCTGCTTGGGTACTTTTTCTTTTCAAGTATTCATTTGTCTTATAGCATTTCCACCCTCTCACTCCAAGAATCATCATTAATTTGCTACTTGAATACAGCTGCATTAAGTAGATACACCGGTTACCTCATTGCTGTGTGCCCATTGCCACGCAATGAAAAAGCATTTAATAAAGACACATTATTCTTGCACGACACGCTTCATGATCTCTCCCGACACACCGCGGCACGCGGTTAGAAAACATTGAGTGAACCAATGAGAGTCCGTTTAATATAAAATCATTCATCGTTTTCCATTTCATCGTTTTCCATTTCATGTTTTCCCTCTCCAAGTGGCCGGCGCGGTAGTGTAGTAGTTACAGCGCGCTTCACCGTCGGTAAACTTGTATGAATACTTTTTCAATGCGAAGCTGTACCAAAAACTGAAAAAACGACATTCACAACTTGTCTGCTTGGCGCTTATTACAAAAAAGGTGGGTTGGAAAAGAGCTGGAAAGTGTGAGATTCTTGTGTCCTTGAGTAAGGTACTTATAACAAGATACCTTGATTTTGATGAAACAGACAGACAGAGGGGTCAACCAGTCTATCCGCTGCGTTAGGAGATCATATTCAAACCCTACCCTCAGAAGCAAAGACAAAAAATACAAGCTTAAAGCCTATAATCATATCCATTTTATAATGATAAGAGTCTGCTATAAATAAGCAATGATGAAATCAGCTTAGACATATATTCAATATAAGGTAAACTGATTTTGCTAAAGTATCCTCGGCTTGGAACATGAAAGTGAGTTTTTTTAAGCAAAAATTTCTTGAGTAAAAATTTTGCAGCCAGTAAACTAGTAAACAATTTATTTCAAAACATTTCACTTTACCCTTTGGTTATTATCAGTTGCAATCAAATGCTACCTATAAGCATAGTTATTTGTTTTAAACATAGCCGAGCAGATAGCATTTAATTGCAATTGCTGATGCTTTAAGTGTAAAGCGAAACGTTTTGAAATAAAATGTTTACTGGCTGCAATATTATCCTTCACTTTATATTCAAATAGAATTGATTTCATCATGATCATTAATAGAACTGATTTTATTTGAGTAAGAAACTGAAAATGCTTTAGTAAAATCGATTTTTTGTGTTCTTAAGTACCAAAATGCTAATAAAACTTTTGAAGTTTGCTTTATTGCATGTAATATTTCAATCACATTGATTTCATTTTACTGATAAATCATAATTGTTCTAAGACTTACGCGATGGTTGCAAGATCGCGAAAACAGACCAGTGTTCTAATACTGGACAAAAAATTTCCAGCTCATGCAAAAAAGATGGGACGTGATAGATTTTTGAGGGAGGTGACCACTGGTTATGCACGTTCATATTTATTGTCTTTGCTGTCGCTGCCATAGCAGCTTGAGGGTAAATTAATATATCTAAATATTTAAAATAATGCATGGTTTTTATTTCAATATCTGCATTTAGCTTAGCTAACAGCACTTGTTTCCTTTAAGACAGCCAGATCATCAATCTATGAAATGCAAACGAGTATGTTTTCTGTATTCCACTGAATGAACCTATGCTTTTTCCCTTGAAACCAACAAGTTTTATTGGAAAATTTTGATAAGTTGGGGTTGTACCCTTCTTTCATTCACAAAATATTTGATGCAAACAAATATCACTCTTAAATTTTACTTTAAGATAGGAGAACCGCGAAGGAACTTGTTGCGGGAACATTAGGCAACACCAAATAAACCAGTATCTAAAATATACTTTTTCAGATCTCAGTTTCAATTTTAAACACGAAGTATATTTGCACGAGTTGTTTTTTGGAACCTCCGATTATCCATGTCCTACCAAATTATCAGAAGCCTTTGTTCTTGTCCAGAACTCTTCTTTGCCATAAAATGTACTACGTGATATTCATAACCATACCTAGTTGCTTTTTATTTCACCAATAACAGCACAAAATAAAATCGAAAACAAAAAAATTTCCTCTAGCGGGCGCTATAGAATCAAAACGTGTGTTAGCTTAAAAGTTGTAGACAACTTTATAGAACACGATAATAATTAAACAGTAAACTTTTAAAAAGCATGGTTGGTAAAAGTAGTTTAGGAATCACCTCGAATAGTTTACCAAACAGTTTTCACATACTTAGGTCCTACATTCAGGGAAGGAAAATAAAATTTTTCTTTTTTTAACGGGGCCTAACTTGTACGAAGATTATTTCTTTTGTGAAATTGCTTTACCAAAGTTCAACCTCGAATCAAATTACGGGCGACTTTCTTCCAAGTCGACTCTAAAATTATAAGTTGATTTTTTGAGATCAAATGCTCTTGAAGGTAGCAAAACTTTTTTATAAAAAGCAAGAGTTTTTTTTTGGGGGGGGGGGGGGGAGGATGCGGATTCACTTTACTCCGGTCTTCTATGTTCTTTTCCAGAGATTATTTCTTTAATAAAGCTAGATTCAGATCGATTATATTATCTGCGCGAGTCCAAATAACTTTCCTCTTTCTCCGAAATAGCCATATGACCTTGCAACCAAAAATATTCTTAAACATGCACGCTGCAAAAGGAACTACAAAATCTATTAAAAGGTTTACTTCCCAAAACAAACGTTAAAAATTTTCGTAAAATTTAAATCAATTTCTAACTCCGCGAGTTATTTTAAATTTCTGAGCCAAATTTGTCCAAAAACGTGCACTGCGCAAAAGGTCTGAAGCGTGAAATCTTTATTCTTTGTCTGCCAACTTTCAATGCGAACTAATTAAAGTAGTTTAATCATAAAAAGCTTACAAAAAAACCTCACGAAGTAGGAACTGTACAGTAAGTAAACTTTATTTGTAATCTTCATGCTTGTGCATATAATCAAAACCAGGGCTTCCCAACCTTTATCCGTCCTCTGATCATTTTTGATCTGGATAATATCCTGCTGCTCATTTCCAACATTTTTAATCAGAACTTAAGCTTTTTTTTAGAGACCGACTTTTTCGAAGTGTGAATTTTCGTACTTTCAATTGAAATGGAAAACTTCTTTTTGAAGTTTGTGTTTTTGCCCACTTTGGGGACCGCTAGTCTAAATGGTGAAAATTGAAGCCGTGGCACACCCTAATATGTGTTGTGGACCACCGGTTGAGAACCGCTGATTTAAACGACATTAATGTAGAGGAACAACAAATTAAACCGGAGCAAACAAAATACAGAAGCAATAATTTAGCTTTTCTTCGTTGTTGTAAATTACTTAATGTACCTACACATCCATTTTTAATGTGCATTTGCTCAATGTGTACTTACACATTGTATTTATGAAAACTAATTAAGCAGTATTTTAAGACATGAAACATGATGAAAATCTACGCCCTAAAAATGGCGAAAAAATGACTGCAACATTAAATACAACTTTGGTTCATAAATTTTCCTTTTTTTTCTTATTACAGCTTTGAAATAGCCTGTTTTATCAGAAGTTTTCGAGGCGCTCCCATTAGTGACAGCACCGCGTCAAACGGAAAAGATTACTGTAGAGTAAAACATTCGACAGGATATTGCCACAAATGAGTTCTTTGCGAAAAGCTTCTGCGTAAACAGCTTTTTTAACATGATCCTTTGCACCACCAGCAATTCGTTTGTATTCTTTTAGCTATGTTGTTTTGATTTTGCATTCTAAGTGATGGTAAGACTATGACCAATTAACATCATTTGTAAAAAAGGTGCATATATATTTGTCTTTATCTAGAACCATGACAAGCAATCTTTACTTTCAAACTTAGTTTTGCTTCTAGTCCATTTATAGCTTTTTCTGATACATAAGTTTAAAATTGCATTTTGGGGAAAGTCGTACTGCCGTAAAAATCTTGTTTTTTAAACAGAGGCTTGTACTTTACTAGAATCCAATAACTTTATTTTGTTTTGGCGATTACTTCTTTCTTTTTTCTTCTATTGCATGTGCCCCCTCCTCTCGCTGCTCCTCTCCAAGAAACCGGCTACTAAACATGACTTCGAAGAAGAAGCTCTGAGTCAAAAACAAACTTAAAAACTAACTCTGAAATTTTTTTGCTTTTAGTAAATAATAGAATGACGTAATCATGCAGTCGAAAATATAAACGACATTTTTAGCTTTTAACAACGTCACAAGAGAATATATTTGGACAATGCTAAGTTTGTTGTGAATAATTGTTTTAGATTACGGGATAAGTTAAAGATTCCAAAAAGTCTCTTTTGGTATAAACAACAAAACTTTGCTCCTGGAAACATAACAGTAACTATTTCTCTATTTCCGAATGACATTCAAGGGCAGAGAGTTATAGCTGTTGATACAATGAAACTATTAAAACGATGTTGCTCAACCAAAAATTGCGTTGCGTGGTTTCCTATTTCGAAGTTTAACTGGAGACGAAAGGCTCCCTGGTGTTTCGTCAGAGAAACAGCTGCAATCTGCAGCTATACTTATTATTCTCATCCATTTTGAAAGCAAATGTAAATGCTAAAATTTATTTCTGATATGCTTCCTGTTGAAGTTAAATGATATATTTCTGCACTCACGTATCAAAGTTAAACTATCTTCTTAATAATGCTATGGCAAGTACAAAAAATATATTAACTGAATTCTTAGTTGGCAATTAGTTAAAATATTGTAGAGCCATGAAACTTGGCGGTACAAATATTGTCACGAGAGAGATCACCCCAAATTTTGAAATCAGCCTACTACTGAATAACTTAATACTGCAACGGCAAAAGGGCCATCATTGCAGCAACCAACCGTAACTTTTACTTTGCACCGTTATACGCCAGGAACGTATTGAATTTATGAAATGACCACAAGTATGTGAGTAACACCAGTCTTAATCAAGATGCGGTGATCGATATTAGGGGCAGAGAAGCGACGCCCCCAATTTATAACAACTTTTCGTTTCTGGACTCAGATATGATTTCTGTGCAAAGCCGGCTAAACCAAGGTTTCCAAGCAGGCACAACTGCCTGGTAGTCCCGTCGGGCGGCAACGACATAGCCGCTAGTGCCTGTAAATGTTGCATCTGCTGATGATATTGACTCAACCTTTTATTTTCAGTTTTTGAATAGAAAAATCATTTTTATCGTATTTTTAATTCCTCTTTCTTTTTTGCTTCTCACAGAGTAGCCATTTTACTAACTCGATGACGCCATGTTAGAATGAAGTCGATTTTTCGTCTTTAACAAACAGAACAACTGATTTTTTTCGTTTTTAAATAATTTATTTCTTAATAAAAATGATAATCATGAATTTTTTGGCGCTTTTTGGTCATAGCTTTGTTTCTAGCGCAAGAACACATTTTGGTCATGACTGTGGCAATTTAATTTGACGTTTTTATCTCCACATTACTCTTACGGTTGAGGGCCAAGCCGAATATTAGTATACACAATTTTACTGGGTCTACTTGAATAGAAAGCGACTGTGCAACTATGAGTAAATTTGCTTTCAAAGTTTATTAATGCTGGTTAAGTAAAAAATGTAAATAGTTGGTTAAAATAGAAAATTGGCCTAGTCTGTAGAACTGCAGTAAAGTTCAATGTCAAATTTACTTGACATTTTGCAAAGAACCAACTATTTTCAATTAAAAGCTTCTGCTTTTGAAGCAATTAGTTAAAACGTCGAGTAAACAATGTAAATCTTTACTTAAAGTTGGTCTAATTATACTAGTTTTCCTAAAACATCAGTGTGTTTTGTAAACTTTTTTCTATTTTGGTAACAACTTTCTTATAAAAATTTCACAAAACCTTTTTAAACTTGAAATGCACAAAAATATATCAATTTCCTAAAGACTATATATTCCAAGGACATCGGTAGGTTTTGCAATTATTTGTAATTCAGAGATAACACTAGTATCAGAGCAAAAATGGGATTTTTGTTGATTCAATCTGCTGTTTTGCTTGTGTTGGCGGTCGCTGTACAATCCTGGGTACCAGTAAAGCTGATAGGCCCTTGGACTTATGTAAAGCATCCTTATGGTAAGTTTTGGTTTAGCTGGTTTTACAAAATTAAACTAAGCGATGGTAACTGTTGACAATGGGAGCAACCAAGATTTTTGAAAGGAGGATGAAAGTTTATTTATCCTAAAGGGGGGGGGGGGAGAAGAGTTCAATTGTAATGCAAAATCACCTTCCTTTTTAGGAAAAAGTTTGTGCTAAGAGTGGGGGCTGTAGTCCCTCAGCTTCTCCTTTGGTTGCGCACCGATTGGTATTGAATTGAAAAATTATTTGTGGTTTGCATGGTGCTTTAGATGTGATTTGACTTTCCTTGACTGCAAAAGCATATAAAACAAGAAGACCTAGTAACTGACTTGATAACTGTTTGGTATTTCATTGTCTTCTCATCAAAAAGCATTGTTTTTTTCTTTTTTATTTTGTGTTGTTTTTCTTTGTTTAGTAGCTATGTGAGAGAATAAACTTGCCTATGATGTCGACTGAAAAAAAGCAAATTTTTATTGCCAGTTTTATTAAACTGACTTTTGTTTTCATGTGTTTATTGGATGTAATAAATTAAATAATAAGCATTACTTAATTTTTTGTGCAGGTCCACATAGTCCTTGTCTGAAAAATTGTCCTCCTCCAGGAAGATGCTTTGTTAACTCGTTCGGAGCTGTTAAATGCAAATGTCCATTAGGCGCTATAGCCACACCTTATGGCTGCAAGCGTAAGTGTAATTTGTGCAATATTGTGATAATAATTACTAAGCTTAGTTAACACCTTAAAAAAGTTACTATCTTTTTAAATGGACTTCGTATTATTTAGCAGAGCGATGAATACTATGAAACAGGGGCTCCTGCAGAACTTATAGCAAAAATTATTCAATGCACGAATTATTCGCAAAAAATCCAACTTCAATAAAAAAGTCAAAATTGGCTAAAGCGTCGATCAAGATAAACTCTTGTTTCTTTATTGGCGCACACGCTGAAATTTGATAGAACCACCATTCTATGTGACAAACAGTTGTTGATAAGTCGTATTCAAATGATGCTTTCTTTTTGCGAAATGAATGAAAACCTTTTTTTTATTTTTAATATTTGCTCCTTCCTGAGGATTGACGGTCTGTTTGTTTTCGAAGAGTTTCCACTGCAATTGCGTAGATCTTTCTGAAATTTAAAAGTAATACAAGAGGCCAACGATGCACTTTGAGCAAACTGCAGACAGTGACACTGTTTTGACCTATCGGTTCTCTTCCATGCAGTTGGTAACCGACAACTAGCTGGAGGCTTTGCAAAAAACATAGCTTAGACCGTCACACTTGTGAGACCTGTACTAGGTCCACTGTAGTGGATGGTCTGCAAGTACTCAGCGAAACCTTATCACAATTTTTGAAACTTATTTTGAAATATGAAATAGATTTTGTCTGCAAAACACAGATCTATTTAAATTTTTAAATGAACATGATTGGTGAAATTATTAAATTGTTACTTTCTTAACAGCACCTCCAGTATTCCCGCCGGTATGCCCTGTTTGCCCCTACCCAGGAAAATGCATTTCTCACGGTGGACCCCCCGTCTGCCAATGCCCACTTGGCTTTCGTTTTACGCCGTATGGATGTAAACGTAAGAACTGTTTTATCTTTTAGCATTTCATTAAAAGTATTTATTGAAATCCCTATTCCTGCGGATCGGCGTTATCCTCCCGTTCTCCTAGTAATACTTTTAGTGCAAGGGATCCACCTCATTCAAAGCAAAAATTGCATTAAGTATTGCTCCGTGGCTTTATCACTTTATTGTTCAATAAAAAAGGAAAACCAGTTATATACCCTCTTGAGAGGTGTCCACGTTCCAACCACGTCAATGCGGTTGCTTATAAACTCAGTAAGCTACAGTAGTTCTTAAAGATTTCATTTTCTATTCAATGCAATGTGTTATATAATTGTAAACAATGTTTAAACCTTACTCATTACTTGGAGTACCTTATTTCCAGATGTTTAGTTTGTTTCCACGGCATTCTAGTACATAATGACATCTCCGTAACTCACAGCCCAATACCGGTTTTCCAATTCCAATCGAAACAAAGATCAGGCTTTATTAAATAACAACAATTTTTAACTTTCAGTTAGCCTAATTGCGTTTTGTAATTTTGTCGTTATTGTTTTAGCCGCCTGTCAAGCATGCCCACCTCCTGGGAAATGCGTTGTTCTCGGACCACATCCTGTTTGCAAATGCCCTCATCCTTATATCAAGACACCTTATGGATGCAAACGTAAGTAACAGGAAAGAGTTCTCAACATTGCTTTATATTTAGACTACGTTTTTTAACCTGTTTTAAGTTGGTAATCTATCTGCGAGTATAGCATTCGCGGTAACAAATATATTTGCTGAATTCACGTTCGCTTGTATATGTTTCCAAACTGCTAGAAGAGATTGAACTACTGCGTAGATCAGCTATTTTGTTTCAAATCGATCTCAACTAAGGTTCAACTTCGGCTTCAGTGGTAATAAAGAATGGTGGAAACAATTTCACTGAAAATGACTTTGTGGTCAAAAATTAATTTGTAAAAATTTGAATTCAATTGGCTAATCAGTCGGTAGTGCCGTTATTCAGGCTACTCTATTGTCCGCAAAATGTCGTCATATTCAAGTGATACTGATTTTGGCAAGGCAAAAGCAGATTATACTTGCAAAAAAATGAGCTATTCAAACTACAATGAAATGTTACATAAGTGACGACAGTAAAGTTGGGGACACCAAGAGCTACCTCGAAAAATGCTACTCTAAAATTGAAAAATGTCACCAGATAATATAAAAGTGTGATTTGAAAATGGAAAAGCAATTACGTCTTCCTCTAAATACTACTGCAACTTTGGAATTGCTCTTCAAAAAAAAAATCTCCAGCTTAAATTTCACCAAGCTCAAGAGATGCTTCTCAAAAGATGCTGCTCCCTAAAATAGCGTCACGCTTTCTATAACGCTACCTCAAGCTAAGTAATCCTCGTTTCCCCCTTCTCCCCAGGGGAGCGTTTGGAATTAGATTTTATCATCATGATGCTAATGTTTTTAAATTTTTTTCTTGTAGCCCCACCGATTTTCCCAGTCAAGCATATTTATCCCATCAAGCCTGCTTATCCCGTCAAGCCAATTATCCCTATTCATCCACCACAACCGTGGTAATTTGAAGTCCAAGAGAACGTCATGCTGTTTTGATCGCTGGAAAGCTTTTCATTTTCTTACAAAATTATTCAATTTCATTACATTATCATCTGCAAACGCTTGAAGTTTTGCAAAGTTTTAATATCGACAACTTTTGTTTAAATCGCAGTACTATCAATTTCTGCCTGAAATAGGCTCATATCTTTATTTGACCATGTTTAAAGCAACGTGTTGCTACCACGGTAGACTGGCAATGTTGTTGGATTTTAATAAATGCAAATAAACAAAATTTGTTGTTATTTTGTTATATAGTTGAGTCACAGCTTCAAATCAAGCCCTGAGTCTCCTCTTTCTTTTAATCAAACTTTCTCCGAAACGATAGCTTGAGAGGAAGCTTTGATTGGAAGAAAGAGGAGAAACAACAAAACATGTGAAAAAATACCCCAGTTTTAGAATGTTTTCTAAGCAATGCTATGAGCTATACAACGCAAAAGCATGAAAGTTGAGTGGAGATAGGTTCGCTTCGCCCTTACTACTTTTTCCTATACCCCTGACATTTGCCGCGTTTTTGGAAGAGGATTGCTAAATGGAGAAGTGCTGTCCGAAAAAAGAATGTCACGTGATAGAACTTACTTGCAATAAATTGTCATGGTCTAGAGCACTTTAGCAGGAGAAGTAAAAAAGGGATAAATTAATAATCCAAAAACTTGCACAATTTTTAATTGGACTAAGATTTCATTTCGTTTTTAAGGCAGTGAGCTCCTAATAAACAAGGCTACGATTGTAACTAACAGAGAAAATGCCTATAAAGAATTTTAATTGAGTCAGTGTCGAACCTACCACTCAGTAGCTATCGCATCGAACCACGCAACTTGCATTGCAAGACGTTGTTGCAATTATCGAAACAATTTCAACAAAACATATTATTTGACTTTTATACATCAAGAAGATATCATCCTAAAAAGAACATCAGAACCATAGGGGAGCTAAGGCCCGACTGGCATCTTTTAACAAATTATTATAAGTCGCCGATTTCATCTTGCAATTTGAATAAGTGTTTGTTTTTTGAGAAGAAGTGGTGCAAATTGTATTTTAGTTTTAGATTATTGCTGCATCATGCAACATCATTACTGTATTTCAGTTTCACGTCCATCGTCACAAAGCCACGCTTCGCATTTTTATGTACGAGTTAGATAGCTGTAGACTTAACTGATCTTGGTTTAAGCTAGATCTTTCTTTTCGGCCTATGCGTATGAGCTCGTAATCTGTTTGGTGGTCGGGAAGAGATGTTGAAATATGAGGAGACCAAACGATAGCTAAGCAGTCAAATCATTACGGAAAGAGTGCCTCAGACCAGTGCTCGGCAACTTTATTCAAAGCGCGGCACGCTTGGAAAACTTGCTAAATTAGGCAGCAACCCACACCAAAAATTGTAATTGAAAACCCAAGAAATGCAACAAACAATATGATTTATGCTCGCACTTCAATGAGATATTTGCGCTTGTTTCAATAAGCACAATCGCTCTATATTTGGCTCAATACTTGAAAGAGCAACTCGAAGTTCGTTGTCAACATTTTTTATGTAGGATCGTTTCCGATTAGTAAAAATATGAAAAGTTTGTTTGCTCATGTAAGTCGTGCAAAAATGGAGCAAAATCTCAATAGCTATTTAGGAAATTTGCTTGTATTCTTCTTTGATTGAAATCCAAAATATATCAAGTTGAACTTCGCTGAATTTCAATCTTAGCGTTTTGTCGTTTCTTACTTCACAGAAATTTTCTCAAATACGCAGGGACAATTCTTTCGTTGACATTTCAGTATTGGCTGAGAAAGGATTTCGAATCCAGTCATATTTTCAATGTTAATTGCGAAAAAGTACTTGCACTGGCGCGGTAGTGTAGAGGTTAGAGCGTCCGCTTCGCAGTTGATAAACCTGGGGTTCATTCCCTAAGTCGAGTTATACCAAAAACTTTAAAGAAAGGTATTTACAGCTTCCTTGTTTGGCACTCAGCTTAAAAAGGAATAGTGTGCAGAACAAGCCGACAAGTTTGCTTGTTGTGTCGTTGGACCAGACAGTTAACGGGATGCCTCCATCTTTATGTGGCAGACAGGTGGCGTACCCGTATTTTACCGGATTACAGTTGTGAAGCATCTCACCCAACATGTCGTAAGAAGCTACTCTTGGGTGTCCACAAATGGCAGTTTGCTTTGTTGGTGGTGAAGCTACTGGTCATTTATGACTGGTACGAAAAGAGCTACCACCTTTCTCCTTGCCTAATTCAATTAGGTTGACGGCGTGAATCTGGATTGCCGTTTGTGCTGTACCTCCATCCCGCGGAAGAGGAGGGGTAATCACAACAACAACAATAAAAGGTGCTTGTTACATTTTTGCTGTATTAAAGTTAAGTGCCCTTTAACCAAATTCAACACGAAACCTTTTTCACCATTTTCTTGATTTTTATAGCTTCTTGGAAAAATTTCCAGAGATCCTAATCTTAACTCATATTGCCGGAGTTGTATTTTTGTTGAAACCCATGTAGCTTGTCAGAACATGTCAATATGTTTTTACTTATTCCTTGCATTTTTACATTGAGCTCATTCATGTGTTCAAATATGTGTACAAAGACGGCGCACCGGTTGCGGAGCACTGGCTTAGACCACCGCACGATAGATTACCCACCACTGCGCTACCGCTCACTCTTTGCTGCCGATAATTTACTTCTGCTTTAATTTGCTGCTTTATATTGCCGTTTAATTTTCGAAAGTTTGTCACTTAATTTTTCAAAACAGTAAAACAGTCGCCTTAACACTAGCCATAAATAAATATGATTAAACTTTACTGTTTTTATCAGCAACTAACCGACTCTGCTGATGTTGCCAGCAGAGCCCTTATCAGTAATGTTGTGTTTACAAATATTGGTTCAGTCAACTAAGCCGCCTTCACCCCGTGGGTAATTGGGAAAACAGGAATGAAAAGTTCATGTGTTTTTGACATAGTCAATTGTCGTTTCCAAATTAAATGTAACTTTTTTAAGGGAATGGATTAAAAAGAATATCATGTGGGGTTGCCCATAGCTGCAATATTTTCCCCGAAGTTTTTCCGAAGTTTCTGCAGTCCCTGAAAAAATCTTTTTTGCCTTATTTCCAGATTAGATATTATCAGAAACTGGGTTTGCTCACAACTAAAACCGTCAACGACTTCGCAAACTTCTATCAGTTTATGTCACGAAGTGCAGGGAAGCACAAATTTAAAGTTGTCGTAAGGGCGCTAAAATCATTGATAGTATTTAGAAGAATAAGCAATTAAATATTAGATCCACTACTTATTACTGTTTTGCAAGTGTATGCCTAATTGTGTGACCTAAATCCTTTAGAAGAGCATACGTTGCATGGTCCTGATATGAACGCATCCAGGGAAGAAGCAAACTTATTCGAAGTCATGCACTCTCAATCACGTTATTTCGACAGGAGAACCTCCATCAGCAACGTCGAGATTAAGAATATCGCATCAGGCGGCTGCATCGTCTTCACCTTATGAACAGTTGTGACAACAGCAACAAAAAGTCAATATTCTTTTGACGTAATCCAATCTCTTTCCAAAAGGAAAAGTATCTTTTTTTAAAGGGAATCGAGTAGAAAACATGTTGGGGGTTGAGTGTCGCCGTTACGTTTCTTCCAAAGTTTTTAAAGTCTCTTATTAAGTTTTGTTTACCTTGTTTGCAGCACAGGTGTGCTTAAGGACTGGACTTTCTCGCAACTGAAACAAGGAATAATTTCAACGCAGTTTTGTCCGTTCAATTTACTGGAAGCACAAATTGAAATTTTTGGCAAGGCGCCAGAGTGATTGACATGTATTTAAACAAATGAGCTATTGAGAACTATATCTTCTGCTTTTGATTTTTTTCTTAATTGCCTGTGTAATCGAAAGCCTCTGGCTAAGCGTATGTTGGTTGGTTCTGACATAAGTTCAGCCAGAAGAAGAGTAAACTATTTCGGAATCAAACACGCATGGTCATTACAATGAGTTGAATTAAGACTTAAGATCATGATCTATCGACCAGTTTTTTGTGAGAAAAGTGCGGATAAATTTTATTGGTCCCGGCAAAATCTCACTCAAAAAATCGCCAATTTTTTGACTGTACTAGACTTGATTAATATGTTTTAGAGGATAGGAATAGTCACGCTTTCGACATGACTGCACAAAATTATTAGAATTGCGATTGTATTATCAAAAAACAGGTGTTTTTGCCTACCAATAGTTTAATACTGTTATGTATCATTCTTGAACAGATATCGGTCATTTGCTTTCAAAGTGACCGTGTTAAACAAGTTTAAATGCAGCTGCTGTTTGCTGCTGCTTTGATTATATTGCTAACAGACAGCGTTATGACAAAACAGACAATATTTTGACGCCTTCAAGAAAGAAGAAATAAAGCATGTTCAGAATGCTTAACACTAATGGGACCAAAATTTGTAACTACCTAGAAGAAACAAGCGCGTCCATTAACGGACTCGTTTTTCGTGGCAAATTCCTAGTGTTCTGAATGTTCTTTCAAGCCTTTTCTGATGCAAATCATGCTCATTTGAAAGGCCATTGCTTTGTTCAGAATTAAAAAAATAGAAACAAATATTTTTGCATTGTTTGCAGCAACATTTTTATATATGTACTGATTTTTGAGACACCATGCAAAACTCAGTTGTTACAATTCTACACAATTTAGCAGAAAATAGATGGTGGTATTTCGGTGCAGGCCTTTTTAGACGGTCACATTCTCTTCTTTCCAATTGTAGGGAGAGGCTGCTGTGGATCTGGTATATTTTGCGATGGGCAAAAAACTACAATACCTTGAAGACTACAAGTAAACTTTTTACTAATTTTATACATAGCTTTGTTAATAACTCCACTGTTTATTAGAGCCTTAATAATTAACTTTAAAAAATGCATGTTCCGGCCGTCTTTATCTGCCATCTTTGACCAAATACAACCTGAACTTTTGATCCAAAATATCCACGCCAACCTTGGTTTGATTGTAAAAGAGCGCACTTTTAGGTTCTTGCATGGGATTATTACTTTCCTCTGCCGCACCGTTTTTATGTAAAATATTCAGAGTGTTCACAGATTTAGATTTTTGCATTGGCACAAATATTATATTTGTCACTTACGATAGTACTACTTGTGGAGTGTACAGTTATGGTGTCATGCTGCATCTTTTCTCCTTCAATAAGTTTCGAATTTCTCTTTGAAATAATCGAGTCGGCCCCACCAATCTGCACTCTTGTTTTGTGAGTCTCAACAAAAGGTCAAAGGAAGTAAAATTCCTATTGCAAGCTGCATTAAAGTCTTGGTTAAATGAACAAGTCATTGGCTTCATCACCATAACCCTCGGCAAGTTGACATCTCCGCTTCTTGTTAAGTCCTTTCCAAAAGAAGAAAATCCATTGTATATGTACTTGCTTTCTACACAGAAAACCAACCAAAATTTTATCTTGAATTTGTTAGGTTTGTTCACCAATACTAAATAATTTGCTCTTTGTCTTGCAAGATAGCAGATGTTCATCAATGGTTATGTTCACGTTGGAATTGTAAGCGTTCTGGCAATTCTCCGTAAATGGATTTCATGGAGAAAATCCCAAGCAGAATTTACCCTTTTTAAATTCCTTCTTCTTTCAGGGTTGAAGTAAAATCTGCGATTATTTATAATTTTCAAGAATCTTCAACGTGCCACAATAGTATTGAACAAAGGATATTCCTACTTTTTATGGGCAAAACCCTATCACCGATTACTTCGATGAGTTCCACGAATTCGCCCAGTCAAACGTAAACGTCTAGTTGCTGTTTTCAGTGACACGACGTGCCTCTGCAATAGTTTACGTTTGAATATATCTCAGCATAAGCTTGTTGAACAGGATGCGAAATGAAGAAAGATGACTACCACGTATAATACGGTGATGGTCTTCCCAAAGTAATTTGGGAAAAGGTTGAGCTCCTCCAGCAAAATCCATCTTTATCCATAATTATTACTGCCATCTGGAGAACGCGTACCATCATCTGCGTTGCATGTTTCTTCTTATTTGTATGATCGTGATCAGAATAAAACGATCCTTCTTATTCTGAAGACCTGCAATCCCACTGCTTGCTTTATCAATTCGGAGTCCGAATATTTACGATTAGAAAAGTCTAGAGCAATATTTTGCCACAACTGTAATGCTTGATTTGCAGCAAGCCTTTGGGCATTTGCACGCAAATAAAATAATATGTTTGTAATTTATTTGAACTTTGACGAGTGAAAATGCAACTACTGTGAGAATTTATGCTGCATAGGCCAAATTGCTACTTATGCAAAATCCGCTACTCTTGCGGTGATAAGAGCGAAAATCTTATTCCTACAAAAGTTTGGATAAAACAGACTTAAAATCTTTCTTTTTACATTATAGCATGCCAGCCCTCCTTGATAGCCACACTTTGGCGCCTCTTTATAAATCGTCACCAATTTCGAAAGCATTAGGCAGAAATTCCTTTTCTGCATACTTCATCTTTTTTTCGAAAGTAGTTCCTTGGCTCGTTTCATTTTTTATGGTTTCGGAAGGATATAAGAGTCTATCGTACAAAATCTATTGATGAAAGAAGGTTGACCGTAAAAGCAGATACAAAAAATAACGTTTGAGGTTATAAGGGGTACGAATTACTCGAGATCTTCTTACTGCTGTTTATTTACCATTAAGGTGTTTGTAAAATGGGCCCAATAGCGGCCTAAAAACTTTTCAGCTAGCCACAAAACGTGATTAAGCAAACAGAGCTACATTGATAAAAATGTTTGTCAATAGAAAAACTCCATCGGTCTCGCTTAGCCAAACAACAAAAACAGCAGAAAAATAATTCGTATTCATATCAAAAACTCAGCGTATTTTGAACAAGGTAAGAGCTTATATAAAAACATATTATATTTTTAATTCACTCTTCTAACTGCATAATGTGGTCTTTCCTGATAAAGTCAGATAAAGACCGCAGTCAGTATAGAATTATAAAATGCTTGGTCATGTGGTGGTGAAAAGAATATAGCTTAATTGATGCGTGATCACTGGCGCATACCAACTTTAATTCAAGAATTTAAAATAGCAGCATTTTCAAAATGACCGCTTAGACGTTCAGAAACTTATTTTATCAAAATTTTGCAACATCATTCGCTAAATTTAACTTGGTTTCTTTCTTGCTAATATGTCTTTGCCATTTACCATGCAATTCTATAAATAATATCTGTATTTACTCTCCACTTGTTTACTGTTCTTTTTTACTGCTATTGCATGGTCCAAAAGTTAAAATCTTGTTTAAAATTCTGATGAAATCGGGCAAATCCAGTTTCCAAACTTGGAAAAAAGCAGTTGGGAAACAACAAGACGTTAAGGAGTCAGAACACAAAACAATTTTTCTGGTTTATTTACCAAAAAAATTGCCTGCATAATATAACGTTTGAATTGGTTGTTTGCATGTATGCAAATTTTTGATATTTTGAACCCAATGTATTTTTACTGCATGACTAAACCGACGCGGCGGTGTAGTGGTTTAAGGCGTTCGCTTCCTGCTTAATAGACTGTCGTTCAATTCCATTGTCAAGCAATAACAAAAGACTTTAGGAAGTGGCATTTCCAGCTTTTTTGCTCGGCGCTTAGAACGACACAGTTTGGAGAAAAAAACCGCTTAGTTCACTTGTCGTGCTCGTTGAGAATGCACTAAACAGAGCTCCTCATATTTATGTGGCTTACAGGTGGCAAGGCCTAGAAGTCTGCGGTTGCCCTGTCTGACTAACGACGTGCAAACACAGCAAGACTTCATAAAGACAAACAAATGAACGAACTGCTCGAATACAAAACTAACAAATGGATAGATACGCTGCATTTTTCAATACTAAAAGTTAATAACAATGAGTGCAAAGACACACAAAAGCGAGAAAGTAATAATCTTAATTTCTGCAAAGTATTTTTTGGAGAATATTTGCTTTTATTAGGTCCAAATTCTCATCCCATAAAACCCATCTTTGAAAGCCTTTTATTTTGCCACTTTTTTTCCTTATTCTTTTTCTCTCTCCCAAAACAATGTCTATCAATACGGCATAAAGTGAGCCATAATCAGTTGCAAAGTTATCACATGTTAACTAATGTATTCTTCAACGAGAAAATTTTTCTGACCCAAATTTGTTCTGAGTTTCCAAATTACTCAAAATGTGCAATTGTAAATTTTATTTGAAAAAAGACGATTGTAAATTATTTCCTTACAGTGTAATAATACAGCATGGAAGTTTTTGTGCACGTCATTATTCGACAATTGTAGCTAAAACGATTTCACCACAAAATGCTTAAAATTTTTTAACAAACTTTTGAAAAGATTAATTATCCTAATACGATCAATTGAGAACAAAATTTTGAAAACGAAAACTAGATTAAAAATTGTTTACCACAATAGAGTTAATTTAGCAAAATTAGGCTCGAGTATTTTTTGGTTAATAAATGAATGCGATAATGCCATATTGAAAAAAAGTCTAATAAAAGACTCAATGAAGTTTTGATTCTTGATTTTTTATTGGCGATTTTCAACATAAAATTTATACTAAGTTAAAATTCTATATCGATCGTTTGATTCTCAGTATTAGATGCTTGAGCGCTTGAATAACTTCAAAACAGCACAAAAATTATGGCAAATATGGAATACATAAAAATAGATAATTTTTCCGTATATTAACTTTATGATGCATCAGACGACCCAAAAAGTTATATAAACTTGAGTTCGCTGTTAGACTTTATCATTTACCAAGATCCGACGGAGAGAAATTGGTGGAAAAAATATGACGCATACAAAAGTTTTCTTCCTAGCACTCGTGCTTGTTGCACTTTGTTGCATATCGAGTGGAACATATGCACCGAGTAAGGGCGTGATATTTTGATGTTTGCTGCAATAAAAAAATGAACTCTTTTTCAAAACTAGAGATAGCATACAGGCCCACGCACAATCGAGAAGAACCCTTGATTAATTGTGATAGTTTTGGAAAATGTGAAAAGATTTTTAGATTTATTGCTATACTTTTATTACGTTTAGTATCAAATAAACCTGTATTAGTAACTTTTTTGTGTTTCTTCATTTATATATTAGGAGCGCATTAAATTTGTATTTCCCAAGTTTTAATAAATGCTGGTAAGCTTTTCTTTCGTAAAAAAGTTATTGATTTGAAAGATGTGTTATGGAAATGCTAATTATGTAACGTATATCAAGAGCACCAAAATGCAGTTTTTTAAAGTTTTCCGAAAAGCAACACATCTTTCACCCGAAATATAGAAAAAAACTTTTTTTATCTCACAACATTTCTGCAAAATTGAAAATTTATTTTACTTGCAGGTCATTACAATCCATGTAGCCAATGCCATCGTTTAGCAGATTGTGTGAGAGTGGGCTATCGATTTACATGTCAATGTAAAAAGGGCTTCATCGGCGACGGTTACAGCTGCAAATTTAGTAAGTTTTTCTACGCTTGATAAATTAAGCAGTTTAATTTTTGTTTGGTGAAATCAAAAGCCCCTATGTTGTCACAACTTGTATATTGTATATGAATGCTCTGACTTAGCGTTTGCTCCTAACCTACAGGCAGTGGCTTTTATCTACGACGAAGTACATTTTTATTACTTAAATTATGGAAGAATGTTAAAAAATTCACTTAGTTATTGCATTCCTTAATCCAGATTATATAACTAGTTCTGACATTTTTGGAGCTATAAAAATTTAGTTGTTTTATTTTTCAACAATATTGAAGTCATTTTGATTGGTATTGTAAGTCAATAGAGTAATGCTGTATTACAAATTTTTAACAGAAAACCCTTGTTATCCTTCACCCTGCCACAAGGATGCTTCTTGTTATCCTAATGGTTATCAAGCTATTTGCAAGTGTAACAAAGGCTATGAAGGAAATGGAAAAGTCTGCACGATCAGTACGTAACATACTCTATAATAGTTTTGATATTTTATGCTTGTGCAACGTTGTTTGTTTCGTTATTACCCAGAATGTGTGACACACTACACCGAGTTTCAGTTACTGCTAAACTTTTTTGGTACCGTATTTCATGTGATAAGTTGCAATTGCAAAGTACATCGCTGCACGTTGTTTAGTAGAAATGGATCTGACTACAACTTTTTCCTTGTATTCCTGCATGCAAAGAACTTGTGAACGGATCATAAAATGCGCAACTCAACTATAACATTTTGTCAACAATTTGTAAACAATTTGTCTTTCCAGAGAACCCATGTCATCCTTCACCATGTGACCCATACGCAACTTGTTCTGTTCAACATTATCAAGCTGTTTGCAAGTGTAACAAAGGATACGAAGGAAACGGCAAAATCTGCACTTTGAGTACGTAACTTGTCAAAACACTCAAGGCTACTAAAGTATTATGATTCAATCAGTAGCGTACGCAGAAAGTTTCCGAGGGGGCCAAAATTTCATCACAAATCAAATTTATGGGGAGTGCCGAAGACACGGAAAATCGAAATCCAAGGCGAACCCCGAGTACTCCCGAAAAACCAGCTTTGCTTTTGCTAAAACTACTTGGTTTTGCTTTCCATTTTTTTATTTTTAGGGTCTGAAAGAGGCCATGGCACGGTAGCTTCCGCCTTCGATACGCTAGTAGATGCAATCTTAAGTGATTGCGTTTCGATCAAATAAGTCAAAGCTACCGAAAAGCAAGCAATGAAATCTCTAAGAAATGCTAAGCGGAATTGTGGTTTGCTTTCAAATTCACTTTTTGGGATCAAACTACAGCCTGCTTAAAAAGCAGCGACATTTGGGATGTCTGCTATTTCAAGGACAGAAAGGTCTTTTGGAAGTCTTCCAAATCTTTTCATTTTGCATTTGTTGCGGAAAATATGTCAACATTGTTATCAACTAAATTTGATTAAATATTGCAAAATTCTTTCTTCAGAAAATCCATGCGATCCATCACCTTGCCATGGATATGCAACTTGTTCTGTCAAAAACTACAAAGCTGTTTGCAAATGTAATAAAGGATATGAAGGCAACGGAAAAGTCTGCACACTAAGTATGTATTTGTAGTTGTATAGTTGTGCTGCATCAATACTTCGAGATCTTAAGATTCTGGATGATGAAAACAAAGCTGGAAGCGAGATTTGAACTCACATCTACATTAACCAATCGAATTATGGTCATTGGCTTATAAGTATGCAAGGCACGAATTAAACGGAGTTATCGACTCAACCACTTTGATTATTTCAGTCCGAAAGTTGGTTTAGCAGGATAGTCAAATTTAAGATTTTGTTGCAAACCAATAATATCAATATAAAAATCCACTATCATCTACTGGCAAAAAATAATATACTCTGCTATCAAGAACAATATTTTCAAATAACCTACTTTGTTTTTTAGGAAATCCTTGTGATCCATCGCCATGTCACGAATACGCAAGCTGTTACGTGAAAAATTATCAAGCAGTTTGTAAATGTTTCCGGGGATACGAAGGAGATGGAAAATACTGCAAATTAAGTATGTAACCGTAGCCGCCTTAACTCTGTTTGAACTATAACATTTTTCCCGCCTATGCGTAAATTTAAGATAGAATTTAATTGGCGCCCCGGCCTATAGAAGAGTTAATCAGAGAATTGCGCTTCATTTTTTGCTCTCAAAGTGCAAGCTATGAAATGACAGGCACATGTATGATTTGAATAGATTCAATAAAAAGAACTTCTTCGTGCGGGCAAGATATTTCATTTCTTTTTTTGAGAAGGTTTTCAGATTATGAGCTTGTCACTATCTCTTTTTGCTAGTTTTCAATCAGGCTGGACCACCACTAAAGGTAGGCTTCCCGTTATTTAAAGACTTTTGGTTTGACTTGCATAGGAAATAAACTCCAGATCTTCTGGTTGCGAAGCGGACGCTTTAAGCACTTCGCTATCGCATCGGCGACATGACGTAGTGACTAAAATGTCCACTACGCAGTCGATGGTCCTGGGGCTCATTTTCTATGCCGAGTCATGCCAAAGTCTTTAAAAACGCTCTCTACAGCTTTTCTGCTTGGCGCTTAGCACAAAAAAAATAGTGTGGAAAACAAGCCGGTAAACTTGCTTGTTGTGTCCTTGGGCAGGTCACTTAACGGGATACCTCCATCTTTATGTGGCACACAGGGGGAGGGGCCGAGGGGTCTATCTCAGCCCCGCCTCTGTGTGCTACACAAAGATGGAAGTGGCTCAGTCTAAACTGAAGACTAGCAAGAAGAGCTAATGAGAAGCTCATATTATACGATGCCTCTCCAGAAATAAAACATGTTGCCCACACAAAAAAGAAGAATTACACTTGGTAAATTTATGAAAAAAAGTAGCCTTTAGCTCTGCAATGCTGCGAATGTAAAAGTCTACAATCTTCCATTTTCGGTAACTAACACACACAATAAAGGTGCATCATTGGTCACAATTCACCCAAAATTCAACTTTTTCAAGTTAACTTTTTAACAGAGAATCCATGCGATCCATCACCTTGCCATGGATATGCAACTTGTTCTGTCAAAAACTACAAAGCTGTTTGCAAATGTAATAAAGGATATGAAGGCAACGGAAAAGTCTGCACACTAAGTATGTATTTGTAGTTGTATAGTTACGCTGCATCAATACTTCGAGATCTTAAGATTCTGGATGATGAAAACAAAGCTGGAAGCGAGATTTGAACTCACATCTACATTAACCAATCGAATTATGGTCATTGGCTTATAAGTATGCAAGGCACGAATTAAACGGAGTTATCGACTCAACCACTTTGATTATTTCAGTCCAAAAGTTGGTTTAACAGGATAGTCAAATTTAAGATTTTGTTGCAAACCAATAATCTATTTATATAAAACTCAAAGTTTGTCTGTCTGTATGTCCGCTATAGAAATAAAACTGGAGACATTTAGATACAAACAAACATATGAATCTTATATAACTTTTTCCAGGGAAGCCAAGTACAGTATTTTGATTTCGATCAGAATCGTCTATGGGGGGCTACGAGCCTATTTTCATTCAACCAATATTGTTATTTAATGTAAAAATTCAATTACAAACCACAAACAGAATGTTAGAAAGGTTTATATATAAAAGTTTTTGCTTGAACGAGTTGTACGCAAGCAATTGCGCGCATGTCCGTAATTTCTGTTATTGCCGGTATATATATTCCGTCGCGGGAGCGAACGCATAAAGATCGCTTGCCGGTAATTATACCCGCGCGGGATCAAAAGAGTTAAAACATGGTTATTCAATGTAAAAATTTAAATAGTCTTTACATTTTACCCGATCAACGACGGGGTAAATCTGCTAGTATCAATATAAAAATCCACTATCATCTACTGCCAAAGATAATATACTCTGCTATCAAGAACAATATTTTCGGATAACCCACTTTGTTTTTTAGGAAATCCTTGTGATCCATCGCCATGTCACGAATACGCAAGCTGTTACGTGAAAAATTATCAAGCAGTTTGTAAATGTTTCCGGGGATACGAAGGAGATGGAAAATACTGCAAATTAAGTATGTAACCGTAGCCGCCTTAACGCTGCTTGAACCATAACATTTTTCCCGCCTATGCGTAAATTTAAGATAGAATTTAATTGGCGCCCCGGCCTATAGAAGAGTTAATCAGAGTATTGCGCTTCATTTTTTGCTCTCAAAGTGCAAGCTATGAAATGACAGGCACATGTATGATTTTTAAGCACTTCGCTATCGCATCGGCGACATGACGTAGTGACTAAAATGTCCACTACGCAGTCGATGGTCCTGGGGCTCATTTTCTATGCCGAGTCATACCAAAGTCTTTAAAAACGCTCTCTACAGCTTTTCTGCTTGGCGCGTAGCACAAAAAAAATAGTGTGGAAAACAAGCCGGTAAACTTGCTTGTTGTGTCCTTGGGCAGGTCACTTAACGGGATACCTCCATCTTTATGTGGCACACAGGGGGAGGGGCCGAGGGGTCTATCTCAGCCCCGCCTCTGTGTGCTACACAAAGATGGAAGTGGCTCAGTCTAAACTGAAGACTAGCAAGAAGAGCTAATGAGAAGCTCATATTATACGATGCCTCTCCAGAAATAAAACATGTTGCCCACACAAAAAAGAAGAATTACACTTGGTAAATTTATGAAAAAAAGTAGCCTTTAGCTCTGCAATGCTGCGAATGTAAAAGTCTACAATCTTCCATTTTCGGTAACTAACACACACAATAAAGGTGCATCATTGGTCACAATTCACCCAAAATTCAACTTTTTCAAGTTAACTTTTTAACAGAGAATCCATGCGATCCATCACCTTGCCATGGATATGCAACTTGTTCTGTCAAAAACTACAAAGCTGTTTGCAAATGTAATAAAGGATATGAAGGCAACGGAAAAGTCTGCACACTAAGTATGTATTTGTAGTTGTATAGTTGTGCTGCATCAATACTTCGAGATCTTAAGATTCTGGATGATGAAAACAAAGCTGGAAGCGAGATTTGAACTCACATCTACATTAACCAATCGAATTATGGTCATTGGCTTATAAGTATGCAAGGCACGAATTAAACGGAGTTATCGACTCAACCACTTTGATTATTTCAGTCCGAAAGTTGGTTTAGCAGGATAGTCAAATTTAAGATTTTGTTGCAAACCAATAATCTATTTATATAAAACTCAAAGTTTGTCTGTCTGTATGTCCGCTATAGAAATAAAACTGGAGACATTTAGATACAAACAAACATATGAATCTTATATAACTTTTTCCAGGGAAGCCAAGTACAGTATTTTGATTTCGATCAGAATCGTCTATGGGGGGCTACGAGCCTATTTTCATTCAACCAATATTGTTATTTAATGTAAAAATTCAATTACAAACCACAAACAGAATGTTAGAAAGGTTTATATATAAAAGTTTTTGCTTGAACGAGTTGTACGCAAGCAATTGCGCGCATGTCCGTAATTTCTGTTATTGCCGGTATATATATTCCGTCGCGGGAGCGAACGCATAAAGATCGCTTGCCGGTAATTATACCCGCGCGGGATCAAAAGAGTTAAAACATGGTTATTCAATGTAAAAATTTAAATAGTCTTTACATTTTACCCGATCAACGACGGGGTAAATCTGCTAGTATCAATATAAAAATCCACTATCATCTACTGCCAAAGATAATATACTCTGCTATCAAGAACAATATTTTCGGATAACCCACTTTGTTTTTTAGGAAATCCTTGTGATCCATCGCCATGTCACGAATACGCAAGCTGTTACGTGAAAAATTATCAAGCAGTTTGTAAATGTTTCCGGGGATACGAAGGAGATGGAAAATACTGCAAATTAAGTATGTAACCGTAGCCGCCTTAACGCTGCTTGAACCATAACATTTTTCCCGCCTATGCGTAAATTTAAGATAGAATTTAATTGGCGCCCCGGCCTATAGAAGAGTTAATCAGAGTATTGCGCTTCATTTTTTGCTCTCAAAGTGCAAGCTATGAAATGACAGGCACATGTATGATTTTTAAGCACTTCGCTATCGCATCGGCGACATGACGTAGTGACTAAAATGTCCACTACGCAGTCGATGGTCCTGGGGCTCATTTTCTATGCCGAGTCATACCAAAGTCTTTAAAAACGCTCTCTACAGCTTTTCTGCTTGGCGCGTAGCACAAAAAAAATAGTGTGGAAAACAAGCCGGTAAACTTGCTTGTTGTGTCCTTGGGCAGGTCACTTAACGGGATACCTCCATCTTTATGTGGCACACAGGGGGAGGGGCCGAGGGGTCTATCTCAGCCCCGCCTCTGTGTGCTACACAAAGATGGAAGTGGCTCAGTCTAAACTGAAGACTAGCAAGAAGAGCTAATGAGAAGCTCATATTATACGATGCCTCTCCAGAAATAAAACATGTTGCCCACACAAAAAAGAAGAATTACACTTGGTAAATTTATGAAAAAAAGTAGCCTTTAGCTCTGCAATGCTGCGAATGTAAAAGTCTACAATCTTCCATTTTCGGTAACTAACACACACAATAAAGGTGCATCATTGGTCACAATTCACCCAAAATTCAACTTTTTCAAGTTAACTTTTTAACAGAGAATCCATGCGATCCATCACCTTGCCATGGATATGCAACTTGTTCTGTCAAAAACTACAAAGCTGTTTGCAAATGTAATAAAGGATATGAAGGCAACGGAAAAGTCTGCACACTAAGTATGTATTTGTAGTTGTATAGTTGTGCTGCATCAATACTTCGAGATCTTAAGATTCTGGATGATGAAAACAAAGCTGGAAGCGAGATTTGAACTCACATCTACATTAACCAATCGAATTATGGTCATTGGCTTATAAGTATGCAAGGCACGAATTAAACGGAGTTATCGACTCAACCACTTTGATTATTTCAGTCCGAAAGTTGGTTTAGCAGGATAGTCAAATTTAAGATTTTGTTGCAAACCAATAATATCAATATAAAAATCCACTATCATCTACTGGCAAAAAATAATATACTCTGCTATCAAGAACAATATTTTCAGATAACCCACTTTGTTTTTTAGGAAATCCTTGTGATCCATCGCCATGTCACGAATACGCAAGCTGTTACGTGAAAAATTACCAAGCAGTTTGTAAATGTTTCCGGGGATACGAAGGAGATGGAAAATACTGCAAATTAAGTATGTAGACTGATATAATCTAATTGAATGTAGTCTTATGCAAAACCTAAATCCTCTTGTAAAGTTGGTTTGATTTTTTGGTTATGAGAGAATTATAAGCTGACCACTTAAAGTTAAATTAGAGAGAATTTTGCTGTACAGCAGAGATTTTTGCTTTTATCCGTGTGAAAAGAGTAATTTTTTCAGCTTCTTACACTTTTGAATTACTCATAAGATTTCGAAAAATATTTCTTTTTCTTCCATCTCCCTTGCTCTACCCGAAGTAATTTCTGCAAACAGTCTCGTTGAGTTATCTCAATTAGTAACAAATCTAGAAAATTTTTCTTTATTTCACAAGTAACCAATTTCGAAAAACAATGCTTTTCATATAAAAATTTTAATGATCATTGTTTCAATAAACGTACTATAATACATTTTTTTGAATAAATTTTTCAGGAAATCCATGCGATCCTTCTCCATGTCACGAATACGCAAGCTGTTACGTGAAAAATTACAAAGCTGATTGCAAATGCATTAAAGGTTACGAAGGAGATGGCAAATTCTGCAAACGAAGTATGTAAATAAAAGCAGAATGGGCTTTTTACAAATAGTCATAATTTTATGCACGTTTATTTCTTCTCGACTTTGAATGATGACTAATGTAAGTCCAAGACTAAACTTCACTGTAGATATGTGAGCGACTAGTTACCGCTTTTGATGACACTTTCGTTCATTGTACGACTGCTCGCCCGCGAGCACTCTTTGAAACGATTTCTATAATCTAACGCTGCGTTGGCACATAGAGGTTTCGCAACCAGGAATAAAACTTCTTGCCGATATTTGAAGCCGGTTTTGAGTCGAGGTTTCGCTGCTTGATACTGATTGTAAACAGAGCGACCCCCCCTTCGCACTTAGTATCAAGTAACGAAACCTCAACTCAAAACCGGCTTCAAATATCGGCAAGAAGTTTTATTCCTGGTTGCGAAACCGCCACGACTGAACGCAGCCTAAGATGTCAGTTCGTACTTTTTTAATGCAGAATCAAAAACTATTATAAAATGTTTTGGCTATTGACGCTTCCTTGTTTAGAGAACCCATGTGATCCTTCTCCCTGCCATCAACATGCAAGCTGCCGCGCATATGGATATCAAGCTGTTTGCGCATGCAACTATGGCTATGAAGGAGACGGGAAATATTGCAAGCTAAGTGCGTATCAATAATTGCGATTAGTATGTAACTTATATTTTACAAAAACTGGTTACCAAACTTCAATTTAACCAACATAAAAATTGACAAATAATTCCGTTGGAATATCAACAAAACCAATTGACGTACAAAATTCTCCTTTGTCAAACTGTGCAAGCGAGATCTTTCCATGTTCTTACGTCTTATAAGCTACTGAGCATCTCACAATGCATCTTATCAACTGCCATTTCTCCTATACTCCAGTACACTCGTATATCATTTTTTGCAATTTTTCTATCACGTATTTTGCAAATTTATTAATTCTTTGTTGTTTAGGAAACCCATGTCATCCTTCACCATGTGACCCGTACGCAACTTGTTCTGTTCAACATTACCAAGCTGTTTGCAAGTGTAACAAAGGATATGAAGGAAGTGGAAAAGTCTGCAAGCGAAGTAAATAAATCAGTGAAGTTATTTATTTGTTTTTATCAAGGGGCTATCACAATTCTTTTATTTGGACGCGCGATTCAATTCTCAACTGTTTCAGCTTCATTATTGTTTTCGAATTTAATTATTTTTAAGTATCCACCGGTGACAATTATATTTTTAGAGAACCCTTGCCACCCGTCACCGTGCCATTCATACGCGACATGCTCCGTTGAACACTACCGACCTGTTTGCAAATGCATCAAGGGATACGAAGGCAACGGACAAGTCTGCAAGAGAAGTCAGTAACAGGATTATTAATCTTGAAGTCACTCAGGCATCTACAAAAATTGATAGGTTATGTATTTGATCAATGTGATGGCTTATTTTTTATGTTTACCTGTTCCCAAATATTATAAATAAGCACTAATTAATTTATGATTTTATCGTTCTTTTTTTATGTAGAGGACCCTTGCAAACCATCTCCCTGTCATCAATACGCGACGTGTTTTCGTCGAGGCTACCAAGCTGTGTGCAAGTGCAATCAAGGTTATCTTGGAAATGGAAAAATATGCATCGGAAGTAAGTTGCAATTCATTTCATTTATTCATGGGTACTAGCTCATGCTCTGTTTGCTAATTTGTGGTTAGGTAGAGCTATCACGACGGGTAAATTTCTCAGGCCCACGACTTGTATGTATCATGAAAATGAAAGTGTCCCGTCAAGTGCCTTTCTAACGAAAACAAGCAAACTTGCCAGCTTTTTTCTCCACCTATTTCGTGCTGAGCACCGAGCAGGAAAGCAGAGAACAACATTTGTAAGCCTTCGGTATGATCGGTCAAAAAATTGAACCCCAGTTTAACAACTGCAAAGCGGAAACTCTAATCTAGGCGCTAATGTGCCAGATGTAACTGCTATTTCAAATATCGATTTTTGAGGAATTTTTATACAAAGGCAATTGTCCCAAAAAAGTAATGTTTCAATTTAATTCATTTCAGTGTAGGTTTTCATCTTAGTACTTCTGTTTAGAGAGCTTTTGTGGTTGACTATTTAGTATTGATGGTGTAGAGATTTATGTGTCTGTTTTGTAGTCATTTTACTTTTAATTTTACTCCAATTCAAGACAAAACAAGCACTTGGAAAGCATCAGCATTCACAGCTTTCTTGTTTGGTGCTTGACTTCAGAGGGAAGTTGAAGAGTTGTTGGTTTTATTTTTGCCTCGTGTTTCACAGTGGCTATTCTTAATCATACAATGGGCTTGCATACTAGGCTGCTTGTTATAACTCCTCAGTGATGATATCATTCTACCCCTTAATACAGGCATTGGCCTATCAGCCATTTAAATGTGCTTTTGTGTTGCAGTTAACCCTTGCTCGTTCACTCTTTGTCACAAGCATGCAACCTGCTACCGATACGGCAACCGTCCAGTATGTAGATGCAAACAAGGTTACCTTGGCAATGGAAAACTCTGCTTGAAAATCAAATTGCGTAAGTTATTAAACACTTGCTTAGGCGAACGAGCTAACTCATATAAGATCATGCCTTAACTCGTAGAAAACTTTCGAAAATGTTGATGTTCACGAAAAGTTTTCAAGCTTTTATAATTCTACGAGAAAGACATGTAAAACAAATTTTTTATCACAGAAGCATTTCTCAAATTGATAAAACAATAATGTCGAGAATCGCAACAAGAGATATGAAAGTGATAAAGCCCTTCTGGTTTTAGCAATGCCGTCTTGTCACAATAGAAGCAGGACCAACCACAAAAAACACTGTTACATTGTGTATTAAGTGATTTCCCATGACGCCTCATTTTTTATTTAGTTACCTCCCTGATATCATTTTTGTAGCAAGATATTTGCAATTGTATTAACAAATGCGAGTACTTTGCTGATGGGGGTGAATTTTAATACAAAGTTGTTTTTCGGCTCTTCGCTTTTCGAAGCTGTGATCTTGAGCCAGTGATATCCCCTTTTGTCTTTTAAGTTAAATTGTTTGTATTGTTTTTCAGCTACTTTATATCAAGGATAGTGAATGGGTGGAAAGCAAGTTCAAGGAAAACATTAATCTTGAGTTGTCGTTTATATTTTTGTAAAATTTTATTTCATTAAAATAAAACGCTCATCCAAATGCTTTTATTGTTGTATTATATTGCGGTAGCGCAGTACTTCATAGGCTAATATTCAGATTAATCTGACTTTTAGCCATTGAAGAAAGTTAAGTGATGCGGTATTGTTTTCCGGCTATACAAAGATCTTTTGTCTGTTATACTAGAGCATCTTTGTGTTGGGACCGGCTGTCGAGTAAATAGCGAATACTGCGGGCACAGCGAATTTGTACTACCAACACTGCGTGTAGAAGAGAGGAAATTCTTTTGAAGTTCCTTTCCCAAGGACTTAACAACGTAAACTACGCAGCTATCACAAGCTTTAAACTCACCATTATTGCCGCCATAGCAATGCTCCTACTTACTCGATTGCGTTGCACGTGTAATACTTGTATATAGTTTTTCAAAAGCGCATTTTCGTATTTAAAAAGTTTGCAATTTCGACAAAGTAAAGTTTTGAGTTAAGTAAAGTTTTACATATATTAAGTGAATGATAGTTAACATTTTACAGTCCTAACTATTGAAGTTCTTTTATTTGATCTGCCATCTAATTTGCTTGTGAGCTAATCTGCGACGACGGTTACTAAACTATTTAAATGCTTTTCAATCGCTAACTTCAGGCTGTTAATCGTTAGAGGGTGCTGTTGCTCTACAAAACTGCAACCGTAAACCCCAAGCGATTCAAGAGCTCTGTGTACATTTGTGCTAAAGTAACTTCTATATAATTACGATTTACTTGCCACGACGTATTGTGTGATTAAGGATGATTGAAGTGAGGTGAACAAACAAACTTTTGCTGGAGAAGTTGTAGCCAACAACAGCTATGAAATAGAGCCTCCTGCCCTACTGGCTGCGCTCTCTGCTTTGAAT
The DNA here is from genome assembly GCA_963675345.1 of Trididemnum clinides. Classification (NCBI taxonomy): domain Eukaryota; kingdom Metazoa; phylum Chordata; class Ascidiacea; order Aplousobranchia; family Didemnidae; genus Trididemnum; species Trididemnum clinides. The sequence continues at coordinate 13,197,982 of OY776300.1, read as the reverse complement.
TTATCATCCTACGCTGCTGTCGCGGGAAAACTTGTACCAGTACAAGGTGATGAAATCATATATGTAGAACAAGAGGAGAAAGAATCGGTAATACTGAACCGCCTAAGAACCGGGGTAGGCCGTTTTTATAACGACATGTTCCGTTGGGGTCTCGTCAAATCACCATTCTGTGACTGCGGACCTGAACCTCAAACTGCAGAACATGTCATTTATCACTGTCCAATTTACTGACCCCAAGGTGGCAACGTGAGTCACACAGCACTTGATGAAACCACAGTTCAATGGCTGCAACGGCTGGACATAACATCGTGAAGTCCGCTGTTTCGTACGCAAGAAGAAGAAGAAGAAGATCTATTCTGTAAGTATTACTAATTGTTGGCATTGCACAAGCGCGTTTCCAATACTAGCGCTGCATCAAAACGCGCAAAGATGCCGCAGAATGTCTTTCCCAAATTTACAACAGCGTACCACTTGCGCGAACATTGAACTTAAAATTGCGTGGTGGAAATTATGAGTTTTCTGATTCAGATAAGCTTGGCTGATGGACATACTTTCAATGTTTTTTGCAATATCCGATTAAAATTGGTGATTGGCAGCAATCTTCATCTACCCTTTATCTGCATCAGCTACACGAGTAGTGCTGCGTTGATTGTATATAGTACTAAATTAGGCAAATAATATTGCTATTTCTTGAGAATAAAATTCCAGCAACAAAAATGATAACTACTTCTCCAATTTATAGCCATCGCATGAAGAGAATCAAAAGGCATGAAATTAATTGCGAAATATTAGCATAACTAGAAAAAAATTTTGATGAGTCCAAAAAAATTTTTTTGATCTTGAGGTTCTTCTCGTTTGTTGGATGGCCTTTTTCTTGGGAGAACAATATTTTCTGAACCTTAACGTTGTCAATTTTATGCATAAAATGTTGAAATACTTGTTTGGGGAGATCGTTGTTTTTTTTACTGTTATAACACAAAACATCGTCATCACTTGATCGAATTAAAAAAATTTGGCGGAACCATGGTCTCTGTTACCTTCCCTAGCTACACCTTCATATAGTGAAATATGTTAAAATAAAAATCAGTTTCGTCCTTACGGGACAGCATTAGGCGAATGAAGATTACATTTATTCAAATTGCATTTACTATGATATTACATACCAGCGCGATGGCGTAGTGGTGAGAACGTCAGCTTCGCACTCGGTAGACTTGGGGTTCATTCCCTAAGTCGAGTGATTCCAAAAGACTTTAAAAAATGGTTTTCAAAGCTTCTTTGCTTGGCGCTCAGCATAAAAAAGGGATAGTGTGGAGAATAAGTTGGCAAGTTCGCTTGTTGTGTTCTTGGGAAAGGCACTTAACGGAACGCTTCCATCTTTATGTGGCACACAGGTAGCCTACCCGTACTTCACCGAGTTATAATTGTGAAGTTGTTAACCCAACATGTCGTAAAAAGCGACTCTTGGGTACCTACCAGTGCCAGTCCGCCTTGTTGGTAATGGGTCTACCAGTCCCTCATGACTGGTTCAAAATGGGCTGCCATCTTTCCCCTAACCTAATTTCAATTAGGTTGACGGCATGAACCTGAATTGCCGTTTGCGCCGTACCTCCATCCGGAAGAAGAGGAGGGGTAATCACAACAACAACAACAACAACAACAACATGATATTACAGGCTTGGGAAAGGATCGTTTTTGTAATACAGTAGTACAATGCTTTTAGACGTTTTCAAAAAATTTTTCTAAAACGAAAGTTAATTTGATTAAAAGTATTTTTGTGTTACAATATGTATTGTAACAATTACTACCAAAGTAAAGTTTAGGAAGAGGGTAGGTGGAGAACTTTTATTTCCTTCCTCCTATTTCCTTCTCTCTCTCTCTCATCTTTTGTTACATTTTTCCAAAGATTAAGCATTTTTAGAACCAAATGGCAATTTATTGAAGACTTTTTCCATCGGATTAGGACACCAACAAAAGCAATTTTTAAATTTCCATTTTGTTGACAATTACAGAATTAATCTGTTTTTGTAGCAATATTTCTCCGCTAATTTTAATAGAACTGACCTTCAGAAAGGATCATGTTAACTTCTTAAAATAGGTTTTTCTCTTTGGTCGATGTCAATTGATCCAACTTGCAAAGACTGACCTTGAAGCGTTTTGTTCAATTTTAACGTGAAGCTAAAAAAGTAACAAAAATAATCATTGCAAAGTTTACAACACGTGATGACGTCATCTTTGTGACCGTTCGAAACGACGTAGCTTGACATTTTAGTATTTTCAAAATTCTCTAAAGTCAAGCAACTAATTTGTATCATACGCAAGACTTTCTTACTACCAAAAACTTAACATTAGAAATAGACCACACACAAGAAACACCAGGTCTTAAACTCTGAAGCTTTATAAAATTCTAAATTTCTTTTGTGTTTAAACAAATAAAAATAATATATAGAAGAATGACAGTTTAGGTGCTTCGTTTTTTTGCGCCAAGTAGCTGAATTAATTTTGCACAGTTTTTTACTTAGTTCCTAAATAAAGGTTTGAAATTGCTATTTGATCAAAAATAATTTTCAGTCTCCAAGGCCCGCTTTCAACAATTTGTTAGTAAATTCCATTTTCCTCATCAATCGTATGGCTAAGCACCAAGCATGAGATCTGTGAATGCCACTCTGAAAGTCTTTGATATCACTATATGTTCAACTACACGCTTAGAAAGTACTATACCCAACTCATCTCAATTGAAAAATTAGTCCTGGCCACCTCTTCTACTATTTTAAAAAATATTTGCTTATACTCGTCATCTTCTGAGCAACGTTTTTTTTATTACGCAACCATTGTCTTCATAATGCGCTTCATTGTATTGCGATACAAAAGTATAAAAAAAAAGACTGATCTCAATCATTTTTCGGCAGCATGTCGTAATGGAATGATTGTCAATCGCGCAGATTGGTGTCAACATGGTGCGTGGCAAAATATTGGTGGGACGTAGAAATTAATCACGTGGGTCGTTAAAGCCTTTATTAGACTGTGGCCATGCCAGGCCAGCGCGTCATAGTTTTTGTTTGCTTTGATTTTACTTAGTCGCTAGTCATGCACTGCATGCGATCGAACCAAAATGAAACCAATAAAGACCTAGGCCTCCGTTGGTCTGGTATGGCCTCAGTGTAGATCAGGGTTTAGTGATCACGATTGCCAACGCAGCAATTGGAGGCGCAGATAGTAGTAAGAGCATTAAATATATGCAGTAAATCAACTGGAAATTTAATAGAGGAACTTTTAGTATAGTCTTTTCTTTTTTTCAGAAATTGCAGGTCCAAAGCTACATGTACGAATAAACAGCCGTGCTTATAAAACATTACAACACTGCTTTTTTAATTTAAAGCCTTTCAGAAAAAGTATAACAATGATAACAACCGCCACTCATTCACGAGTGATAAAGCTTCGCAGAGGTTGACAGACCATCCACTACAGTAGACCCAGTATTTGGTCCCACAAGTGTGATGGTCTAAGGTATGCTATATTAAAAGCCTCTAGCTTCTTATTGGTCATCAACTGCACTAAAGAGACCTCATAGGTCAAAACAGTGTCACTGTCTGCAGTTTGCTAAATGATAACAAAATATTTGATTTTGGTACCAAAAAGCCGACGCGTAGTCTTTGAGACCTGAAAACGACACGGTTTTGTTTTGCTTTGGAGATTACTTGAAACTTGCAACTACGCAAAAAAGCTCACAACTTTTACCTAAAAATGTAATTGAAGTCAGGAACAGCTGAGTCGTCTTTTAGAGCTTTCTAGTACACCATAAGCTACGTGGGTAGTATTGGGAGTATAGACTTGAAAAGATATAATAACCATTTTTTTGTTTCTTTCAGATCATTTGAGGCAAATCTGCTGGGTGTCTCCGAAAATGTTTCACCAATTTATAAAGCAAAGTGACATGAATGGGGAGTTTAGCTTCCTTGGTCCCTCCGTTTCCTGATTGAGTCCTTGAAAAGGACTCCCTCTGATGACTTCATTGAGTGCAGCTCTCTTCTTTGAAGTGAGCTGGCGGGCTGCGACGGAAAACCTTGACTTCTTTCCTACGTTGCTCCCCTGATTTCCTCAAATCCAAAACTAAGAAACCATAATGTAAGTGGCCATGGGCAGTTTTTAATATGAGCCTTTGCATTAGTTGAAGATTCCTTGTGTACGTATAAAAAGGAAATTTCTGCGTTAATTGAAGATGAGCACAAAAATTTCACCGGCTAAAAATCATACTTAAAAATATTTTGTCGATCACATAATCCTCTTTCTTTCTCGTTGGAAGATGATCATGCTGCATTAGCAGTAAGAGCTCGATCAAAGCCCTGCACCATTTACACGTATTTTTTAGCTTTGTGCTTACAACAAGAAAATGCTCAAAACTAAGATAGTTGTACTTAAAGATGAAATTGCTTTCATGCGGTAGTTAAATTGGACTAAGACTTATTTTTTGCTTTTGCAGCTGTATGTTCCGTTGTTTGCTGTTGCAAAGTAAAACAAACTTTTATTTATAACTTTGAACGCAGCACTGATTTTAGACAATATTCCACTTTTTTTTTGATTTTTTTGAGAAATGATCAGAGTAAGCTATTTATTTGTGTTTTGTATGCTCCACACAGTTGTTTTCACTATGTACAAGATATTTTGAATAAAGTACGACACTTGTAACGGTATAAATACGCAACGTTAGTCTTGAGATCATTCACAATCAAGTTAAGTGTCGTCATATGCACAGAAACATGGCCTGTTCAAACTTAACTCTGTTGTTGCTGGCTGTGTTGATTCAGTGTATCCTCGGGCAGTATCCAGGAGGACCAATTAAATCCCCTTTACTTTACAGAAAACCACTTTTTCCAAAACCCCACCTTCCGAAACCTTTATATGGACCACCACGTGAGTAACATACCTTATGCTGTAACGTAAATATTTTTAAACATAATTGCAAGATATCTAACAAACTACTATCTTTCATTTCCGAGTTTTAGTAAAAATATTAGTTATAATATTTGCTTAAAATTTGAAGAATTCTAGGTAGATATTTGATATTATGGAACTACAATTAAAAAAATTGCAATAGCTAAGATGGTTATATATATCCCATTTCTAAAGAAAAAGTAGTATGAATTTAAAAAATGCAATGAATCTGATTTTGGTGATGGCTTTCTCAATTTTTGGAAAATTTTTCCATCTATGTGGCCTAAACTTTCAGAGCCAGGTCATTTCCTAAATTCTTTCAGAGTGATTTCCTAAATTCAATCTCAGTTGTAACGACAGATTACATAAAGAGAGAAACATGAGGGCGCATGCGCAGCCAATATCTTACCTTTAGTGACAAAAATGTTAATCACTGTCAAGTAGGCTACAGTCAGCTATTTTCTTACGTACTGTTATGACAGCAAACTGGCCCATCAAGAGAATTTTTTTGACTTGATATTTTGCGGTAATAAATGAATATCTAGTCATCAGCATAGTCTATCTGTTCTTTTGATTGACGAGAACGCCTTCCGCTTATTGGTTTTTTAACATGTTTAGCCATCCCTCCCATTTGTTCAAGATGTCATACTTATGCCAAATGCGTTCTATGGAGTGGTTCGTATCAATGCAAATGCGGTCCTGGTTTCATTGGAAATGGATTCTATTGTAAACGTAAGTTTTTTTAGATTTATATTTGATAAAACTTGTGCCGTTTTAAACTGTTTTTGAGCACAGGTTGTTCTCCAGCATGCTTAACACAAACGTTTTCCTAATGTAACCAAAAAATAAAATTTTCTAACCCTTGTTAAAAAAAGAGAAACTTGATATTTGTTATTGGATCAGGAAGAATGATAATTGGCCAAACGGTTATTTCTTTGAGGCAATGGAGTGGTTGCATCCGATTGTTCCTCTGTAGATTTTGTCATTGGTATCGCTGCAAATGCGTGAGTGGTCTATGGTGTGAGGTTCTGGCCAGACGCCTGACAGTTTTTTCTTAGAAATACTATTAACATTTCAGGTTCAGTAATTGATGGAAAAAAGCTTTTTAGTATTCAAGGAAGGAGAGTTGAGAACTATCCAGAAATTTTTCCCTTTATCTCTAAATGCAGAACCGTATTAGGCATTAGGCTATAGGCCACTCTGTATGACCAGCATTTCTTTGCCAAAATGTCTAGGTGTGACGTAACTATGCTAGAGTACGTAAACAAAGAATAATAGGTAAAAGACCAAGGTAAGCGCGTAGGCAATTAAAAATTGGAAAAAGGAGTGAGATTTGAATTTTTTCAGGCATGATGTTGTCATCAAAATTTAGTGCAGTTATAAGTTTAAAATTAGGGCTAGGGGTGACGACATCTCCGACCTTTTGCAACCATCTACCGTATTTGCCCTCTAGGTAGTTCAGTGTTATGCCATAGTTATTAAAAAACAACCGATAATTATCAAACATTTCAACTGTGTTTTGCATAGTTGTAAATCTTAGAGCAACTTTATGTTACAATTCTTTACTTTTCTACAGCAATCGACCCATGTCATGGCTTCCCGTGCGGTCCAAATTCCTTTTGCCAAGTCAAATACTTCAAACCTGTTTGTGTGTGTAACGTTGGATATCTGAAAGTCGGACCATACTGCAAACGTAATTTCATAGCGATTTTATTAGTAATTATATCTTATAAATGCACCAGTTTTTCACATTGTTCGGCCGATCCACTCTTTACTAAAAGTTGTTGATATCCAATGTGCAAATAATAACCGTTTAAGTGCAACTTCCATGTCCGAATTTTCTCAAGGGAGTCTCGTAAACCGCAGCCTCAAGAATTCTACTTACAGATTGCAGTGTAAGACTACAAACTCAACCCTTCAATGCCAAACCTCACGTAATTAGTCTCTGATGCATGTAAAACTCATCGGCTAAGGTTTTGATCGGCCCAAAGTCTGTTTGCGATTCGCGTGAAAAAGTCTGTGCGAAGGCCACTGTGCTTGCACGATAAACCAGCAAAACAGTTGAGTAAATTCTCACCGGATCGATGCTAAATGATTTTTAGATTTTGGTCTCACAAGTTTAAACAGTGGAAAATGATGTAAATTTGTTGCTGATGTCAACGTGTGTTGTTGAAAACCATTATTTTTTCTCATTGTTTTGTTGTTATACAGCTGACCCCTGCTTCCAGCATACCTGCCATGCCAATGCATTCTGTCTCCCACAAAGTCAGGGATACAACAGTTATATCTGCCAATGCAGTCCAGGCTTTGCAGGAGACGGGCGTGTCTGTGCAGGTGAGCAAACAAACAGTTTGCATCTAATTTTTTGCGTAAGATATTTATTCGTTTATTCATTGATTGTGAACCCAACATGTATCCAAGTTTCAATAGAAAAAGTCTGACCCATTGAACCCTTTCAACTTTCAACAATATGTTTAACATGTAAATCCCAGCCAAAAATTCTTCTAAAAACACAAGAAAAGCTAAAATCACGGTATAATTAGCCTATACTACATAGTAGAGACAACGACGAACATGTTTCGAACAATTTTCTACGTAAATCTTGCATTAGAAAGTAATCAAAAATACAAAGGAGCAGGTTATTCTAATGCAATAAACAGTTTAAGATTGTTATACAATGGTGTCGAATGTTTTGAATGAAGACGTTTTTAAATTATCTAAACCTTTTGCTTTACATAAATCAAGAATTTTGTTGGCTTAAGGTCGGGAAACATAGGTGTAGATCAGGGGTTCTCAAACTAGCGTATGCTTACCCACAGGGATATACTGGAGAAAATTTGGTGATATGCGAGTAAGTTCCTCGTAGAGTCACTTAAAAGTTTTTGATAAAAAAGGTCTTCAAGTTTAGAAAATCAAAGAGAATGGTTACAACAAAGGATTTGCAAAAAAATTACAAAAACAGCGCTAAATAGACCAAACAATTGCTTTTATTAACTTGACCTCACAAAAAAAAGTCTTTTTTGAAATACGCCACACATCTAGGTTCTACGAAAGAGTTCGTAGCAAGATTAATTATACCTGATCTAGACCATTTTTATAAATGCACTAAAGACCAAACAACCATTGCTTCCACAAATAATTTTTCTATCTCTTCCACTTCAGAAAATTGTTTTCTATTGCTTACTCTTTTCAAAAACAAGTTTCTTTCCTAATTCCCTCACACAATTTTCTCAAAAAAATTATTAAGGAGTAAATTATTTGCTGCATTTTTCTAAAAACCTTGCATGGCACCCAAAATACAAACATTAGCCAAAACTTGCAAAAGCTGTGTGGTATGTATATTAAAAAAATACGAATACTGATATTTAAGTTATGATATTCTCAACTTGATAGAGAGACTCATGGTTAAGATGAGGTGTCCGAATTGCTTCACTTATGCACTTTTTGTTTGGCTTCCGCTTGGCTCTTAACATATCAGCAATTCCAAATTATCAAAAACAATTATTTAGACCTAAGCTGCCTTGTTAGGTAGACATGAAAAAAGCAATCTTAAATTACTGGTAAGAAAATAAAACTCTTTTTTTTTTGCAAAATTGTAAGAACAATAAAATAATAGGAGCTGTTTCTTTTCCAGAATTTCCATAGTTTTCATTATAACTAGCTGGAATTTCTACTTTTTTTGTATTTTTTCCTGATTTTCTCATTTTGGTCACTCTCCCCAAAATTTCCTTTTTGATGAATTTTTGGTTCGAATTTGCCCAGATAAAGAAATTTTTTCCAAATTGGAAGCCATGCTATCTACTGAGGGATTTTATTTTTTAATTTAACTGTTGACGTGAATGTCGTGGTGTTCTTCAACGTATAAGCTATTATGCTGCGACTAAGTATGTGTAATGTGTATACAAACATACTCGTAAAAGCGTATATTTAACAAAGTAATTTAAAATTGGTTTGTAAGCAAACATAATCTATCTTTAACATTGTGTCTGCCAGTTGATCCTTGCTTCCAAAACACATGCCACCAATTTGCTGCCTGCATCCCTCCGGCAAAAGGTTATGAAGCATACTCATGCCGCTGCAATCCGGGATATGTGGGAGATGGTCGTCTCTGTAGAGGTAGTGCTACTTAATTTTATCAATGCTATTTACCTTTGCTAGAAATTAGCTGGAAGGCCATTGGTAACGACACACTTGTGCAAATTTAACCAGGTGGTGCAGCATCGAGCTATTCTATTGTTGATATTTTTTTAGTTTGAATTTTTAGCACTTTTATGCTCAAGTTTTTCTTTACAATTTTTGTTCTTCATCAAAATTTATGTAATGTTGGCAGTAGTTTGCAGTTTGAAAAATGTTTGTCAAACATTAAAGTAATGTAGCTTAGTATAAAGAACTTTGAAGTAAAAAGATTTTAATGCATTTTAGTGGATCATTGCTTCCAACACACTTGTCATGCCAACGCACTTTGCATACCTGGTGGAATTGGAAAGCCTGGTTTAGGCTTCGGAGGCAAACCAGGTTTCGGTGGTCCTGGATTTGGAGGACCAGGTTTTGGTGGTCCTGGATTTGGAGGACCAGGATTTGGTGGTCCTGGATTTGGAGGACCAGGTTTCGGTCCTCCAAAGATTGGAGGACCAGGTTTCGGTCCTCCAAAGGTTGGAGGACCAGGTTTCGGTCCTCCAAAGGTTGGAGGACCAGGTTTCGGTCCTCCAAAGGTTGGAGGACCAGGATTTGGTGGTCCACAACTGGGAGGAGACCCTTACGGAGGCCCGCCTTTGGGAGGAGATGTTGGAGTTGGCCCGTATGGTGGTGGACCTGGTCTATATTCTTGTCAGTGTCAATCTGGTTTTGTTGGAAATGGTCAAAACTGCTTCGGTAATACAATACTAACGTTGTTTGGTTGCAATAAATTGTTTGTTGTGGCAACATTTTACACGTCTTGAAACGTAAGCAGAAAACTGAAAAAAGGCTGGCGCTTACTCGACTTTAAAAAGAAAACATGTTTATTGCTTCTATTTTTGTTGGACTATTTGGTTTTGTAATACAGTAGTTTTCAATTTAAGTAATAAAGAACTGTTTAGTGAAAATGATCTGCTCCTTTTTCTCTACAAAATGTAAAAACATGCATTAATTATATCACCAAAGTCAACTTGGTTTTCAGCAAACCCGTGTCTTCAAAATACTTGCCATGCAAACGCAAAGTGCATTCCCATCCAGCCAAGTTACGAAACGTACAATTGCAAATGTCTTCCTGGATACTTGGGAACTGGACAAGTGTGCAGAGGTAAAAACCAAAACAATTTCGTTCGGAATTGTGCTTAAAACGTTTTGGTTAATGAATGTAAAACTGCTATCGACCTTAAACTCGGCTTGAATTTTGAACCTACAACCTAATCCTGATCAAGAGGTTGTTGGTTCAAATCCCACCAGAATATTTTTCAACTTTCGCGCAGCTCTACAAAAGCACAGTTGGCTCCAATTACTAAATATAATTTAGGATTGTGAAATCTTTTCATTTTTGTTTGTTTTTTAAATGAAAATCAATGTATGCTTTACTTTAAGCTTGATGCCAATAACTATTTGATATCTCTGCGGGCAAGTGGGGTTTCAGTATGTGACCTACCAACGCTGGGTAGTAAATAACTGTTCTTTCTATTAATGTTTTTCATGAGCATGTGTCAATTTTAATTTTTGAAATGAATTATATAAATTGCTCGGAAGATGATGTAATAGAACTGATTCATACATTTTGGCTTGTTCAAGTTTGCATAGGCCTTAAAGGCTGGTTTCCATTAAGCGTAAATTGCAGGCGTAGCGCGAAAAATCCTTTGTTTCTCACTACGCCTGCAACGACGCCTAATGGAAACCAGTCTTTATTATTTAATTTCAAACACCAAAATTTTGATATGGTATTGAAATTGGCCTAAAGCTGCTTGTATTTTTTAAATAATTTTATTTTGACTAACTCCCATCACTTAATATCAAGTTTTGTTTGCGAATGCCTAAACAATAAATCTCTACAAAGTATTTAGAAACTCTTTTTAGAAAATCGCCTTTCGTAACATACTTTGATATTGCGGTGTCAAGGTTTGTATATTTGGCTTCGGGAAAATAGACGCAATCAACAAAAACAAAGCATTTTTAATTTTTGTAAATAAAAATTTGATAAAAGTTTTTAATTTCCAGTTGATCCATGCTTCCGCCACACTTGCCATAAATTTGCACAATGTTATCCCGGAGCTGGGGGTGCCGGTGGCTACAGCTGTCGATGTGGTCCAGGCTATCTTGGTGACGGAAGATTTTGCCAACGTAAGTACTTAAATCATCGATTAATAACCGTTGCGGTGGTGCAGCGGTTAGAGCTTCCGCTTCTAAGTCAAAAGACATGGATTCAATCACCTTGTCGTGGCATACTGCAAACTTTAAGACCTGCTTTCACAGTTTTTCTGCTTGGCGCTTATCAATATAGAAGTAGTGTAAAAAAACAGTAATTTTACTTGTTGGGTCCCTGATCGGTAAGGTATTAACGAGATACCTTTAACTTTGCGTGGCAGACACATGGCGGGCCAAGCAATCTCTCGATCGCGGTGACCCAGTATAATTATAGACTAGCAAACATAATATTTGCTTCCATACATGAGCCATGAAAGACAGAGCTAGTTCAAACAAAGACAATGATTCTTCAATTTTAAACTCAATAATGTTTACAACTGAATGATAACATTTGAGTGCTACAACATTCTACTTTTTTGAAAAACATTTACGAATAGGCTTCGATAAAAATGTTGGATTTATATCATATTTGATATTTTTGTGGTGTTACTCTAATTTTTTCATTGTGAAACGGATCTTGAGTTTTTTGCAATTATATTTATTGTTTTGTAGGGCCACATCCAAAACCATACGGCAAGCCATACCCTGGGATTGCGCCTTATCCTAAACCATGGTTTGGATAATTCATATAAGTTCTTTGATAAGGAATTCAAATCCATCCACACCTAACTCTTTTGTGTTTTATTGATACGAGCTATCGGTTGACAATGAAAGTCACATGAAGATTTAACGGTGTTAAAGTTTAAATTAATTGGACATGAACAGATACATTTGTGTTTACTTTTTTCATGTCAATAAAGTCATTAATTTAAGCGGTATAGGGTGTGACGTCATGCCCATTAGTGCTTTTTTTGTATTCGTTTTCAGTTTCTTTTAATGTTTTGAAGAAATAAACGAAACCTTTTTTGATAATAGAATCATGCAGTAAAATTGCTGTTTTACAAATTGGTAGGTTATATTTAATAGGGAATAATTTCGTTAGTTCGCAACACAAAAGATGGAACAATCATATATCTTAATTATAAATCAAAAGACCTTATTGCTGCTCCGCATATTGAGGTGAATTGATTCAAATACTCAAACCAGTCTTGTAATGAAATTGAAAAACGCTTAAATCTGATTTAACACTTAATAACTTAACACTTTATTAACACTAAACTTAACACTTAACACTTAATAAATAATAACACTTAAATCTGAAAATCACTAAACTCATTTAAAATAAATAAGTAAATTGATGATTTTGTATTTGTAATTTTTGTGTAGAAATATTTTTGAATATTGACTCAAAATCTTTTGACATTTTGACTGTACGGCCTCATGTTGCTATAATAGGATTTTTTCTTTTACCAGACGTATTTTGAGCACTCATTGAGGTTTTTACACTTCTAAAATGCATTCTTCCTTGTGTCTACAAACCACAGGGTTCTTATTTCTGATGACTTCCAGTAAACCGTTTATGTCAACTTGACGTTTGGTAACTTTTTTAGACTTAAACTGGCCATTTCTTGCGCTTTTTGCAAGTTGAACGTGTTTGTTAATAATTCATATAATTATTTTTTTGCTAAATTATTCAATAGGTTTCTTTAATTCACTATAGCATCGCGTACAGCTTTTTTCCCTGTAGCCAGATCATTTTCAGGCCGAGAAAATCTAGTCGCTAAGACGGCTTTAACAATTCAATTAGATAGATTTTTAACTATCAAGAAAACAAATTTACTCGGTCAGATTGCGGGAAACGATTCTAATATAATCAAAATGTCTGTGAAAGCGCCATCTTAACACTAAAGAATATGTTTTTTTTATGCTCTAAAGACAAAAAGTAACTTTCTTTAGTTTCAAGGCAGAAATGATAGCAACTTTGCGATTTAATTTGTAAATATTTTTACGTAATGTTATGTTGCATAACATTGGTTTTTATGTAACTCAAACTTGGAATCCAATTAATAATTACAAAAACTTTATAATTTACCTGCAATTTTGGCAGCCCCAACGGTTTTTGTGACATCCAATTATTTAGTCATTACTTTGTTTTGACATTTTGCCATAGCCATTGCGTCATGAAAAAAGCGAGTTTATTACCAAATAGTGAAAGATAGAAATGATTCTTAAAATATTTGAAGTAATTAAATCATAAAAAGCAAATATCTTTTAAAGAATTATTGTTCAGTTAATCTTTACAAGAAAGCATATTTCTAAGATAAAATTGGCTGTAATGAGACAAACTGTTGACTATCGCTGAGGGCAACTGGGATATTGTTCTCAGGAAATATTATCCAACAGGAGTAAAAAAATAACAAAACAAAGGCCAATTCAAATATAGAACACTCCCGATGCAATAAAAACCAAATAGCGGATGGTTTTTATTGCATCGGGAGAAATAGCGGAATAGCGAACACACGCCATGCTCGCTGTGTTCTCTCTCGCCTTCGCTGCAATGGACACAGCCTTCTGTTAAGCTCCTATCTCTCTAGGATTGGCAGAATCGAAAATCCTTCCTGCAGCGCTTGCGAACACCCGTCCCAGGAACCTCTCATCTCATTCTGCTCTGTCCAGCTACGGACTCTTTGCGTCGCTCGCTCTTTGGCAATTTTCTGTCTCTCTACGACCTCTGTCCCAGGCCCTGGGGAGTTTCCCGGCTTCTGGGGTTCCATGGTCTTCCGCCATCAATCCATCCCTCGGAAGGGGTCGGGTAACAACAACAACAACAACAACAACAACAACAACAACAACAGCAACAACAGCAAAACTGAAATTGCAGACGCACCATTACGTTACAAAGGCAGTTAGCAAATTCAGACGTTTCTAAAGTTGTAAACAGAATTACGTCACAATCTGTAACTTGCTATCCTAAGATTTCAATACTACTTATATACGCGAAATCCCACTAAATATAAGAAATCAATACCGGTATACTGAACTAAGAAATAAATATTAGTAATAAACGAAGAACCGTCGTGGTCTCCTCACGGAACCCTTAAAACTCACGGAACACAACTGCATGTTTTGCGAAACCCCAGTTGAAGAGCACTAATGTGGAATGATCAAGTTGTTTCCGTTGTGAAAAATTTCTTTTTCAACGTTTTCAACCCCCTAACCAAGGTTAGTTAAGCTAAATCAAATCATCATTTTATTAGCTACGTTTCATTGTCCAAACTATCTTTTTCTTACCCATAATTGATATAAAATGTGATGCTAGTTATACTTTTTCTTGTTCTTTCGCGCTACTGATATCGCACTTTCGTTCAGACTTATTGTGCCACTTTACCGTTTAATCCGCATTGGGAAATGGACAAAACTTTTTCGCCAAGTTACTCTTCAAGTCAAATAACCTATGCGGAAGCGGTAGATTTTTCGTGCTTCTTCTTCCGCTTCCGCTTCCACAGAAAAAGGACCGCTTCCGCTTCCACATCCCTGATGTAAACACATTTATTTTTTTCTTTCTCTCTTAAGACTTTCGGCCGTATACCGCAGCGCTTGTCAACTGGGTGTATCGTACGCCCTAGGGCATACCAGAATTTTTTAAGGGCGTACCACCATGATGGGACGTACAGGGGCGTACCAGGTACTTAGTTTTCAAGAGCCATATGTTGCTGAGCCTTCATTTATCAACATAATATTTTTTCTTGCTACGATAGATGTATTGAAGGAGGATAATTTATCATTAATTTGAATTTTTATTTATAAAAATAAGATATAATTTATCATTAATTTGAATTGAAATTTGGTAAGAATTATTTGATATACCCGGGGGAAAACTCGTTGAAGAACCGCAATAGTTTCTTATCTTCTCAGGCGTAATCGTTTTATCCGCGCGATGTCGTAAAAAGCTGCTAATGCGATTTTTTCGCTAACGATTTGTTCTTCGCGGTGAATAAGTTTGATTGATTATTTGGAAACAGCATTACCAGTATCATTACCAGTATCATTACCAGGTGCCGGCGCTTAGGAGTGTAAATGTACCATACCACTAGGCGAGCGCTTATACAGTATACTGGTGAAAATGTAGTTTGTATGTTTTGAGAAAATGACTTTCGTAACTGCGACTTTACAAGAATTTACATTGCAAAATACACTCAACCCTCGGTAATCCGGATTTTGGTTTATCTGGACAGGGAGTCCGAACGGCAGATAAATGAATTCAAACAACGCGAGCCTCACTTACTGCCAGAAATGCCAGATAGGTGGCTACCAACGCTCGAAAACACGGTGTTTTGTCGAGAATCACTGAGCAATTCAGCCGTTCTTAATCTTGCAAATAGCGTAAATGCATTGTGCATATGTTAAGAGCAGTTATTTCATTTTATTTGCATTACACAAATACATTTGTGTTATCCAGACAGGTTCCTGCACCATCTAGTCCGGGAAATCGAGGGTCGAGTATAACTTGTAAAAAGTATCAGTAACATTGTTAATCTAATATTGTGACTCATTAAAAGCTATTACAGTTGGTAGTTTGACATAAATGAAAATGGATATACGCAATTTCTTCAAGAATAGTGTGGTAAGCTCGATTGAAGTACATGCGAGTGAAGATATTAGCAAAACACATGTAGCTGAGTACAATGCAGCACAAATTTCTTGAATTAAGAATGAGATAGATGAGTGCTCTGTTGCAATGGCAACTATTCAAAAGAGAAGGGTATGCAGCGTAAAGAAACGCAAAGGGAACAATAATTACACTGCTTATGGGTTTTATCGCACAAAAAAAGGGCTTTGAACCCGTATCCTTCGGCGCGTTGTCTGTTTTGCACAGCTTTCTTTGGTAATAGTAACCTGACTCCAGGTCATCTCCAAAAACATTTGAAGACACAGCACCCTAGTCATTAAAATAAACCAAGGGCGCTCTTTGAGTCATGTCTGCAAAATCATTTGGAGCAACTATCTTCTTTTGAGAATAATATGGCAAAAAAAAAGAACAATGATTTGGTTCTTGCTTCTCTTCAAATGGCTCACGTCATAATGAAAAGAAAGCGTCCATATACAGAGTTGGAATCTGTAGTTCTTCAGTGTCTTGAAATTGCTGCTGACACTCTGAACGGAGGGGAAAAAGCCATCGCAAAAGTGAGGCAAATTTCTTTATCCGATCGTACAACTAAACGCAGATGTGACCGTATTTCAGAAGATTTGTTGAATCAACTTTTTAACAAGTTGAAGAAAGCTCACTCTTATGGTATACAACTAGACAAAACTACAGATATTTCAGATGAGGTGCAATTGATTGTGTATTGTAAGTTTGCCGATGAGGAAGCAAAAATTATTGTGGAGCATTACCTGTGCTGCCTAGAAGTTAGTGTTAACCAAGGGCGGCTCGTAGCTAAAATTAATGGGGAGGGGGCTGCTTCAGAAAATTTTGGCCATTGCTTTAATAAACAAACGATAAAAAAAGAAAGTTTACATCAACTTAAAAAACTCCAAGCAAAACAAAATAAAAAAATTTACTTATTATATAATTTATATAAATGTAAAAATCACCCTATAGGCATGATTTTTGTCAATATCTATCAGCTTTACACACACACACACAGCTCGCCAGTTGTCCGTCAAAAAGAAACCCTTATTACACCAGCACACAAGGGTCGATACTGCATGAGCGACAGTTCTCTTTCTACAGCTGCATTGCAATCTGCTGCTAATTTCAAACACCATACCACAGGAGCTTTGAAGCAAAATGATTTATATATTTTTTCATTAACTTAGGATGGTTGTTGAGATTAATCTTATGTAATATATAACGTAACTACAAGTATAAGAAAAACAAAGAAAAAAAAGATAAATTATTTATATCGAATGTCATCGATAAGATGGAGTGGGGACTGAGGGTGCTGCAGTTCCACAGTACCATACACGAGCCGCCCCTGGTGTCAACGCAACTGCTCAAGCTATTTTTGACAGACTGAATCAATTTTTTGAGAAGCATGGTATAGATTGGACGAAATGTAAGACAGTTACTACTGATGGAGCAGCAGCCATGCAACGTTCTACAAATGGAGTTATTCGAAAAATCAAAAACGTCTCACCTGAGTGTGTTTCGAACCATTGCTTGATCCATCGAGAGGTACTTGTAGTAAAAACTTGAAACACGGAACTAATCAGCATTGTGATCCTGCAGCTGTTGTTGACGATGAAATGAAAATTATGAATTTTGTTCGCATACATCCAAAAAAAACATTGAATGCTTTCAGAACTGAGCAAAGATATGGAAGCGGACGTAATAATGTTGCTGTATCATGCTGAGGTGCGCTGGCTATCCAGAGGAAAGGTTTTAAAGTGCGTGTTTCGATTGCGGCAAGAGTTATGTGTTTTTCTTGCTCAGCATAAACATCCAATCAGCATTAATTTTCAAGATAACTTTTGGCTTGCAAAAATGGTCCTATTTGTGTTCAATATCAAAAGAACAAATCGGTTAAATTTGTCGCTGCAAGGAAAGGGACCTAATGTGTTTGAAGTTGATAGTAAGATTAAAGCTTTCCAACAAAAGTTAAGTTGTGGCAGAGGAAAGTATCAATTTGCGACTTTTCAGATGTTGAATCGTTAAACAACTTAGAGAGGCTTCATGCAAATTTGTAAGTGGGAAATCGAAACTACAAACCTTGAATCAACTATAACATCAACTGTGCATGAGCATCTCGAAGTACCACAACAAAACTTTGGAGTCTATTTTCCAGAAGACAATTATTTGAGTATGAATTCTCTACTGTGGATTGTGCAACCATTCACAAACGAAGACTTTGACTTGGACTACCTATCCAATAACCTTATTGAACTACGATCTGATTTGGTTAAAAAGATGAAATTTAAAAGTTTTACAAACTACACAGATTTTTAGGTATCGCTTCTCAGCAATCTCGAACACCAAACTCTTGCTCAAAAAGCGATTTCCATCCTTGTTCGCATACCTTCAACATACCATTGAGAGCAAGGGTTTTCTTCTCTTGTTGAAATTAAATTCAAAACGAGAAACTCAATTCAAGATGTTGATACTCTTATGTAAGGGGCATCAGAAGGACGGTTAACACCATGTTTTTCACAATTGGCTGATAAAATTCAACATCAACCATCACATTAAATGTACTATATGTGCTTATATCTTTATACTGACATTGTGCATGACTTTTTCCTGACAACGCTATCTTTTATAAGCCTAAAATTGCTACAGTGTTGGACTTGAATGCATGACTTAGAAAAAGGGCGTACGGGTTTTCTATCTAAGTTAAAAGGGCGCACAGTTGACAACCACTGGTCTACAGCAAAAAAAACAAAAGATCATCTCTGAGGGGGCGTTGGACTAAATTAAATAATTTTGTAAATCATCTGTGAGATGATCTTGGACCGCAAAAAGTTAACTGTAGGTGCACCACTTCGGGTTACTTTGTTTTTTCCAGCCCACTATATGCCGAGACCAAGCAACATGTGCGCAGCCAGAGGCTTTAGGTCACACAAATAGGCATTCAGCTACGAAAAAGTCGTTAATACTGTTCCTAATATTTAATAAGGTATTCCTGAAAATACTTAGGAAAATTGCTTTGGCGCCTCTCCAACCTATAACTTTGAAGTTTTGCTTTGATGCATTTCGTAAAATTGAACAAATAAAACCTTTTGAAATCCCTGGCTGCTCCAATTTCAAGCAAGTTCAGTTTCCTTCATACTAAATAAGCCAAGTAAGATGTAGCCAGGAACTCCAAAACTTTTGCAAAATAATGGCGGCTATGCGGAACATCCGTAATAGCTTTCTAAAACTTAATGGATTTTCTTTAAAAAACGGTATTTTGATTTTGGAGCGACAATTGGCTCCTCAACAGCACATTAAGTTTTTATTGCTGTTTTCACAAATACCATTTGGTTGAAGCCGGGTGAACCGATATTTTTATACTAAACAATGCTGATGAGGGCGCTGCTATTTTCATAACTTAACCGCGAGTGCTTGATTTCGGGTTAGTTTGCTTTTTGCCTGGCCTCGTTTATGCCAGGACCACACAACAAGCGCCCAGCCAGAGGCGTTAGTCATACAAATACTCAAACAGCTATGATAAAGTTGTAAGAAGTGGGCCAAATATCAAACAGCTCAATTCCAAAATTAAATATCAATTACTTTAGCGCTATCCTACAACTTTAATATACTTTCAATGGAAGCACTAGCCTATTTCAACTAATAAAAGTTTGTTTAGGTTTAAGGACGGTTATGGTGAAAACAGAGCAAATAAGATGTTGCCAGGGGTTCCACCAACTTGGAGACATGAAGTGGCTAAGCGCAATCTTACAAAAATGTTCTTTTATCAATCGTGTTTTAAAAACAATAGTTTGCTTTCGGAACGAGACTTGGCTATGTGAAAAAACACAAACTTTCCATTACTGTCTTCACAACTTGGCTAGATAAACCGATATTGTTAACCTCGAAATTACTGATGGGGCCCCTGCCGGGCGACGCCGGCAAATCCGGCTAGCATACTTACATACTGATCGTAAATTTTTCAATGTGTCTTAGAAGATTCCACTAAAACAGCGATGAGAACTACAATAATGCCGTAAGTACAAGCTGCAAGTTATTAGACTGACCAATGTTTCGTTGCAGTCCTAAAATCAAAATTTGGTGAGCAAGTTTGACTAGAAACAAAATTTAAGTTACGTAACAGTAAAACAACAGTTTTTGAAGCAGCTACAAATATTTTTATTAAGCGATATTACAAAGGGGTCATAGTTTATAAAATACAAAGTTTGGGGGAAAATAATTAAAAACAAAAATAGGCCAGTCGATCTGTATCATTTCTTGTTAATGTATTGGTAATCGTTTCAGAGCGATTTAACACCATTGAAGCAGGGACTTCCAAAAACACTTACAAAAGTGTCGGTAATTTACATTTGCAGTGTATTAATCTTCCTCTTCTAATCTAAGCACTTCTCGGATAGGATGGTTTTGCGCTAGACTAAATTGTTATGCAAGTTTGATGTGGTTTGAAGCACAACATTCAATGAGAATTTTGAAGCATGACAGTCCGAAAGATTATATTAAACAAAACAAGGACTGTGAGAAATAAATACCGGTAATATATTTTTGGAGTATCCCTTAATTGGTTGCTAGTATTCCGAACTTTAATGTAAATCTTGAATTTTTATTAGACATCAATGAGAGAAATTTCCAAAGCATTCCCGTCAAACGAATCCAATTCAAGTCTATTTTATTTTACGATAATATTTTATCAAGCACCAAAGTCATCACAACATCACTCTGGTGTTTGTCTTGCTATAGATCAATGGTTTTCACCTTTTTTGACGACTAGGAACCCTATACCCAGTTTTGAAAATGTCGTGGAACTCCATTTATCAAAAATATAAAAAACAAGTAAACTTGGAAACGGGAAACATGTACGTATTTTGCTATTGCTAGACTCGATTTACATCCTTATTTTAGGCTTCATGATTTATGCTCATATGCAAAAACCATCTTTGTCTGAATGTTTAAGTAAAAACACAAGGAAATCCTGCGTAAACCATAAAACTTGCAGAACACCTTAAAGAGCTCTGCTAGAGATTGAGTGTTCTCCAATTACCTGTACTTCAAGTAAAATCACGATCATCTAATTCAAATCCATAAACATGACGGAAACGAACAAGCACTTCCATGAAATGCTACAATGACCAATTAGCCATCTGTTTCTCTTCATAAAAGATTTCTTGAAATATTTGAAATATATACAGCAGCCGTGATATGTCGGGCATGCCTCTCTCTCTTTCTGTGTCTCTCTTTCTCTCTCTCTCTCTCTCTTTCTTTTTCCCTGTCTCTCGATCGTTCTTCATCTGCCGGTTTGCTCAGGATTATGCATTACGCGTAATGTTAGATGCTGAACAATTTAACGCCATTTTTTTAACACTCATCCAAGTCAACACATTTATGACGTGTAAATCATTTCAAATTCTTTTGCATTTTAGATTTCTTGAATAAATTTCTTTTTAAAGAACATCTTGAACCTTGAGATAGATCAGATTGATGGCTGTTTCAAAACGCCCTCTGAGGTTTAAATACGGTTTTGCACACACACACACACCCTCCCAAATCCGAGTAAGGCACTGGCTTTCAAAACAATATTTTTATGCGCAGTAGCATTTTAAATTCTTTTCATATCCGTTTATTCAATGTTACAGAAAATATTGCCAAGATTTTGATAAGATAATGGTTTATGATGAAATCAAGTTAATTAAAATCCGTACACGATTTTCACAGAAGTAAGAAATTCTAGTTCACTTGTGTTGATCCCAATACATGAGTTTGTTTCCATTGTTATGTAAGAAAAAGTAGTGCCAACAAGAGGAAGGTTGGTATAAAACGACAACACATGGCATAAAACAGATCAGAGCGAAAAAAGGCACAAGAGTAAGATGTCATATTCAACGAAATTTCTTTCGATTGCGGTGGTAATTGCATGCGTTGGCTCTTGCTTTGGTCTACAATCAAGAGGTTATGGTTTTGGTGGAACACAATATCAACTAACAAGTATGAAACATCTGATCTAAGGATGAGCCGCAATCACAGCAGTTATAGTAGATCACTGGCTAACCTTTGATTTTGTAAGCAGTAAATGTAACTTGTCTTTCCAGCCGACTATGGTGGAAGACAGTTCGTCTCCTTCCGCTCATAGATAGCCCAAAACGGTTATCAACATAAGAAGAACTGTCTTCCACCTCTATTCGGCTGGGAAGGAAAACTTGTATTTGCTGTTTATAACTGCTCCAGCCAAATTTAATAGTTTACAATGTGCTCTCCTTGTTCGCAGCGAGGGTTATACAGTATGGTAATTTGGAAAACATTTTCTTTGTGCCACTTTGCTAAGTCACAACAAATAGAAAATGTTTTCGAGAGATCAAATGTAGCTTACACGTTCGTACAAATTTCTAGGTAGTTAACCAAAAAAATCTTGTACAGTATATTAAATCAGGTATGTCAGCATCTGTCATTGTTTGAGTTTGTATTCTTATAGACATCAACCCATGCCAACCGTACACATGTCCATCTTCACATGTATGCAAGATAGCACATAATCAACCTCAATGTGTTCGTAAGTAGCCTAGGCTATTGTGTTTATAAAAAATTGTCTAACTATAACAAACTGTCAATGCCTGTTTAGGAGAAGTGAAAGTGTTCAACTAAAAAGAACATTTGACCAGTAAAAAAAAAAGTTCTTCCATAAAGTTGTTAGGTGCCAGTTAGCAATATGAAAGATGAGCTTTTCAAAATTTATAGTTTGTGCAGTGCTGGTTTTTTTGCTTAGAATAGATGGTTTTCTGTTAGTTTCAATGCCATTTTAAGGTAACATGATCGAAAGGTCTCTCTTTCAAACCTCAGATTAATTGCGGTGTTGTGCTTTTTGCGAAAGCACATAGCGGTAATTTCCTGTGCTTAGGGTATTTTAACAAGCAGTATCTTTGTCCTAACTCATTCCCAGCACTTCAAGTTCAACATGGAATAATCGTGGTGAAATTACGCAAGGCAAGTTTAGCAGTAAGATAGCAAACAAATAAGTGTTTCTAAGTGCAACAGTTATAAACAATTACGTATGGTTTGTCATAAAGATATGAAAAGTGTAAAAATTTTAGAAAAATTATGTCCCACAAGTGTGACGGTCTAAGCTATGCTTTATAAAGCCTCTAGCTTCTTATTGGTTACCAACTGCACTGAAGAGACCTGATAGGTCGAAACAGTGTCACTGTCTGCAGTTTGCTAAGTGCATCGCTAGCCTCTTGCATTACTATACATATAAAAACGGTTTAATTTCAAGATTTTTTACAGTAGTTTCGTAATATCTACTATGTAACCACCACAACGTAGACAACAAGTTTATAGGGTTCAAATTTTAAATATGCAGAAATTGCGGTATTTTTTGGTATTATTATTTTGATAGCGCTTTATACTGTTATATTTATCAAAAATCCATACCTGTTGTTCCGACGTCTATTTTTCCATGTATGCATAGTAAATGAACTAGGTCAGTGCTGGCAATAATTAAGTACGCGTTTCAAAATAACTGAGCATTTCTGTGTGGTTACAATGCATTTTCTTGTTATCTTTACAGCCATCAGCAGTCCATGCTACACTCATCGATGTCCACTTCCTTATGCATGCAAAGTCTTTACCAATCAAGCACAGTGTGTCCGTAAGCATCTAGTACTTGTTTTATGAACAACTAAAAATATTTTATGGCCCTAGATTCAGAGCCAAATTTAGAATTGGCTTTCTGGCAAACTTGACCCAACAGAAAGAAATCATCAGGTTTTACAATGGTTTTACATATTTTGAAAATAGGGTATCTCTTTTCCATAATCTTTGTTGTTCCCAAACACGGACTATGTTTAAACATTTACACTCTCATGAAAACCTTTTTTGTAGTGCTTTTAGAGCCTCTTTCATTGAGTCAAACTTCCCCCTTAACTTCTCCGCCAAAAATAATTTTTTATCTCGTTCCGCTTCATTGCATCTGCATGAAATTATTTCTCAGCTATTTGACACAGCACTATTCTTGAATTATCTGAAATATTAATTGAAAATGTAACTAACTCTTTTCACAGAGCAAACAGTTGGTGTGAATACCGGCGGCAATGTATATGGCGGAATTGGTGGTTATACCGGACAAGTCCCGAAACTGCGTAAGATACTTTGTAATTTTTCTGCCTTTGCAAAGACCAGGCCATAGTCTACTTGGCTTGATAATATTTATAAACCAAAGCATAGAGGACCACGTTGTGATCAAGAGCTTTATTTACAAATGAGCCGATTTTGCCGGTGTCGTCCGCATTGTTCTCATCAGCAACGTCGGGGTACAGAATATCGCTTTAACCAGATGCATCTAGTTTACTGACAATTTCAGCTCGCTGAACATCAAAAACTGACAATTTTTTACCCATTCTAGTGAATTTATAGAACGTTTAAAGAACAAAAAATTGGATATCAATTAGTCTTAATAGCTTAAGGGGCAGATGAAAAGTGATTGGAATTCGCTGGCAGATAAATCCTTTAATATAGTGCAATGACCTTATAGTTTATAATGCAATCGATTTGTTTGTGATGTAATAAAGTGTAAAATAGATAATTGATTATTGTGATTAAATAAAGAGTTTGCTTTCTTGCAGCCGTCAACCCATGCGCCTCCTTCCATTGCCAGTTACCAGCTATATGCAAAGTGAGGAATTACCAACCACAGTGCATAAGTTAGTTCATCGTTACAAATACACAATTTTATTCATATCATAACTACTAAATCAGATTATTCTCTAAGAGATGGGCACGGAGATAGATATTGATCCGATATCCCTCTACACTGTATGATTATTTTCATTTAAGTTGGGAGGAAAACTGTCAATTAGATAAGCTTTTTACTAACACCAACATCGGTGTAGTTCCAGACAATCGCCTTACGTTGTATTGCTTAATGATCGTTCACCAGATTTGTGGTAGAGCAACTGGCTGCTAAACATTTGAGAGTTCTCCTGACCTGCTTCGGTTTCCAAGTTTTTACTTTCCACTTGATTGCTTAATGTTAGTTTTGACGAATTTGCTGCTAGTGAGAACCTGCAAAGTAAAGTGAATTGCTGTAAAGCGTCTTTTATTGCGATCATCGTAATGTTTCAATGTAGATTCAATCAACATAAAAACAGCGCTTATCTCGCTTGCTTACGGTACTGACAATGTGTTATTTTAGCAACGAACCCCTGTTATGGACATCATTGTGGACCTCATTCGATTTGCAAAGTCGTACATTATCAAGCAAAATGTGTCCGTAAGTAAATAGTACAGTACTATGCAGCATACGGCCCGTGGGATAAACTGCATGTGATCCCTAAGAATGTTTTTGTGGCCTCAATATAAGTTGGCGTCTAAAAAAATGAAATGGTCACTAAGTTGAAGGTAAAAACAGAAAGCTCTTGCAAAAAGTATATCTTAAAGATATATCTTCATATTTGTTTCAAGATCACACTGGGGAAAAATAGCTTGCATGAAAAAGATGATCTTTCCTCGAGAAAAGGTGCGCAAAGTAAACTTCATTAAAATCTTAATGCCCCTCGGAAAAAAGTTTTTGTGTTTGTTTCGAGACCAAAAGCTGAAGAAGCTCGTCAAGAGGTCCGCGACAAAAAATTTTCTTGATGTTATCCTTTCGCTGTTTTGAGTTGCGCAGGTTTTGGTACCATTGCTTTTGGTTTTTAGATAGTTTGTAGTGAGATACCATAACATCAATCTCGATAGAATCAGAGATGATTTCGAGAATTTTTGCTTTTGGATTACTGCTTTGGAACAAGTGTAATAACCCTTTTTAATCCATTTTTTTATCAAAAACAAACATAATGCATTCCTAGAATCAATAAAAGCTATTAACTGCATCTCTGACAGTTTGCCAATAAATTGAGATTCAGTTGTGAGTGCACTTGGGTTTTTTGTTTGTCGTAGAGCGCCTACTTCTTGCTAAAGCTGTATGACTATATCAATATTAATAATATTTTGTTTTAGCGACTAATCCATGCCATGGTCTTGTATGTGGAGGTTGTTCGGTGTGCAAAGTGATTGCATATAAACCAACTTGTGTCTGTAAGTATTCACATTCAAAACTAGCGACATGCTGACTCAGTTTACACTGTCTAAAACTGATAAATTCAATACGCAAGCTACACTAATTCAGTGTTATAGATGTCTCCATGTAATGTATTTTTACGGCTAAATTAGTTTTACTTACCTTATACAGGTATAAAATTTCCATCGGTTAACATTTGTATTTAGATTCTTTTTTGGTTTGAAATTAGACGGCCTGCTCCCGTCTTGTAGCTATCTTTTGAACAATAATTGTTCATTGATTCATTCGACGTTTATGTGTCTGCAAATCTGCATACGCAATCTGCTAAACTTGATTTTCTGCCAATACGTAATGAATTCGTATTGATGTTAACCTCCAGTTAAAAAGCATTAAGTTCTTATGTCTTAGGACGTTATTCTTTCTTTTTCAATGCAAATTTTAAGGGTTTATTAAATTGTTGCAGTTGTTAAAGCATCGAATCCTTGTTGCAACTTCCCATGTCAATATCCTTACAAGTGCAAAGTCATACATTATCAACCAAAATGTGTCAGTAAGTACGCCCTTGATTTGTTTAGTTTTCAATTTGTAGTCATTCCTTGACCCCTTTTAAATAGCGCCATTGCTATTTTACTAAACATCCATTTTTTATTGTTTTGCTGCCCATATTATTTGCTCTTTCAGCACTTGGTTGCCTGGATTTGCCAGGATTTTTTCAGCAAGGATCTTAGCTTCTTTCGTTCTGATGAAAAATAAAACTGTAGTGTGTTGAGGCATCGCTAGAGTTTATGACACTGTGGGCGGACTCTATTATTATCAACACTAGTTTTAAACAAGGAGTGCTTATAGTTTTCACGGTACGGGTCACATTTGACTTGACTTAAGTGTAAAGGGTCACATAAAATCTATTTTTTGGTTTAGATGAATACACTTTTCTTTAGAGATCAACATTCTACGAGCAAATCTTATTTTTGACTGGGGCTCAACATTCTGAACAAATTTTTCCGAGACTAGGCAGACCACACTTAGGCTGCCCCTGTTTTATAGAATGATAAATTAAACTTTGCTTCTTCAATTTCGTACAGGCATACTGCCTGCTTGTAACTCTTTTGCTCCCGCGTGAATAGCGAAAAAATGTCCGTAAGGTGGCAGCGCGAAAAACTGTCATAATCAGTCATAATTAATCATAATTATGTACCTCAACTTTGTTTGTAAATCTTTACTCAGCTGTCTACTTCTACATTGAGTGTGATATATCGTTGAAATCTACATTTCTTGAGGATTTCAAATAGAAAAAAAAAATTTTTTTGAATATGCAAACTTTATGCAAATGAACCCCCCCAACGGGGGGTAGTTGTCTTCAAAATTAAAGAGGTACCCTCACCTCAAAGATCACTACAGATTTAATTTTCCACCAATTTTTTTAGAAATTGTCGCAAAATGATGCTAAGGAATAAGCTTTCAAGGTACATCACTGAAAACTTTCCATAAAGCCTAGGTTTTCTACAATTTGCAATTTTCTGAGGCACATGACTTTTTTTTTGACCGGTACCGACCGGTACCAAATTTTGGTAGTTAAATTTAGTACCTAAAATATGATCAGTTATTATCTGCTAGAGGTTAGCCTAAACCATGTAACATTATGTATTTTTGAACAGGGAATTTCTTCAAGATTCAGAAAATATCAAGTTTAAATAGAATATGCTGTCACTGATAATGAAACAGCCGCTTGTTTACACCCTTCCCATTTCTTGAGAAACAAGGGGGATACAGCAAACTTTGATTTAGAGAAGCCAATCTTCTGCTAACTTTTAAACTTGTATTTCGCTTCTTGTCTCCTTGGAAATTTGATACAAAATGACGACTTTAGTGGTGAAACATTTGCAATTTATTTTATCGTTTTAAAGGGTGTAGTTTTTCTAAAAATTACAATTTAGTGAAGGTAAGTCAAAAAATTTGGGGGGTTTTGAACTGATATGATGTACAGTACCCATTTTTGATCAGTAAATATCATATACCACTTAGTTTAAACTACTTAAAGTTATATATTGCTGGGAAGCAAATTTCCTAAGCTTTCAAATGAGACCAATATTTAGCAACATATGATATTTTTTACGCACTAAATGGACTTTTATCTACTTACCGTTCAAATTTGTTTGGGGGTGTTTTGAGACCCCCAAAAACTTTGGAAATTTAAAACCGTAAAATTTATTATTATCGCTTGAAATTTTGTCAAATGATGCCCCAAAAGAGTAGTCTTCAGACTGTGTTAATGATAAAGAGTTTGGTGTTGTGGTAAAGATGTGATCTCAATTTGATTTTAGTGTAGTTGGCACGTGCTGAGAATTCGACCAATTTTGTCGTCTGCAACTGGGTTGTTGGTTTTTTTAACCCTTTTTGGGTATAAAAATTCAAGAATTAAAGCACAAATTAAACATTATCCGATGCGTGAGGAAATAAGCATGATCTTTTGAAAATTTTATGAAAATCGGATGAAAAATAAAGTCACAAATCGATTTTATATTAAACTAATTTGTAACTCAATTTAACAAAATTTAAGGTAAACACTGAAAACACGAGATCATCAATCGATGATCGCGGGAGCGAAAGAGTTAAACACCAAATTGTAGGTGTGGTTATGAAATTGAGGAATAGCGGATCGAAATCTTCATAGTTTTATTTTGACCAACTTGAATTGTTTCCTTGCAAGCTTTATTCGCGAATGCCGAAATAGCAAGTTTCTTCAAAGCATGTAGAAACTGTTTTTAGAAAATCGTATTTCATAATATACTTTGATATTGCAGTCCCAAGATTCACATTTTTGGTATTGGTACTGTAGACGTAATCATCCACAACAAACTGTTTGTAGTTTCTGTGAATAAAGTTTCAATCTGACTGTTTAATTTCTAGTTGATCCATGCTTCCGCCATACTTGCCATCAATTTGCACAATGTTATCCCGGAGCAGGGACTGCCAGTGGCTACAACTGTCGATGTGGACAGGGCTACCTTGGTAACGGGAGGTTTTGCCAACGTAAGTATCGCACTTAAATCATCAATGAATAACCGGCGCGTTGGTGTAGTGGTTAGAGCGTCCGTTTCACTGTCTCTGCTAAGTGATAACAAACGGCTTTAAAGTAGAGCACAGCATAGCTTTTCGTATTCACAGAGTCTTTGCTTGGCACTCAGCATTAAACAGAGAGTGCAAAAAAAGCCTACAAGTTTGCTTGTTGGGCTACTGGATGAGGCATTAACGAGATAACTCCAGGTTTCTCTGTCAAACGCGTGGCATGGCCGAGAAATTAACCGGTCGTGGTGGCCTGCTTCGACCTAAGACTAGCAAACAAAGCATGTGTTTCCATATGTTAGCCAAACCAGAATGAGCCAGCTCAAACAAAAACCACTATTACAACAGTTGTTCAGTTCTCAACTTGGCAATATTGGTAATTAAATAATATTTTAGAAAAAAACTGTGTGCCCCAACATTATAGTTTTTGGAAAAGATTTGGGAATGGGTTTTAAGTTAATATGTTAGACTTACATGATATTTGATGATTTTTGGTGGTGCTCTATTTTCTTAATTGTAAAAGCGCTATAGAGTCTTTCGCTATGATATTTTTTATTTTGTAGGGCCGTATCCAAAACCAATCACCAAACCATTCCCAGCAATTGTTACTTATCCTAAGCCATGGTAAAGTTCGTTGATAAAAAATCAAAATCCATCCACACGTGACTGTTTTGTGTTTCATTGATATGATACAACTGGTTGACAATCAAATTCACATTAAAATTTGGCGGTGTTTATTCAGAGATTTATTTGTGACTACGTTTTTCATGTCAATGAAGTTATTAATTTAACTGCTCCAGGGTGTGATGTCATGCACATCAGTGCTTTTTTGTGTTCGTTTTTAGTTTCTCGTAATGTTTTAAAGAAACACGCGATAGCGTTTGTGATAACTGAATTCATGCAATAAATCTGTTTTTACAAACTAATGGGTTTATAGTTAATAAGAATCATATTGTTGTTTCGCAGAACATAAAATGGAATAATTACAAATCTTAATAACAAATTAAAAGGTCTTATTACTGATAAGCACGTGGAGTTGAATCGCTTTAAATACTCCTCCAAAATGAATAAGCAAATTGATAGATTTTTTGTCAGTAATTTCTGTGTAAAAGTGCTTTAGATCAATATGATCTGATAGTTTACCAAACATTTTCGACCTTCTTACTGTACAGTCTCATGTTTTTTGATAAGATTTTCTTGTTTATTAAATTTACTAGGTTGTGGAGAACAAGGCGGCAAGTTCGCTTGTTGTGTCCATGGGCAAGGCACCTAACGGGACGCCCTCATCTTTATGTGGAAGAGAGGTGGTCAAACTTTCTCCTCCAAAAACAGAGGGCTGGTGACAGGAGGGGCATAAAATACCGCAAAACGAAAACGCCATGTAATACAACATGCAGATCAGAAATTATCAGTTGTGGCGATCCCCAATCGGGAAAATAACCGAAAGACAACACGCACACGCACACACGCACTAACTTGCTCTGCCGGGGTCGTCCACAGGGTCCCCATCGGTAAGATCGAGATCAAGAATATCGGTTTAGCCAACCGTGTCGGGTTCATCCAATGGTTAGTTGTGAAAAAAGTAATGAAGAGTTAATGTTTTTTCTGCATATCCAACTCTCGTTTCAAAATTAGTGTAATTTAAAAAGTGATTACCTCAAAAACATTACGTGCAGGATAGGGATAAACTTTATTTCCATGATATCGATCTTTCTATAGCCATTTCTTAATTTTACAGATAATTGTCTAGCATCCCTTCTTTGATGGGGTTCCTTCATAAAAGCTGGTCATAAAACAGCTGGGCACAAAAGCGCTAGTTTCAAAGAGCTGGGACCACGAAAGAGCTAGCTACAAAAGAGCTATGAAATAAAAGAGCCATAATAATTATATAGATTTCATTTTTGAATAGTTAAATATAAAGGGATTATGGTTAGACAAAACATGGTTATTTATTAAAATGATGCTATTTACATTAGAAATTGTTCATCGACTGAGAAATCCCCAAACGACGAGTAACTACTTAAACCTGTAAAAGTATTCAAGGTCGCTCATTGTCTTTACGTACAGTGCGACTTGCGGTCAGATGACGCTTGTTGAAAACGTTCCATAATAAAGTGTTTATCAATATGTACTGTAGAAATATCTATAAGGCCTTTGATGAAACCAAATCTTGCTGCTTTCAAACGGCAAACGAAAAGCTACAGACTTTTTTAATTTCTTTCATTCGTTTCTAATGGTTTTAGTTTTAAGAGATGCTTACCCAACGCAAATGCGGAAGGAGAATTTTTGCCTAGATCAGGTTAAAGACAAATAAACATTTGAGGATGGTAAAAGATGCAATAAATATTGCTTTTATATAAATCAACAAGAGCGTCCGCTTCGCAGTCGGTAGATCTGGGGATCATTCCCCAAGTCGAGTCATACCAAAAAGCTTTGAAAAATGGTATTCACAGCTTTCCTGCTTGGCGCTCTGCACGTAGGGACAGTGTCGAGAACAAGCCGGGAGCTTGCTTGTTGCGTCCTTGGGCAAGGCACTTAACGGGATATCTAAAAAATTATAATAAGTGGACTGAAAATAAACTGCTGATTAGAAGAACTTCCTACAGTCGTGTCGCAGATTAGAAGACTGTCGCAGATTTAGAAGATCTTCCTACAGTCGCAAATTAGAACACGTTCCTACGTTAAAAGTACAACCTACAAGATATCAGACTGGCCAATGTTTCGTCACAATGTTAAAATCAAAATTTGGTGAGCAAGTTTGGCTGGAAACAAAATTTAAGTTATGTAACAGCAAAACAACAGTTTTTGAAGCAGCCACAAATATTTTTATTAAGCGATATTACAAAGGGGTCATAGTTTATAAAACACAAAGTTTGAGGGAAAATAATTAAAAACAAAAATAGGCCAGTCGATCTGCATCATTTCTTATGAATGTGTTGGTAATCGTTTCAGAGCGATTTAACACCATTGAAGCAGGGGCTTCCAAAAACACTTACAAAAGTGTCGGTAATTTACATTTGCAGTGTATTAATCTTCCTCTTCTAATCTAAGCACTTCTCGGATAGAATGGTTTTGCGCTAGACTAAATTGTTATGCAAGCTTGATGTGGTTTGAGGCACAACAATCAAAAAGAGAATTTTGAAGCATGACAGTCCGAAAGACATATCATCAAAGATTGTATTAAACAAAACAAGGACTATGAGAAATAAATACCGGTATTATATTTTTGGAGTATCCCTTAATTGGTTGCTAGTATTCCGAACTTTAATGTAAATCTTGAATTTTTATTAGACATCAATGAGAGAAATTTCCAAAGCATTCCCGTCAAACGAATCCAATTCAAGCCTATTTCATTTTGCATTAATATTATATCAAGCACCACAGTCATCACAACATCACTCTGCGGTTTGTCTTGCTATAGATCAATGGTTTTTACCATTTTTGACGACTAGGAACCCTATACCCAGTTTTGCAAATGTCATGGAACTCCATTTATCAAAGATGAAAAAAACGAGTAAACTTGGAAACGGGAAACATGTATTTTGCTATCACATAAACTTGATTTACATCCTTATTTTAGGCTTCAAGGTTTATGCTCATATGCAAAAACCATCTTTGTCTGAATGTTTAAGTAAAAACACAAGGAAATCCTGCGTAAACCATAAAACTTGCAGAACACCAATTAAAGAGCTCCGCTAGAGATCGAGTGTTCTCTAATTACCTGTACTTCAAGTAAAATCACGATCATCTAACTCAAACCCATAAACATAACGGAAACGAACAAGCACTTCCATGAAATGCTACAATGACCAATTAGTCATGTGTTTCTCTTTATGAAAGATTTCTTGAAATATTTGAAATATATACAGCAGCCGTGATATGTCGGGCATGTTTCTCTCTTTCTCCCTGTCTCTCGATCGTTCTTCATCTGTCGGTTTGCTCACGATTATGCATTACGCGTAATGTTAGATGCTAAACAATTTAACGCCATTTTTTTTATACTCACCCAAGTCAACACATTTACTACGTGTAAATCATTTCAAATTCTTTTGCATTTTAGATTTCTTGAATAAATTTCTTTTTAAAGAACATCTTGAACGTTGGGATAGATCAGATTGATGGCTGTTTCAAAACGCCCCCTGAAGTTTAAATACGGTTTTGCACACACACACCCTCCCAAATCCGAGTAAGGCACTGGCTTTCAAAACAATATTTTTATGCGCAGTAGCATTTTAAATTCTTTTCATATCCGTTTATTCAATGTTACAGAAAATGTTGCCAAGATTTTGGTAAGATAATGGTTTATGATGAAATCAAGTTAATTAAAATCCGTACACGATTTTCACAGAAGTAAGAAATTCTAGTTCACTTGTGTTGATCCCAATACCTGAGTTTGTTTCCATTGTTATGTAAGAAAAAGTAGTGCCAACAAGAGGAAGGTTGGTATAAAACGACAACACGTGGCATAAAACAGATCAGAGCGAAAAAAGACACAAGAGTAAGATGTCATATTCAACGAAATTTCTTTCGATTGCGGTGGTAATTGCATGCGTTGGCTCTTGCATTGGTCAGCAACAAAGAGGTTATGGTTTTGGTGGAACACAATATCAACTAACAAGTAAGAAACATCTGATCTAAGCATGAGCCGCAATCACAGCAGTTATGGTAGATCACTGGCTAACCTTTGATTTTGTAAGCAGTAAATGTAACTTGTCCTTCCCAGCCGACTATGGTGGAAGACAGTTCGTCTCCTTCCGCTCATAGATAGCCCAAAACGGTTATCAACATAAGAAGAACTGTCTTCCACCTCTATTCGGCTGGGAAGGAAAACTTGTATTTGCTGTTTATAACTGCTCCAGCCAAATTTAATAGTTTACGATGTGCTCTCCTTGTTCGCAGCGAGGGTTACATGGTAATTTGGAAAACATTTTCTTTGTGCCACTTTGCTAAGGCACCACAAATAGAAAACGTTTTCGAGAGCAGAAACCTCGCTTACATGTTTGGTCTATTCATTACGTAGCTGTTCGGAAAAATCTTGTATTTCAAAACAAGTATGTCGGCCTCTGTCATTTTTTGAGTTTGTATCATTACAGACACCAAACCATGCCAATTATACGCATGTCCATTTCCACGTGTATGTAAGATAGCATATAATCAACGTCAATGTGTTCGTAAATTATGAAAAAATGAAAAAAATGTCTGATTACAACAGAGATTTGCCAAACTGTCAATGCCTGTTTAGGAGAAGTGAAAGTGTTTAAATAAAAAGAACATTTGACCCAATAAAAAGAAAAGTTCTTCCATAAAGTTATTGGTTGCCAGTTAGCAATATGAAAGATAAGCTTTTCAAAATTTATAGTTTGTGCAGTGCTGGTTTTTTCGCTAAAAGGATTTTCTGGTGGTTTCAACGCCATTTTAAGGTAACATGATCGAACAGTCACTCTTTCAAACCTCAGCATGATTACGGTGCTGTGCTCTTGCGAAAGCACTTGGCGGTAATTTCCTGCGTTTGGGGTATTTTAACAAGCAGTATCTTTGTCCTAACTCATTCCCAGCACTTCAAGTGCAATGCCGAATAATCGTGGCAAAATTACGCAAGGCAAGCTTAGCAGCAAGGTAGTAATCAAATAAGTGTTTCTAACTGCAACAGCAATGAACAATTACCTATGGTTTGTCATAAAAACATGAAAAGTGTCAAAATTTTAGAAAAATTAAAAACGGTTTAATTTGAAGATTTTTTACAGTAGTTTCGTAATATCTACTATGTAGCCAACGCAACGTAGACAACAACTTTATAAAGTTCAAATTTTAAATGTGCAGGAATTGCAGTATATTTTTAGTATCATTATTTTGTTACTGTTTTATTTATCAAAAATCCATACCTGTTGTTTCGACGTCTATTTTTCCATGTATGCATAGTTACTAAACTAGGTCAATGCTGGCAATAATTAAGTAAACGTTTCAAAATAACTGAGCAATTATTTCTGTGTAGAAATGACGTATTTTCTTGTTATATTTACAGCCATCAGCAGTCCATGCTACACTCATCAATGTCCACCCCACTATATATGCCAAGTCATTCTTTTTCTACCACGATGTGTCCGTAAGCATCTAGTAGTTTGTTTATGAACAGCTAATAATATTTTATGGCCGTAAATTCAGAACCAAATTTAGAATTGGTTTTCTGGCAAACTTGACCCAACACAAAAAAATCATCAGATTTTGGAATGATTTTACATATTTTGAAAATAGAGTTTCTCTTTTCCCCTCTCATTGTTGTTCGGAAACACGATCTTTGTTTAAACATTTACTCTCTTGTGAAAACCTTTTTTATAGCCCATTTAGAGCCTCTTTCATTGAGTCAATCTTCCCCCTTAGCTTCTCCCCCGAAAACAATTCTTTTATCTCGT
The DNA here is from genome assembly GCA_963675345.1 of Trididemnum clinides. NCBI lineage: Eukaryota > Metazoa > Chordata > Ascidiacea > Aplousobranchia > Didemnidae > Trididemnum > Trididemnum clinides. Next base: position 13,162,698 of record OY776300.1, on the reverse strand, counting down.
TCTGCTTTATTGCATCTGCATGAAATTACTTTTCAGCTATTCGACAGAGCACTATTCTTAACTTATCTGGAATATTAATTGAAAATGTAACTAACTTTATTGACAGAACAAACAGTTGGTGGATATGATGGCTATACCGGACAAGTTCCTACACTTGTCCGGTATAGCCATCATATCCACCAACTTGTCCGGTATAGCCATCATATCCACCAACTGTTGCACTACGTAAGATACTTTGTAATTTTTCTGATTTTGCAAAGATCAGGCCACAATCTATTGGCTTAATAAGATTTATGAAGCAAAGCATAGAGGACCATATTGTGATTAAGAGTTTTGTTTACAAATGAGTCGATTTTGCCGGTGTCGTCCGCATTGTTTCCATTAACAACATCGGAGTTGAGAATATAGGTTCTACCGGGTGCGTCTGAGTTGTTGTGAAAGAGCAACAATAAGTTATCGTTTTACCGCACATGCAAATCTCGTATCAAAATCAAGAGTACTTTAAAAAGTGATGGAGTTGAAAAGATTATGGGCAGGATAGGCCTAGCCCTCATTCCCACTATTACAATCTCTTTACTTCTTTAAATGACTAACCAATGGCAACACTATTTGCAATACGTTAAATAGTAGTGTTGGCTGCGACAAAGTAGCGATTGTTTGGAATAACTGAGTATGAAGTAGTGGCCTATTTCACGACTTCGTGAGCCCCTTCTCGTAACTAAATTTGACGCTTCAAAGCCCTAGTTAGCCTTCAATTTGATATAATTTGATCATTGTTTACGCGTAGCCAGGAAGTAAAGGGGGCCTTGCTTTTCCCTTGATTTTTAGCCTGGATCCGAGGAGGCATATTAAGTCATTTTTAAACAAAAAAGCGTAGATGTTTTCCAAACGGTTGCTCATTGCATCAAAAATGTGTTATTTCAGCAAGAAGCCCATGTCATGAACATCATTGTGAAGTTTATTTCATTTGCATAGTCGTACATGATCAAGCAAAATGTGTTCGTAAGTAAATAGTTTAATACTATGCTGCATAGGACCCGTGGGATGTATATGGTTCGCAAGAATGTTTTTTGTTGCCCGTCAGGCTTTTAATATAAGTCAGCCTCTAAAAAAATAAAATGGTCACTAACTTGAAAGTAAAAACAAAAAGCTCTTGCAAAGATCACATCTCAAAAATATATCTTCATATTTGTTTCAAGATCACACTGGAGAAAAATAGCTTGTGTGAAAAAGATGATCCTTTTCTAAGCAAAAGTGGGCACAGTAAACTTCATAAAAATGTTGATCTCCTGCGAAAAACGGTCTCCTGTTGGTTTCGCGGCCAAAAGCAGGAGAAGCTCGGCATATGGCCCGCGAATCAAACTTTTGCTGGATGAGATCTTTTTGTTGTTTTGAGCTGTGCAGGTCTAAACTAGCCGCACCATTTCATTTTGTTTTCAGTTGGATTTTCTTGAGATATCATAACATTAGTCTTGATAGACACAGAGATGACTACGAGTATTTTTACTACCGTGAAGCTGCACTCGATCAACACTAATTATTCTTTTTGATAAATTTCTCTGTAAAATACAAACATCCTACATTGGTAGAATCAACGAAAACTATTAACAACATCCCTGACAGTTTGCCAATAAGCTGAGCTTCAAGTGTGCTTGCATTTACGTTTTTGTTAAGTGTTGGGATTGAACTTCTTGTTAAAGCTATGACTATGCCAGTATTAATGATATTTTGTTTTAGCGACTAATCCTTGCCATGGACATATATGTGGAAATTATTTGGTTATTGCATATTCCTTCTGCTAAACATCCTTTTGAGCCAGTTTCTAAATAAACCAATACTGATGTTAACTTTCAGTAAAAATTGCCAAGCAATCTTGTTTTAAAACGTTTTCTTGCTTATCAATATATATTTTGGGGGATTTTCACTAACAGTTGAATATTATTACAGCATCGAATCCTTGTCGCGATTTTCCATGCCACTATCTTTACAAGTGCATAGTTGTATTTTATCAACCAAAATGTGTCAGTAAGTACGCCTATGACTCGTTTAGTTTTCAATTTCCAGGTATTCCTTAACCACTTTTAAATAGCATTATCATTGTTTTACTAAATATCCATTTTTATTGTTTTGCTTCCCATGTTATTTGCTCTTTCAGCACTTGGTTACCAGACTCGAAAAGGATCTTAGCTTCTTTCATTCTAATGAAAATAAAGCTGCAGTGCATTTGTGTCATTGCTAGAGTCCATAACACTGTGGGCGGACGCTATTGTTATCAACACGAGTTTTAAACTAGGGGCGCTTATAGTTTTCACGGTACGGGTCACATTTGATTTAACAGAAGCCTAAAGGGTCATATAAAATCTATTTTTTGGTTTAGATTAGTGGTTCTCAACCTTTTTTACCCATGGACCCTTTTTCCCTTCTTTTTTTCTTGGTGGACCCCTCATAGCTATTGGGCATAAGAACAATTTTCTATTCTTCACTAATATAAGTTTTAAGGTTTTAATTATCACAGAAATAGTATATGATTAAGCTTTATTTTTTGCCTGTGGATCCCCGGAAATATTACATGGATCCCTGGGGGTCCATGTGGACGCCGGTTGAGAACCACTGGTTTAGATGAATACACTTTTCTTTAGAGATCAACATTCTACGACCAAATCTTATTTTTGGCTTGGGCTCAACATTCTGAACAAATTTTTTCGAAACTAGGCAGACCGCACTTAGACTGCCCCTGTTTTATAGAATGATAAATTTAATTTAGTTTCTTCAACTTCGCAGAAGCATACTGTCTGCTTTTAAACACCAAACTGCACAGTATGTATGGGTATAAAGTTGAGGAATAGCGGATCGAAATCTTCATAGTTTTATTTTGACCAACTTGAATTGTTTCCTTGCAAGCTTTATTCGCGAATTCCGAAATAGCAAGTTTCTTCAAAGCATGTAGAAACTGTTTTTAGAAAATCGTATTTCATAATGTATTTTGATATTGCAGTCCCAAGATTCACATTTTTGGCATTGGTGCTGTAGACGTAATCATCCACAACAAACTGTTTGTAGTTTCTGTAAATAAAGTTTCAATCTGACTGTTTAATTTCTAGTTGATCCATGCTTCCGCCATACTTGCCATCAATTTGCACAATGTTATTCCTGGAACAGGGGCTGCCAGCGGCTACAACTGTCGCTGTGGGCAGGGCTACCTTGGTAACGGGAGATTTTGCCAACGTATTGCATTTAAACCATCAATAAATAACCGGCGCGTTGGTGTAGTGGTTAGAGCGTCCGTTTTACTGTCTCTGTTACGTGATAACAAACGGCTTTAAAGTAGAGCACAGCATAGCTTTTCGTATTCACAGAGTCTTTGCTTGGCACTCAGCACTAAACAGAGAGTGCAAAATAAGCTTACAAGTTTGCCTGTTGGGCCACTGGATGAGGCATTAACGAGATAACTCCAGGTTTCTCTGTCAAACGCGTGGCATGGCCGAGAAATTAACCGGTCGTGGTGGCCTGCTCCGACCTAAGACTAGCAAACAAAGCATGTGTTTCCATATGTTAGCCAAAACAGAATGAGCCAGCTCAAACAAAAACGACGATTACAACAGTTGTTTAATTCTCAACTTGGCAATATTGGTAATTAAATAATATTTTAGAAAAAAACTGTGTGCCCAACATTATATTTTTTGGAAAAGATTTGGGAATGGGTTTTAAGTTAATATGTTAGACTTACATGATATTTGATGATTTTTGGTGGTGCTCTATTTTCTTAATTGTAAAAACGGTGTATAGTCTTTTACTATGATATTTTTTATTTTGTAGGGCGGTACCCAAAACCAATCGCCAAACCATACCCAGCAACTGTTAGTTATCCGAAGCCATGGTAAAGTTCGTTGATAAAAAATCAAAATCCATCCACACGTGACTGTTTTGTGTTTCAATAATATGATACAACTGGTTGACAATCAAAGTCACATTAAAATTTGGCGGTGTTTATTCAGAGATTTATTTGTGACTACGTTTTTCATGTCAATGAAGTTATTAATTTAACTGCTCCAGGGTGTGATGTCATGCACATCAGTGCTTTTTTGTGTTCGTTTTTAGTTTCTCGTAATGTTTTCAAGAAACACGGGATAACGTTGTGATAACTGAATTCATGCAATAAATCTGTTTTTACAAACTAATGGGTTTATAGTTAATAAGAATCATATTGTTGTTTCGCAGAACATAAAATGGAATAATTACAAATCTTAATGACAAATTAAAAGGTCTTATTACTGATAAGCATGTGAAGTTGTATCGATTGAAATATCCAGGCAATTTTGATTCTAAAAATCATTAAAACTCATTCAAAATGAATAAGCGCAGTAATTTTTGTTTAAAAGTGCTTTAAATCAATGGCCTGATAGTTTACCAAACATTTTCGACCTTCTTACTGTACAGTCTCATGTTTTTTGATAAGATTTTCTTGTTTATTAAATTTACTAGGTTGTGGAGAACAAGGCGGCAAGTTCGCTTGTTGTGTCCATGGGCAAGGCACCTAACGGGACGCCCTCATCTTTATGTGGAAGAGAGATGGTCAAACTTTCTCCTCCAAAAACAGAGGGCTGGTGACAGGAGGGACATAAAAAACCGCAAAACGAAAATGCCATGTAATACAACATGCAGATCAGAAATTATCAGTTGTGGCGATCCCCAATCGGGAAAATAACCGAAAGACAACACGCACACGCACACACGCACTAACTTGCTCTGCCGGGGTCGTCCACAGGGTCCCCATCGGTAAGATCGAGATCAAGAATATCGGTTTAGCCAACCGTGTCGGGTTCATCCAATGGTTAGTTGTGAAAAAAGTAATGAAGAGTTAATGTTTTTTCTGCATATCCAACTCTCGTTTCAAAATCAATAAAATTTAAAAAGTGATTACCTCAAAAACATTACGTGCAAGATAGGGATAAACTTTATTTCCATGATATCGATCTTTCTATTTCTTTAAATGATTAGCCGAAGACACCATTCAAGTTAAACAGGGGGATAGTGGCGCCAAAGTAATGATTGTTTTAAAAAATGGAAAGCCGGCATTAAGTAGTAGGACTGTTTCAAGACCCGGTGCGCTCATTTTTAAAATTAAATTTGCGACTGGAAAGTTTTGGCTACGCCTTATGTCTGTGTGGTCTATTTGTTGTTTTGGCGTAACCAAGGAAGCAAAGGGTGCCTTGCGTTTCTCTTAGTTTGGAAATACGTACGACGTTACAGCTGTTAACTTATTTTGAATCAAAACAGCAGAAACGTTTTCTATGCGATTTGGTTTCAAAAACGGGTGTTGCTTTCCTTTGATTTTCCCTCAAACTTTCTCAAGTTTCTGCTGATTAACCCTTATGTTTCCTCTTCCGAGCTTAGGCGTACCCTTTCCGAGCAGGAGTAAAAGAAAACTTGTCTTCCTCCAATTTTTTAGCCTGGTAGCTTTAGGAAGTTATTATCAGGCAAATTAGCAAAACTGTTTCTCACAAATTTGGTGCGAGTTTGCTCCATCAGGGCTTCTTCTCAGCTATGCCGAAGTAAAGAGTATTGGTTCAGATAACTGAGCTGGATTTATCGTAAAAATATATGTGAGAGCAGTAACCAAAATTGTGGTAAACAAAGGCAAAAGTTTTTATGCCCGTAATGGCGAGCATGTTACTCTGTTAATCAAGACTGGCAATGCTGACAAAGTATGAGTTAACAAACTATTATTAGTTCTTTCCAAAAAATACGGAGGGATTTAATACTTCGGTCAAACGGCCAAGCCGGCTTCACCCGTCTGGTTCTTGTGTGAGCAGTAGCGAAAAGTTAATGAATTGTATGCACTTTCACAATTCTTCTATACGAAATCGTGACCATCATATTCTCTTAATCATGATTGGCAATGCTCACAAAGAATCTTGCCACAAATTATTGTTAATACTTGTGAGGGAGCAGGGATTGTACATAATCAAAACTGTTTGTAGCGGCAAAATGGTGGTTGCTTTCACAATTAAAGAAAAACTATTTAATGGTAAGCCTATTTTGCCAATTGGTGCTGCCGCTTTCCTATTTATATTTGTGGTTTTAAGTTCCTAATTTGGCTGCACTATTGGTCTTGTTTCCGGCATAGCGACAAGTCGGCTATTGTTCTCTCTATAATCAGTTTTACAAATTGTTCTGGTTATAGTTTTATGTTGATTTTTTTTAACTTGGAATTTTGTTACAATGATGTAGAGTATAGACATAAATGACATAAATACCATAACAGGTGGCATATCAGCATAAGAAAAATCCCTGCTTCTCGTATATACAGGGTGTCCCAAAATAAATGAAACCCACAAAATTGCTAATAAATATGTTGATTTTAACCCTATAGTTTATATTTTTCAGATTTGATAACAGTTATAAATAACAATTATTATTTTAAAACCCCATGGCTTGGAAATTAGAAGAAAAAATTTTTTGCGTCACGACTTATATAGAGACTAAATCCTATAAGACTGTTCAAACACGCTTCCGCAGGAAGTTTAATTTCAACACTTATCCTGGAAAATCCCAAATATTCCTGTGGCATCGTAACTTTCAAATCTATGGAACTGTAAATAAACGTAGCAAGAAATTAGAGAATCCATCTAGTGGAAGGAAATTGAGTGCAAGATCTGCAGATAATGTGGAAGCGTCCAGAGTTTCTGTTGGCCGGAGCCCGAAAAAGTCCATTCGAAGACGCAGTAGTGAGCTCGGCATTTCGCGGTCCTCGCTGCATAGAATCCTTACTCAAGACCTTCATCTGTATCCTTACAGAATACAGATTAAGCACAAACTTGCAGCAACTGACATGCAGAAACGTGTTGAGATGTGCCACTGGTTTCAAAACACTTTTCAAAATTAAACTTCCTGCGGAAGCGTGTTTGAACAGTCTTATAGGATTTAGTCTCTATATAAGTCGTGACGCAAAAAATTTTTTCTTCTAATTTCCAAGCCATGGGGTTTTAAAATAATAATTGTTATTTATAACTGTTATTAAATCTGAAAAATATAAACTATAGGGTTAAAATCAACATATTTATTAGCAATTTTGTGGGTTTCATTTATTTTGGGACACCCTGTATGACGGCGTCACCCGAAGAGCCCCGTCAGTAATGTTGGGATTGAGAGTATCGGTTGAGCCGGCCAAGCCCGGTTTACCTATCAGCTTCTTGTATGAAGAGTTACAAACGTTTATGTGTTTTCTGCACATACATGTAAGATGCTCACGACTTTTTGTGCTTGTTTTTCTAGTAGTATATCTCATTTCAAGATCCTGGCTATGCCTTATATATATGTCCTCTGTTCATTGCTAACATGGACCCAAGAAAGCCTTGCGTTTCCCGTAGTTTGGAAGTAGGGATTACATTTCTGATATTAAGCTATTCTAAAGCAAAAAGGCAAAAACGTCTTTAGTGTGGTGCGATTTGACATAGTAACGCTATTTTCTTTTGATTTCCCGTTAAACTTTCTCAAGTCCTCGTTGGCTACGCATTATGTTGCATGTCCTTTTCTACCTGCTTGATGTGCCCTTGGGAGTTTAAGATGTCCTTGCTTTTCCTCAAATGCTTGGTTTGACCTCGGTAGCTCTTTAAAGCTATTTTTAAGCAAAATACCAATAATATCTTCCATTTGGTGCGATTTAACGCAGTGACGTTGTTAATTTTGATTTCGCTTCAAACTTTCTTAAATTCCTGCTGGCTACGCATTATAATTTATATTTGTTTTTCCTTGTTTGGGTATGCTCATAAAAGTTAAACAAGTTCTTGCTGTTCCCAAATTTTCTGGTTTGATTGCGATAGCTCTATAAAGCTATTATCAAGCAAAATATAAAAAATGTTTCTTTTAAGTATGGTGCGATTTAACCCAGGCAGTCCATATTATCACCCGCGCCGATTTAAAACGTATCAATTAATGCAGCTGCACCAGCTTCACCGTACAAACATGTGTTAGAGCAACAACGAAATGTTTTAGTAAATATAAGCCATAGCTTCTGTACATGTAGTGGTGATCATGTTGGTTTATTGATGAAGACTGGAAGTATTCAAAAAGAAAGAACGATGACACAAACTGCCATTCGTAATTTTTTAAAGAGTAAGGGAGGAGAGGTGAAACATAGCCAATATTGTTGGCGTCGCCCAAATGGTGGTCGTTTTGACTCATAAAGAAATGAGCTGTTTGGTGGTGGCAATGTTTGACGATTTGGTGGGCCCACTTTTGTATCAATATTTGTGACATTAAGATTTTTGCCTGCGCTGTTTGCTTTAATTGGGTCTTAGCGTGAAAAAGAGCCCTGCCTTTCCTTTAAGTCATATAATCTATTGCAATAAGCGCCTATTAAGCTCTTAGCAAACAAAAACATTCCGTTTTAATCTACTGTTACAGATTGATGCTATTATTGTTTAATTTTGATTTTTTCTTAAATTTCGGATTTTATTACATTTAACTTTGCCCCTAATCTAGACCTCCCTACTTTTGAATGAAGATTAATATTTCGTATCGATAGGTCAATCCTTGCAATTACAAATATCAGTAATGGGGTTTACCATTTATGTTTGCAATCAAAATGTGTTGCAGTGAGGAGCAGCTATACTGGCCGTTTCACTGCTGCTACCATACTACCATAGATCCTGTCTCCAACTGTTTTGCTCACCAGAGGTCCTCGACGCACGAGCACACACCAACTTGCAGAACATTGAAGACTGTATTAAAAGGAAGACAGAAATTTTGCTCACAAATTAGCTGTACCACATGCATCAATCGCAACACGCTGGGCGTATCTGGCTATAGTTGTTACAAGATATTAAAGACTACTGACAATCTCCTAAAATACAATCATACAAACAAAGATGTAAGCGAATGCGAAACAAGCGTATATTATCGAATTAAGGCTAACATTATCTGACAATACAAGCTGTTTATTGCATCCCGGTTGATCTAAGACACAGACAAGCGCTATTGGAAATACATAAACAACTTGCCACTCGCATTACTTGGTGATAAAACATTAGGTTTTTTATTCGCTACCACCCCATAATAAAAACACTGCCAAAGTAGAGTGAGCTCATAATCAGTCAACAGGCCTATTTAAAATCACAAATAAATATGAGACCAATCAGCAAAATTGTCACAAAACCATTAACAAGAAACGAGAATGACAGGCGTTAAGTAAAGAGAAAACAACTTGCCCTATTAATTTATAAAGATTCACTGTACCAAACTTACGGTTTTTTCCATTAAGGGTCGAACGTAATAGAAAACAACTTGTGAAATATAAAAACAATTCATTAGCTATCACATATTACAAAACATCCCTATTCCTCACTTATTACAAATGACAATCTATTAAATAAGGCGGCAACCACAACAGCTTGAAAAGCAAAAGCTTCCGAACAACTATGACATCAAGAACATTAACAGTTACTTTACTAAAAAGACATTAACAACTAAACCAATGACAGGGCATATAAATCACGTTAATAAAATGATAGTGGATAATTTTGCTGCCTGCTGCTGTATTCACTAAATAGTTGCAAGCATTGAGATGTCAATTAACACTATGACCTCACAATGCGTTTTGAGGCATGATTATTAGAATTGCTACTTACCACTTCTTCGTCATTGTAGACAAACTAATGTAAACTAACGTCTCTGACTTAACGTACATGTTCCTTAGCCCTGGCATAAACGCCGCCATGCAAAGAGCAAACTAGCCTGAAATAAAGCATTCACAGTTGAGCTATAGCATTAGCGAGAGCCCCATCAGTAATGTCGAAGTTAAGAACATCAAATCAGCTGGGTGCTGCGACAGCCTTGCTCAATTGCAAAGGAAATTGCTTCAACATTTTGATCATCTGTTGCTCGACACTTACATTTTGTTGCAAACCATAAGAAGGGACCATATTTATCCCCTCGTTTTTTTCTTGGGTGATCAACAAGTGTTTTGTTTGGAGTGGGCTCCATATTAAAATTTGTAGACTTTGAGTCTTTTGAATAACTCGATTGATAATGCCAAAGATTCATGCTGTGGAGAAAAAATACCCAAAATGTACTAGAGGACTTAGTTTTTCTAGAAATTTCAATTTTGTGAAGTGCTGGCATTAAAGTTTTGTGTGTTTTTAAACGGTAGACTACATTTCATAAACATTTGGAGACTTCAGTTTTCGATGGATCTATTTGAAAACGTCGACAGGCAATGCAAAAGAACCATGTTCTGGAGGAAAAGTAGTCAAAATGTACCAAAGAACCAACTTTGTTTAACAATTGCAAGTTTGTTAGGTCAAGTAAGATAATTGTTCAACTAAAAATGAAACATCATGTATGGTAACCAAGTTTTGATCAGTCATTGTAAATTAATTCTTAGCTTCAAGTAATTGGAGTTACATATTGCTGGAAAACAAATTTCCCAAGCTTTCAAAGAATAGTAATTGTTAGTACTTCATCATAACGTATTAAAGTTACCTGTTTTTACTGAGCTCACTACTTTAGAGCGGGGTAAAAATTGCACCACAGGTCTTAAAGTTCAGTTTTTTCAGTATAAAAACTAATATTAATTGTCATATTGTGTACTATCGGAATCGCCTGAAAATAATCTTTAATTTGTTGAAAAAAGCTTGAAAATCTTTTTTTCAAGCTTTTTCCTGGGAAATGAGGTCACAAATCAGTTTGGAAATGAGATCACAAATCAGTTTTTTAGTAAACTGATTTCGCAAAAAGGGTGCAATTTTTGAAAACATCTTGATATTATGATCTGCGGTGGCGAAGATTTGTGTTGATCGTGAGAGATATATTATGACATCATAGAGCCAGTTTAAGCGTGCAAGCAAAAAAGAGAAAAAATGCATAGAGGGCTTAAAGTGCTTAAAAAAATAAGTGCTCGTAGCATAATCAAATAAACATTCATTGTTGTAAAGTTGTTTTTATCAAAAGCAGCTTGTTAATATCTTCTTGAAAAAACGTTTAATTGCGTTTGTGCGATGAGCACTTTTAAAGAAAGAACAAAAAACAGATTGTTCAACGAATCATTGATTGTGACGTCATTTTTAACCCCAAACAAATGAAAGTTTTTGTAATGTGATAAGTCGGAAGCTGATTTTCGTTTGAGCAAAAAGCGGTTGTCCTCTGCTAAGTAATGCAAATTCTAAAAAACTATTTTTGGTTATGACGTCATCATGGCGTCACCAATACCCTTATGACACTCACCACGGGGTGGTGATCAATCGTGCCAAGTTTGATGTTTGTACATCGAGCAGTTTCAGAGGAGTTAAAGCAGACAAACAGACACACAGACACACAAACAGAATTGCGCTTTATACAGTATATTAGATTACACAATAGGCTTCTTTATTATATTATAGCATCTCACATAGCTTTTTCCTTGAGGTCAGGTCGTTTTCGTCGCAGCAAATAGTCGTTAAAACGACTTTAAAAATTCAATTAGATAAAATCTTAATTTTCATGACAACAAATTTATTAAGTGTGATCATACTGTTGAACTGTATGCAAAGCAAAGCTAAGTTCCAGAAAGTCATCAATGTTTACAGATGCTATCTATTACTGCTAGAATAATGTAACTGCACTTATGAATTAAGACCTCCTTTACAAGCAATAATTCTATTTCCAAGTGCCAAACTTTATGCTGCTGGGAGTAAATGAATTGTTTGCAAAGTTCACTTGTACAGTTAGCTGTATTTTGAGAACAATGCCATTTATGCAGTTTATATTTTACGCTGGTAACTTTATGTGCAAGCCAACTTCAAAAAAAACAATAGTGCTTTTTATTGCTTTTCATCCTGCTAGTATGATGTTTCTTAAGTATATGCGTTAAGAATTTACTAGCAGTAAGTTTGGTATCAAGTACTAGTAAATTTGAAATTTGACTGTGATAGCAATTGAATTGTTTGCAAAGTTACACTTGTACAGTTAGTTGTATTTTGAGAAAAAAATGAATAAATTATTTTAATTGTATACAAGAAAGTGATAGTAAAACCCAAATTATGACTTCTTTATTAAAACGTTTTAAAAGCAAATGAACCAAAATGCATAAGGCTTAAAAACTTAATTTAAAGCACTTTCAATTACCAGTACCACTACTAAAAATTAAAGAAGTACCGCTATATAATCTGTACAAGTGTGCAATGCAATAAACACGTGTCAAATGCTACAGCGTTTCGCCAAGTATTTTGTAGTGCAGTGAACCTATTATTTATTTCTAATCTGCGATGCAAGTCTGATTGTAATTCTAAAGAATTAAATGGTAGGTACACAGAATCAAATACTTTGTAGTAACTTCTAACTAGTGTTTTATTGTTTTTTTTTCTTTGAAAGTCATTCAGCAAAAAGCATTTGTTTAAAAAGAAAATGTGCAAGTTGAAAGTGTCAAAATAGTGAGAGTGAGATCAAATAATTTCAGCAACATTTCAAAAGATAAAGATAATAGTAAAGAACATTTAATGAACGCCAGTTTCCAATTGCTTCTTTGACTTTTTTTCAGGATAATCGGTAGGGATTTTTTTAATGACTGAATAAAAATATCTGGTGAGAAAAGTATTATTATTTATTAGTCTAATATTTATTTCTTTTGAATTTTTTGGTGTTTGGAAAAGGCATATTGGTACAATTATAGACAACTCTTTATAGAACGATTGCTATGATTACGTGAGTCAGCAGACTTATTACTGAAATACCAAAGTACTAGCTTAAAAAATTTGCTTTATTTTGGATTCAGACTGGTGAGTTTGATTAGATTCTTACACTAGAAATTTAGTTAAACTATATGCCAAAGTAAGATTGAAAAGTAGAAATGGGCTTTAAAAAATGCTACCTTTAAAGCTATCATGTTTATTTGACCATTTTTTGGAAGTACCATTTTATTTCTTAATGAATTGACTTTTGCTGTTAGCATCTGTGGTCCAAAATTGGTAATTTTTATTCCATTACCGTAAATAATGTGTTGAAAATTTTTTTGGGCAAAATTCAATTGCAGTGACAAATTTTTTGGGCAAAGATTTGGTGCCCCTCTAAATCGTTTTGAGCTCCTACGCCCATGTACTCTTCCGCCAATCGCCGTGTAGTTTTTCACAGCGATTTGACTTCATACAGCGTAGTCTCTTGAGAATGTGACGCAAAGACTTCAAAAGCAATTTCCCACAAAATTGATTGATATTGTGGGAAATTAAGTGATCTCGTGTTGTTTTGTTAAGAGGTTAAGTAAATATAGTTTCAAATTAGACCCCTACAGCGAACCGAACAATTAGCCAATTAGCCGCTACTGAGAAGTAGTAGACGTTATATCGAGGCTTCATACGCGACGTTATATCCGGGCTTCCTACGGACTACTTCTAAAAGCCTTCCTTTGTTGTATTGTCTTTCTTTGGTCTTTGCCCTGTGGTTAAATAAGACCACATGTTTGACTCATATTATATAACACGTGCATCTGCTGGGACATATATAATGACCACGTGCATTTTCGCTATTCTTGTCAAAACGTGGCGAAACGAGTAGTGAATTTTCGTTTCGGCCTGATTATGCTTCGGATTTCTGTTTGGGCCTAAGTGTTGGTTCCCCTGATTGATTGTTATTAAGGCTGTGTGGTAGCCTTTATCGTCGTGAATTTTCGTTTTGCGCACGCTGGGAGGAGCTGCGCATATTTGTGAATAAAACACTGCAAGAAAGCTTTAACCGCTTCCTGTTTTTGTTTGTGAAGCAGAAAGAATCAGTAGAGCTAATATTACTAGCTCTACAAAGCAACTCCACTGGTTCAGTGCTAATCAACGACGGTACGCTTGGCGCGGGAATCAAAAAGTTGAAACCTGGTGCTGCCGCACCATATACAAAATGACAGTACTATAAATAAAATGTCTGTAAATTCGCAACTTTGACCCTGAAGGATATGCTTTTAAACTCCAAAGGAAAAAATAAATACTTTTGTTAGTTTTAAGACAAAATAATAGCAAGTTTACAGTTTAATTTGTAACTCTTTTTAAGTAACATTAGGTTGCATAACATTGATTTTTATGTAACTCAAACTTGGAATCCAATCAAGAATTACAAAAACATGATAATTTATCAACAAATTTGGCAGCTCTACGGCTTTTGTGGCACACATTTGTTCAGTCCTTACTTTTATTTGACATTTTACCTTGGCCATTAAATCATGAAAAGAAGCGAGTTTATTACCAAATGTCTGTACTGTAAAGCGCAATTTTTTCTGTGCGTTTGTCTGTGTGTATATGTATGTGTGTGTGTGTGTGTTTATCTCCTCCAAACCTACTGGACCTACAAATATCAATCATGATGGATCAATTCCGGGGGTTCAGTATCATAAGGGTGTTCGTGACGTCATATCACGATTAAAGACAATGTGAATTTTTTACGGATTAAAGCTGTTTTACATTACTAACTTGGTCGTTTGAAATTATTGCGCGAGTGGCTTGGTTGTATTGGGCTTGTACAACTTCACTAAGTCCTCTGTCTACATTGTATCCTTTTAGGACATACCACAGGCCCTTATACCATACTCGGATCGAAGGCCATTTTGTAATCAATAAAGTTGTGGAACAGGTCTTTTTGATGTTGAAAGTGCTTTTCCATGAGAATTTGGCAGTTAAATACGTATTGTCTATGTTCATCCTTCATTCACGAGAAAGCGAATTATATTGCTGTCGTTTGGATGGGATGTCCACACTCGCTTGGCAGTTGCCATTTCCGAGGTTTCTGGACCACCTGTCTTCCACATAAAAGTCTGGGTGACCCCCTCCAAGAGATGGGGGCGTGGCAAAAGACCATGGAGCCCCAGAAGTTGGGCAACTCTCCAGGTTCTGAGCAGCACAAAGAGTCCGTAGTTGGACAGTGCAGAATGAGATGAGAGGTGTCCTGGGGCGAGTGTCCGCAGGCGCTGCAGGAAGGATTCTCGATTCTGCCGATGCTAGAGAGATACGAATCTAAAAAAAGGCTGTTTTTGTTGCAGTGTAGATGAGAGAGGACACAGCGAGCGTGACAAGGAAGCAAAAGTTCCTCGGTGGAAATCGAGGAAATCTGTGTGTCAAAGAATTTAGATGAGACAGTATGCCTCCAGTCCGAGAAAAGAAAAGAGTGGATACGAGAGATAAGAGGAGAGAAACTACAAGGGGTTGCCGAGGGTGCAAGTAGCGCTCCCTGTCTAGCCAGCTCATCAGCCACATCGTTCCCTGGGAGAAACGAGCGTCCGGGGACCCATTGTAGCTTAATAGAACAGGAGGAGAGAGAAGACAGTTCCTGTCAGATCGGCCACAGAGTTTGAGATGAGAGGAAAGATGGAGGAGAGGACAGAACGAGAATCAGATAATAGGAGAAGAGAAGAAAAACGGCATATTTGTTGGTGCTGCCAAGACCAGTAAAGAGCATGCAGAATGGTGCAGGCTTCAGCGGAAAATCGTGAACAAACCGGGCCTGCTGAAAAGGAAAGAGTCGCCTCAGTGCCACGCAGAAAGCAGTTGGCAAGTATGGCGAGCTGTCCATGCCAAAAAGAAAAGGAACAGATCCGTATGTCCATAGTACCAGATCATGAGGGGGGAGAAAGTCAAGGTGGGCGAGAGCTGCACCTTGGCGTGAGAGAGGAGGATCAGAGCGATAGCATGGAGAGGTAAGGGTGGACTCCACGATGAACGAGGGCAGATTCCAAGGAGGAAAGGGAGGGCAAGCAAGAAGAGCCTCCCTAGGAGAAGTAGAAGGAAGCATGAGCAGGTGAGTGGACACAAAAGCTCTCCAGGACAATTTGCAGAGTCTTGGTTTCACTCCAAGTCTGGCCAAACCTGAAATGGGAAAAGAGGTTGGGAGACGAAGAGCCCGCTCATAAAACAAAAGAGTGAAATGAGTCGGGGTGACTTGTAGGGTAGGAAGAGGGATGGGGGAGGACAAGAGGCAGCTGAAGATGGTGCATGTAGGTCATCGCATAGGTGTTAACCAGGGGCGGCTCGTAGCTAAAATTAATGGGAAGGCTGCTTCAGAAAATTTTGGCCTTTGCTTTAATAAACAAACGATAAAAAAAGAAAGTTTACATAAACTTGAAAAACTCTAAGCAAAACAAAACAAAAAAAATTCTTGTTATATGATTTATATAAATGTAAAAATCACCCTGTAGGACTAAATTTTGTCACTATCTATCAGCTTTACACACACACACACACACACACACACACACAGCTCGCCAGTTGTCCGTCAAAAAGAAACCCTTATTACACCAGCACACAAGGGTCGATACTGCATGAGCGACAGTTCTCTTTCTACAGCTGCATTGCAATCTGCTGCTAATTTCAAACACCATACCACAGGAGCTTTGAAGCAAAATGATTTATATATTTTTTCATAAACTTAGGATGGTTGTTGAGATTAATCTTATGTAATATATAATGTAACAACAAGTATAAGAAAAACAAAGAAAAAAAAGATAAATTATTTATATCGAATGTCATCGATAAGATGGAGTGGGGACTGGGGGTGCTGCAGTTCCACAGTACCATACACGAGCGGCCCCTGGTGTCAACGCAACTGCTCAAGCTATTTTTGACAGACTGAATCAATTTTTTGAGAAGCATGGTATAGGTTGGACGAAATGTAAGTCAGTTACTACTGATGGAGCAGCAGCCATGCAACGTTCTACAAATGGAGTTATTCGAAAAATCAAAAACGTCTCACCTGAGTGTGTTTCGAACCATTGCTTGATCCATCGAGAGGTACTTGTAGTAAAAACTTGAAACACGGAACTAATCAGCATTGTGATCTTGCAGCTGTTGTTGACGATGAAATGAAAATTGTGAATTTTGTTTGCATACATTCAAATAAACATTGATTGTTTTCAGAACTGAGCAAAGATATGGAAGCGGACGTAATGATGTTGCTGTATCATGCTGAGGTACGCTGGCTATCCAGAGGAATGGTTTTAAAGTGCGTGTTTCGATTGCGGCAAGAGTTATGTGTTTTTCTTGCTCAGCATAAACATCCAATCGGCATTAATTTTCAAGATAACTTTTGGCTTGCAAAAATGGTCCTATTTGTGTTCAATATCAAAAGAACAAATCGGTTAAATTTGTCGCTGCAAGGAAAGGGACCTAATGTGTTTGAAGTTGATAGTAAGATTAAAGCTTTCCAACAAAAGTTAAGTTATGGCAGAGGAAAGTATCAATTTGCGACTTTTCAGATGTTGAATCGTTAAACAACTTAGAGAGGCTTCATGCAAATTTGTAAGTGGGAAATCGAAACTACAAACCTTGAATCAACTATAACATCAACTGTGCATGAGCATCTCGAAGTACCACAACAAAACTTTGGAGTCTATTTTCTTAATCCGTTCTATTTCCTCATTGAGTCTACGTCATCTGTTCTTTCGACAACATCTAGCCAACATTTGTTCTTTCGACGTAGACGTTTCTTGACGTCTACGTCGAAAGAACAGATGCTGGCTTGGAGACCAGTGTATACCGTAAACCCACTTTCACTGGCCAGTATTTGCGTTGGGAGTCCTTTAGTCCCCTCAAACGCAAAATAAGTCTAATATCTACGCTGCGGAGTCTATTTTCCAGAAGGCAATTATTTGAGTATGAATTCCCTACTGTGGATTGTGCAACCATTCACAAACGAAGACTTTGTCTTGGACTACCTATCCAATAACCTTATTGAACTACGATCTGATTTGGTTAAAAAGATGAAATTTAAAAGTTTTACAAACTTCACAGATTTTTAGGTATCGCTTCTCAGCAATCTCGAACACCAAACTCTTGCTCAAAAAGCGATTTCCATCCTTGTTCGCACACCTTCAACATACCATTGAGAGCAAGGGTTTTCTTCTCTTGTTGAAATTAAATTCAAAACGAGAAACTCAATTCAAGATGTTGATACTCTTATGTAAGGGGCATCAGAAGGACGGTTAACACCATGTTTTTCACAATTGGCTGATAAAACTCAACAGCAACTATCACATTAAATATACTATATTTGCTTATATTTTTATACTGACATTGTGCATGACTTTTTCCTGACAACGCTATCTTTTATAAGCCTAAAATTGCTACAGTGTTGGACTTGAATGCATGACTTAGAAAAAGGGCGTACGGGTTTTCTATCTAAGTTAAAAGGGCGCACAGTTGACAACCACTGGTCTACAGCAAAAAAACAAAAGATCATCTCTGAGGGGGCGTTGGACTAAATTAAATAATTTTGTAAATCATCTGTGAGATGATCTTGGACCGCAAAGGGTTAACTGTAGGTGCACCACTTCGGGTTACTTTGTTTTTTCCAGCCCACTATATGCCGAGACCAAGCAACATGTGCGCAGCCAGAGGCTTTAGGTCACACAAATAAGCATTCAGCTACAAAAAAGTCTTTAATACTGTCCCTAATATTTAATAAGGTATTCCTGAAAATACTTAGGAAAATTGCTTTGGCGCCTCTCCAACCTATAACTTTGAAGTTTTGCTTTGATGCATTTCGTAAAATTGAACAAATAAAAACTTTTTCAAATCCCTGGCTGCTCCAATTTCAAGCAAGTTCAGTTTCCTTCATACTAAATAAGCCAAGTAAGATGTAGCCAGGAACTCCAAAACTTTTGCAAAATAATGGCGGCTATGCGGAACATCCGTAATAGCTTTCTAAAACTTAATGGATTTTCTTTAAAAAACGGTATTTTGATTTTGGAGCGACAATTGGCTCCTCAACAGCACATTAAGTTTTTATTGCTGTTTTCACAAATATCATTTGGTTGAAGCCGGCTGAACCGATATTTTTATACTAGACAATGCTGATGAGGGCGCTGCTATTTTCATAACTTAACCGCGAGTGTTTGATTTCGAGTTAGTTTGCTTTTTGCCTGGCTGCGTTTATGCCAGGACCACGCAACAAGCGCCCAGCCAGAGGCGCTAGTCATACAAATACTCAAACAGCTATGATAAAGTTGTAAGAAGTGGGCCAAATATCAAACAGCTCAATTCCAAAACTAAATATCAATTACTTTAGCGCTATCCTACAACTTTAATATACTTTCAATGGAAGCTCTAGCATATTTCAGCGAATAAAAGTTTGTTTAGGTTTAAGGACGGTTATGGTGAAAACAGAGCAAATAAGATGTTGCCAGGGGTTCCACCAACTTGGAGACATGTAGTGGCTAAGCGCAATTTTACAAAAATGTTCTTTTATCAATCGTGTTTCAAAAACAATAGTTTGGTTTCGGAACGAGACTTGGCTATGTGAAAAAACACAAACTTTTCATTACTGTCTTCGCAACTTGACCAGGTAAACCGATATTGTTAACCTCGAAATTACTGATGGGGCCCCTGCCGGGCGACGCCGGCAAATCCGGCTAGCATACTTACATACTGATCGTAAATTTTTCAATGTGTCTTAGAAGATTCCACTAAAGCAGTGATGAGAACTACAATAATGCCGTAAGTACAAGCCGCAAGTTATCACACTGGCCAATGTTTTGTTACAGTCCTAAAATCAAAATTTGGTGAGCAAGTTTGGCTGGAAATAACATTTAAGTTATGTAACAGCAAAACAACAGTTTTTGAAGCAGCCACAAATATTTTTATTAAGCGATATTACAAAGGGGTCATAGTTTATAAAATACAAAGTTTGAGGGAAAATAATTAAAAACAAAAATAGGCCAGTCGATCTGCATCATTTCTTATGAATGTGTTGGTAATAGTTTCAGAGCGATTTAACACCATTGAAGCAGGGGCTTCCAAAAACACTTACAAAAGTGTCGGTAATTTACATTTGCAGTGTATTAATCTTCCTCTTCTAATCTAAGCACTTCTCGGATAGGATGGTTTTGCGCTAGACTAAATTGTTATGCAAGCTTGTTATGTTATTGTTAATGTGGTTTGAAGCATAACATTCAAAGAGAATTTTGAAGCATGACAGTCCGAAAGATTATATTAAACAAAACAAGGACTATGAGAAATAAATACCGGTATTATATTTTTGGAGTATCCCTTAATTGGTTGCTAGTATTCCGAACTTTAATGTACATCTTGAATTTTTATTAGACATCAATGAGAGAAATTTCCAAAGCATTCTCGTCAAACGAATCCAATTCAAGCCTATTTCATTTTGCATTAATAATATATCAAGCACCACAGTCATCACAACATCACTCTGCGGTTTGTCTTGCTATAGATCAATGGTTTTCACCTTTTTTGACGACTAGGAACCCTATATCCAGTTTTGTGAATGTCGTGGAACTCCATTTATCAAAGATGAAAAAAACGAGTAAACTTGGAAACGGGAAACATGTATTTTGCTATCACATAAACTTGCTTTACATCCTTATTTTAGGCTTCATGATTTATGCTCATATGCAAAAACCATCTTTGTCTGAATGTTTAAGTAAAAACACAAGGAAATCCTGCGTAAACCCTAAAACTTGCAGAACACCAATTGAAGAGCTCCGCTAGAGATCGAGTGTTCTCCAATTGCCTATACCTCAAGTAAAATCACGATCATCTAATTCAAACCCATAAACATGACGGAAACGAACAAGCACTTCCATGAAATTCTACAGTGACCAATTAGTCATGTGTTTCTCTTCATAAAAGACTTCTTGAAATATTTGAAATATATACAGCAGCTGTGATATGTCGGGCATGCCTCTCTCTCTTTCTCCCTGTCTCTCGATCGTTCTTCATCTGTCGGTTTGCTCACGATTATGCATTACGCGTAATGTTAGATGCTGAACAATTTAACGCCATTTTTTTTATACTCATCCAAGTCAACACATTTACTACGTGGAAATTATTTCAAATTCTTTTTCATTTTAGATTTCTTGAATAAATTTCTTTTTAAAAAACATCTTGAGCGTTGGGATAGATCAGATTGATGGCTGTTTCAAAACGCCCCCTGAGGTTTAAATACGGTTTTGCACACACACACACCCTCCCAAATCGAAGTAAGGCACTGGCTTTCAAAACAATATTTTTATGCGCAGTAGCATTTCAAATTCTTTTCATATCCGTTCATTCAATGTTACAGAAAATGTTGCCAAGATTTTGGTAAGATAATGGCTTATGATGAAATCAAGTTAATTAAAATCCGTACACGATTTTCACAGAAGTAAGAAATTCTAGTTCACTTGTGTTGATCCCAATACCTGAGTTTGTTTCCATTGTTATGTAAGAAAAAGTAGTGCCAACAAGAGGAAGGTTGGTATAAAACGACAACACGTGGCATAAAACAGATCAGAGCGAAAAAAGACACAAGAGTAAGATGTCATATTCAACGAAATTTCTTTCGATTGCGGTGGTAATTGCATGCGTTGGTTCTTGCTTTGGTCTACAATCAAGAGGTTATGGTTTTGGTGGAACACAATATCAACTAACAAGTAAGAAACATCTGATCTAAGCATGAGCCGCAATCACAGCAGTTATGGTAGATCACTGGCTAACCTTTGATTTTGTAAGCAGTAAATGTAACTTGTTCTTTCCAGCCGACTATGGTGGAAGACAGTTCGTCTCCTTCCGCTCATAGATAGCCCGAAACGGTTATCAACATAAGAAGAACTGTTTTCCACCTCTATTCGGCTGGGAAGGACAAGTTACATTTACTGCTTATAACTGCTCCAGCCAAATTTAATAGTTTACGATGTGCTCTACTTGTTCGCAGCGAGGGTTACGTGGTAATTTGGAAAACATTTTCTTTGTGCCACTTTGCTAAGGCACCACAAATAGAAAATGCTTTTCGAGAGATCAAATGTAGCTTACGAATTTCTAGGTAGTTAATCAAAAAAATCTTGTACAGTATATTAAATCAGGTATGTCAGCATCTGTTATTGTTTGAGTTTGTATTCTTATAGACACCAACCCATGCCAATCGTGCACATGTCCATCTTTACATGTATGCAAGATAGCACATAATCAACCTCGATGTGTTTGTAAGTAGCCTAGGCTATTGTGTATATAAAAAATTGTTTAACTATAACAAAGATTCGCCAAACTATCAATGCCTGTTTAGGGAAGTGAAGTGTTCAACTAAAAAGAACATTTGACCCAATAAAAAGAAAAGTTCTTCCATAAGTCACCACAAATAGAAAATGTTTTCGAGAGATCAAATCTAGCTTACGTGTTTGGTCTATGCATTACGCAGCTGTTCTCTGAAAAATCTTGTATTTCAAAACAAGTATGTCGGCATCTGTCATTTTTTGAGTTTGTATCATTACAGACACCAAATCATGCCAATTATACGCATGTGCATTTCCACGTGTATGTAAGATAGCACATAATCAACCTCGATGTGTTCGTAAGCTATGAAAAAATGTCTGATTGCAACAGAGATTCGCCAAACTATCAATGCCTGTTTAGGGAAGTGAAAATGTTTAAATAAAAAGAACATTTAACCCAATAAAAAGAAAAGTTCTTCCATAAAGTTATTAGATGCCAGTTAGCAATATGAAAGATGAGCTTTCAAAATTTATAGTTTGTGTAGTGCTAATTTTTTTGCCTAGAATAGATGGTGTTCGGTTAGTTTCAACGCCATTTTAAGGTAACATGATCGAACGGTCACTCTTTAAAACCTCAGCATGATTACGGTGTTGTGCTCTTGCGAAAGCACATAGCGGTAATTTCCTGTGCTTAGCGTATTTTAATCCTCTGTCTACCATGGGGTCCAATGGACCCCAAAATAAAATTTGATCGTTCATTACTAAGAACACATAGCAAACACGACTTCCCTATTACCTGACTTTTCCTAAGTTTAGTTGATCTTCAACAAGGTGGAGTATTACAAATCTCAGGTAAACCAATATGGCATAAAAACAAAAAACAGCATTGTATACCTTGGTGTCCATTGGACCCCAAGGTAATAGGCAACCTGCATTGTTTAGTTTAAACTGGCTGAACTTTTTTTGATATAGTCATTTTGTTTTGAAACAACTAATCTATTGTTTGGTACCACAAATATAAAAATATTAGTCGGTATAAATATCATTTATAACTGCAAATGACAATCAGGTTAGAAAATAAACCACTAAAAAGAAGGGTTAGGTACTTAGAAAGTGACAAGATTCTAGAGCTTGTGGAATAGAGTAAAGATGATGAAAGATGGAGCGAAGAAGAACAGATCGCGTCGTCGGATGACGATGGAGAAATCGATCATCTAAGTGTGAAAGAACTGTCTTTCTCTGATATCTCAGATAATGATGAAGATCAAGATGCTTCTACCATCTTTATATCCCGAAATAAGAAAGAAAATTGGTCAGCTACTCCCCACACAAATAACATTGGCCGAACTACTTCTTGTAACATATATCACGACAGACTAGATCCTTCACGCTTTGCAAAATTGCAATGCGATTCAATGCCTGGTTCATTCAGATTATTTTTTAGAGACAAATTGATTGAAAAAGTTTGTAATTGGACAAATGCAGAAGGATTACTTGTTTACAAAGACAAGTGGGTTGCTATAAATCAACTCGAATTCGACAAATTTTGGGGTGTAGTAATTCTTATCGGTGTTTATAAATCAAACAACGAAAATGCTGCTCAGCTTCGGAGTAAAGAGAACGGCAGACCTATTTTCAATAAACTTATGAGCCGAAATCGATATCAACAGATTCTACGAGTGCTTCGGTTTGATGACGCTAATTCACGAAGAAGAAACAGATCTGAAGACAAATTCCAGTCTATCAGAAATTTCTTTCAGTAATGGGATTTGAATTTACGCGATGCCTACATTCCAGGTCCCCACATAACTGTTAATGAACAATTAGTTTGTTTCAGAGGAAGATGCCGATTTCGGCACTATATTGCTTCAAAACCTGGAAAGTATGGAATAAAATTTAGGCAATATGTAAAGCCAACACACCTTATGCATGGAAGATGCAAGTTTATACTGAAAAAATCCTGCAGTTGGAAGAGAGGTAAACCAGGGAGCAAGAGTTGTCAAAGATTTGGTGAAAAAATTGAACATTCTGGGAGAAATTATGCTTACAATAATTGTTGTACTCCATCTCGCTTGCTCGAGATCTGCTGAAAAAGAAGCTTACTCTGGTGGGAACTATTTGAAAGAACAAACCAGAATTGCTTACGTAATTCACAGTTGCTAAAGGTTGTGACATTACTTCTACAAATTTTTGATTTCAGAATGAGGCTATGATCGCATCGTATCGCCCCCAAAAAGACTGTGTGGTTAATATGCTTTCGACGATGCACTCACTTCCTGAAATAGCTTCAAATTATGCTAAAAAGAAGCCTGAAATAATCTTGTATTACAACAGCACCAAAAGTGGAGTGGACATTTTGGATAGGATGGTTCGAACGTACACCTGCAAGAGGATGACTAGAAGATGGACAGTAACCTTATTTTACAACATGATCGACGTTAGCGCTGTCAATGCTTACATAGTATGGCAGCAATTGCATGGTGAAAATAACAGGGAGTTTAGCAGGAAAAGAAGGAGAAAGTTTTTGATTCACTTAGGAAAAGAGCTTGCTGGAATGTCAAGTGCTTTGTCGATGCAAAAAAGGCGTGCAATTCAGCCTCAAAGCAACAGAAAAAGCACAGCTGCAACTGAAAACCAGGCAACAAACGCAAAAAAAGCCAGATGCTATCTTTGTGAAAGAAGAAAAGATCGAAAATGCAGACAAGCATGCAACGCTTGCAGTAACAACATTCGTCAAGAATATTTGCAAGTTATTTACATGCAATGCAATTACTAATAGGCTAAAACTAATAGTGTTGGTAGTAAGCATTTGCAGTATTCTAAACGCTTTGTAACTGTGTGCATTGGTTTGCAGTATTAAAAAATTGTGCGTTTTGGCTTTTGTGCAACCAACCATCGTGCTTACTAAATCGACCTTGATTTTATGTGTTGATATTAGCTACTTGAACTCCTATGTTGTTGCACTTTTTTACGAAGATGACGATTGGGAATAAGCAGTAACAAAACTTAATAAGCATGCAAAGCATTGCATAAACGCCGGGAAAAGGTGTATAAGGTAATTGCAGTGCATCATCTAATCTTTTGACTGGCTGTGTGACTGAATATATATGATAAGGCCTAAATACTGCATTTTTTTGTTTTTTCGTTGCGTTTATTACTTGTTTTTGTGTTTAAATTGTTTGTTTTTACAGTTTTTAATGTTAATTTGTTAATTTGTGTGAGATATTAACGGCCAAATGTTTTTTTGAAATCTGGGGTCCATTGGACCCCAATGCTACAATTTGCATGAAATTTGTTTGGTAGACAGAGGGTTAACAAGCAGTATCTTTGTCCTAACTCATTCCCAGCACTTCAAGTTCAATGTGAAATAATCGTGGTGAAATTACGCAGGGCAAGTTTAGCAGTAAAGAAGCAAACAAATAAGTGTTTCTAGCTGCTACAATAATAAACAATTACCTATGGTTTCTCATAAAAACATGAAAAGTGTCAAAATTTTAGAAAAATTAAAAACGATTTAATTTCAAGATTTTTTACAGTAGCTTCGTAATATCTACTATGTAACCAACACAACGTAGACAACAACTTTATAGGGTTCAAATTTTAAATATGCAGGAATTACGGAATTTTTTTGGTATTATTATTTTGATAGCGTTTGATACTGTTCTATTTATCAAAAATCCATACTTATTGTTCCGACGTCTATTTTTCCATGTATGCATAGTAAATGAACTAGGTCAATGCTGACAATAATTAAGTACACGTTTTAAAATAACTGAGCATTTCTGTGTGGTTGTAATGCATTTTCTTGTTATATTTACAGCCATCAGCAGTCCATGCTACACTTATCGATGTCCACTTCCTTATGCATGCAAAGTCTTTACCAAACCAGCACAGTGTGTCCGTAAGCATCTAGTACTTGTTTTATGAACAACTAAAAATATTATATGGCCGTAGATTCAGAGCCAAATTTAGAATTGGCTTTCTGGCAAACTTGACCCAACACAAAGACACCATCAGATTTTACAATGGTTTTACATATTTTGAAAATAGGGTTTCTCTCTTCCCTAATCTTTGTTGTTCCCAAACACGGATTGTGTTTAAACATTTACACTCTTATGAAAACCTTTTTTGTAGTGCTTTTAGAGCCTCTTTCATCGAGTCAATCTTCCCCTTCAACTTCTCCGCCAAAAATATTTTTAATCTCGTTCCGCTTTATTGTACCTGCATGAAATTATTTCTCAGCTATTTGACACAGCACTATTCTCGAATTATCTGGAATATTAATTGAAAATGTAACTAACTTTATTGACAGAGCAAACAGTTGGTGTGAATACCCGTGGCAATGTGTATGGCGGAATTGGTGGTTATACCGGACAAGTCCCGAAACTGCGTAAGATACTTTGTAATTTTTCTGCCTTTGCAAAGACCAGGCCATAGTCTATTTTGCTTGATAAGATTTATAAACCAAAGCATAGAGGACCACGTTGTGATCAAGAGTTTTATTTACATATGAGCCGATTTTGCCGGTGTCGTCCGCATTGTTCTCATCAGCAACGTCGGGGTAGAGAATATCGCTTTAACCAGATACATCTAGTTTACTGACAATTTCAGCTCGCTGAACATCAAAAACTGACAATTTTTTACCCATTTCAGTGAATTTATAGAACGTTTAAAGAACAAAAAATTGAATATCAATTAGTCTTAATAACTTAAGGGGCAGATGAAAAGTGATTGGAATTCGCTGGCAGATAAATCCTTTAATATAGTGCAATGAGCTTATAGTTTATAATGCAATCGATTTGTTTGTGATGTAATAAAGTGTAAAATAGATAATTGATTATTGTGATTAACTAAATAGTTTGCTTTGCTGCAGCCGCCAACCCATGCGCCTCCTTGCATTGCCAGTTACCAGCTATATGCAAAGTGAGGAATTGCCAACCACAGTGCATAAGTAAGTTCATCGTTACAAATACACAATTTTATTCATATCATAACTACTAAATCAGATTATTCTCCAGGAGGTGGGCACGGAGATAGATATTGATCCGATATCCCCCTACTCTGTATGATTATTATCACTTGAGTTGGGAGGAAAACTGGCAATTAGATAAGCTTTTCACTAAAACCAACATCGGTGTAGTTCCAGACAAACGTCTTACGTTGTGTTGCTTAATGATCATTCACCAGATTTGTGGTTGAGGAACTGGCTGCTAAACATTTGAAAGAATTGTCCTGACCTGCTTCGGTTTCCAAGTGTTTACTTTCCACTTCATTGCTTAGTGTGCGTTTTGACGAATCTGCTGCTTGTGAGAACCTGCAAAGTAAAGTGAATTGTTGCAAAGCGTCTTTTATTGCGATCATCGTGATGTTTCAATGTAGATTCAATCAACATAAAAACAGCGCTTATCTCGCTTGCTTACGGTACCGACAATGTGTTATTTTAGCAACGAATCCCTGTTATGGACATCATTGTGGACCTCATTCGATTTGCAAAGTCGTACATTATCAAGCAAAATGTGTCCGTAAGTAAATAGTACAGTACTATCCAGCATACGGCCAGTGGGATGTATGTGACCCCAAGAATGTTTTTGTGGCCTCAATATAAGTTGGCCTCTAAAAAAAATGAAATGGTCACTAGGTTGAAAGTAAAAACAGAAAGCTCTTGCAAAAAGTATATCTCAAAGATATATCTTCATATTTGTTTCAAGATCACACTGGGGAAAAATAGCTTGCATGAAAAAGATGATCTTTCCTCGAGAAAAGGTGCGCAAAGTAAACTTCATTAAAATGTTAATGCCCCTCGGAAAAAAGTCTTCATGTTTGTTTCGAGACCAAAAGCTGAAGAAGCTCGTCAAGAGGTCCGCGACAAAAAATTTTCTTGATGTTATCCTTTCGCTGTTTTGAGTTGCGCAAGTTTTGGTACCATTGCTTTTGGTTTTCAGTTAGTTTGTAGTGAGATAGCATAACATCAATCTCGAAGAGGTGGGCACGGAGATAGATATTGATCCGATATCCCCCTACTCTGTATGATTATTGTCATTTGAGTTGGGAGGAAAACTGTCAATTTAAAAATCTTTTCACTAAAACCAACATCGGTGTAGTTCCAGACAATCGCCTTACGTTGTGTTGCTTAATGATCATTCACCAGATTTGTGGTTGAGGAACTGGCTGCTAAACATTTGAAAGAATTGTCCTGACCTGCTTCGGTTTCCAAGTGTTTACTTTCCACTTCATTGCTTAGTGTGCGTTTTGACGAATTTGCTGCTTGTGAGAACCTGCAAAGTAAAGTGAATTGTTGCAAAGCGTCTTTTATTGCGATCATCGTGATGTTTCAATGTAGATTCAATCAACATAAAAACAGCGCTTATCTCGCTTGCTTACGGTACCGACAATATGTTATTTTAGCAACGAATCCCTGTTATGGACATCATTGTGGACCTCATTCGATTTGCAAAGTCGTACATTATCAAGCAAAATGTGTCCGTAAGTAAATAGTACAGTACTATCCAGCATACGGCCAGTGGGATGTATGTGATCCCCAAGAATGTTTTTGTGGCCTCAATATAAGTTGGCCTCTAAAAAAAATGAAATGGTCACTAGGTTGAAAGTAAAAACAGAAAGCTCTTGCAAAAAGTATATCTCAAAGATATATCTTCATATTTGTTTCAAGATCACACTGGGGAAAAATAGCTTGCATGAAAAAGATGATCTTTCCTCGAGAAAAGGTGCGCAAAGTAAACTTCATTAAAATCTTAATGCCCCTCGAAAAAAAGTTTTTGTGTTTGTTTCGAGACCAAAAGCTGAAGAAGCTCGTCAAGAGGTCCGCGACAAAAAATTTTCTTGATGTGACCCTTTCGCTGTTTTGAGTTGCGCAAGTTTTGGTACCATTGCTTTTGGTTTTCAGATAGTTTGTAGTGAGATAGCATAACATCAATCTCGATAGAATCAGAGATGATTTCGAGAACTTTTGCTTTTGGATTACTGCTCTGGAACAAGTGTAATAACCCTTTTTACTCCATTTTTTTATCAAAAACAAACATAATGCATTCCTAGAATCAATAAAAGATATTAACTGCATCTCTGACAGTTCGCCAATAAATTGAGATTCAGTTGCGAGTGCACTTGGGTTTTTTGTTGGTCGTAGAGCGCCTACTTCTTGCTAAAGCTATATGACTATATCAATATTAATAATATTTTGTTTTAGCGACTAATCCATGCCATGGTCTTGTATGTGGAGGTTGTTCGGTGTGCAAAGTGATCGCATATAAACCAACTTGTGTCTATAAGTATTCACATTCAAAACTAGCGACATGCTGGCTCAGTTTACACTGTCTAAAACTGATAAATTCAATACGCAAGCTACACAAATTCAGTGTTATAGATGTCTTCATGTAATGTACTTTTAGAGCTAAATTAGTTTGACTTATCTTATACAGGTATAAAATTTCCATCGATTAACATTTGTATTTAGATTCTTTTTTAGTTTGAAATTAGACGGCCTGCTCCCGTCTTGTAGCTATCTTTTGAACAGTAATTGTTCATTGATTCATTCGACGTTTATGTGTCTGCAAATCTGCATACGCAATCTGCTAAACTTGATTTTCTGCCAATACGTAATGAATTCGTATTGATGTTAACCTCCAGTTAAAAAGCGTTTAGTTCTTATGTCTTAGGACGTTATTCTTTCTTTTTCAATGCAAATTTTAAGGGTTTTATAAATTGTTGCAGTTGTTAAACCATTTAATCCTTGTTTCAACTTCCCATGTCAATATCCTTACAAGTGCAAAGTCATACATTATCAACCAAAATGTGTCAGTAAGTACGCCCTTGATTTGTTTAGTTTTCAATTTGTAGTCATTCCTTGACACCTTTTAAATAGCGCCATCGCTACTTTACTAAACATCCATTTTTTATTGTTTTGCTGCCCATACTATTTGCTCTTTCAGCACTTGGTTGCCTGGATTTGCCAGGATTTTTTCAGCAAGGATCTTAGCTTCTTTCATTCTGATGAAAAATAAAACTGTAGTGTGTTGAGGCATCGCTAGAGTTTATGACACTGTGGGCGGACTCTATTATTATCAACACTAGTTTTACACAAGGAGTGCTTATAGTTTTCACGATACGGGCCACATTTGATTTAACAGAATCCTAAAGGGTCACATAAAATCTATTTTTTGGTTTAGATGAATACACTTTTCTTTAGAGATCAACATTCTACGAGCAAATCTTATTTTTGGCTGGGGCTCAACATTCTGAACAAATTTTTCCGAGACTAGGCAGACCGCACTTAGGCTGCCCCTGTTTTATAGATTGATAAATTAAACTTGGTTTCTTCAATTTCGTACAGGCATACTGCCTGCTTTTAAACACCAAATTGTAGGTGTGGTTATGAAATTGAGGAATAGCGGCTCGAAATCTTCATAGTTTTATTTTGACCAACTTGAATTGTTTCCTTGCAAGCTTTATTCGCGAATGCCGAAATAGCAAGTTTCTCCAAAGCCTGTAGAAACTGTTTTTAGAAAATCGTAGGTCATAATATACTTTGATATTGCAGTCCCAAGATTCACATTTTTGGTATTGGTGCTGTAGACGTAATCAACCACAACAAACTGTTTGTAATTTCTGCAAATAAAGTTTCAATCTGACTGTTTAATTTCCAGTTGATCCATGTTTCCGCCACACTTGCCATCAATTTGCACAATGTTATCCCGGAGCAGGGGCTGCTGGTGGCTACACCTGTCGATGTGGACAGGGCTACCTTGGTAACGGGAGGTTTTGCCAACGTAAGTATCGCACTTAAATCATCAATGAATAACCGGCGCGTTGGTGTAGTGGTTAGAGCGTCGGTTTCACTGTCTCTGCAAAGTGATAACAAACGGCTTTAAAGTACAGCACAGCCGAGCTTTTCGTATTCACAGCGTCTTCGCTTGGCACTCAGCATTAAACAGAGAGTGCAAAAAAAGCCTACAAGTTTGCCTGTTGGGCTACTAGATGAGGCATTAACGAGATAACTCCAGGTTTCTCTGTCAAACGCGTGGCATGGCCGAGAAATTAACCGGTCGTGGTGGCCTGCTTCGACCTAAGACTAGCAAACAGAGCATGTGTTTCCATATGTTAGCCAAAACAGAATGAGCCAGCTCAAACAAAAACGACTATTACTACAGTTGTTTAATTCTCAACTTGGCAATATTGGTAATTAAATAATATTTTAGAAAAAAACTGTGTGCCCCAACATTATATCTTTTAGAAAAGATTTGAGAATAGGTTTTAAGTTAATACTTTAGACTTACATGATATTTGATGATTTTTGGTGGTCCTCTATTTTCTTAATTGTAAAAGCGGTGTATAGTCTTTTACTATGATATTTTTTATTTTGTAGGGCCGTATCCAAAACCAATCATCAAACCATACCCAGCAATTGTTTCTTATCCTAAGCCATGGTAAAGTTCGTTGATAAAAAATCAAAATCCATCCACACGTGACTGTTTTGTGTTTCATTGATATGATACAACTGGTTGACAATCAAAATCACATTAAAGTTTGGCGGTGTTTATTCAGAGATTTATTTGTGACTACGTTTTTCATGTCAATGAAGTTATTAATTTAACTGCTCCAGGGTGTGATGTCATGCACATCAGTGCTTTTTTGTGTTCGTTTTCAGCTTCTCGTAATGTTTTCAAGAAACGCACGATAACGTTTGTGATAACTGAATTCATGCAATAAATCTGTTTTTACAAACTAATGGGTTTGTAGTTAATAAGAATCATATTGTTGTTTCGCAGAACATAAAATGGAATAATTACAAATCTTAATGACAAATTAAAAGGTCTTATTACTGATAAGCATGTGGAGTTGAATCGATTGAAATACCCAGGCAATTTTGATTCTAAAAATCATTAAAACTCATTCAAAATGAATAAGCGCAGTAATTTTTTGTGTGAAAGTGCTTTAGATCAATATCATCTGATAGTTTACCAAACATTTTCGACCTTCTTACTGTACAGTCTCATGTTTTTTGATAAGATTTTCTTATTTATTAAATTTAC
This sequence comes from Trididemnum clinides, assembly GCA_963675345.1. Lineage (NCBI taxonomy): Eukaryota > Metazoa > Chordata > Ascidiacea > Aplousobranchia > Didemnidae > Trididemnum > Trididemnum clinides. The sequence goes on along the minus strand of OY776300.1, from coordinate 13,130,724 downwards.
TAGGTTGTGGAGAACAAGGCGGCAAGTTCACTTGTTGTGTCCATGGGCAAGGCACCTAACGGGACGCCCTCATCTTTATGTGGAAGATAGGTGGTCAAACTTTCTCCTCCAAAAACAGAGGGCTGGTGACAGGAGGGGCATAAAAAACCGCAAAACGAAAACGCCATGTAATACAACATGCAGATCAGAAATTATCAGCTGTGGCGATCCCCAATCGGGAAAATAACCAAAAGACAACACGCACACGCACACGCACTAACTGGCTCTGCCGGGGTCGTCCACAGGGTCCCCATCGGTAAAGTCGAGATCAAGGATATCGGTTTAGCCGACGGTGTCGGGTTCATCCAATGGTTAGTTGTGAAAAAAGTAATGAAGAGTTAATGTTTTTTCTGCATATCCAACTCTCGTTTCAAAATCAATAAAATTTAAAAAGTGATCACCTCAAAAACATTACGTGCAGGATAGGGATAAATTTTATTTCCATGATATCGATCTTTCTATTTCTTTAAATGATTAGCCGAAGACACCATTCAAGTTAAACAGGGGGATAGTGGCGCCAAAGTAATGATTGTTTTAAAAAATGGAAAGCCGGCATTAAGTAGTAGGACTGTTTCACGACTCGGTGCGCTCATTTTTAAAATTAAATTTGCGACTGGAAAGTTTTGGCTACGTCTTATGCCTGTGTGGTCTATTTGTTGTTTTGGCTTAACTAAGGAAGCAAAGGGTGCCTTACGTTTCTCTTAGTTTGGAAATACGTACGACGTTACAGCTGTTAACTTATTGGAATCAAAATAGCAGAAACGTTTTCCATTCGATTTGGTTTCAAAAACGGGTGTTGCTTTCCTTTGACTTTTCTTCAAACTTCCTCAAGTTTCTGCTGATTACCCTTTATGTTTCTTTTTCCGAGCTTAGGCGTACCCTTTCCGAGCAGGACTAAAAGAAAACTTGTCTTCCTCCAATTTTTTAGCCTGGTAGCTCTAGGAAGTTGTTATCAAGCAAAATAGCAAAACTGTTTCTCACAAATTTGGTGCGAGTTTGCTCCATCAGGGCTTCTTCTCAGCTATGCCGAAGTAAAGAGCATTGGTTCAGATAACTGCGCTGGATTTATCGTAAAAATATATGTGAGAGCAGTAACCAAAATTGTGGTAAACGAAGGCAAAAGTTTCTATGCCCATAATGGTGAGCATGTTACTCTGTTAATCAAGACTGGCAATGCTGACAAAGTATGAGTTAACAAACTATTATTAGTTCTTTCCAAAAAATACGGAGGGATTTAATACTTCGGTCAAACGGCCAAGCCGGCTTCACCCGTCTGGTTCTTGTGTGAGAAGTAGCGAAAAGTTAATGAATTGTATGCACTTTCACAATTCTTCCATACGAAATCGTGACCATCATATTCTCTTAATCATGATTGGCAATGCTAATAAAGAATCTTGCCACAATTTATCGTTAATACTTGTGAGGGAGCAGAGATTGTACATAATCAAAACTGTTTGTAGCGGCAAAATGGTGGTTGCTATCACAATTAAAGAAAAAGTTATTTAATGGTAAGCCTATTTTGCCAATTGGCGCTGCCGCTTTCCTATTTATATTTGTGGTATTAAGTTCCTAATTTGGCTACGCTATTGGTCTTGTTTCCGGCATAGCGACAAAAGCGGCTATTGTTCTCTCTATAATCAGTTTTACAAATTGTTCTGGTTATGGTCTTATGTTCATTTTTTTAACTTGGGATTTTGTTACAATGATGTAGAGTATAGACATAAATGATATAAATACCATAACAGGTGGCATATCAGCATAAAAATCCTTGACTTATACGTAAATATTACGGCGTCACCCAAAGAGCCCCGGTCAGTAACGTTGGGATTGAGAATATTGGTTGAGCCGGCCAAGTCGGCTTTACCTATCAGCTTCTTGTGAGAAGAGTTACAAACGTTTATGTGTTTTCTGCACATAAAATGCTCACGACTTTTTGTGCTTCTTTTTCTGATAGAATATCTCATTTCAAGATCCTGGCTATGCCTGAAATATGTTTCTTTGCTCATTGCTAACACAAACCCAAGGAAGCTTTGCGTTTCCCGTAGTTTGGAAGTAGGGATTACATTTCTGATATTAAGCTATTCTAAAGCAAAAAGCAAAAACGTCTTTCATGTGGTGCGATTTGACACAGTAAGGCTATTTTCTTTTGATTTCCCGTTGAACTTTCTCAAGTCCTCGTTGGCTACGCATTATGTTGCATGTCCTTTTCTACCTGCTTGATGTGTCCTTGGGAGTTTAAGATGTCCTTGCTTTTCCTCAAATGTTTGGTTTGACCTCGGTAGCTCTATAAAGCTATTTTTAAGCAAAATACCAATAATATCTTCCATGTGGTGCGATTTAACGCAGTGACGTTGTTAATTTTGATTTCGCTTCAAACTTTCTTAAATTCCTGCTGGCTACGCATTATAATTTATATTTGTTTTTCCTTGTTTAGGTATACTCATAAAAGTTAAACAAGTTCTTGCTTTTCCCAAATTTTCTGGTTTAATTGCGGTAGCTCTATAAAGCTATTATCAAGCAAAATATAAAAATGCTTCTTTTAAGTATGGTGCGATTTAACCCAGGCAGTCCATATTATCACCCGCGCCGATTTAAAACGTATCAATTAATGCAGCTGCACCAGCTTCACCGTACAAACATGTGTTAGAGCAACAACGAAATGTTTTAGTAAATATAAGCCATAGCTTCTGTACATGTAGTGGTGATCATGTTGGTTTATTGATGAAGACTGGAAGTATTCAAAAAGAAAGAACGATGATACAAACTGCCATTCGTAATTTTTTAAAGAGTAAGGGGGGGGAGGTGAAGCATAGTCAAAATTGATTGCGTCGCCCAAATGGTGGTCGTTTTGAGTCATAAAGAAATGAGCTGTTTGGTGGTAGCCATGTTCGACGATTTGGTGGGCCCGCTTTTGTATTAATATTTGTGACATTAAGATTTTTGCCTGCGCTGTTTGCTTTAATTCGGTCTTGTGAAAAGGAGCCCTGCCTTTCCTTTAAGTCATATAATCTATTGCAATAAGCGCCTATTAAGCTCTTCACAAACAAAAACATTCCGTCTTAATCTACTGTTACAGATTGATGCTATTATTGCTCAATTTTGATTTTTTCTTAAATTTCGGATTTTATTACATTTAACTTTGCCCCTAATCTAGACCTCCCTACTTTTGAATGAAGATTAATATTTCGTATCGATAGGTCAATCCTTGCAATTACAAATATCAATAATGGGGTTTACCATTTATGTTTGCAATCAAAATGTGTTGCAATGAGGAGCAGCTATACTGGCCGTTTCACTGCTGCTTCCATTTGGGAGATCCTGTCTCCAACTGTTTTGCTCACCAGAGGTCCTCGACGCACGAGCACACACCAACTTGCAGAACATTGAAGACTGTATTAAAAGGAAGACAGAAATTTTGCTCACAAATTAGCTGTACCACATGCATCAATCGCAACACGCTGGGCGTATCTGGCTCTAGTTGTTACAAGACATTAAAGACTACTGACAATCTCCTAAAATACAATCATGCAAACAAAGATGTAAGCGAATGCGAAACAAGCGCATATTATCGAATTAAGGCTAACATTATCTGACAATACAAGCTGTTTATTATTTATGTTTATTTATTATTGCTCGACACTTACATTTTGTTGCAAACGATAAGAAGGGACCATATTTATCCCCTCGTTTTTTTCTTTGGTGATCACCAAGTGTTTTGCTTAGAGTGGGCTACATATTAAAATTTGTAGACTCTGAGTCTTTTAAATATTTTGATTGATAATGCCAAAGATTCATGCTATGGAGAAAGAATACCCAAAATGTACCAAAGGACTTAGTTTTTCTAGAAATTTCAATTTTGTGAAGTGCTGGCATTAAAGTTTTGTGTGTTTTTAAACGGTAGACTACATTTCATAAATATTTGGAGACCTCAGTTTTCGATGGATTCTTTTGAAAACGTTGACAGGCAATGCAAAAGAACCATGCTCGTGAAGAAAAGTAGTCAAAATGTACCAAAGAACCAACTTTGTTTAACAATTGCAAGTTTGTTAGGTCAAGTAGGATAATTGTTTAATTAAAAATGAAACATCATGTATGGTAACCAAGTTTTGATCAACCATTATAAACTAATCCTTAGCTTCAAGTAATTGGAGTCACATATTGCTGGAAAACAAATTTCCCAAGCTTTCAAAGAATAGTAATTGTTAGTACTTCATTATAACGTATTAAAGTTCCCTGTTTTTACTGAGCTCACCACTTTAAGGCTGGGTAAAAATTGCCCCACTGGTCTTAAAGTTCAGTTTTTTCAGTATGAAAACTAATATTAATTGTATATGGCCCCCATGGCACATGCTTTCACGTAGCGCGGGTCGTGAGTACACCTAGAAATTGGAAAGTTTTCTAATGTTCTGTGGAAATCGAATGTGCCCACCCGGAAGGATATCCACTCATACCGATGTTCAAAGGCCTGCTAATCAGCAAACGTCCTTTTCAGGACGGGATGATGAGTGCGTTGCACATAAACTGCCCTTTTCAGGGCACATCATCAAAAAGTTTCGTGGGCCCTCAATACTACAACTGAACATCGAAGGCCTCACAGCTAGCAAGATGAACGTTCTTCATCATCTTGCTACTCAGCTTGAGGCATTCGTCATCCTTCTACAGTAGACCCCCTGCATATCTACAGAAAAGCTAGTGCTATCAAACTATCAACTAGCTAGGTTCTCCCTAAGCAGGAAGCATGGCCTTGCCACGTTTGTCCATGAGCGACTAAAATAGACCTTATACGATCAATCTCCCACCACATCGGAGACTGAGTGGTTGTGCGTGGATGTTGACGGTTATAAAATCGTTAACATCTACAAACCTCCACCAACGCAGTTGCAAGTATCCGATCTCCCAGTGTTCACTCACCCTTGTCTGTATGCGGGTGATTTCAACTGCCCCCATGTCAACTGGGGTTATAACACCAACAGCGCGGATGGAGACTGCCTACTGGCCTGGGCAAGCTCCAATAATCTTGCCCTTCTCCACGATCCCAAGGATGAACCTAGCTTTCATTCTGGGCGCTGGAACACTGGCACTAACCCAGATCTTGCCTTTACCACCGTCGGTCCTGATAGTCGCTTGCCTTATAGACGCGTCTTGGAGAAGTTCCCTAGGTCACAACATCGACCTTCGCTTATACCACCAAGGCTTTCCCTTCCAGTACCGGGAAGGCCTGTAAAGCGATGGAACTTCCGCAAGGCCAACTGGAGCCACTATAATTCCGTGACAAATAAGCTTGCAAGGAATTTGCCATCACCTGATTCAACAAATGTGGATCAGGCCTACCAAGACCTTTGCAATACCATCAGCAAAGCAGCCAAGAAAGCTATCCCACGCGGTCGTCGTAACACCTACGTACCGTGTTGGGACGCTAAGTGTGAGGCCCTCTACCAAACGTTTTTGCAATCTCCTGCTGGAGACCAGTCAAGCAGGGCTGCTACAGCCATAATAACTTGGCTTGACAAGAAACGCAGAGACCGATGGTTGGAGGCAGTCCGAAACATCGACTTCTCACACTCAAGCAGAAAGGCATGAAGCATAATTAACAACCTTACTGGCAGGTCGCGACACAGCCCCCGTAACTGTCTCGTTTCAGCTAACGCCATTGCTGCTCAGCTGGTAAGAAACGGGAATAGGAGGGTGTTGATCGTGAGCCGTCTCGACTCATTTTTCAAGAAGTGTCTGATCGTTGGAGGGCTTTGATACCATCTCCAGTGAATCTCTCTGGCGACTTCTCGCCCAGAGAATTCGCTGCCGCTCTCCAACACGTTAAGCCAGGGAAAGCTCCGGTCCCTGACTCTATTTGTCCGGAGCTTATAATCCATGCTGGAACTGCTTTGAAGTCCTGGTTACGTGGCTTCCTCTCTTTCTGCTTGCGCCAACTGAAAATTCCCAAAGTCTGGAGAAGAGCACTTGTAGTTGCGATCCCAAAGCCAAAGAAATCTGTAGAAAACCCGAAGAGCTACCGTCCCATCTCCTTGCTCTGTGTCCCCTACAAGATCCTCGAACGACTGATCTACGCTCGTATTGAACCTATTGTTGACCCCCTGCTCCCCGGCGAGCAGGCTGGGTTTCGACATGGTAAATCGATAGTGGATCAAGTTGTCTTACTAACACAAAACATCGCGGATTCTTTTGATGCAAAAAAGAAGGCCGGTGCTGTGTTTGTAGATCTGACAGCTGCATATGACACTGTCTGGCATCGTGGCCTCACCTGAAAGCTGCTGAGACTTCTCCCGGATAAGCACATGATTCGTATGATCATGGAACTTGTGTGGAATAGAAGTTTCACCCTTACTACCGGTGACAGCAAGCGAAGCAGGTTGCGACGTCTGAAAAACGGCGTCCCACAGGGATCGGTCCTGGCACTCCTTCTTTTCAATATCTATGTGTACGATCTTCCTTCAACGGTCTCCAGAAGGTATGCTTATGCCGATGATCTGGCACTGTTATACTCTTCTGATGACTGGAAGGACCTGGAGGGGGTCTCAAGCCAAGACATGACTACAATCTCAACATATCTTCAGACTTGGAGGCTACAGCTCAGCCACACTAAAACGGTGACGTCGGCCTTTCACCTGAACAAGAGAGAGGCCAAACGTGAGCTTAATGTTTACAAAAATGGCAAACGCCTGCCATTCTGTCCAGTCCCTACCTACTGTATCTTGGAGTTAAACTGGACAGATCACTCACGTTTTGTCACCATCTTGAGGCATTGCGCAAAAAACTAACAACGCGCGTTGCACTGATGAGACGACTTGCAGGCTCAGGTTGGGGCGCTGGAGCCAAAACACTGCATACAGCCGCCCTATCTCTGGTGTACTCCACTGCGGAGTACTGTGCACCAGTTTGGTGTCGCAGTGCACACACTCGCCTCATCGATAGTGTTCTCAACGACGCATTGCGAATTGTCACTGGATGCCTGCGTCCAACTCCAACAGACTATCTACCCGTCCTCGCAGGTATCCAGCCGGCTGAGCTTCGCCGATTAGGAGCAACACTCTCTCTGGCATATCGTCTGGACCCTGGCCATATTCTCTATGAATTATTGGCTGGGTCCACACACGGCTACAGAGAGAGATTAAAATCCAGACGCCCCTTTGTGCCCGCTGCACGGAAGCTACTGCAAGATCTAACTGAATTGGATATTCGTGCAGCTCAATGGACTGACTTTAAACGGAGCACGGAATACTCGGAGTGTTCATCTGATCTCCGTGCTTTCATCCCTAGGACAAGCACTGGGCCAATGGGGATGGGTCTGCCCAGATCATCATGGGTCTGGCTCAAACGCTTGCGGGCTGGTGTTGGGTGTTTTCAGTCGTTCATGCACAAATGGGGCCTTGCTCCTACATCGAATTGCGAGTGCGGCGCTGCAGAACAAACCGCAGAACACATCATTCTGACATGCCCCGTACATCGGGCACTCACAGGAATACGTGGACTGACGGTTTTGGATGTCGACACACGATGCTGGCTGAGTACCATCACTGCCAGCATTTAAAAATGTAGAACCCTTCCAAAAGAAGAAGAATTGTATATATTATACACTATCGGAATTGCCTTAAAATAACCTTTAATTTGTTGGAAAAAGTTTGAAAATCGGTTGGGAAATGAGGTCGCAAATGAGGTTTTTTAGTAAACTGATTTTGCAAAAAGGGTGCAATTTTTGAAAACATCTTGATATTATGATCTGCCGTAGCGAAGATTTGTGTTGATCGTAGAAGACATAGTATGACATCATTCACCCAGTTCAAGCGTGCAAGCAAAAAAGAGAAAAAATGCTTAGAGAGCTTGATGTGCTTAAATAAAGAAGTGCTCGTAGCATAATCAAATAAACATTAATTGTTGTAAAGTTGTTTTTATCAAAAGCAGCTTCTTAATATCTCCTAAAAGAACGTTTAATCGCGTTTGTGCGATGAGTACTTTTTAAGAAAGAACAAAAAACAGATTGCTCAATGAATCATTGATTGTGACGTCATTTTCGACCCCAAACAAATGACAGTTTTTGTAATGTGGTAAGTCGGAAGCTGGTTTTCGTTTGAGCAAGCGGTTATCCTCTGTTAAGTAATGCAAATTCTAAAAAACTATTTTTGGTTATGACGTCGTGATGGCGTCACCAATACCCTTATGACACTCACCACGGGGTGGTGATCAATCGTGCCAAGTTTTGATGTTTGTACGTCGAGCAGTTTCAGAGGAGTTAAAGCAGACAGAGAGACATACAGACACACAAACAGAATTGCGTTTTATATATTAGATTACACAATAGGCTTCTTTAATATATCATAGCATCTCACATAGCTTTTTCCTTGAGATCAGGTCGTTTTCGGCGCAGCGAATAGTCGTTATAACGGCTTCAAAAATTCAATTGGATAAAAATCTTAATTTTCATGACAACAAATTTATTAAGTGTGATCATACTGCTCCGCCAATTGCCATGTAATATTTCACAGCGATTTGACTTCATACAGCGTAGTCTCTTGAGAATGTGATGCAAAGACTTCATAAGCATTTCCCACAAAATTGACTGATATTTTGGTAAATTAAGTGATCTCGTGTTGTTTTGTTAAGAGGTTAAGTAAATATAGTTTCAAATTAGACCCCTACAGCGAACCGAACAAGTCTTTCTTTGGTCTTTGCTCTGTGGTTAAAAAAGGCCACATGTTTGACTCGTATATATAACAGGTGCATCTGCTCGTATATATATAATGACCACGTGCATTTTCGCTATTCTTGTCAAAACGTGGCGAAACGAGTAGTGAATTTTCGTTTCGGCCTGATTATGCTTCGGATTTCTGTTTGGGCCTGAGCGTTGGTTCCCCTGATTGATTGTTATCAAGGCTGTGTGGTAGCCTTTATCGCCGTGAATTTTCGTTTTGCGCACGCTGGGAGAGCTGCGCATATTTGTGAATAAAACACTGCAAGAAAGCTTCAACCGCTTCATGTTTTTTGTTTGACGAAGAAGAAAGGATCAGTAGAGCTGATATTAATAGCTCTACAAAGCAACTCCACTGGTTCAGTGCAAATCAACGACGGTACGCTTGGCGCGGCAATCAAAAAGTTGAAACCTGGTGCTGCCGCACCATATACAAAATGACAGTACTATAAATAAAATGTCTGTAAATTCGCAACTTTGACCCTGAAGGATATGCTTTTAAACTCCAAAGAAAAAAATAAATACTTTTGTTAGTTTTAAGACAAAATAATGGCAAGTTTACAGTTTAATTTGTAACTCTTTTTACGTAACATTAGGTTGCATAACATTGATTTTTATGTAACTCAAACTTGGAATCCAATCAAGAATTACAAAAACATTATAATTTATCAGCCAATTTGGCAGCCCTAAGGCTTTTGTGGCACACATTTGTTCAGTCCTTACTTTTATTTGACATTTTACCTTGGCCATTAAATCAAGAAAAGAAGCGAGTTTATTACCAAATGTCTGTACTGTAAAGCGCAATTTTTTTTTTGTGTGTGTATATATATATATATATATTGCTGGTTCCAAGTGGTTACGAACGATAGAGAGCGTCTTATAAGCGAGAAACAAAACAACAAAGCGAGTCCTACAGGCGCGAGGCTTCCGAAGGAAGCAATGCTATTGAGAGATATATTTAAATTTTCAAAGCCATCCCTGGACGCGTTTCGTCCTTTTGGACTCATCAGCAGGGCTTGCCAAGGGCCGAGAGGTCCCCCCAATAGCATCAACGTTGTTTATTATAAAACAGACTAACACAAAACACAAGACTTACGTGCCATTTACTATTGAGCGAGGCTCGTTTTGACGTAGTTCTAGCCACTCGACCATGGACTGATACTGATATCCTTATGCGAAGTTGATCACACAAGCAGTGATTATGCATAAAGGTCTTCCAAAGGTTGCAAACTAAATGCGGTGCCTTAAGGCATAGCTAGCAGCACGTGGTGCATGGCAGCAAAAAATCGGCGCGCGAGGAGGCCAGATCCAAAGACGGAGGTTCGAATCCCCCAGGCGCGTCGCACCAGCGCTGACTCTTAAGGATGCAATGCACGCGCAACGTCAAAAGGGCGCTTAACTAATTTCGATGGGTCCCAAATGACTGCACTGCGGCTTATATAATGCACGGTCGCCAAGAGGTCAGCCACTTCGCCTATTCCACTCCGAGCATAGCTACCGATTCCGACAACTAGCCCACCGCACGGGCAATAACTAGTGTGTTACATAGCGTAGCCCGATGAGCGACGCAACTAGCGCCAGATACCACTTAACAATCACACGCGTAGATTTCCCCACACAGTTCTTCGGCAGGGTTTGCGCGATCACAGTATATATATGTGTGTGTGTGTGTGTGTGTGTGTGTGTGTGTGTGTGTGTGTGTGTGTGTGTGTGTGTGTTTTTATCTCCTTCAAACCTACTGGACCTACAAATATCAAACTTGGCATGATAGATCAGTTCCGGGAGCTCAGTATCATGAGAGTGTTCGTGACGTCATGTCACAATTAAAGATAATGTAAATTTTTTACAGACTAAAGCCGTTTTTTGCTTTTATAAAAGCCAGTTCCCAACTTACAAAAATCATATTTTTTGGGGTCCAAAATGATTTCACAGTTAACGCTTGATTACACGATTTGTTTTCTGTATTTTCTTAAAAGCCACTGATCACAGTGTAACCCGATTAAACGTTTTTTTAGCAGATATTAAACAAGGGCTTTCCGTAAAAACACTCTAAAACAATTTAAGCTCAATTAACAATGCAACAACTGATTCTTTTTTTAAGCATTTTAAGCTTTCTGACCATGCTTCTTTCCTATTTTCTGCTTGCTTCAAACTCGCTCTAAGAATCCATAATGCTCTCTGGTACAATTAAATAATTTTTCAAAAATTTCATTATTTTTTGCGTAGTCAGTTTATCAAAAACTGATTTGTGTCCTCATTTCTCAACCGATTTCACAATTTCTTTAGCAAATTGATGTACATTTTAAATCAATTCCAAGAATATATGACATGTATTTTTACCGTTTGTTATTATACTAACTCTAACACCTGTACTGTAACTTTTTGTTTCGGACCAAAAAGTGGTAAACTGAGAAAAACGAAATAAGTTTAATATATAAAACTTATGGTAAAATAGTAACAATTGGTATCGTTTGAAAGATGAGAAAATTTGCACCTCAGCAATTTGTAGGGTGGTTAGGGCTAAGGATTAGTTTATAATGGCTGATCAAAAACTGGTTGCCATACATCAATTTCCATTTTTATTTCAGCAATTTTCCTACTATAACTAAGAAACTTGCAGTTTTTAGAAGAAGTTTGTTTTTTGGTACAGTTTGACTATTATCCTCGCAATCATGATATTTGGGCATTATTATCAATCTAAATTTTTTCAAAAGATTTATCAAAAAATAAATGCTCTAAAAATCTTCAAAAGTAGCCTACCAGTCAAAAACACTCTAGACTTTGGTCTATGGCCTTACAAAATTGCAATTTATAGAAAAACCAAGTCATTTGGTTAATTGTCACTATTCTTTCTCGAAAGTTATGATTTTTTGCCCTGATCTATCAAACTTTTCCAAACCATGTATTTAAAAATGAAGAGTCAAAAATTTTTAAAAGTAGCCTACTCCAAGAAAAAGTTGGTAATACCCAACAAAAAGGAGGTCATGATGGCCCTGTTTTATCTTTGGCAACAAAATATTAGTGTCGAGCTACGTATCATTGAAATGTTGAAGCCATTTTTTTTCAGTTGAATCTGTTACATCCGGCTGATTTGATATACCTAACCTGGATATTACTGATGGGGGATCCTGCCACTGGAATATAACCGAATTCTATGTGCATCGTTTTGAGTTAGTTTTTCCTTTGAGTGGCTGCGTTCACATCAGGACCAAGCAACATACCCAAAATCAAAGTCATTAGCTCATACCAATTTACCTACAGTTACGAAAAAGTGGTAAGTAATGGGCCTAGCGTTTAAGAGCTTAACCCTGAAAATACATATTAATCACCTTTTAACGCACTTTTACAACTTTGACATGCTTTAAAGCACTTGCTCAATTTAACGCATAAAAGTTAAAATTTGAGAATGCTTGTACTTTTAGGTGAACAAGCCTATGCAGGAGACAGTAGAAATAAGACGTTGCCAGGGATTCCAAAAATTTAGGGGATATGTAGCAGCTAAGCGCAACTCCAAAAAATGTGTTTTTAAACGATTGTGTTTTAAAAAATCTTCGTTTTGTTTTGGAACGAAATTTAGCTATGTCAAAAAGCATAAACGTTTTATCACCGTTTTTACAACTATCCACTGGGTGAAGCTGGCTCGGCAGGCTGAACCGAAATACTCAATTTCGACATTACTGACGGGGAGCCTGTGAGCAATGTAGGCAGAGCCGGCTAGTTAAAATATAAAAGTGATTTCCAAATACTTCAAAATTCGAAATTGAACGTCTTCTATGTATTAAAACAAATTTTTTGAACGTTATTTTTAAGTTATCTCTACTAAAAAGTGTACTTGTGTGTGTGCGTGTGAGCTTAAATTTTCCGAAACTACTGGGCGTACAAAAATGAACCTTGATACAATTTTTGACCACTCGGGGCAAATGTCATGAGGGGTCTGATGATGTCACAACCACCTCTAAAATGAAAATAAATCTTTTAAGTTCCCCTTTGTTTGACGGAGGAAAACGGTTTTGTGCGTAAACTAAAGCCACCACCCGACTAAATAACTTTAAAAAAACTCTCTTTTTATGGAACACAAGATAACATAATTACTGATTGATTGTAAAGTTTATTTTTTTTGGTTTCCAACAAAATACTGACTGTAGAAAAGCGCTTTAAAGCTTTTGTGGGAGATATCAACAATGTGCTTCTGATGAAACGGATTGCTTAATAATTTAGGCTTTATTCACGATGCTACAAGGGATCAAGTAGGCAATTTAAGCTTTTTTTAAAAAATACTTTTTTATTTTTTCCTAAATGCTTCAAACTAGTGATGTCTTCTAACACAGGTGGACATTCAAATACCCGGCGATTAAAAATTCGGCCCCTTCAGTTTTCCGTCATAGATTTTGGATATTTATTTTGATAGCGTTGGACTCCAGAATCAAATGTTAGTCACGTTTACACCTGTAAACGACAGTAGTAGCATATGCTCTTTCTCATTTTATAATTTATTTGCTGCTGTATACCTTTATAATTAAAATTCTATAGAGCAATTGTATTTAGTTGGAACATTAAAATTTATTTGCTTTTGCTTTAGTATATAATTTTTTCTGTAAAGATTGTACAAGTAGTAATTTTCAGTTAAATATACGCACTATAAATATATCCCTTGGAAAATCCTGAATTTTTAAAAATCCGGCACTCTTCAAGTCCAGAAGTTGTCGGATTTTTGAATGTCTACCTATTCTGCAAGTGACGTTATAATGCTGTCGGGTATTACTTCAGCAAAAACAAGCAGGCAGCAGCTGCGCTTATTATCTACTGTTATCTCAACAGCAAATGTAAATGATAATCCCTATTACTAATATGCTGTCTGTTGCAGCACATGGTGAGCATCAAGTTTTGACCAGATTACAAATTTTTATTTCCTTTAAGGTAAACGAAATAGACTGATAGTATTTGGCATACTATTAGCACATGACAAAAAGCTTTTACTAATATGCATTTTTAGGTATTCAAGAAATGTTTTAAACTTACTACAAAAATGTTATGAATATGATTATGACATAAATATAACATCAATCAAAGAAAAAACGCGTTTTGTGGTTCCTATTACTTTAACGCATTTTTAGAAAGAACAATGGTAAACAACCACCGTCGGGGGTTAACTGTGTCAAAAACTGATATGACAAATTAAAAGACACTGACATTGTTGTTGACCGCAAAAGGTGGGGTAGAACAAGTTTTATTGATGACACTATTGATACTGTGCGTATTGCATTTCAATGGTCCTCTAGAAAATCAACTCGCAGAGCTTTCAGAGAATTAGAAAAGTCACAAAGTACTGCTGTCAAGATTTTGCGCAAACACCTACGCTTGCAGACATGCAAAGTGCGATTTGTTTGGGGTCAGTAACCAAATAATTTTTCCCAGTCAACTATTCTTCCTGCAGAAATTCTTGACAGAATGGACACAGATAATGACTATGTAAAGCGTGTTAAATTTTCTGACAAGTCAACTTTTTATACATTAGGACTAGCTAACAGACACAATGCCAGGATGTGGGGTTCAGAGTTTCAAGGAACCGCAATTCCATCTGATGCCGACAAGATGAATAAATGGTTAAGAAAACCGTTAATTTGCCAAAATTAACTTAATTCTTGCATCACATTTGTTGCGTTAGCCTAAATTACATTTGCTACCTAAATTAACTTAATAGCTACATTTGTTACGTTAACTCAAAGAACAACACATTTGGGGGAACTGCAGCGCCACAAAAAGTGTTGTAAGGCTTTTTCACTCCTCTAAAATCGTGTGCCACGAACTCAGAAACCATCATTGGGTCATACTGGTTTGAAGATGAAGGTGGCAAATCAGTTACAGAAAATCAGGAGAATTACCGCAACATCATCCGCAAGTTTTGCTTATCTCTCAATCGCCGCCGAGAGACTACTATAAACCAGTAATAATTAATTTATGCAAGACAATACTACTCCTCACACTGCCAATGCAACCCTGGAATTGCTGAAACAAAAAATTGGCGTCAGAGCGATTTCTCAAAGAACAAATTATCCATGGGCAGCTTGTTCTCCTGATCTTAATCCTCTTGACTTCTTTTTTGGGAGATGCGCCAATGAACATCTGTATGCTGACAAACCAAGGACACTTTAGGAGCAAAAGTCAGCTATTACAAGATTCACTACAGCGATACCAGCAGATAAGTGCTAGAGAGTTATCGAAAACTTTGCAGCCTGGCTGAATGAATGCCTCAATCGCAGTGGCGGACACACTGAGCATGCACTTTGAATAACTAATGTATTAAAAACTGAAAATTGGTATTTTTAAAATCGCCAAAGCTTGCACAAGCATGAGTGAAATTCGAAATTAAACACGACAAATAAAATTCTTTAATGCGCAATTGAAAATGGCAAAATACAGGATATGGCAAAATACAAAAAAAATGACACATCAAAAAATAAATATTCTAAGTGTTGTGGAATTTATTTAATTTTTTTCTGGTATTTTATTTATAACAATTTGTATTTAGGTATTATCATCGACAATCAGTTACCTTTTTTATGTTGTATAAACAATCTTGAACAGTAATTACCCAGAGCAGTTGGAATACTATATAAATTACAACCTTTTCTCATTACCTCTTCTTTTTTTCTTTTATATTATGCAGTAATTCATTCTTGCCTCCAATACGGTTTCCTAACTTGGAGCTTCACATTCAAAAGTTACTTGTGCAAAATCAGTTTCCTACAAAATAAAGCCATTAACGTTTGTGGCAAAAGCTAATTGGCTGGAATCTTTATTGCCTTACGATTCCTCACCAAAAGATTTAAAACTTTCTGATCTTAACCCCGGAAACTGCCCTATTTAAGTACAAATATTATACCAACCGCCTTTCAAATTCTTTTTTGTGTTACTTCTCCAAACTAAAATCCATTTATACCAAAGGTACAAAGCTCTCTATTTATACCAAAGGTAGTGATTACTTCTTATTATTTATATTTCTAAACGGCTTCAAAGATCTATCAAACACTATAGTGTCATACTATGAAAAACCATTGATTCAAATCTTTAACAATGTACTTCTGCACACATATTCAAGTCCCATCTTAACCACTTGACAGCAGATGTCGTATATATACGCAAATTTATATACGCGACACATGATCTATTTTTATCATTATATTGTATAGTTTTATTCATATTTTTTAGTTGTTCTTATTTTTAATCATTTTCAATTGTATGCAATTTCTCTAAAATAAAACCCCGCTAGCAGGACATAGCAATGCTTTTAAAAATCCCCGGTCAAGTGGTTAAGAAGACCCTTCTTAGCAAATATTCTACTGGTTCACAAATAATATTTAACGAAGACCCATGCTTTCCATTTCAGCTCTGCTTCCGATATTTTTTCTATTTGGTGACTGATTAACTCGATGACCACTGGCCCCTTCGAAGCCCCCGCTTCCGAAACATAAAGCTTGATTGAATACATACTCGTAATTGTTATTTTCATTTCCATGCGTTGGCTTTTTTGTTTCGTGGAATAAATCTCTCTTCTTTTCTCTCTGGCTATATTTTTCCAAAATTTCTGAAGTCCCTGAAAACATCTTCTTTAAACTAATAAGTGTGCTTTGAAACTAGACTCTCTTACAATTAAAACAGCCAACGATTCCATAAACGTTCATGCATTCATGTAATGAAGTGCATGAAATGCATAAATTCGTAGTTGCGGTAAGACACAAAGTGATATGATGGATGAGTGATCCACCCAGAATCGAGATCATACTCTCGATTACAATATTTGCCTCAATGAATCAGTCAATACACCACTGCCATACGACAGCATGAGTGAAACTGACGATTTGAACCCACAATTTGCATTAACTACCCTGGTGTATGGACGCAGGTTTTTGGTAATGGGACGTTCTACCAGGAATCACGGCCTGATCCATTCAACCACCGAAGTACGCTCATAAGCCGTGCGATTTTCGGTAGGTGAAAGCTAAGGCCTTGTGAGAAACGACCAATAGAGTTAGAATCAATTGCGCCCTCAAGTAGTGTACAAGAATAAAGTAATAGTTTACCAGATCAGCCAGCGAGGCTATGAAGCCTGAGCAGGAGATCACGGTATGCTATATTTGAGACTGCATCATTTAGAGTTGGCGAGAGAGTGTACCATCCAGAACCAAAATCAAATCTTCGATTATGCTGTTAGCCTCATTGAAATTAGTCAATACGTCACTGCCATACAATAGCATCAC
Organism: Trididemnum clinides; assembly: GCA_963675345.1. Taxonomy (NCBI): domain Eukaryota; kingdom Metazoa; phylum Chordata; class Ascidiacea; order Aplousobranchia; family Didemnidae; genus Trididemnum; species Trididemnum clinides. Next base: position 13,113,726 of record OY776300.1, on the reverse strand, counting down.
CAAAAACTGAATTTGAGTGGAATTCGAATTTCATTGTTATTAATGGGTGGGATTTGCACACTTATTAATTTTTGCACACTATTTGAGGACGCAATTAATCTCAGCTCTATAGATTAAAAATCACAATGCCTCAGTTTTCATCTACCAAAATTCACAAATTTGCTTACATGGTGGCCGAGTGGTTAAGACCGTGTTCCCGGGTAGAACGTTTCGTTACCAAAAGCTTGGGTTTACTCACCAGGGTAGCTGGTGGGGATTGTGGATTCGAATCTCACCCAAAGTCGTTTTAACTAATGCTGTTGTAAGGAAGAAATGTATGGACTGATTCATTGAGACAAACATCGTAATTCAGGGTTTGATTTCGGTTCTCAACAAATCACTCACCCATCAATCTTAATAAATCTAATTTAAAGATAACATATGGTGATACCCTGCTCTAGCTTGATGGTCTTGCGGGTTGATTTGGCGAAACTCCATTTTTTAGAAAACGAGGTATCAAAAATTACGTCCCTTACTTACGTGTACGACTTTTTCGCAACTGTAGGCCTAATTGTATGACCTAACATCTGTGTTAGCGTGTATGTTGCTCGGTCCTGGCATAAACGCAGCCAGGCAAAGAGCAAACAAACCGGAGGCGAAGTACTTACACTTAAGTTATTTTAATAGCAGTGCACCCATCAGTAATGCCGAGGATAAGAATATCGTTTCAGTCGGCTGCGCTGGCTTTATTCAATTGGTAGCTGCGAGAACAGTATAATGAAAAATTAATCTTTTTCACATAGCCGATTCTTGTTCTAAAATCGAAAGTATCGTTTTTTAATTGGAATAGAGTAGGATAACATCATGGGGAATGTGCATAGCCGTTTTATTTCCCCGTTTTATTTTAGTTTTTGAAGTTTCTAGCAACATTATGTGTGCCCTGTTTCGTGAAAGCATAAAATTATTTGAGAGAAGGGCGCCAAAAATTTGTTATGTATTTTTAAAAATAAGCTGTATCGGACGCACTACTAACAATTTTCGTAATTTGTACGCCTATTTGTATGACCTAAGATCTCGAGCTGGGTATATATAGCTTGGTCCTTGCATAACTGCAATGAGGGAAAGAGGAAGCTAACCCAAAGTCAAGCACTTACACTGAGTGATTGCAATAAGTTGGGTTATTGTTCAGGAGCATGATTCATCAATCAGGTTTTTGTGGTAAAAATGCGGATAATTTTTGCGAATCTTGTGGGATTTCACATTAGAGGCTAAGATCACCCAGGCTTGTGACTCGACTACACAAAAGCATTTTAGCTTGCCTTCGCATTTCCAAAAAAGCTGGTTTTTGTGCCCTACCGCTATTTTAATGGTGTAATGTATCATAGTTCTTTTGTAGGCAGCTCATCAATTTTTTGCTTTCGAAATACTGTAACAATGTGAGAAAACTTCAAGCACAGCGTCTACTTGTTGCACTGTTTTTGTTTCAATCTTACCAGACAACGTTATGACAATATAGAGCTAGTTTAAAGCGTTCAAGAAAAAAGAAAAATAGCGTGCTTAAAATGCTTCAAAAAAAATCTGCTGTAGCATCGCCAATTTAGCTTCAATCATTTCAGAATGTTTTTTTATCAAAAATACATGGTTAAAATTATTCAAAATAGCTTTGCATCACATTTCTAGACTCAGTATTTTTTGAGCAGATACAGAAAACAAATTGCACAATCAAGCTTCAACTGCAAACTTTTCTGTTCGCGTTCTTCAGTAAGCATTTTGAAAATCCAGCGGCATCTGACCTTGGAGTAATCAAGACACTTACAAGTAATTTCATGTGCTATCCCAACAGAGATATTCTAACTGTGTACAATTATATCTTCCACCTTCACACTTCTGTCGAGCTGAATGATGTCATCAACTGATTTGATCATGGCTGGAGTTCTCATTCCTGTAGGTCTTCCTGGGCTGTCTTCATCCAAAACATTTTTCCGTCCTTCCTTGAATAATTTAGCTCATTTGTAGACATTTTTTGGGGGAAACAGGCTTCTTTATACTAAGCAGACATTGTTCTGAATATTTTACTTGGTTTTCATTGTTCTGCAACCAAAAATTTGATCACTGATCTTTGTTCAGTCCTTAAGAAAATTTTTCGGTCAGTCATTTTGTAAAATTGAAAAATCAAGAGCAAAATGATAAGCTATCAAAATACAAACTACATGAAGTTGACAACTAATGCGTAAAAAAAATAGAAAAAGGAACCTTTTATCTTCACTAGAAAATTTTTTATGGAAAAATTCACCTAATATTCAGAATGGTTCTCGTATTTGATTACTTGTTTAATTTTGTACTTTACTGTGACTTTAGATACGTCAGTTGTAGATTTTTACAGAAAACTATATTAAAATTAAATAACAATACTAATAACAATATAAAGTAACAAATCAAAAAAACACGAAATAGTGAATTAAAATTTCTGCCATGAAATTTCCAACCAATTTGCGAAATAATTTGAAATCATTACAAATATCTGTGCCAAAGCTTATGGAAAACGCTGTACAGCAAAACATTAGGCTACGTTGTAAATTATATGGTTTCATTGAGGGCGGAGCCTAAATAATACAAACAAAAAAATGCTTTACATTCAGATTTCAAGCCATTTGTGGTGCCTGAACTAACACACTATCGGGAAACAGGGGTTTAATATACCTACTAAAATATTAAACTATAGTAGCCCCCGCTTGTTAAGAATACCTTGGTACCGAAAGATTTTGGGCTTATTAAGCGAGCGACAAATTTTCGCCACTTGTATGCACGTAATTATGGCTAAATGTTGCTAAATCTATTAACTCCTTCCACAACAATTACTGATCAACTCAATAACAGTCTATCAATTTTAAAATCTCGAGTTTCTTAGACAAGGCTATGTCTTCACGTCTTTTCCCTCTTTAAAAATTCGGCAAAAGCTAAGGAGCATCATCTGTCTTGCCAATCGGTTATGAAACAAACAAACAATCTGTGATAAAACAGTTCAAGTAAGAACTAGGTCAGCAGCGATACAAGGTGTGAAACTGATTAAACCAAGACAAAAAAGCGTGAGTTGCGACGCTTTTTTGCCCAATTTCAAGCAAATGCTTTAAAAAATTGGGCTTTATCACTTGTCTGCGAGTTGCGAGAGCTGAATGTTGGTTTATAAAGCGGGTTTTTTATTACCCGAATAAATGGAGTAATTCCGGACCGGCTTTTTAAGCGGGTGGGCCTAGTAAACCAGGAATACAGTATTTTACAACATTTAAATTTCTTTTAACTTTTAAAAAAATCATCGTACGTGTTGTCCACTGTTTTGGAAGATTTCACATTCTCTATTCATTTAGTGTAGCATTGAGCCCTGGATTCAAGGAAAGCTTTCCTAGCAAATCCAATTAGCTATGTATAATGAGGTTTTTGTGCCGTGATAATCGCATGTGTTTACCATACACATGTCATGTAAAAATTAGGATATCCCTCTATCACACCAATATCATGATTCGACGATAATTACAGATCTTCCGATGACAGAAAGATAACACAGCTCCGGCACATATCACTGAAAAATTCCTTCATCAAAGTGCTCATCATCATACGAAGAATATTCCACCAACGAGCACCCACAGCATGACATCCCTATAACAAAATGTTGTAGAGTCAATCTATCACTCCCTGTGCCCAGGCACAGCATAATTGATGACCCACTTTTTAATGCAGCTTTGGCTAAGACCCAGACATCAACTCATCGTGCAGTCATGATTGTCGTTCCTGCTCCCACTGCGGCGGGAGTCAATGTCGACAAGTTATCACGATCACATACCTCTCTTATGCACTCTCGAAATAATTCACGTGAAATATTAGCAGCTGAAGTACGACAGAGTTTTCAACGAACATCTTCACTTGTTGCTCACTTTGATGTCAAAATATTGGCATATCTGGATGAAACTATTCGTATATCTTCGGCTATTGTTGTATCTGGTTTAGATGTTGAGAAGTTGCCTGACATCTCCATACTACCGGTTGGGAGGTGAGCTCTAATAGGTCAAAAAGTAGTAAAGTTAGTGATTGAGTAGACAGGTGATGAAGAGTAGCAGGCTAGTAACAAAAAATTGTTTTGATGCATCGGCTAGTAATATTGTAATTAACGCGGCAACTATCACTATTGCGCGACGTTCATTCGACCGACGACAATTTTTTCTTGCATGTCGCCATTACGTGTTAGAAATATGTGCAGCTGCGGTATTCAACACTTTGTATCGAAGAGAATTGAGGTCGATCTGTTTCGGAGATTCAAGTCGCAGTGTGCTTCTATCAACATGCCCGAGGTTGTTTCTCTCGAAAGTGATGAAGCTGGAGCAGGTTATTTAAGTGCAGCTGAGAAACTATAGTCTGAATTTCGCTGCATTGTTTTTAATCCTAAAGAATGCCCAAACTCGTAAGGACTAAAGAGAATTTGCAAAAATCGCTCTTTAGCCCTTGGAGTGGTTATGGACAATGCTATGGGATTTCGTGTTCCCTGTGCTTACTATTGTGCAAGATCGATAGCGAAAAATTTATTGCCTTAAAATATTTCAACTTGTCCATCAGTTCCACTTGAGCAACCACGAGATAGTCTCAATAGGACAGGTTTGTTTGTTTGCGAGCAGCATTTATGTAAGCTTTTGGTTTGCAGTCCCTTTGGTAGTAATTGCTACAACAAATAACTTACTTATGTTGCAGTAGAGAGAGTGTTGCAAGCAAGCCAACAGCAAAATTGCCTGGGCTGCAAAACATACTATGTGGTTGCATTTATGGCACCTCAGCGAAGACCTTGCAGCATTGTCGTTGCCCATTGATGACAGCATTTGATAAAGAAGAACAGGCCACCATCAGCGCACTACAGTGAGATCTTCTGTCACAAGATGCTAATCGCATTTCTTCTATAAACATTCTCAAGATTTGTAATCCTATTTTTCCAAACTTTGTTTCGCGGTAATCACTCAACCTATTTAAAGCTCTTCATGTATCACAAGACTTTTTCGCAACTCTTCTATAAACATGGGTCTAAGTTGAGTACAACTTGCAACACAAAAGATGGTTTGTACGCTGAAGGTTGTAAAGACTGTGCAAAGCTAGTAGTCAAGAGAGCACAATTAGTGCTACTGTATTTACAAAAATTGCGACACTAATTTTCAATTTCGACTTTGTTAAACAGATCATGTTCATTAGTAAAATCATCGGTTTCTTCCTTTTAATTTGCAGAGGCAATGGTATTTAGTAATCGCTGTGTCAACTCTCTGTATGTCTTTTGCTTTTATCCATTTCTGAGCAATTTCCAGCGCGCCCTCCTCATTATAAGCAGCTGTAGGCCGTTCATTGAAACATTTATTAAAGTATTCAGAGTTACATGAAGCAGCCGGCTTTGTTGCTTGATTTTAACACGGTACAGAATTGAGAATCTTCGTTTTTACCTGGCTGTGGCAAGTGGAATGGACAGCGCGATGCAGTAAAGCCGTTGCACTTCCCGAAAGATTTCATTTTGGACAAATTTGCAACAAATTGCACCAGCATACCGGAAATATTTAAATTTTGGCAGAATCATTCTATCCTTCAAAGTTTGGTAATTATTTATTACTTAAAGGTTTGTTCAGCTGAAACGACATTGAATCCCGTGATCTGCAGCTTCAGATCATGATTTCCATAAAGCTGGCGCTGATTGGCATCAAGAGTAATCTCTTTTGGATCAAAGGTGCAAAAAGCAAACAGCATTTTAGGCTGGGAAAAGGGGTCTTCACTACCGATAGCTCTGCCTTCGTCGCAATTACAGCCTCACCATGAGATAGCCAGCTGGTGTGGCATGCTTTAAATCAAGGGTTCCCAAACTTTTTGCTTTGCGGACCCCCTTTTTGCCAATCTGCTGCTTTGCGGACCCTTTTTTGTAAATCTGCTTTTATGCGGACCCCAATTTTATGTAAAAATACTTTTGTCACCCGAGTCACTTACAATAAAAATAATCGAAATACGAATAGAAAAAAATGGAAGTGTTCTCCCAAAAAAAAGTCAACACCTGTAATTGCCGCGGTTGTATCACTCGCGGTCCAATTCATCATCAGGGCCAGGGTTACTTATCATAATTTCGCTGAAGTGAATTTCCGTGACTTTTTGCCAACCGGGACAGACCTTGGAATAGGGACATATGATAGGTCTAGCTATGCTAGCTGACTGAATCCATACTCGGCACTTTTGATTGACTGACCCGGACAAAGCCATGGACACCAGTTTGGGAACAACTGCTTTAAACAATTTTCGCTTAGAAGAATCAACTTCAGCAGCTTGCATATCATGCAGATTAGCAGTTTTCAGCAGGGAGGTTGAAAAGTACCGTTATGTCTGGGCTAAACCGCGTTCGCAATCTTAATGTGTTGTAGTTCCTTCACTGTGTCTGTACAAGTTAAGGTAAAGCGATATGCTCAGCAGTGCACCGTGGAAGCGATAGGATTTTTGTTGAGTCAACTTCTGGGAGAATTTCGGCGCCGTATCATTCCAGCAGCTCCAACACGTGCAAAAGCCATATGCGTGGTGACATCAAGATCGTAATCGGCAGCAACTTCAATCCAAAGTCAGAATAGGTTAGCAGCAGTTGCTCCACGAGCATCAATGCCTAAAAATATCCAAAAATGCTGTTGCCTGGCATGTGCCGTCGCAATAGGGGGCCAGGGGGGACGTGCCCACCTATTTTGGGTTACACTAAATTCTTTGTTTTGTTTGGAGCACCGCGTAACGGCCAGACAACAAAGAATAGTCTTAAGAAACGTAGATTTCTGAGGGAAAATAACGTTCAATTCAACTTATTTCTCGTTTGGCGCTCTCGATTCTTTGCAGACTTGTGGCGCAATCAATGCTCTAACACAATAATTGTGAGGCAATGACCATCTTATCAACATTTACAGCAGATGTTTTCATTTCGCTTATTCATTGAAGATGTAAAAGGCGCAAAATGAGTTTGAAAGATTGGTTGCAAAGTTCTAATTCGAGTAAAAGTTCTGAAAATTTGCAAGGTATCAGCTTGTCTGCTAGCTGCAGTGCACCTACGACATCTGCTGCAAGTAGGCCTATGAGCAAACGAAAATCTGATGCTAATGATTTCGGATTTGACGACCAGAAATAAATTGGGCTACGTGCTTATTCTGTAAGCATGTTTGAGGCCAAGAAACATGCTTCAATGCTGCGTGGTATCAGAGATGGGATTGACTGGAATATTCTGTCAAGTTTGATGCAGCTTTTTGCTTTCCTTGCCGCAATTTTTAATCTGAAGCTGGAGAAGGCTTTCGAAGAATGCGTTGTAAATCAATTTTTACAACCCATGGCTAACGTAATTGGAAACATGCTACTGAAATAAATAGAGGTTTTTCCAAGCATGCTCCCTCCAAAGAACACTTAGAATGCTACAGTGCCTGAAAAGAAAAAATCAAACGATCTCAAATGGGTAAGGAAATTATCTCATTACTCAACACAGAAGCAATTGAAAGAAATCGCTACTATTTTTCTACCTTAATTGGCGTAGTAACTTTTTCGGCTACTCTTCAATTGGCATTCAGAGGAAAAATTGACGCATTTGAAAGCGAAGACGAAAGGGGAAATAAACTCTTCTTAACCCTTTCAGACACGAATTCAAACTAAAAGCAAAAAGTGCAGTTTCTGCATTAAATATAGCTTGTTTGAGGTTAAATAATTCAACTTTGGTGAACATTTGTCATTATCGTGCACAGCTTGCATAATGTACGATGGTGTCATTTTACAACACTTATACTCAAGGAGGAAAAAAATTCGTGAGTTACAATTGGTGTCAATTGACACCAATTAATTAATTGGTGTCAATTGACACCAAAATCACTGAAAGGGTTAAGTCTGTTTAATTACGCTGTTGAAAAAGAACAGCGCTTACGTGCAATCATTAACTATCCCACGAAATGCAACGTAAATCAGTCCGGATATGCAAAACAAACTTATTGCTGCAATGAGCTCAGCAGTTACCGAGGGTATTAAGCAAGAAATTGGAAATTTTTGGCTACAATCAAAGTTGATGGCACCAAGGGCCCAACTGGCGTAGAAAACATTTCCATAATTATTCAATTTTTTAACGAGCGTTCTTTGAAAGTAGCGGAACGTCTTTTGGCTTTATCAAGCACTGATTCGGGTGATGCGAAATCAATTACTGACGTGATTTTGGCGAAACTTATTATAGCGGGACTGACTTCATCAAAGATACTTAGTTCGGTCTATGATGGCGCATCTGTAATGACAGGACACTGTGGAGGAATTCAACGTTTATTGCAGGAGCGAGAAAACAGAAAGACTCCTTATTTGCACTGCCTCAACCATCAATTGCGCCATGTAGTGGTGCACACAATGTCAGTTGAACAAGCGAACAATAATTATTTGCACGTTTGTGGTTGTCTACATTTTTTTCGCAAGCCCATAGTTGCACTTCACTATAATGGTGAAAAGTTGAAACGCCTGCTTGAGCAGAGGTGGACTGGTCATCTGGCTACAGTAACAGCTGTTCTCAATTTTTTTCAACACATAACATCGCTTCTCCAAGAAACGGTTACTTCAAGGGCATGTAAAGCAGAAACACGTATAAAGACATCAGGACTGCTTCAAGAGGTGCAGGAATAAAGTTTCTTGTTCATTGCAAAGATGCTTTGCAAGGCACTGTATGTATTGCCGTATAATCATTTTTATTGTCCAGTTTCAAATAATTTGTTGATGGTGATAATTAAATTTATAAGCTTGTGCTGTGCTTTTCAGTCTTTTTGTAATGCTGGACCACCATAACGGCGAATAGACTGCTTGACTCCCAGATTAAAATAGAAACAATTAAATGGCTTGCCTCAGATCTTAGGAGAAGTTCATACCACAACCCACTTCAATGTTATGGCTAGCGGGGTGGCTTACAATGTTAAATAAATATAATATTTTAGGGCTATGAGTGGTTTCGAGATTATCTGCTTCACAGAACTGAATTTATTTCCACTTGACGAGACTTGAAAAATAGTATTTGCAGTTTCCCTGCTTGGCGCTCATCACGACAAAGGTAGTATGGGGAATAAGCTCGCAACTTCGATAGATATTGTTTGGCAAAGGCATTGAACGTCATATCTAATGTTTCTACATTTTCAGCAGCAGACAGATGATGAGGCCAAGCAGTCTACCTATTGTGGTATCCAGTCAAATAAAGAACTAGCAAACAACACTCAACAGTTTGTATAGATGTGCCGAAAACAAAGCATCTAGCTCTTACGAAGAGACTAAAACATCTTTTTGTAGTTAAATTTAATTGGTATTTCGCGTTTCTTTACCAAATATTGTACTGTATAATGCAATATTTTACATGCAAATATTGTGAGCAAATTAACGTTTTCGTAACGCGAAAAATTTATATTTGCAAGAATATTTTTATAATGTTATGTAGAGTGCAAATTAATATCGTGTCCAGGAAGCGAGGATCGTCACAAAAGTTTTTAAATTGCTCCAGGCATCGCTTTGCATTGTGATTGACCATATAGCAACAGATTGGACACTCCAAGTGTTTGGCTATTTTCTATAATTTTACTGTTCTACAATCACAGGTGATGTCTCTTTCAAGAATACCCCCAGGTCACCAGTTTGTTATGGTAATGTGAAAGGCAGTGAGTGAATGTGCGTCGACAATATGGATTACCCTTTGGTGCTGTGTGGAAGCTGATTAATTAAGCATTGATTTACTGGTTTATATCCTAAAGAGGTGTTGGTGTTGTTGGGGTTTTAAAGATACTTAACACGTATTACCTAGTGAGGCCAAGCAGTCCTACCAAAAGACTGCAAAATAGAACCACTTAGGGTATTTCGTTTTGAAACAGCAAATTTTTATATTGCATTTTATAGGTTCTAAGTTAGTTTGCTCCAGCCAACAATATTCTTCAAGCTGAAAATACTGACTTATCACTGGGATGACCCTTGTTGCCGCTTGTGTTCAAAACGTTCACAATCTTCGAACAGAAAAGAAATTTTGTGATATATTGGATGAGGTCGTTGCTCAAACTGATGCGCATTCAAGACAAACACAGCGTGATAATATATTGATACAAGACTATGTTGTTAAAGAAACAACCGAGGGGAGTGCCCAGGGTAACTGGGACCCTCGGGAAGGCCAACAGCCATTTCGACCCAACCCAAACAGGTTCGGAGACCGCACCACCACGTTGAGGCGGCTGTAGCTGTAGTGCCATCACCGGCTGCCTCTCGTTCTCCCCTATCCCACTTCTTCTCACCAAGACTTCTCTTCCTCCTTTATAATCACCCTGACTCATTTCACTCTTTCATCTTGTGTTTGGGCTCTTCGTCTCCCAACCTCCTTTCCCATTTCCGGTTTGGCCAGACTTGGAGTGAAACCAAGACTCTGCAGATCGTGCTGAAGAGCTTTTTCGTCCACTCACCCGCTCGTGCTTTCTTCTATTTCCCATAGGGAGGCTCTCCTTGCTTGCCCTCCCTCACCTCCTTGGAACCTGCCCTCTTTCACTGTGGAGTCCACTCTTTGTTCTTCATGCTCCCACTTTGATCTCCCTCTCTCACGCCAAGGTGCGGCCCTCGCTCACCTTGACTCTCTCCTCTTTCACGATCTAGTGCTCTGGACTGACGGCTCTGTTCCCTTTTCCTTTGGCAAAGGCGGCTCTGGCGTACTTGCCAACCGCTCTCTCTGTGGCACTGAAACCACTCTTTCCTTTTCAGCAGGCCCAGTATGCTAAGTTTCTCTGCTGAAGTCTGCGCCATTCTGCACGCTCTTTGCTGGTCTCGGTAGCACCAACAAGTCTACCACTTCTCTTCTCCTATCTGACTCTCGCTCTGTCCTCACCACCCTGTCGTCTCCCCCATCTTTCCTTCTATCTCAATCTTTTTGGCAGTAACTGTCTTCCTGTTCAATCAGGCTACGGTGGGTCCCCGGACACTCGTTTCTCCCGGGGAACGACGCGGCTGATGAGCTGGACAGACGGGGAGCGCTACTCGTGCCCTCTGCAATTCCTTGTAGTCTCTCTCTTCTTATCTGTCGTATCTACTCTTGTCTTTTTTCGGACTGGAGGCGTACTGTCTCTTCAAAATTCTTCGATACACATGTTCCCTTGATTTCCACCGAGAAACTTGTGCTCCTTCGTCACGCTCGCTGTGTGCTCTCTGGTCTTCTCTGCAACAGATGCAACCTTCTATTTAGCTCTTATCTTTTTAGGATTGGCAGGAATGAGAATCCTTCGTGCAGCGCTTGCGGATACTGGTCCCAGGACAATTCTCATCTCATTCTGCACTATCCAACTACGGCCTCTTTGCGCCGCTCACTATTTGGCGACTCTCTGTCTCTCTACAACCTCTGGTCCAGACCCTGGGGTATTGCCCGGCTTCTGGGGCTCCATGCTCATCTGCCATGCCCCCATCCCTGGAAAGGGGTCCGGTAACAACAGCAAGAAACAATCGGAAATAATGAAAGGAATAAAAACGAAATGCGGAGATTATTATATAGCACATTGGATCAATGAAATACAGTAGAAGTGCGTTTTACCCATCAAAATACAAAACCGTATACTGCTGCCTCTGCTCTTCAACCTGAAAATAGCAGTTTTTTGGATGTGAATATGGTGCAGCCTCTTTTGGATTTGGTAGACCGTACAAGTGTGGAAGCAAAATTTGATATTGGTAAGGCGTACGTTGCAAAATTCAACGTAGATGAGATGACAAAGCCGACAACAACCAACTCCTTTCTAAACATTGCGAAGCACTTAGGGCGATTCCTTCTGTACATCTTGCACCGAAACTAGAAGTCACTCTTAGAGCTTCTACCGCAAACTGTCAGAACTCTTTTTCTGTTCTAAAAATTATCGTGCGAAATTGAAGACAATGAAGCACGCTCGCAGAGCCAATCTTGCGTTTGAAAGCGACTTGACAAAAACTAAAAAATAATGGGAAAGAAACCGTCTTTCGACATATCGTGTCCAAGGCAGCAGCTATTTTAGTTAAACTCAGTTGATTCACTTTATTTTAAACTTTTCGGTGTTCTTGGTTTCATAGTATTGGTTTCGCACTTCTGTGATTTTTCTTAAAAAATTAGTTATTTTAATATTCGACAACGTTCTTTTTTACTTTATTTAATCGCAATTCAGTGGTTACCAACAGTACCATATGTATTTTGATGCGTCATGTACTTGACCAACGTTACCTATATTAGCAGAATATTGAATTTTTTAATATCGGTGGTTGTTGTTGTTGTTGTTGTGATTACCCCTCCTCTTCCTCGGGATGGAGGTACAGCACCAACGGCAATTCAGGTTCACACCGTCAACCTAATTGAAATCAAGCTTGGGGAAAGATGGCAGCCCATTTTGAACCAGTCATGAGTGACTGGTAGCCCCAGCATCAACAAGGCGGACTGCTATTGGTGGGTATCCAAGAGTCGCCTTTTACGACATGCTGGGTGACCAACTTCACAATTGAAATCCGGTGAAGTACGGGTACGCCATCTGTCTGCTACATAAAGATGGAGGCGTCCCATTAAGTGCCTTGCCCAAGGACACAACAAGCAACCTTGCCGGCTTGTTTTACACACTATCCCTTTTTTATGCTGAGAGCCAAGCAGGGAAGCTTTGAATACCATTTTTTAAAGTCTTTTGGTATGACACGACAAGGGGAATGAACCCCAGGTTTACCGACTGCGAAGCGGACGCTCTAACCTCTGCATCATTGCGCCGGTTACTACCGGTAGTTCGGTGGTTTAAGTTTCAAATATCATTTTACATCTCAAGTTTACATCATCAAAACCCATCAAGTAAGGCAAAAATCTCAAGTTATGTTATATTATAAATTTATCTACTCATCAACACATGATCAGTTATATCTATTTTAAGGTTATGAAGGTTCGCATCGTATGCAATTCAAAACATTCTATACCCTACAATGTCTTTTTTTAAACAAAAACAGAATTTTCAAAATTGCCGTACACTAGATTTTCAGCCGTATAAAATCTGTTTTGATATGCAAAATTTAGTCTATTTTAGTGCCCCCTCACTTTCAGCTTGTGCCCCACCACTTCGTTTGCTCTGGCGGCGGCAATGCCTGGCATCCTTTTATGTTGATGAACGAAACGAAAGTAATGTATTACTGCAATACAGTAATATCAGTTGTCTCGTTGACCTTAGAAGCCCGGCATGGACATTGCTTTGACCTCACAAACAATACGTTCACGGAAATCTTCCGATGTGAGCAAAATAAGTTTGGTTACTGCGGTTAAACTGTTATAGCGTAAGTCGCGAAGCCGATCGTAATAGCCATTGCAATCCACCATGGTTTGCTAGGAAGCTATATTTCGATTCGCTACCTCTTCTTTCAAAACCCAGTCAATCAGCTGTACTGGCACAGCTACTAAACAAACTAACAAAAATGCAATCTTGATGAAAAGCAAGAAACAGTGAAGCAAGTTGAGTTTTTTTCCCTGCAAATGGCTTTTAGGTGTTGATCGGACCTAACATAGTCATCCAGCCGATTTGGGCGTTGAGGCTTGGCAGGCTTGGTGATGTTAAATATTACCATTCTTTCCTCTGCAGGTGGTAACTAATGGATGCTAAGAGCATAGCAAACATATTATGCTTCCGTCAGCATGCAGGGTAAACTCGTTCGTTTTTGGGGATTGATCAAAACCTTTCAGCTTAATCCATGAATAAAAAGTATTATTTTTAAACACTGCTGTTTGACTGTTAGCTGAAAGTGACACTGCTTCTGTAACAGTTAAATGCTGTTTTTCCAGCACAACAGAATCGAAAGAACTTCAGTAGCTACTGTTGCTGGCGATTGCACTTCCTAACTGGCTAACAGCAGTAACTTTTTGTGTAGGCCCACTACAAAAGTACTTCTTTATGCTTGGATGGCTGGCTTTCCATCATTGCTGCGACATTATCTTTTGAAAATGCTTACAAGGAAGTAAACCAATAAAATTTTGAAAGACTAGGCTGGCTAAAGAATCTTTGCTTTCAAAAACAATTAATTTTAAAAAAGCGACACGTTTCTGGGCGTACCCGCTATATATCACAACTGCAATTCCATTTATTTTGCCTTTCTTTTGTAGCAAATTAATAAGCAATTCTTTTGCTTGTTTAATTTGCTCCGCACAATTTGCCTAATTTTTTGAACTTAATTTACGGAAACTGAAAAAGATTTCTTACCTGCGGAAAAAAGTTTTTCGCGTGATCGTTTACCTCGTAAGTGCTGTCAAATTATTTACTCATTACGTAGCATGGAATTGCAGAGATGGTTATATTAGTATATAGGCCAGGGCACTATCTGTACTGCTCTTGTGAGAAGAATCGGTTTTGGACGTTAATTAAAGCAACAATTTAATTGAGCCAAAGCTTTTCGTGGTTGTCTAGAATTAATGTGAAAGTAGAACAAGCAATTTGAACAATTCAGATTTTGTACGTTAAAAGTACAAATTTTATGGGATCGCAAAAGAAATTTATGGGACCATTTTGGCGCCATAAAACGCCTCAAAAAATCAGGGCCTATATACTGGCTTTGGGCATCTTTTTAAACTGCGTAGTTTGAGTTTATGATTCCTACTCAGCAAAATTGCAAAGGTTCCGGCTTCAAGCATGGTGCACGTTGAAAGTGAATAGCTTTCGTGATTAGGTTAAATATGTTGTAATTATTAGTAAAAACAATAAAACCAAAATGCTGTTTAACATTTTATCAAAACGTTTCGCTTTTACATTAAAAGTGTCATCAGTGAAATAAATAGTTATCTAAGGCTAGGCTAAGACAGTTACTCATTGAAAGCTAACCGATGTAAAACTAAACTAAATAATTCGAATTAGTAAGGTTATCAGAATTATGACATCACAAAGTGATAAAGCAAAACAACCGCCATTAATATAATTAGTGATTGCAAGGCTAACGTAAAAAACGCACTGCAGAGGTATACTTTTTATTGCTCTTACGTATTAAACAAATAAATTGGTTGCGAATCTCCATCCAGGTTTATTTGTGGTTGAGTTTTTTGAATAGTAAGGTTTCTTTTAGTAATGCAACTATGCAAGTTGCTAGCGATGCACTTAGCAAACTGCAAACAATGTCACTGTATGCAATTTGCTAAGGTTTCTTTGATTCGTAGTTTTCTGCGGTTGTCGCTGCGACCAAGTATTTCAGCAGAATCGAGATTAATCTTGTGGTTAGGATTGCGCACAAGATGCTTTGCAACATCTAATTCTTGATTTGGTTTTCCATTTGATATATGGTCTTGAATTCCTGTGACTAGATTACGGCGAGTTTGGCATATGTAAGATAGTCCACACGAGTAATTCAGCTTATAATACACAACTCCAGCCTTGTGCATTAGGATTTGACGATCTTTAAATTTGAAGCATTTGCTAATATTGTGAGTGTCGTTTACCAAAATGAATCAAAATTTTGTAGAAAAATATTTAATTAAAAACTGCCAAATTTCTTCTTCAATTTGCAATGATATATTGCAAAGGTAAGGTAATCTCCGAAAAAGGGAAATTTTTTTGCTGCCCAAAGTTTTCAGACTTTCATAGCTGTCACCTGTATGATATTTCTCCGTGATTGGTGATTCATGACACTTGTTGAAGAATAAAAATTTATTCTTCAACAAGTGATAGTGCACATTCAAAGTGAATACCTGATTAAGTTAAATATATAGTAGTTATTTAGCATTGTACTGTGTTTTCTTGTTTACGAATTCAACATTATGCTATAGTTTGTCATACAGGATTTCTTTGGCAAGTCGGTTTCAGCCATTTGTAGTTGGTAGTTAGGTGTAAGTTGTGCAACTGCTAATCCAGCCAGTTGCGAGTTCAAATTTGCTAAAATTTCGAGTTGAAAACAGGTGCTTTGCAACAAATAAATTGTAAAGTTGTGCACAACATAGCTCAAATCTGTGATCAAAAGATTGCCAAAGCTTCGTTTGAATTCTGTTTTTACCTCTCACAGGGCTAAAATAAAAATGCTGTTTGCCAAGCATGTAAGCTGCTGAAAATAGAGACTTTGAATGTCTCAAATGCCAAAAGTCCCCATGTTGATGTTGGCGCTGTCACATTCCAACTTCCATAAGTAAATGATTGGAATGACTATGGTTTTTTTTCACCTGACCAAATCTTTATTGGAGTGGCAGTAAAAACCTGAATATATTTGCGACCCTCTCCTACCCGAAGGTGCCACTTATCAAATCAAGAAAAAAAGGTTTTGACGCAAACTAAAACATTTGTTCTTGAACCGATAAGTGGCAAATTCAATGCTTATGTGATATACATTTTTATGGAGGGAAAAACACTTTATGGAAATGTTTGTTTGCTGGTTTACCATGAACAACATGTAAAGTCAACTAATGGATTCTTCGGGTATAAAGTCCGATAGTCAGAACTAAGCTTTTTCAGATTTAATTTAGTCCAATCTTTCAAAACAGTTTAGCCTCTGCCTCTCGAGGTTTCTACACGTTTTAATTATTGAATATTTTAATTATTCAATATTAAAGTGAGGCTTGACGCCTATGCGTCATCACTAATTTTGATTACTTTTTTACAAATATAGGTTTGATATCAGGCGGTGTTGGAAATGGCTTTATTAAAGACATTTTTGGCGTTCGGACAAAAAATTCGCTAAAAAGTTGGACTATTCCATAGAATTTATTATTTTATTTTAATTCAGTCGATATTTAGCTATCTATTTTAAGAAAAGTGTAACCAACTTATGATTTTAAAGAAATGGATGCCGCCAAAGATTATTAATGCAAATCCATTGCTTAATATTTCGCAATTTGTATCTCTAGTTTTTTGTTTTTATATAGGCAATATTATCTTGGCTAAAATATGTACGTGTGTTGTAAGCAACTTAATAAATAAAGATTTACAAGCACACAATCATAAATTGACATTATTTACATTTACTCAAGGTGCAGTGCAAAAGGCTAAAACCAATTCTGGTGATATGCAGTGCGAAGCGAACCCTCACCGGCGCGATGGTGCAGTGGTTAGAGCGTCCGCTTCGCAGGCGGTAAACCTGGAGTTCATTCCCCTTGTCGTGTCATACCAAAAGACTTTAAAAAATGGTATTCAAAGCTTCCCTGCTGGGCGCTCAGCATAAAAAAGGGATAGTGTGTAGAACATGCCAGCAAGCTTGTTTGTTGTGTCCTTGGGCAAGGCACTCAACGGGACGCCTCCATCTTTATGTAGCAGACAGATGGCGTACCCGTACTTCACCGGGTTACAATTGTGAAGTTGCTCACCCTGCATGTCGTAAGAGGCGACTCTTGGGTACCCACCAATAGCAGTCCGCCTTGTTGATGGTAGGGCTACCAGTCACTCATGACTGGTTCGAAACGGACTGCCATCTTTCCCCAAGCTTGATTTCAATTAGGTTGACGGTGTGAACCTGAGTTGCCGTTGGTGCCGTACCTCCATCCCGAAGAAGAGGAGGGGTAATCACAACAACAACAACAACTAGCGAACCCCCAGTCTCTTCACTCCCGGTTAGATAGAGCATCAGACCGATAATCAATCAGAAAGTTGTGAGTTCAAATCTCACTAATTTTGTTTTAGTCTTTCTCACTGCTCCATAGTAAGTGTAAGTGATTTTGATTGCTAACTATGAATAAGTAAAAACCTTAATAAAGAGGTTACTCATCGTGATAATTATACTGCAGATGTGCATGTTCTTTGAAAAAGTGATACTCACTGCCAATTCCAAATAATATGTGAAATATTTCACTCATTGCTATGTAGCTTCGGCATTTTTTGTCAATGTGTTGGTAATGGATTTAGAAACACTATTTGAAAGCGATTTAGAACAAAGAAAAAGTTTTCAAAAAGAGCTACAAAACTTAGAAATTTACAGTTTCTTATACTCTCCTTTCAATTTGAGTAAGGTTTGGACAGGATGGTTTTTACGGTAGGCTAAAGTGTATACGCAAGCTTAATGTGGTTTCAAGACGTAACATTTTACGAGAATGTTGAATTATGACAGTCCGAAAGACAAATGATCAAAGATTTTGTTACCTGACACAGAAGTGGAAGAACTGAGTGCTTGTATTTTATTTACGGGGCAACCGCTGATTGATTGCTTATCAATCTCGAATTTTTAAGGACTAGAAAGAGTAATTTTCAAATCATCCAGATTAAAACGAAGCTAATTTGAACCTACTTCAATTTGCATTAATACTTTATCAGACATCAAAGTTATTTCAGCATTACTTTGCTGTTCGTCTTGTGATGGAGTAACGTTTTTTGGCGTCAAAAATTGTATATTAAGTTTTGCGAATGTCGCGGAACCTTAAAATTCATTAAAAATGAAAAAATAAACTAGTAAAACCAGTAACGAGAAACAAGTACTTTGCTATCACAAAAACTCGATTTATACACTTCACGGTTTATGCACATATGCGAAAATCATCTTTTTCTGAATATTTCAAGTCAAAACTCAAGGACCCTCTGGGAAACTCTTAACACTAGCAAAAGCCCGGTTAAAGAGCTCTCCTAGAGATGGTTTTTCAAGTAAGCGTGATCTCAAATTACCTCAAGTGAAATCACAATTAATTAATATAAAACTACTAAGTCCTGAAAACGTGAAGGAAACGAACAAGTACTTCCATGAAAATGCGCAATCACCGATTAGCCAAGTATTTCGCGTCTTGAAAGATTTCTTGGAATGTTTGAAAAATGCACAATAAGCTTGATAGGCTGGGCATGTCTCTCTCTCTCTTTCTTTAACCCTCTGTTTACTACAGATTTAATCATTGCGCGTAATGTGAAATGCTAAAATATTTAACTCCATCTTTTTAGATACTTACCCAAGTCAACAAATGTATTATGTGTAAACTTTTTATACCTTAGGTTTCCCGAAAACGTTTCGTTTTGTAGAAAATCTTAAATGTTGGGATAGGTTAGAGCGATGGCTGTTTCAGAAGTCCTGTGCCCTTTCCTTGCGAGGTCTAAATACGGTTCTAAACAAGCACACTTTCAAATCAGATTATTCATTTTTAAAACAATATTTTTATGCACAGCAGGATTTTAAATTCTTTTCATATCCCTTTATTCAATGTTTTAGAAAATGTTGCCAAGATTTTGATAAGATAATGGCTTATGATGAAATCAAGTTAATTAAAATCCGTACACGATTTTTGCAGGAGTAAGTAATTCTAGTTCACTTGGGTCGATCTCAGTGCATGAATGTTGCTTCCATTGTTATGTAAGAGAAATTAGTGCCAACAAGAGGAAGTTTGGTATAAAACGACAACACATGGCAAAAAACAGATTAGAACGAAAAAAGGCACAAGAGCAGGATGTCATATTCAACGAAATTTCTTTCGATTGCGGTGGTAATTGCATGCGTTGGTTCTTGCATTGGTCAGCAACAAAGAGCTTATGGTTTTGGTGTGCAGTCTGTAGGGCATGTGCCTGTTCAGACTGGTGGAGTACAATATCAGCAAACAAGTAAGAAACAACTGAATTGAGCATGTACCGCAGCGACAGTAGTTCTTTAGATTATACTTGACCAAAAACTTTCTATTGTTACAGACATCAACCAATGCCATTCGCATGCATGTCCATCTCCATATGTATGTAAGATAGTGCATAATCAACCTCAATGTGTTCGTAAGTAGTCTAAACTATTTTGTTTATGAAAAAACATAAAAAAATTATCTGATTAAAATAGTGATTTGGCAAAGAGTCAATGCCTGATTTAGGGAAGAGAAAGTGTTCAAATAAAATCAGCGATTTGTGCTCGATTTCTTAAGTTCTTTAAGAACTGTACCAATCCATCGGGTGCGAGAGAGCTTCCAGGCTGGATTTTTTTGGCTGTACTGTAGCATGTTCCTGGTTGAATGAGTTAATGAAAAATGAAGTTCATGACCAAGCCAGCGAATACACGGATATTTAGTATGAGATGAAGTCATTTGTTTGGCAGAAAGTGCCAATTATCAATCGTTAAAAAGCGGCCCATTTTAAATTTGTGGTGTTTTGATTATGTAAATTTAAATAAAATAACCAAAGTAATAGTAGACATATTTTGGATTTTTCAAGAAAATTTCTCATCTCACGTTGCATAATGACGTTGATTGCAAATTTTTGGTTGATGTTATTCAACATTGCTGCATCCAGCAAAGCAGACAAAATCACAAAATTAAGAAAACGATTTTGAAAATATAAAATCTCAAGCCACAAAATGTTTTACTCAAAAATAACTTGAATTAGAACCAAGTCGAAAACGTTGTTTTCTGTGCAATCTTCTCTCTTCCCTCAGCTACGTCACGGTCAATACTGTATTTAACATTTGTTTCAAGTGATAGTTAGTACATTGTAATTCTTTATTTCAAGCATTCAAAGCGTTGTCTAGTGGTTCAACCCCTATTTACGGCGACCTGATAGAACGGTCATACGTCCAAATCCCAAGATAATTGCGTTGTTGTTTTCTTGGAAGCATCACTCAGTCGTGATTCCCTTAGCGTATTTCAACACTCGGTAAATTTACCATGATTGATTTCAAGCACTTCAAGTGCAATATCAAATCTTAGTAAACATAACGAACCTTGCTGTTGCAACTGCCCTACACTTATTAACGCTTCAGTTTCAGCACTTCGAGTATGGAGAATTAAAAAATGTCCTTGTAAAACGCCTATTGTTATGTTTAAAACAAGCAACAAGTGGGAATACTAGTTGCAGAATTAGAGAAAGGCAAGTTCAGCAGCTAAATAGGAAACAAATAAGTATTTCCGAGAGCAACAATTGTAAACAATTACGTATCGTTTGTCACAAAAGCATGAAAATTTTTAAAATTTAAAAATATTTGAAAATACTTCAATGACAAGTTTTTTTACTGTATTTGTGCAATATCTACTATGTAACCTAAACAACGTAGTTTACAACTATAAGAAGTTTGAATTTAAAAAAACACCGAATTAGGGTATCTTTTTTGGTACCATTATTTTAATAGCTTATAATTCTGTTGTATTGATCAAAAACCCAGGCCTATAGTTCCTACGTCTACGTCTATACATACTCGGTAAACTATGACAGTGCTAGCAATAATTGAGAGTCATGTTTCGATAGTAACAGAACAATTAATGTTTGTGTAGTAACGTTGTAACTTTTTTTGGTATAGCTACAGGCACCACCAATCCATGCCAAACTCATCGATGTCCACATCCTTACGCATGCAAAGTCGCGAACAATCAAGCTCAATGTGTCCGTAAGCATCTAGTACTTTGTTTATGAACGACTAAAAATATTATATGACCGTGAATTGACCCTAAGTTAGGAATCGGCTTTCTGGAAAATTTGACCCAACAAAAAAAATCCTCAGATTTTTGTTCTTCTATAATTCTTTCTGCACCAATTAACAGCAGCTTCAAAGTGGTGGTACTGTCTCCGACCCTGCTTAAATGAACCAAAATTGCTGTTGGCCTCTTTAGGGCCAAAATACCCCGAGCTCTCCCCATGCCAAGAATTCTTTTCTGTGCTGCCCCTGTCGTTCCTTCTTTTGCTTTCCTTTCTCTCTCTTTCGCCTTCTAATTCTTCTTATACTTCTGATAATCTCTTCTACATCACTGCTCTAGCAGTCGCTTTTGTTCTGACATCACTTTTGCTCTCCCCTCTCTTGCGTTCTACTACTCCTGGAAGGTAATTCATGACTAGGGCTGTGGCCTCCTATCAATTCTTCCTACTGTCCCTCTTTCTCCAATCCCCCACCTCAATGTGCGTTTTCTTTTTTCGATTTCCAAAAAGCTCCTTGAGATAACTTTCTGCAGAGAAATACTTCCTTCTTTCTTTTTACTCTGCTGCCGTTTTTTTGTCTCTTTGGCACTGAGTGCGGCCAAATTTTTCATTCCTTTTGGCCGCGTCAGATACCAACCTAAACAGCGCGATGACGCAGTGGTTAGAGCGTTGGCTTTGCAGCCGGTAGACTTGGAGTTCATTCCCCAAGTCGAGTCACACCACAAGACCTTAAAAAATGATATTCACGGTTTCCCTACTTGGCGATCAGAAATAGTGAGTAGAACAAACTGCTTGTTGTGTCTTTGGGCGAGACATTCAATGTAATGATATCTTTACATGGCAGACAGTTAGCGGGAACAACAGTCTACCCATCGTAGTGGTCCAGTTTAACCGAAGAAAGATCTTGCCCATATAAAGTGGACGCCAGCGTCAAGCCTGGTGGTCTTCTAAAGTGGAAGATGCCATAAGAAAAAGATGAAAAGCTTTGCTTCCGCTCCCATGAGTCATGAAGAGCGACCGGCTTACATCTCAGCCTGTCAGCATACTTCGTCCGTCATTGCCAAAGCCATGGCCCAGACATTGTGTAGCGATTTCGAACCCAGCTTTTGTGCTACAGTGTTTTAATCTTTGTTTTCTTTAATTACTTGATCCTTTCAGCGCTTTTTCTACAACTTTGGTTTATTTCTTTGTTTACGCAGATTAGTTAAAGTAGAGCACATTTTAAGTTTTTAATTTTGCTTTTAGCATATTTATTTTGGATTAGTTAAAAATTATAGGACTTTGCTTAAGCGATCTTCAGTTAGTTCGTTTAAAACTTGTGTCAACTGCGTTAAGCGTGGTTTAGTAAAATTTGTTTCTCTTCGGTTTTGTTTGTTAATGAATAGTTCCAATCGTTTTTTAAATATTTTGGTCATCGAGTAGCAGCAGCAAGAAACTTTAGTTTAGCGTACAATCGCCTGTTAACCAAACTTGTGATCGCTACAACTGGTGACCCCGACGAGACAAAACTTGCGTTAGCTGCTCGCATCTTTCTTTAATTGCTGATCCCAAATTGCTCTACTTTTTAATCTGTCGCTGATTCTACTTCTTCGTCTTCCTTCCCCACCCTTCCCAAATGATCCTTTTGCAGGGTGTTAGTTTTTTCCAACTACCTGAGATTTTACTTTTCCTCTTCTCATTCAAAGGCTTTGCGTAGCAATGTCAGAGACTACATGCTTGAGTTCCGACGAGCCTCCTGTCCTGAAGAGTATTATTCCTCCTGCTATCTTCTCACTTCGAGTGAATTTTTTGCATCTACTGCCAACGTCTTCTCTTCCACAACCAACAGTCGAGGTATGGCCGCCTACTCCTACCTGAAGCATTTCCATTGCTTCGGCTTGAATCTTCTTCCCCTTTTTTATCTTTCCCAGTCTTTGCCTTTCTTTCCTTTTATCTGGAAGCCTTTCTCTATTTTTCCCGTCCGCAAGATGGAAAAGTCTCTCAACTCTCTTCCTTCCTTCCAGTCTAGCTCTTTCAACTTCTGCGTCTCGAAGCTGTTTGAGCGCATTATTCTATTTTGCCTACTTTTCTTTCTGGAGTCTCACTCCATTTTCTCTCCCCACTAGTCGGTTTCTGCCCTCGTTTGTCTATTCTTGAACAAATTCTTAATTTCGCAGTCAAATCGGGATGGGTTCAACAAATCCAAGCCAAGCCAAGCTCTTAAAAGAGTTCTGTTATTATCGACTATTACGAGGCTTTCGGCAATGTCTGACATCCCGCTTTCTTTCTCAAATTTATATCATCTGGGCTTTCTCTTGGCTTGTTCAGGGGACTCGGTCTATTCTTTCTGACAGCTGCGCTCGCTGGGTTTTTCAAAATCACACAAGTCGCTCCTGTCATGTTCGCTAAGGTGTTCTGCAGATGCTCTTTCTTAGTCCTGTTCTTTTCTCTCTTTTAATCAACCGTCTTCCTGCATTTCTACTCTCCACCGTCAGCTGCTCTCTTTAAGTTGGCGACCTTGCCACCTTGTCCTCCCCCTGGGTACTTACCACTACAGAGACAAAACAAGTAGCTCTGATACTTTTCTCAGTGTCACCAACGATTCCAAGCGGGAAAGTCATTTCCGGCTGCATCTTGTCCTTCTGGATCTTTCTTCCCCTCGATGACACGCCACTATCTCCTCAACGAATTCCTCTGACTAATTTTGATCAGCCAGCTTTTGAGCCGGCTCTTTGTTTTCCAACATTCTTTTCCGATTTTTGATTTGGCCATACTTGAAGTGAAGCCAAGACTATCTATAGTCATAGCATCCACTCACCGCTCATGCTTTCTTTTTCTTTTCCAAGAAAGACTCTCTTTGCTTGCTCTCTCTCTCCTCTTTGGAACCCGCCTTCCTTCAGGGTAGAACTTACTCTTTCTACTCCATGCTTTTCCTCTGGACCTTGTTTTCTCATCAAGGTTCGGTTCTCGCCCACCGTGATTCTCTCTCAACCCACAAACTCGTGATTCTACTAATGGCTCTACCCTGTTCCTTTTATCCAAGGAGGCTCCGGCGTCCTTGTCAGTAACTCACTATGTGGTGCTGAGCCCACTCCTTCTTTTCATATTGGGCAGGCCAATTGTTATGAAGTTTTTCTGCTAAAACTTGAGCCATTATGCAAACTCTCCGCTGTTCTCCGGAGCATAAACAAGTCTGCCACTTCTCTTCCCTTCTCATCCGTCCTTCCTTACGTCTTTCTCTCTCTGGCATATCCGGCAGAAACTATCCTTTCTCTTTTCCTTTTCTATCAGGCTACAATGGGTGCCCAAACACTCATTTCTTCTGCGCAAAGACATTGCCAATGAGTTGGCCAGGTGAGTTGTATTACGTCAACTATCTTTAGTGCCATGTGGTCTCTCTCTCCTCTTATTTCTTCTATCCATTTTTTCCTTCTCTATGCAGGTAACAAGCGATCTCATCTTAATTCTTCAACACAAAGGTTTGTTCAGTCTTGTACTTCTCGTCACGTTGTGCCCTCTCTCGTCTTCGATGCAACCGACACAGCCCTCAGATAAACTCTAAAATCGCTGGAATTTTCCATATTTACTGCAGAATCCTTCATACAGCGCATGCGGTCGTCCTACCCAATTTATTGCTCATCTCAGTCTGTAGTGTTCAGCTATGAAGTCTTTGCACCGGTCGCTTTTCGGCAGCTTTTCATTTATATACGAACTCTGGTCCAGGCCTAGGAGAGTTGCCTGGATTCTGTGACTCAATCGTCTTCTCCATACACCACCTCTCAGAAGGGGCCGGGTAACAAAAACAAAAACAACAAAACAATTCTTTTTCTAAAGTAATACAAGAGGCCAGCGATTCACTTTGAGCAAACTGCAGACAGTGACACTGTTTCGACCTATCAGGTCTCTTCAATGCAATTGGTGACCGACAAGTAGCTAGACAACGGCCATTCATTCACGAGTGATACTGCTTCGCAGAGTACTGACCGACCATCCACTACAGTGGACCTAGTTTAGGTCCCACAAGTGTGATGGTCTAAGCTATGCTTAAATTAAAACCACTAGCTACTTGTCAGTCACTAACTGCCCTAAAGAAACCTAATACATGTAGTTCGAAACAGTGTCACTGTCTGCAATTTTCTCAAAATTTTTTTCTTTTTTCTGCTTCGTTGCATCCGCATAAAATCGCTTTTTCGCTTTTCGACAAAACTCTATTATTTGGAGATGCAATTAATTTCTTTTACAGAGCAAACAGTTGGTGTGGTTACTGGCGGAAATGTGTATAATGGAATTGGTGGTTTCACTGGTGGGAGCGTTTACGGACAAGTTCCCAAACCACGCGAGATACTATGTAATCTTTTTGTCAGAGCAAATACCAGGCAATAGTCTACTCGCTTGATGGGATGTTTGCAGTAATTTACCCGATGAATAGTTTTAAGAACAGGAATGAACAGGAATTTAAGAACTGGTTCCGGGAAAACATACCCGCTTTACACAACCCCCAAATGTTTTTGCACGTCATTATCTTTCTAAGACGGTACTTTTTACCGTGTAACGTTTAATGCCTATCCCAAAAAATATTACCCATTAGGTGAAGCTGGCTGAACCGATATTCTCAACCTCAACATTCCATATGGGCCTGCGGGCAACGCCGGCAGGGCCGGCTAGTAACTACTAAATCAAATCATCTCGTAAGATGTGAGGACGTAAATCGATATAGATCGAATATCCGCCTACTCTGTATTATTTTCACTTGAATTGCGAGGAAAACTGGCAATTAGACAAGCTTTCTGCTAACACCAACATCGATGTAGTTTCAGACAAACGCCTTACGTTGTATTGCTTAATGATCGTTCACCAGATCTGTGGTAGAGCAACAGCGGCGCTAAACATTTAATGAGTGGTCCCGGCTGGCTCCGGGTCCAAGTTTTTACTTTCCACTTTATTGTTTAGTGTGTTTTGACGAATCTGCTGCTAGTGAGAACCTGCAAAGTAAAGTGAATTGCTGTAAAGTGTTTTTTATTGCGATCATTGTGATGTTTGAATGTACATTCAATCAACATAAAAACAGCGCTTATCTCGCTTGCTTACGGTACTGACAATGTGTTATTTTAGCAACGAACCCCTGTCATGGACATCATTGTGGAGCTCATTCGATTTGCAAAGTCGTACATTATCAAGCAAAATGTGTCCGTAAGTAAATAGTACAGTACAGTGCAACACACGGCCAGTGGGATGTATGTGATCCACAAAATTTTTTTTTGCGACCCGTCAGGCTTTCAATATAAGCTGGCCTGTAAAGAAAAATAATCATTAAGTTAATAGTAAAAGCAAAAAGCTCTTTGAAATAGTAAAAGACTTTTTCGTGTTTACTTCGACACTAATCTGAGCAAAATATGACTTCTTTATGTTTGCTTCGACATCAAACTGAGCAAAATATGTGTTCAATACTGATGCTATTGGCAAGACAATGCATTTTGTTACAAGTTGTCAAAATAAAAATTATATGAAAGAAATAACTGCCTAATTCATTTTGCTGTAACTTTTTTTGTCTCATACGAAGCCCTCAAAGTTTAGATTTAATTAGCTTTATTAGAATTATTTGTAAGCTATAAAAGCAATTTGACCCAAAATTACTGTTTTTCCCCCTGGCAAAGCAAAATCTGATGTGGAAAATCGAAAAACACACGGATTTCATCAATATTTTCATTTGCTCAGTCATACTTTCTCTTATCACAATCAAAACAGCAGGTTACAAGTATTACTGGTTCATGAAATGCAACAGAGATATTACTGTAACATTCACAGTTGTTCATTAAAAAATTACCAAATTATGATTAACTAAATAGTTTGCTTTTCTGCAGCCGTCAACCCATGCGCCTCCTTCCATTGCCAGTTACCAGCTATATGCAAAGTGATGAATTACCAACCACAGTGCATAAGTAAGTTCATCGTTACAAATACACAATTTTATTCATATCATAACTACTAAATCAGATCATTCCCTAAGAGGTGTGGACGTAAATCGATATAGATGCGATATCAACCAACTAAGTTTGATCATTTTTACTTAAGTTCTGAGAAAAATAGTCAATTAGATAAGCTTTTTACTAACACCAACATCGGTGTAGTTTCAGACAAACGCCTTACGTTGTATTGCTTAATGATCATTCACCAGATTTGTGGTAGAGCAACAGCGGCGCTAAACATTTAATGAGTTGTCCCGGCTTGCTTCGGGTCCAAGTTTTTACTTTCCACTTCATTGCTTAGTGTGTTTTGACGAATCTGCTGCTAGTGAGAACCTGCAAAGTAAAGTGAATTGCTGTAAAGTGTTTTTTATTGCGATCATTGTGATGTTTGAATGTACATTCAATCAACATAAAAACAGCGCTTATCTCGCTTGCTTACGGTACTGACAATGTGTTATTTTAGCAACGAACCCCTGTCATGGACATCATTGTGGAGCTCATTCGATTTGCAAAGTCGTACATTATCAAGCAAAATGTGTCCGTAAGTAAATAGTACAGTACAGTGCAACACACGGCCAGTGGGATGTATGTGATCCACAAAATTTTTTTTTGCGACCCGTCAGGCTTTCAATATAAGCTGGCCTCTAAAGAAAAATAATCATTAAGTTAATAGTAAAAGCAAAAAGCTCTTTGAAATAGTAAAAGACTTTTTCGTGTTTACTTCGACACTAATCTGAGCAAAATATGACTTCTTTATGTTTGCTTCGACATCAAACTGAGCAAAATATGTGTTCAATACTGATGCTATTGGCAAGACAATGCATTTTGTTACAAGTTGTCAAAATAAAAATTATATGAAAGAAATAACTGCCTAATTCATTTTGCTGTAACTTTTTTTGTCTCATACGAAGCCCTCAAAGTTTAGATTTAATTAGCTTTATTAGAATTATTTGTAAGCTATAAAAGCAATTTGACCCAAAATTACTGTTTTTCCCCCTGGCAAAGCAAAATCTGATGTGGAAAATCGAAAAACACACGGATTTCATCAATATTTTCATTTGCTCGGTCATACTTTCTCTTATCACAATCAAAACAATAGGTTACAAGTATTACTGGTTCATGAAATGCAACAGAGATATTACTGTAACATTCACAGTTGTTCATTAAAAAATTACCAAATTATGATTAACTAAATAGTTTGCTTTTCTGCAGCCGTCAACCCATGCGCCTCCTTCCATTGCCAGTTACCAGCTATATGCAAAGTGATGAATTACCAACCACAGTGCATAAGTAAGTTCATCGTTACAAATACACAATTTTATTCATATCATAACTACTAAATCAGATCATTCCCTAAGAGGTGTGGACGTAAATCGATATAGATGCGATATCAACCAACTAAGTTTGATCATTTTTACTTAAGTTCTGAGAAAAATAGTCAATTAGATAAGCTTTTTACTAACACCAACATCGGTGTAGTTTCAGACAAACGCCTTACGTTGTATTGCTTAATGATCATTCACCAGATTTGTGGTAGAGCAACAGCGGCGCTAAACATTTAATGAGTTGTCCCGGCTTGCTTCGGTTTCCAAGTTTTTACTTTCCACTTCATTGCTTAGTGTGTTTTGACGAATCTGCTGCTAGTGAGAACCTGCAAAGTAAAGTGAATTGCTGTAAAGTGTTTTTTATTGCGATCATTGTGATGTTTGAATGTACATTCAACCAACATAAAAACAGCGCTTATCTCGCTTGCTTACGGTACTGACAATGTGTTATTTTAGCAACGAACCCCTGTCATGGACATCATTGTGGAGCTCATTCGATTTGCAAAGTCGTACATTATCAAGCAAAATGTGTCCGTAAGTAAATAGTACAGTACTGTGCAACATGCGCAAGAATGTTTTTTGCGACCCGTCAGGCTTTCAATACAAGTTGGCCTCTAAAGAAAAATAATCATTAAGTTAAAAGTAAAAGCAAAAAGCTCTTTGAAATTGTAGATACCAAAAAGACTTTTTATGTTTGTTTCGAGACAAAAAGCTGGAGAAGCTCGGCATATGACCCGCGAAACAAACATTTGCTTAATGAGATCCTTTTGCTGTTTTGAGCTGTGCAGGCCTAAACTAGCCGCACCATTTCATTTCGCTTTCAGCTGGATTTGCGTGAGATATCGCAACGTCAATCTTGATAGACACAGAGATGATTATGAGTGTTTTGACTACCGTGAAGCTGCACTCGATCAAAACTAATTATTCTTTTTGATAATTGTGTCTGAAAATGCAAGCATCCTACATTCGTAGAATCAACGAAAACTATTAACAACATCCCTGACAGTTTGCCAATAAATTGTGATTCAAGTCCAATAAGCTTGCTCTTACGTTTTTGTTAAGCGTTGGGATTAAACTTCTTGTTAAAGCTATGACTATGCCAGTATTAATGGCATTTTGTTTTAGCGACTAATCCTTGCCTTGGTCATATCTGTGGAGGTTATTCGGTGTGCAAAGTGATCGCATACCAACCAACTTGTGTCTGTAAGTATTTATATTGAAAACTAATGACGTGCTGACTCTGTTGGCACTGTCTGAACTGAGTACTTGAATATGTGTGCTATGGAAGTCAAGTTTAATCGATGTTTTTATGTCAAGTATTGGGGGGTTTACTTAGTTTAACTTATTTTACACAGATATAAATTTTTTTGTCAATAAACATTTGTGGTTAGATTTTCATTTTGTTTAGAATTATATGCTCTGTTTCTGTTTTGTAGCTACCTTTTTTATTACAAACGTTAATTGATTCTTTCGCTGTTTATGTGACTGCAAATCTGCATACGCCTTTTGCTAAACATCATTTTGAGCCAATTCCTAAATGAATCAATACTGATGTTAACTTTCAGTAAAAATTGTTGAGCTACGTTGCTTTAAAACGTTTTTTTTTTGCTTATCTGTGTATATGTTTTGGGATTAACAGCTGCATGTTGTTACAGCAACGAATCCTTGTCACAATTTCCCATGCCACTATCCTTTCCAGTGCAAAGTTATACACTATCAAGCGAAATGCGTCTGTAAGTACGCCTATGACTTGAATAGTTTTCAACCACTTTTAAATAGCACCAGCACTGCTTTAGTAAACACCCATTTTTATTGTTTTACTACCAAGTTATTTGTTGTGTAAGTATTTGGCTGCGAGACTCAAAAAGAATTTTAGCTTCTTTCATTCTAATGAAAAACAAAGCTGCAGTGCGCTGTATTATTGCTAGAGTTTATGACACTGTGGGCGGACTCGATTATTATCACCACTAGTTTTAAACCAGGGGTGCTCATAGTTTTCATGGCGCGGGTCACATTAAATGAAGTCTTGACATGCCGCATATAGGCCATCTTTGGGTCTTGGTGAAGACCTTTTCCTTCGGAGATTATTTTTCTAAAAGCAATTGTTATTTTTTTATTGCACTCAACATTCTGATCTCAAATTTTCTGGCGGACAAATTTTTTCAAGGCAAGTTCAAAGCGGCACTCGGTTGTCCCTGTTTTGACCAATGATAAATTTATCAACCACAAATGCCGTATTATACTCGTTTTTATATGAAGAGACCAGAGCACTAAATGACTATTCTTACCCCCTAAATTGGTGTTACTTCATATGGACTATCCTAATGACACCTCCAAAAGTGGACGTATATTAACAAAAGCGTCTAGCGTATGCTCGAAGTTTAAAAGTAGAAAATAACTTTGAGCGTAAAATCGACAATTATTTACATTTCCATCTTCATCTAGTTTCAACTTTCAGAAAAAACTCGTGCTTAAGTTGCAGTAAAGTACAAAGATCTCAATAATCAATAACAAGGGACTAGTTTAAGCTTAGTCAGGGCCCGTTCATCTTCATCCACAGGAGCTCTAAAATGAGGATTTCCATATGGCATAGGTGGTGATTTCCACACCTCAATTGATTATGCGTGCTGGGCTGGGCTGTGCTGCCAAATTACTCCTAGAAACTCAGCCGCTGTTTGATTCTGCAGACATACCTATTTTGAAATGCTTCTTGTTGCGGAACAACTCATAAATCAATAGCCTACAACCCATAATTCTAAGATCTTACTGCAACAGAGTGGGTATAAGCAATTTAGCTTTTAAATATGCGTTTTCGTTACCAAAAAAGTTTTTTTCGTGAGGTTGATCTATTTCTTAACCGGCTTCGCTTTTGTTGATAGCGCCATGCTTTGGACACCCTTGTCCACTACATGCTTTTTGTGTGACGTCACACTACCAGCCACGTTGCGTGTGCAAACCTGGGTTTAAGCCTCTCAACAGTGGATATGGATTAATCTGTAGAGGTATGCAATTTTTTTTGTTTGTGTAGCCTATATGATTATCACATGTTTTTACCCAGACTTGGCGGTTGAATGAGATGGAGCTAAGATTAGGTGGATTTTAACAGTAACATTTACTGCAAAGTCGTTGAGATTTGCAATGCTCATCTTTAGTGCTTGGTGCTACTTTTCAATGAAATAACTGTATGTTAAAATTCGTCTTGTATAAAAAAAGTAATCAAAAATTGCCATTTTCAAAGAGAACCCACTTGCATTAAAGCTATAGAAAACATCAAAATCCTGTTGCTCGTCCAAAACGTTGCTCTTCTCCAAATTTGATAACGTTATCTACCCAGAGAGACTTAAGCAATTTCTTACGGTATTGGAGAAAATAGTAAAAAGTCAAATATTTTTGCAAAAAATTTTGAACCTTGAATATTTCTTCCTTGACAAAAAATAAAGAACAACTTGTGTTTAATGAAGTAAGATGATACTGATACATCTCTCCTGTTAATGATGGCAAAATACAGTTTATCAGTTAAGGACCTGAGACAAATCGAAAAACTTGGCCTAAAGGTAGTAAGATGATATTGCGATTAGAATCATAAGGCAGCCTGCTGGGGGGACAAGCCAACTTGCTTTGATTGGCGTAATTAACTCTAAATTTTTTCAGCCCTGATCAAGGCAAAATTTAAATGTTTTCTGGTGGTAACAACACATGTATTATATCTTTTCTTTAAGCGATTTTGGTTTTTCTTCAACTAATTCGCTTGAAATGTGATCTACGCCGGAAAATGATATTCTGTCTATTGAAGTTTAACATTTTTCTAAGCCACGCATTTATTTTTGTAGTGGATCCCTGTTACATCAATACGTGCCATCGAAATGCTTACTGCCTCCCATCAGGATATGGATACCATAAGTACTCATGCACATGCAGCACGGGATACCTTGGAAATGGACATCTTTGTCGAGGTAGTTTACATTATATAGCTGGCCCTACCAACCTCACAATGCGTTATGCAAGTTTGAAAAAGCATCAAATGGTCATAGTTTATCAAAGTGATTATTGAAAGCCCTACAGGGATCAACTTTTGATGATGAACCTACCCCGCCCATTGTCACGCAATGAACAAAAATGTTAGAGACTGCATAGGGGCTTCGTGGTATTCAAGTGGGCACCCACTCGGTTTCCTGGTTGCTAAGTCATTAAAACAACTAAGGCTTTTATTTGATTGTGACAAAACTTTGAAGAAAACGATCGAATCCGTTAAAGCTAAACTTTCAAGGGTAAGAGAAAGAGCGTCACCACCGAAAACGCTGTTTTTTAAACAAACAATCAGATTAGAAGACGGTTGGACAAACAACCAGCACTTCAAGCCTTAGTAGCTTGTGTAAAAATACGCACGCATTTTCTCACTGACATGAGTATTTCTTCTTGTTTAGTGGACCCATGCTTTCGGCACAACTGCCATAGGCAAGCGCGATGTGTTCCAACTGCCAAGGGATATGATCCGTACACCTGTCAATGCCTTGAAGGATATTTCGGAAACGGAAAATCTTGCTCAAGTGAGTGTTTTGATTGTCTTGACGTCAAAGCGGTGAAAATTGTTGTTTTTAAATACGTAGACCTAATATTCAAAATGGGGCCAAACAAAAAACTTTTTTGAAAAAACGGGCTGAATCAATATGAGTTTTGGGGTAATTGTTCTTGCTGGTTGCAAAACTCAATGACAAACCGCTCCCGCTTCTAAACATGTGCATTTTCAAGTAGAAAATAGCATGTGATGTATAAGTTGGATGATGACTCTTTTTTATGCTGGTGGGTCCCGGACAAGGGCTCATTGTGCCTACTCGCTACTATATATATATAAATTACGTTCTTTTGGTTTGATTGCAGTTACACCATGAAATCGAGTTTGATTTCGATGGCGATTATTTTGTCTTGTAATCGTTTCGATTCCGAATACGATTATAATTACATTGTTTCGCAAAAATCAAACCAATGTTACAAACCCACATTGTTTAGAAAATGAAAATTTGTTTAGAAATCTCAGTCAAGTCTCACAAATGTCATCTGCATTGTATAAACTACCTTTCTCCTGGTCGAATACAACTAAACCCCACGCAATTGAATTTGATTGGGATTACGCGAAAATGCCTTAATGCTCGCAGATCACAAATTACCGATTGCGATTGCAGTCCTATAGAGCTTAGCTCGATACGGCAGAACAGACCTGCTATTTTGGTTTGTAGTTTATCTTCGTTACTTGTATATTACAGTTGACTACTGCTATAAAAGCGAGTGCGACCCCAATGCCATTTGCATCCCTCGTGGGTTTGATCAACAAACCCAAGGTGTTCCTGGAGGACAAGGGGGATACCAGTTTGGTTCACAAGGAGGCCCGCAGTTTGGTTCTCAGTTTGGCCTACAAGGAGGCAAACCGTTCGGACATCAACAGTTGGGCGGACAAGCACCTGGCCCTTCATTCCCTTGGCTCAGGGCCGGATACCAAGGAAAATTTCCATATACTTGTCAATGCCGACCTGGATTCGCCGGCGATGGAAACTTTTGTGTTGGTAAGTACAGCATCTCGTTGCCAATTATTCTTTCACTTGCTTCACAAAAGTGTAATCATAGACAAACATGAAAAAAAGCTATGTTCCAGAGCACGAAGGTTGGGCTCTTTAGAAATATTAGTAAAAAATGGCGGAACTAATATTATTTTTTATTTAACCAAGATACGTTTCAATTTACAATCTAGTAGAATAAGATTGAAAATGGCTAACGTATGATAACCAGCCACTCTTGCTTGAAGGAAATGCTTAAAATAGTCGATACTGTTTATGCAATTTTCAACTGAACCTAAAGTCGTATGGTCTTGTAGGAAAGTTAGTTTGCGAAGAATGAAAACAGAAAAATGCAGTAAAGATTCACAACAGCAAATGTCATCGCGTGCCTGAAAGATGTAAATTTTTGATATAAATTTTTTGCTCTCTTCCATCAAAAATGGCCACGAGAAAAAAAAACTGCATTGGTTTTGAGACATAAGGTTCATAAAAAAGTGCTGTCAAGTAGTACTCCTGTACATGAGAAATGATTTGGCTTTATGAACATCTGCGGTTTATCGTCCATCGCCAAACATTATCATTTTAGCTCATTTTAAGGTCACCCTGAGTTTGGGATTTTACCATTGCCTAGCCCCCACATATTATTCCATGCATTGTAGATTTTATTCGCGATTTGTCTGCAACCTGTCTCAACCCTGTAAAAGCCGATTTTCAATCGTGAAGCTGTGACATCACTATCTAAGTGCGATTTGCGTTATTTGTCCTCTTGGGAAAGACCCTTGAGGGTAACTCATTTGCTCGGTCGCAGTGCTTTTGAAAGAAAAGCACTTCCCAAGCAGTTGGCTATAGTTACAATTAACCGCACTGTAAATTGAGTCTAAAACAGTAGATTATCTAATTGCCTAAAGATAACACTGAATAATTTACTCAAACGTAGGTTATAAAAAGCTAAATTTATGCTTTGTTTGTTTTGCTTTCAGCTTTACCTCCTCCTGTGCTTCCTCGCTCAGCTAACGTAACTCAGATTCCCATTTCAAACAGCACGCAATCCTAAACAACTTGGTCTTGACAACGTACTCATCAAAAACTTTTCCCGAAAACGCAGTATTGTGTCGTTTCAATCTAAACTTTTGAAATCTATTTTATTTTGTTAGTTGTTTGCTAATATTGAAATGGGTAACGCTGAAATACAAACAACACTTCCTTTGTGTGGAGCATATCGTGTTGGTTGATTTTGTTGATAGCAAAAGGCTTGTTACTGCAGGGCTAAAACAGCAGAAAAAATCTCTAACTTCTCCTCCGGTGACGCGAGCCGCGATGGTCTGAGCCCCAAGATGAAGAGGAAGGTCTATAAACTAAGTACTAGGGCGTGACGCTGTGCCAGCAGGCACTAATCTGAAAAAGTGGAATTCAAAGTTACACTTCGGGATTAAACAGCAGCTTGCGCCGACAGCATTAAAAAATGAGTGGCTACAACGTCAAACGGACGAGAGCCACTTTACAGTATCCCAAACTCTTAGTCATGTTAATAAAAGTGTTTTTGCATTCTCCTGGTATTTTTCCAACCCTCCTTTCTCAATAAATCCTTTCGATAAGCTCCTAGAATTAATCCGTTTTTTATTTTTTAATTGCGCTTGATGAAGAGGATTGTTTGCAATACCTTATATTTTTATAATTATTGCATATTGATATACAGCCACAAAAGTTTACCAAAGAGCTCATAATATCTGTGCTTTTCCGTTTTGTGCCAACGGAAACTAATGTGTCAAAATTTTTCATTTGTTTTGAAGATTTTCTGCATTTGAGTTAAATAGGTCTTGACTCCATCGTTGGATCGAGAGGAGTGCGAGGAGATGCAAATTTTAGAAATTCTCAGGATGCCGCGTAAAAAATATTTTTCAGAAGCAGGCTCAAATTAATCAAAAACCGCGCTTTTTGTTATGAAATTTTTAGATCAGCGAATGTATTAATCACAGTAGCAGATGAAATAATTTGATGTGGTACTACCCCCGGTATTAAATTTTCAAAGGCATAAATTGGAGGTAGCTCTTTTGCGACATCTTGCGATAATAAATTATGATTAAACAGTGGCAGAAAGTTAACTTGGATATTACCATGCGTTTAGCAGTAATCTGGTTTCGTCAGAAAAGTATAAAAAATTGTCTCAAACGCTTGATGCAACCGATAACCATTGCAACAGGCTAAGTCCAAAAGGTTGCTGACAAAAGACAGCAAAATTGTTTTCTCGCTATTAACTGAATGAAATAAGCAGTTGCTAAAATGAAATCGTTTGTTTATAAACAAAAATCAGGTAGCTTTTGATCGTATCATGTTTATACAGACAATTCTCTTTGAACGTTTGTAGTGTTTATCTAATAAAACATTAGTGCCGACACTCTTGGAACTTGCTTTAAAGCTCTTTTTTGAGTTTAGTAAAAAGCCTTTGCTTTACAATTCAACATGTTGCGACATAGGACGAGCCATATCGAAGGGTATATGTACAGGCCTGTGGCTCATGCAGGCAGAAATAAAAGTACAGGATTTTCATTCGTGGTTGCAGTATTAACGTAGAATAAAAGGATGAAAATTTTCTGTTTGCTTTACCTTTCTCTTTGGTTGACACACAAGGTAATTGCCCTGCTTTGAAGCGGTGTGCTCATCACTTCATTCTATTACAACCCTACCACAATAAGCTACTCAGTTTTTTAAGAAGTTCTTCTAAGCTTTTTGTTTTCAAATTTTTTGACACCTTTCTAAGCTGACATTCGGATTATTTGATAAAGACTATTATTGTTATTACTGTACAAAAAAAATCTGTCCAATAGGTCTTTCTCTAGCATTTGTTGATCTAGTAGTTCTGCTTCTTTGAGTCTTAAATTGAGAACAAACTTGGTAAATGGGAAACACTTATTTCATATTTTACGCAACACAAAATAAATCATTTATAAAGGAAACTAAAAAATAGAATCTTGCAATGCGTCAACACAATTCGAAATAAAGCAAACGTTCTTTGCTTTTCAGTTTGCTATTTAGGCTGTTTAGTCAGTAGCCTGCGAAATCAAGATATAAAAAGTAACAAAAACTACAAAAGTTTTGTACAATCAAAGGACAAAGCTCGGCTGGTAATAGATTTTGATCCAGTAGCGTAGATGACATGGAAATGCAACAAAAACAAAAATTGAAAATAACGGATTGATTGGTTGTTGCCTCTTTTCTTCTTCCTTTAATTTCTGCTCATTAGTTTAGTGAAAGTGCTTTTTGTTGGCAAGACCTAAAATATTAACAGAAACATGTCAGCAGGTATAATGCACTCTCCGGCGTTAACTGCAGGTTTGAGCTAAATTTTCTAGCAATTATTCATTGGCTATAATAAAAAAAACGATTTTGAATACAGTAATAATATTCAGACATTATGATGCATATGAACATCAGCTAAAGAGAGAAAAATAAATATTTGTCAAAGAGAGAAAATTGAGTCAAGCACGGTTTGTAATAAACGTAGTTCTTTAATCAGAATTGCAATCATGCTTTAGAGTAAATAATTCAAACTTACAGAAGTGGTAATGATCTGCACAACAGTTTCCTTGTTTTTCGCAAAGAGCGTGGCACTGGCATCCTTTGTATTCTCTTGTGTAAGTTCCACAACGGTTTTGACAAGAGTCAAGGCCTATAGTAATAGAAAGTTCAGTTATAGCGTCTAGTGTTTTAGCTATTTTTGTTTATTTCATCAACACTTCGTTGTTTGCAATTGGAGATGGCGAAAACGATTAAAAAGTTACGAGTAGGCCTCTGAAGTAAATGTATTGCGAAGCAAAGTCAGAAATCAAAGCAAAACGATATTTTGTAATGATTTTCACTCGATCGAAGCAAATACTGCAATTTTTTTGTCTCCAACTATTTTGTGTCCCAATCTCTTCTAACCGCAGTTCTGATTTGTACCAGGGTATTAAAAAACTTACAGAAACTACTACATATATATATATATATATACATACATATACGCTTATACCACACACTCACTTGAGCATTTGAAACCATCGCCAAAGTATCCTTTGTTGCAAACGCATGTGTATCCCCAGAACAAAGCCGGTTTGCAAGTCGCGTGTTGGTGGCATTTGTTTCCGTGACATACGTCGCCTACGAAGAAGTTACTGTAAATAATCAGCTATTGCTGACTTGAGGGGTATATTTGTTTTTTCTAGTGGAGGGGTTGACAGATTTAAAATGAAAACGTCGGAAAAATAAGTTCAGCCAATACCAGAAAGAGAAATAGACAAACAAATCAAAAAAGTAAAAGTTTATGCACATTTGTGGAAAAATTTTAAAAGTTGAAAGTAGATTTCAATGTTCATGACGACACAAAGTCTTACGTGTGCAAACGTATCCGTTTCCATTGTAGCCTGGATTGCATTTACACACGGGTTGGTAGTTTTTAACTGTACAGGTGGCGTGGAAGTTGCATGCGTGATGGCGGCACGGGTCGATTGCTGAAAAAATGCAATACTTTTTGAAATGAAATAGTAGTACAATACTTTTTATCTTAAAAATACTGTAGTAATTTTCTTTAGCCTTTTTCCTGCCCAAAAAATGTCGTGTTTGTTTTATTTGAAGCAGAGGCAAGAAGAAAGCCATTTTTTTAGCAAAATGTGCTAAATATATTCTTCGCGATATTTACTTAGCATTGAGCCGAAATCAACACAATCACATGATTGGCGATTGTGCTTACAATCAACATCACAGGCAATTTTGTGCTTTAACTTTTCAAACAAAAGACTTCAACGTAAATATTTATTTGACGTCAACACATGAACTTGTCACAAAGCAAAACATTACTTCGTTTAATTGCTATGTGTCACTAGACAGACAATCAACTAAGCCACTTAATACTTACGGCGGCACTTTATGCCATCGCCGGTGTAACCATCTTTGCAGACGCAGACGGCTTTTTGGCCGTATCCACTTGAGCAGGAAGCATATTGGGAGCACTTGGCAAATTTGCAGGGGTCGATTTCTGTTTGGATAAAAAATAATTACTTTTAAACGAAACCAAAGAGTTACAAACAAAGTGTACAACAAAAATTTTGGAGTGACAAATGTCAAGGTAAAAAAGATAATCTTTAAGATTTTAATTGAGGTTTACATGTCTTTCAGAATTTACGCTTTACATCAATTTGTAATGTACGTTTGACCAACTATATTACACATAAATAATCAAGTGTAAGAAGGTGCTTTATCACTGATAATGCAAAAGACAGAAGTTGCTCCCGACATTGTCATAAATCTTTTTGAAAACTTAGGGAAAACTGTGATAAGGACCCCCACTTTTTTAACAGCGTCATTTCATAACAATGCAAACATGTTTGAAAGTTTTTATAAACAAGGAGCTCCCCTGCAGATTTGGTAGAGTGTCCATCAGCATTACAAAGTCATTGTGACTGCAAAATCACTTTATTATGTAGCATATTTTCCAGAAATCTTCAGTTAACCTCCCAAAAAAACTTCTTTTGACCACCGGTTGGAAACCACTGCGCTATTTATCTCCGGATGGCTAACTTGTGATAATCAATTTATTATTTTAATCATCAACCTACTTATGCATTTTCGGCCTTGAGCAACGTATCCTTCATTACACTTGCATTTGTACGAGTATCCATTAGGCAAACAGCTGGAGTAGGCTGGGCAAAGATGGTTGTAGCATGGGTCGTGAACTGATAAATACAAACATAAAATAAGCTAATGGCATAAATCATATCTACTCCACAGCAATACATCTGAGATTTTAAGGCACTCAATATACTCTCATTAGAAGTTCGAGCGTAATGTTGATGCTTTTAATTTCATTTTTTTATGGCTAATTTTTATGACTTACCAACACACTCTTTGCCATTTCCTCTGTATCCAGGCTTGCAACGGCAAATGTGGCCGTGGCCGAACAATGTGCGAGAGCAGATAGCATGTTCATGGCATGGCTTGGCGAAGCACGGGTCGGAGTCTGTAAAAATAGCAAAGAGTTATTGACGTTATTTCAAGTCAACCAATCGGCTAATAATGGCTTACGTTTGCAGTAAAGTCCATTGCCAATGTATCCTTTGTTGCAACTGCATTGGTAGCGGTGCCCTTTGGGAATGCATGTAGCATATTGATGACAGTTATGACTTTTGCATGGATCAATTTCTGAAACAATCATTAATCATAGTTAATTGACGATAATATTCAATTTTTAACACAATTTGACTTATAAGCAAACGCTGCATTAAGATTCTCCGTTTACTACAGTTTCAAATGCTCTTGTCCTCTGCTATAAGAGCATCTCTTGAAGTGAAAACTCATAATTGCAAGTGAAAACTTTATTTCATAGTGTTGCCTTCATGTAATACTTACTCTCACAATATTTCCCGTTGCCCGAAAAACCGCGGTTGCAAGTGCAAGTAAATACGTTTCCATATCCTCTGTTGCAAGTGGCGTATTGATGGCAAGGTTTGGCAAGACATGGATCGGGTTCTGTTTAAAATAGAAAAGTTGCGGTGATGTTGATTTGTAGGCATTAAATTGTGATTAGAAAGTGTATTTTGTTTTCTGAGCTACATTATTCTAAATGTCTTCAACAGAATAATTACGGTTGTCGATGAATCGAGCTGAAGCTTACACTTTTGACACGTTAAATCAATTGGAAACATCAAAAGTTGTTTTCACGCTTTCTGCACGCAAGCAAATGTATATCAACTATGACGTTAATAACAAAATACTGAAATGTTGCATACTTTCGCATTGAAAACCATTTCCAACAAATCCATCCTTGCAACGGCATTGATATTGGTGATATCCTTTCGGAACGCAAATGGCATGAGCGTGACAATTGTGTTTGCTGCATGGGTCAGCTCCTGAGAAAAAAAAGATGAATATTCGTAACAAGTAGATCTGGGTAAGCAAAATACTTTAATCGCACTGGTTTAAGGGCTGTAAAATAAGAAATATTATCAAGTGAAACAGCCAAATTCTAATATCGACTTTGAATATTATTCAATCAAGTCATATCACGTTTACGAAATGCGCTCTCCACTCAGTGTAGGCGCGATGCTGCAAGAAGCTCGCCACCTCTGTGACAACCATTGCAAAAGTAGCCATGTAGCAAGGCAAAAATACTCTTGAAACACGATTGTGTTATAGGACAATTACGGTAATAAGGCGGTGTACCAACAGATGTACAAAGCCAGTTACTCACGTTCGCAATACACTCCATTGCCTGAGTATCCCTTGATGCATTGACAAGTATAGCTATACGCTAACCCTGGGGTGCAGATTGCATATTGATGGCAAGGTTTGGCTCCACATGGATCGGGACCTAGAACAGAAATATCGTTTTATTCTTTTAAATGAACACAAAGTAGAATTGTAGTTGAAATACAGACTTTGTGTAAGTATTATGACTAACTTTATCTTTTCCTGATAAAACGAAAGATAAACGAAAAAAAAGAATTCATTTTTGAAAAAATTACAAACAAAGTTACAAATTTTACATTGAAATTATTTTTTCTGAATTTTATTTACAGAAATATTTCGTTTCAGAAGTTCTCCCTGTAAATAACATCCCACAAACTTACGTTCGCAATACTTTCCATCACCAAAATATCCTTTATTACAAGTGCATTTAGCAATAAGTTGGTGATGAGGTCCGTACACCTGCTTGCAAGTGGCATATTTGTTGCATGGGCTAGGGATACATGGATTTTGTGCTGCAAAAAAGTGTTGTTAATAAGGTAAAAAGTGTATTAGTATTATGGTTTATTAAAAAAAGCATTGTCAAATTTTACAATAACACAACAGCAAGCCTTTTATCTTAACAAGCATTTAGCTTTTTAACGAGATTACTATGAACGATATAACATAAACTTACGATTGCACACTTTCCCGTCACCGCTGTATCCTGGGTTGCATTTGCAGGTGGCAATGGGTTGATGGTGCGGTCCGTAGGTCTGTCTGCATGAAGCGTGTTTGTGGCATGGGCTGGGAATGCAAGGATCTTGTACTGAAATCAAATGATGGCAAATTAGTATCACTGGGAAAGCGACATATCTTCTTATTTCATGGTTGCTATTACTTAATTTTTTGAGTTTTTGAGGGGTCATATACTCCTCTATCATTAGATACTCTACATTTCAATTCCTAGCATATTACATTTACACCAAAAATCTCGATTCTAGAATGTGACATCTTATGTTATTAAAAATTTAAACTTACGTCTGCAATCTTTTCCGTTTCCAGTGTATCCTGGGTTGCATATGCAGGTGGCAATGGGTTGATGGTGCGGTCCGTAGGTCTGTCTGCATGAAGCGTGTTTGTGGCATGGGCTGGGAATGCAAGGATCTTGTACTGAAATCTTTTGTCCTAAAATAAAAAGAGTCACGAATTAACTTTAATAGGTCTATTTCACACACCTTAATATGTGTCCTTATTTGCTGCTTTGTTTTGTAATGTTTGTTTAGTTTGGAAAAGATGTTCCTTCAATTTATCGTCAAGTCAGGCAAGTTTGATTGAATCTTGAACTGCAATGAATTTCTAGCAATTGACTTTTTTAAATGTGTAATGACCATCCAGTGTACTACACTAACTTTAGTCTACGTTGCTGCTTTTACACTGTAAACGTTTCTCTAAAGTAGAGTTTGAATTGAAGTATTTCATTTTTGAAACAAAACTTAAGATAAAAAAAAAGCTATAAATGATTCGATTTTTGTGTATACATCGTTATCATATCTTACGTCTGCAATCTTTTCCATTTCCAATGAACCCTGGGTTGCATTTGCAGGTGGCAATGGGTTGATGGTGCGGTCCGTAGGTCTGTCTGCATGAAGCGTGTTTGTGGCATGGGCTGGGAATGCAAGGATCTTGTACTGAAATCAAATGATGGCAAATTAGTATCACTGGGAAAGCGACATATCTTCTTATTTCGTGGTTGCTATTACTTAATTTTTGAGTTTTTGAGGGGTCATATACTCCTCTATCATTAGATACTCTACATTTCAATTCCTAGCATATTACATTTACACCAAAAATCTCGATTCTAGAATGTGACATCTTATGTTATTAAAAATTTAATCTTACGTCTGCAATCTTTTCCATTTCCAGTGTATCCTGGGTTGCATATGCAGGTGGCAATGGGTTGATGGTGCGGTCCGTAGGTCTGTCTGCATGAAGCGTGTTTGTGGCATGGGCTGGGAATGCAAGGATCTTGTACTGAAATCAAATGATGGCAAATTAGTATCACTGGGAAAGCGACATATCTTCTTATTTCGTGGTTGCTTTTACGTATGACGTTTGCTGAGTTTTGATTGGGTTTTAATTTTTTATCTTGAAAGTTATTCACATGTTTCTAAATTTTGAGCTACAATCAATGTGCTATTACTTAATTTTTTGAGTTTTTGAGGGGTCATATGCTCCTCTATCACCAAATACTCAATATTTTGGATGCCAGCATGGTACATTTACACCAAAAATATTGATTCTACAATGTGACATCTTGTATTATTAAAAATTTAAACTTACGTCTGCAATCTTTTCCGTTTCCAGTGTATCCTGGGTTGCATTTGCAGGTGGCAATGGGTTGATGGTGCGGTCCGTAGGTCTGTCTGCATGAAGCGTGTTTGTGGCATGGGCTGGGAATGCAAGGATCTTGTACTGAAATCAAATGATGGCAAATTAGTATCACTGGGAAAGCGACATATCTTCTTATTTCGTGGTTGCTTTTACGTATGACGTTTGCTGAGTTTTGATTGGGTTTTAATTTTTTATCTTGAAAGTTATTCACATGTTTCTAAATTTTGTGCTACAATCAATGTGCTATTACTTAATTTTTTGAGTTTTTGAGGGGTCATATGCTCCTCTATCACCAAATACTCAATATTTCGGATGCCAGCATGGTACATTTAGACCAAAAATCTCGATTCTAGAATGTGACATCTTATGTTATTAAAAATTTAATCTTACGTCTGCAATCTTTTCCGTTTCCAGTGTATCCTGGGTTGCATATGCAGGTGGCAATGGGTTGATGGTGCGGTCCGTAGGTCTGTCTGCATGAAGCGTGTTTGTGGCATGGGCTGGGAATGCAAGGATCTTGTACTGAAATCAAATGATGGCAAATTAGTATCACTGGGAAAGCGACATATCTTCTTATTTCGTGGTTGCTTTTACGTATGACGTTTGCTGAGTTTTGATTGGGTTTTAATTTTTTATCTTGAAAGTTATTCACATGTTTCTAAATTTTGAGCTACAATCAATGTGCTATTACTTAATTTTTTGAGTTTTTGAGGGGTCATATGCTCCTCTATCACCAAATACTCAATATTTCGGATGCCAGCATGGTA
Source organism: Trididemnum clinides (assembly GCA_963675345.1). Lineage (NCBI taxonomy): Eukaryota > Metazoa > Chordata > Ascidiacea > Aplousobranchia > Didemnidae > Trididemnum > Trididemnum clinides. The sequence goes on along the minus strand of OY776300.1, from coordinate 13,069,274 downwards.
CATTTAGACCAAAAATCTCGATTCTAGAATGTGACATCTTGTATTATTAAAAATTTAAACTTACATCTGCAATCTTTTCCATTTCCAGTGTATCTTGGGTTGCATTTGCAGGTGGCAATGGGTTGATGGTGCGGTCCGTAGGTCTGTCTGCATGAAGCGTGTTTGTGGCATGGGCTGGGAATGCAAGGATCTTGTACTGAAATCAAATGATGGCAAATTAGTATCACTGGGAAAGCGACATATCTTCTTATTTCGTGGTTGCTATTACTTAATTTTTGAGTTTTTGAGGGGTCATATACTCCTCTATCATTAGATACTCTACATTTCAATTCCTAGCATATTACATTTACACCAAAAATCTCGATTCTAGAATGTGACATCTTATGTTATTAAAAATTTAATCTTACGTCTGCAATCTTTTCCGTTTCCAGTGTATCCTGGGTTGCATTTGCAGGTGGCAATGGGTTGATGGTGGGGTCCGTAGGTCTGTCTGCATGAAGCGTGTTTGTGGCATGGGCTGGGAATGCAAGGATCTTGTACTGAAATCAAATGATGGCAAATTAGTATCACTGGGAAAGCGACATATCTTCTTATTTCGTGGTTGCTTTTACGTATGACTTTTGCTGAGTTTTGATTGGGTTTTAATTTTTTATCTTGAAAGTTATTCACATGTTTCTAAATTTTGAGCTACAATCAATGTGCTATTACTTAATTTTTTGAGGTTTTTGAGGGGTCATATGCTCCTCTATCACCAAATACTCAATATTTCAATTCCTAGCATATTACATTTACACCAAAAATCTCGATTCTAGAATGTGACATCTTATGTTATTAAAAATTTAATCTTACGTCTGCAATCTTTTCCGTTTCCAGTGTATCCTGGGTTGCATTTGCAGGTGGCAATGGGTTGATGGTGGGGTCCGTAGGTCTGTCTGCATGAAGCGTGTTTGTGGCATGGGCTGGGATGGCACGGGTTTTGCACTTAAATAAAAATACAAAAATTATAACTTCTTGGTGATTTGTTTTAATAATTGTTGTAAAGACGCTTGTACCATTAAGTTGAAACAATTACATGTAGCCAGGCCATATATGCTTGGATCACTGCAACAGATTTTCTGGGTGAACTTGAGATGCATCGTACAGTAGAAGTAGAGAAATATTTTGCTTACGTACAATGATCCAACTTTGTTGATTTTAAGTTCAAAATGTTAAAAAGTGGACCTAAAAGTAACTACCTGATGCTTCAAAAAAACTTGAACAACTAAGCTAGGCTTGAAGAAAATTAATGAAATTATTTAAAAAGCGTTTAATTGCTTTGTATGGACATACATTTTTATAATTAATCCATCAATTAATAACAACAATCATGTTTTTAAGATTTAATTAGGTTGCCGAATAGCCAGAATTTTTGATTAACCATAATTATTTTTTGTGGGGGTAAAAATCGTTTGAATGAATCTATTGTGAGTGATTCAGCTCAGAGACAGGAAAACAAGTTTGGTTTACAATTTTGCAGATTTATTTTGCGTTATTACACCTATTTTTCATGTACACAAATCACGCTTTTATCCATCATAATTATATCACGTGTTTTATGTAGTTGGTGGAAGTTCTAACAGCTCAAAACAACCACACGAAAGAAAAGAAATAAAAAACTACACCCTCCACTCTTTGTGAAATATTTAGATGATTTTTTGACCCAAAGCAAGTTTTGAACGCGATATTCTTCACCAAAATAAATTTATTTTTGCGATAGAAAAAAATTCAACTTAAACGATCTACTCACGACTGCACACGTTGCCATCACCGGTGTATCCAGGCCTGCAAGCGCATTTTCCGTTCACACACATTGAATTGATAGGACACTGAACGTAAGCGCAAGCATTGATGCCTGAAATAATGTTAAATATCAAGTAGAAATGTTAGGAGTAAAACGAGCTCTTCGACTAAAATGCTCAAGCGCGCTAGAAAAGAATGCTGGTCAACAGATCCGCAGTCAGAGAATATCATTTTTGTTTAGAAAAACGCTTTCTACACAGGTCTTTTCTGCAAAAGTTAGCCAAATTGTACTTTGTTTTCTTCTGAAAAAAAGTGTCCCTCGGACGTTGCTCTAAAAAGTTGTTTCCAGGAGAAAATATTTTCTCAATTCTCCTTTTAATTGCCGTTCTCCTGGATAATGGAATGCGCTCACAGCCAAAAGATCAATTATTGTATCTGGTTTTTGCTTTTGTCATATAAAGTGCATTGTAAGGTATATTAATGTGAAAAATGAAACCATTAATCGTTCAAATAAAAACGAAAAAATTTTTTGTGCTTACCAAACAGTGCAATCAACTCAATAAACTGAGGCACTTAAAACTCCCTCAATTTATTAAGTTGATTGCACCGTTTGTGCAATTATTTATAGAATAATTCTTGTTACACAGCACTACTTACGGACACATGCGGTTTTTCCGTCCCCAGTGTACCCGGGGATACATGTGCACTGAGCATCATAACCGGTGTAGGTGCAGGTGGCGTATTGGGCGCAGGGAGAAGGACGGCAGGGGGTGCTTTTTTGTGTGTCGACAACTGAATAAAAATTGAAAAGTTATTCCAAGAACTGCATGGCAGCTTAGAGCACAGCAAAAAATACTTAAATTATATTTAGAGGTTGACATTTTGATATCTTTCATTAAATGAAGTCATTTTCTAAAAGGACGCTTTGTAGCGTAAAAATCGTTTTGGGACCAATTTATTTCAGCCAGCTGTGCTATGACTTGCTAGATAAATTGAAAAGCTTCAGTTTAAAAAAAACATTACCAGAATTTTCTTCAGTTCCATCTAACCGCTTGCGTTTTCATTAGCCACTAAATTATTTCGTTAATCGTATATTTCTCAAATCGATTATTTTGGATTGTATTTACTATGACAAAGGTTCTAGGACACGTACCCCTTCGGACACTTACCCCCGTTCATATCTGAATTACACAATAAAAAAGCTGTTAATCATAATCACTATTTCTAATCCTAACCCCATGACCGGGGATATGTGAGCGAGGGGTAAGTGTCCCGGTGGTATCTATCCTGTTCCATGACGAAATATATCGATTAAAAATATAACAATTAATTACCGTGTTATGAGTTTAGTGACACATTTGGCTCAATCACTTACGTTCGCAGGTATTTCCATCACCAGTGTAACCTGGTTTACATGTGCACGTAAAGTTTTCACCCGTGCTGGCACAGACGGCATCTCTTGAGCAGGGAAATGGTTTTCGTAGACATCGGTTCGTTTCTGGAATATGGAAAAATGGTTTCCTGTACTTTTGCTATTTGCAACTTTCTCTTCAGAATCTTAAATTTCTCAATCAGAGCATTGCATAATTTGAAACAGCAAGAATGGTTGACGAAATTGTGCGCAAAAATTGTTAAAAAGTAACGATAAATGTTTCATTAAACCAATAAATTGGCTAATGCTTTACTTTTTTATAAATTCATATAAAATCGAAAAAACTAATTGTTCTCTGACAAAAAGAATATCAAATTTATTCCGGGTTTAGCATTCGCTTTCAGGAATGGTAACAAAATTGCGGCGCATTGCAAACAACGTCAAGATCTTCTAGATTCTTCTAACAGTGATTTTGTAATGATCTAAGTGATATATGCCCAATTTAAAAGCTTACCTGGTGTGCTTGCGATAGTTAATTGAACCAGGCAAACAATCCCAAAAAGCGTCGACAGCTTTGTGAATATCATAGTTTTAATTCTAAAGCACTCTTTGCTTTTCTTCTTTGTTTTTTCTTTATCTCTGTTTTTGATGAGAAGAAGGTTGTGAAGTGACAATTGAAAGCGTCGCGCCTGTTTTTATATTGCGGTCTACAAGCCACGTGACTCATCTAGACTGCGTAATTGGACAAATTTGTTTGGTTTCTCGTTTCTTTGGTTGGTTTCTGTGAATCAAATTTTGAATGCAATTCAAATATGGCCACTGAGGCTTTGAACTGATAATTTTTCACGAATTCTTTGATAATTGTCTGGATACTTGAGTCAGCCTACGCGTTGGGATTTTAGAAAAAGTTTTTTCCTGAAGAGAGTGTAAAATTTTTCCTGTTATAAACGTAAAACTTGCCTCTCCGAGAAAAAAAGTATTTTTAAAGTTTTCTGTGTTGTACATTTTTTTGCTTCCTGGACAACAGCTTGCATCTACGCTGATGTTACTTGCAGATTCACCACTAGACAAAAAAACTAAAAGAACGTCAAAAAATATTGCAAATTGATTAACAATGTAGTTTACTGATTACTTTATTATTGTGAACATAAATATTAGACGTAAATTAATACTTGTCTATAATGTATGATGTCTTGAATAAATTTTAGCTTTGAATTTTAGAAGGGTGGGCCACATCACTTTTTAAATTTTATAAAATGAGTTTTTAAGTATTTGTTTGTTTTCGTGTTTACTTACAGTTTTCTGGTTTATCATAACTAAAATTTTAGTAATATTAGCATTTGATAGCGTCCCAGTGTTAAAAATATTAGGGAAGATAATATTTTTTAATGTCGATTGGCCTTCGGATTGTGTTTTTTGAGTTTGGCTCAATCTAAAGTCAACAATTAAAACATAGTCTAGGTAACTTTAGAAAGTTCTTTTGGGAGGATTGGTAAAAAGCAAACAATTTTTGCCATAACTTTTCATCGAAAATTTATCAGTAAATATTTGAATATAACATTACAAGAATAACTTTTTCAATGATTTAAAAATTCGTGTACACAGATAAAAATTTTCGTGCAGCAGCTGCGTGAACGATGAAAAATTTGAGCTTGTGTCAGGGCAAAGTCGACACATCACGGAAGCTCTTTTCAATAAAACCTCGTTTTTTTACAGTAAGCGGAGGAATCGCAGGCCGAATCGCAAAAGTGACGAACATCCATTGCCACGAATTTGTCAAATATGAAATGCGTCATAAAAAAACAAAACAAATCGCGCTGATTAGCGTTGGCTTTAATGAAAAATTATTTTTTAATCATATCTGGTGTGGTTCTGCTAAGTGGTCTCAAACGTGTTCTTCTTTTGTCGTTGGAAAAAATTTGAAGAACAATTAGTGAATTCGCTAAGTACATAAATAACATGTTAATCTAACAAAACATTAATGGGACCCAAAATTAAAATTACAGGTTCTGGCCCATGAAGTGGCATTGTCGGCAGAGATTAAAACAAAAGTGGCAAATTTAATTCAATTAGTTCGAATCTTTTATTCGCATTTAAATTTTTTTCAGTTTTTGATGATTTTTCGATTTAGGTAACATTTGCAAAATTTTTTTATTATTTTATAAGTTTATTTACAAATAATTCTTAGATTTCATCTACAAGTAGTAAAAGTTATGCGAATTCGAAACCTGGTAAGAAAAACGGTAAGTTTTCAAAACAGGGGGATAACTTCAGCGATTTCGGCTGTAGAACAAGCTTTATTCGAGACTTAGAAATCAATTTGGACGTATCTAACATCTTTTTGTGCCCGACAAAAGAGAGGAAATGGCAAGAATTTAAAGAGGAAAAAATTTTAATGGGCTTTTTGATCCTCAAGAAGCTTGATTGCTAATCAATTACAAGCCTATTTTAAAGCAAAGAACTATAGCTTTGTTTTGCGCACTTCGAAGACGTTTCTGTAAACTTTTAATTAAAAAGAAAATTATGTAATAGTTTTAAAAATTGCTCAATTTTAATAGATAGAGAAAACAATGAAAAGTCTAAACACTTTCCACGAATCTTCCGCTAGTGACGTATTATTGATTTAGTCAGGCAATTTGCAATGGTCAGGCGAATTCGGTTGAAATTAAACTTATCAAAAGCCCTCTACATTTGTGACTATTGCATATATTCAAACTACACACATGCTTTGAATACGGGCCCAAGAGCACCAGCTTTCTTTCATTCTGAAAAGAATAAACTGAAAAGAAATGCATTATAGTCATTTCATTCACTATAGACTAGACTAGCAAATAAACAGTTGCTTATAGATTCCTTATTTAGCATGTTTACAAAAAGCAAACGCCATTCGCTCCCTACAGTTATTTAATTTTAAGCAAGGTTGCCCAAAATAAAATTCGCTGCCTAATTTTAATTTATTGTGGTTGATTACTTTTCGCCAATCCATGGCCGACCCCAAACGCTTTTCATCATTTGTCAATATTTTTTTTATTTTGAGGGTTGCTTAACATTATGTATTTTTTGATAAATATAATATAAACAACAACTTTGTATTCTAGCTTTTTGTTATAAGACTGCTGTTTTCAGGTTATATTTTTTGGGATATGACGGTTTTGTAAAAGTTTATTGGAGAACAAATTCCTAACAAGAAATTAAAAGTGTAATTTTTGTCCAAATCAACGGAATTATGAAATCAATGTATTCACTTTGCTCTTTTGTGTACGTAGCTGCTACTATAAGCCAAATGAGAACTGACTGCTGATAGGAGGGATTTGGAGGAGGATGACCCAATGGAAGAGAAAGAATGTGAAGAACATCAGGTTTCAGAGAGATGCAAATTATTAAAACTTCAATTTTGGGGGAAACGTTGATGTATCCTTTTCCGCATTTTGCTTCTTGTTTCCTGCCACTTTAACCAGTGGCATCTCCAGAATTCTCGACTCCACCTTCCCGTTACGAATTCAAACGTGCGGTCACAAAATTGAAAAGCATCATCTTAAAATCTAAAGTATCAAACAAGTCTTCAACTAAGTTTTTCTTTAATTTCGGAAGTGTTTTCAAAATAAAATTGCTTGACGCGAACTTCTCCCTCATGGTAGCCGAGCGGACTGCAGCCACATCTCTGCCTACGACGGTTGAAAAAGTAAGTTAAACTATTTGGCAAGTTATCTTACGTTTACTGATTTGTCTCTCGCAATCTGCAATCTTGCAATTACACATTATGAGTTTGAATATCAGTGGAAATTATTGTCTTACTACGTGCGGTTCACCGATGTAATGCGCATTAAAAGCTGAAATTAATCTAATTAATAAAGAGAGTAAACACATATTTGGAACCTTGTTTTAAAGCGTCATATTTGTCTGTACACTTCCCAAAAAGCAATGCAAAAGGCTGAACAGGTTATGATGGTACACAAACCATCATCCACCTGATTGCGGCTCCAAACAACGTTTAAAAGATCACCAATAAGCTTAATACAATAAAGAGTGTGGAATTAAAAATGGTATTTTCCTAAACCCAACCTTTAATTGTTGCACGTTTTTATGAGCGCTATCGGCCTACTTATGGAAGAAGCTAATTAAGATACGTATAAAAGTTTTAAGCGTGATTTTTAAAGTTTTAAATAAAAGAGCACTTCAATACACAATGTCCAATTGTCCTCACAAAGTGGTTAGGTAATGAAAGGTTCTTTAGTGATTTGAATTCTCGGAATAACAAACAATTTCATTCAGTCTTGATTCAAATTTTTTGCCACTTGCGAAGTGTTTTACAATGCGCACCAGGAAGAAAAAATGTATAAAAATTCTACATCAACTTCGGCTGGGTTTGCATATAATGGTTTTCGCAACCAGGCATCAAACTTCTTACCGATATTCAGAGCAGGTTTTGAGACCAGGCTTTAATGCTTGATAGTGAGTGCGAACAGAGCGGCGGTTTCTTCTTTCTCTTCGCACTCACTTTCACTCAGCGAAAACTCGCCTCAAAATCTGCTCCCAATATCGGTGAGAAGTTTGATACCTGTTTGCGAAAACCGCTACTTGCAAATGCAGCCTCAGTGCAAGCTGGGTTAGTGACGATGGCAAGAATGGATATGGTCCAGTCATTATGTAAAACAGGTTTTGGCATCGCAGCGAAAACATATTTGTTTTTTTAAGTAACATCTTGCAGTTTGGGCAAAAAGTTTTGAGAGGCAGTTTGAGTTGGATTAATTTAATGAAGATGTACAAACCCCATTGAGAGAATTACGGCCCTGTCTCTGTGGCGCATTTGAAACCTTTGCTTAAGTTAGGAGAAAAATTCGAAACAAGTTAAAAAATTTATTTGTTGCTAAAATCAATAGCTTTTGAAATAGTTTATTTTACCATATTATATCAAACAAATTCCAAATAATTCTAAAAATTCATAAATGCAACTGCACAAGTTGCAGGTTGTTGTTGCTAGTTGGTACTGTGGTTGTAATTGTTCACAAAGGTCGTTGCCATCCTTGAATTAATACTCTTATAATGGCTGACCTATTTATAATAATGAATTAATCACAGTTGCTTAACATACAAAAGCAACGAAGCTCACGATTCATTTGTGAAATGCAGTCTGTCCTTAAATAGAATGTAATTTCAAAAGTTTCTTCGTAAATATTTTCGTAAACAAAAATAGAAATTACTGGTAATTCTAGTGCCCCTAACCTCGTAATCATCATGAGGTTACCGGCTGCTGCCCACTCAAATCCGAATCCCGGTGGCGCCATCTTTGTAATTGAAAGTCATATATGTGTAATTGATTCAAAAACTAACTTAGCAAGAAAGAAGAATAGCAATGTAGGTTGAATACGACTTTTCTAATTTCTTGTGCCGCTGATACAAATATCCTATTACTTGGAGGTAATTATGCTCTGGTGTGTCATAGTTAATTGTAATTAAGAGTATTTTTTGGTCAGATATTATCAAACTTTGATGGTTCTCGCAAGGACAGTATGCAAATAAAGCACGTATCTGTTGCTCAAAGTTTTTGCATATCTTCTTTACGAAATATTTTGGAACTTGAAACGAAACTCAATCGGCCAAGTCAAAAATAATGCCCAAATCATATTGAAAACAGGATTTTGATGTAGAAGCAAGAAAATAAATAATTGAGTCTCAAATTTTCTGAACGTAGCTCAGCTATTGACGTCATTAGATTATTTCATATGGAATCAGGGAAGGGAAGCAATAACGGTAAAAAATGATGTAAATTGCGCTATTAGAGGAAAAACAAAGGTTAGATTACTCCCAAACGAAACGTCTTGATGCTGTGATATGAAGCAACATAAAAATAATGATATTGCAGTTTTACAACTGTGATAGCAAGGCCATGCGTTCGAATCTCACGACAAAAGTTATTATTTTCAAAAGAAAACAATGCAAGAGGAAGAAAAGCAAATCGGGTCCGAGCATTACCTGTTCCACAGTTGACAAAAAGATGTTTCTTTAACCGCAAGACAAAGTTATATATTAATCATTCAACAGCAAAAACTACAATGATTTGGTAACTTGTAAGACAGTTGCCCTGTAAAACTATTTTAAAATTCTCTCCCCACGCCTTCCCTTCTTCTCTTTGCCCCAAGAAAAACTAAATATGCTACCGTAAAGAAGTAGGACAATTTGTCTCTGTCAACAAATTATTAAGGAGGTCGTTTGTGAGTCTCAAAAACTTACTGGGTTTGAATCAAAGCAGATAAAGCTTGGTTTGTTGATTATACTGAAATCATTTGAAAATAAACTGCAAAGCAGCGAAACGTGAGATAAAGTTATCACCGATGACAACGCAAACAAAGCTATCCGCTTCGTTGATTTCAACTTGGCCATGTTTTACCTTTACCAACTCTTTTAAGTCACAAGAATTTGTATTGTTGACTGGGGTATATTAAAGTTGGATCAAAAATAAGTCTTGCAAACTTAGTTTTTAGGGCGATGAGAACAATAACTTTATTGCACGATGAGCGCTGCAAAAAATTAAGAGAAAGCTTTCATGCCTATACGCCAAAGAAGGGTTGAAAGAGCAACATCTTATGGAACAACTTGGCAATTTTAAGGCGTTCTAGAAGATTCTCTTTTATATTGCAGTGATATTGCATGCATAGCTTTAACAAAAACTATCTTGTAAGCTTTTTGTTGTTCACTTCTCAGCCCTGTTTTTACTTGACGTAAAAAATCTTTTTGAAGGTATTTCTCTGTTGCATTTACTACGTATTCAAGTGCATTTTCCGATTCCTGCTTAAAGTAGAAACTGGAAATTTTAGTTGTTATTGCATTTCGACAAAGAAAGTCAAATCTATTGTTTTTCTTGCAAAATTGGCAGTGATTTGGCAGCACTTTCTAAATATTAAATGTATATTATGATAATGATTTAGTAGTTAAATAGTAACTTGGTAAACTTTCCAAAATCGTTTCAAGTGAAGTTGTCTGCTTCCGAAAACGAAAATAACTTCGCAGAAAAAATTAAATTGATTGAAAAGAGAGCTATTGACGATTTGGGAGCTCGTTGTATGCTTTTCTTAGCTTATATGCGTGACTTCCGGCGTTCGGAAGCAACGCTTTCGCATGTGACAAAAAACATGCACATGGCAGTAGTTTCATTAGAGCTGATAGAAGAATATGTAAGATATATAAGCTAGCATTGTTGCTGCGTCGTAAAAAGCAGATACTAGAGCATACTGCTCCACGTCGGGAAAGTAGGTTTGTTCTCACTTGCTTGCTTCGTTCCCGGTTAATGGCATAATTTCCGCTGGCGAGAAGTTGCAATGCAATCGAAATCGGTCAGTCGCGCTACAATCGCTCGCGGTCGCAAGCTATACTGCATCAGAACGCGCATCAAGCGATCTTTCTCTTTCACTCACACTTTCTCTTCCACGCAGCTACCGAGCCAAAAACAGCACGCTTGAAGAAAGGCCAAGCTGTCGCGCTGGGGTCATAGTTTAGGCGGTGACGAAACAGAGACCGGCGAATATAAAAGCAAGTTTTTTGGCTGCGATTTCTAACGTGATGTTTGAAATCGAATAGGCGTTATTTAAGGGCGATGGCAATGCACTGCATTGTGTAAATACTGTATTACAGCTCTGTACTCCCAACCCTCTTAAGTTTTACCAGAATTTTAAACAGGTAAGATATCGTTTTATGTCGTTTGTTTTGTGCTTTGCCCTCAAATTGGCTTACAAGCGTCCCCGACTGCAGTGCCAGTTTACCATAAATCTTTTTTCTCGAACAGATTGCTTAAACGCTTAAATCAGATAATGACACAAAACGTTTGGCAAATTCGATATGCGATAAACCGATTTAGTCTGTAAATGCTTTCTCCATTTGTCGCTCTTTCACACTCTCTGTTTCTCCCTCTTTCTCTGTCTGTCAGTCTGTCTCTTTCTGTCTCGGTCTCTCTCTCTGTGTTTGTCTCTTTCTCTCGCTCTCTCTTTCTCTCTCTCTCTCTATTTCTCCCTTTCTCTCTGTTTCTCCCTTTCTCTCTCGCTCCATTGTTTGCATTTGTGATCGAAGCCAGTCACCTACCGGGCATTGAACTGCAGCAACGCGATCGTATTTTCAATGCAATCATATTATTAAAAAAATACGTAAATAAGTAGTGAAGACTTTGTTTTGCGCTTCATTGCAATTCTGGTGTCCAGCTTGGGGTTCACTAGAGTCAGTTTATTGCACTTATGTCAAGGTGTGGCTTCACAATCTTGAATCACCAAAAGTTGGATCTGACAATTGCTGTGTAAATAACTGAAGCTGGTGACATTTTATTGATGGAGTTCATAGATTGCTTCCAAACTAATAAAAATGATATAACTCATAGACCAATACACCAGGAAATGATACTACTCATAGACCAATATACTTTTCACTAATATTTTTGAAAAACCTTAGTTGCTTTTCCTCAACAAAGGGTTATGTCATACCGTCCGTTTGCTCTGTGGTAATCTGTAATCCCCAAAATCCAAGTGAACAAAAAACATGAATTGCTATGGAATCTTGAAGAACATTCCTATATTTCTTTTTGATATTTATTGCTCAGAGTCAAAAATATTCTGGAAATTTTATTCAAATTCCCTTAGCAGTGGCTTAGCAAAAGGGATAAATGAAGTACTGCGTAACCTTCCATCCATGTCAATTATTTTAAATGTGGATGACATCATGATACTAAAGCGAAGATTCAAAATTACGCCTCCACATACCCAACTTTCTTACTACGACTTTGGGCTTGCCAGAAAGACAATTTTGTGTTTCTTGAGCACAAAGCCGAGTCTCAGTAAACCAATTTTTTCAGCATTCTCATTTTTTACAGATATGCAAATGCATGCCAGGCGCGCCTTTTCTCAACGTCACGAGATTTTGAAATTTGATGTAAATCAAACATTTGCTTGTGCGACAATAGCGTGATATTAGTAATATCAAATACTATTATTCTATATTTCCTAAATTTGAGAGCTATTTTTTACAACGATTTCGTGGGGATTTTTATCACAGACAAAGCTAGTTCACGTCACTGCTCGCTGCAACATGTCGTGGGTTACTCTCACTTTTTACTTTTAGAGTTATTTCAGTAATTTTCAAAACTTAATATATATTTAAAGTTTGGTTTCTTAATATAAACAGTATTAACCAACGCATTAGAAAAGAATATTTCCTAATAAGTAAGGTCGTACATTATTAAAAACCACAAAGCTATCTCAATTTCTTTTTTTGGTTTTATGTTAAAAGTTTTAAAATGATTTAGAATATCCATTTCTATTTACTCATTGAAATATAGTTCATTTTATTGATTCGTATTTCTACGACACAATTTAACGTCAGCTAATGAATGATTTTATTGAATCACACTTTATCCAATATCGATGGAAATTATTTATATGGAGAAACCGGAAATAAGGTCTGTCAGCAGTTTTGCAAAAGTGATCCTAATTGTTTTGTAGCCGAAGCTACGCCCAAAGGCCAACTAAATTTTCATCATGAAATTGTTTCCCACAAAAGTTTTGATAATACCAACTTAAATAGGCCTTACATCATAAATGTGACATCCAAAGTAGTGGAAAGAGTGCTTAATGAAAAAGAAGCTAGAGTCAATTACTGTAGATAGGAATAGACAAGTAGTACATGTTTCATGAGCCTTCAAGTGAAACAGCTGCTTTCTAAATAAACTATAAAATGTTGTTCAAAACTTGTTTTAATTTGAGGATTAACAGAAGCATTTTTTCGTGCCTCTTTTGTTGTGGGGTTCACAACAAAACTTTTTAAAATTTTCTACACAAACTTTTGCTTTAATGTTCGGCAAGAGAGTTGATGTATAAGATAGAATATGACTCTGTGCAACAATTAAAGATCTAGAGCGAAAAAACGATGCTGTTGTAAGTGTCTAATCATGCATGAAGAGACTTGAAAACAATTAATCTTCAACCTTACGTTTTTCCTGGGTATATGTCTTAAGCAGGAAAGCAATTTTTAAAAATATGTGGCTGGAAGTTGAAAATGCGCAAAAGACATTGTTCTTTGGATTGGCAAAATATTAAATTTCAAAGTCTTCATCGGCAGATTGTTGTTTATTCTTTTTATAAACTGTTTTTCCTTCTATCTTTGCATTGCCGATTGTTCTGGCTGCTGTGCCTTTTCACCTTCACCCATTGTAAATCTGCCAAAATCCAGTGCATACGCTCCAGAGGTCGGTTTGGTCATGCAAACTGGCTGGACGGCATCAGCAGTGACCCGCCGGTAATGAGGCTGAGGTTCTAAATTCCAACCAGGAGCTTGAGCTGAATGCTTTCCGCCTGCATTGCCATAGAAGACTTCTCGGCATTACTTGGAGAGATCGTATCACCAACGAAAGCGATGTGGCCCAGAGCAGAATACCCAGCAACCTTGCGTTGCTGAAACTGGGGCGTATTCGCTGGTTGGGGCATGAATGTCGCATGGACAATGATCGCATTATCTAGGGCACGCCATATCGAGAACTGGCCACTGGTCAAAGCCCAAGGGATGATCTGTCGAAATGTATGCAAGTGCAATCTTAGGGCAGGCGGCTTTGATCTGTAAACTGGAGGCGGGGGTATCAAACCGTGCCATCTGGCTATCAACAATGAAGAGTGGCAACATGCAAGCGGAAGCCAAGAAAGAAGCTAAATGAGAAGAAGGATAGACTCGCCGACAATGTAAGAAACCATTGGCTTCAATTAGCAATGACTTCACGAGTAACACATACAACAGAACCAGCCACCAACGTATTGGACATTACAATTATAGTTGGCGCTGCAACATAAACCCAGACTAAAACGGCGCAAATACCATTGTTTTGCGATGTAGGAGGATGCTAACCAGATCATTACTGTTTGAATATAATTACTAAAGCCGCAATATATTTCAAACATTACCGCTTAGTTTCGTTGTACTTGATTTGCGGCCTGTTTATGTCGAACCGCTTAGTGTGAGATATTTTTCTTCATGGTCATCACTATGTGGCAGAAGTAACGTCGTTGTCGCACTTGAGGTATCTCGCCAGATGTGTCGCAGGTTAGCGAACAAAGAATGATTTCGATTTGACGCTTGCGGACACCACTTATCAAATACTGCCGTGCTTACGGCAAAACTGTTTAAAAATTTTATTTAAGTAGTTTCCGTAAAGTTACAAAAGATAAGATACTGTATAGTCAACATCGACGCTGTGATCTGACGGTTAGTGGGTCGACCTTGCAGTCAGTTGGCTCAGATTCCCTTACCTTGTCGAATCCCATCCTAAACTTTAAAAATCGTATAAACTGATCTCCTGCTTGGCGCTAAGCAATAAGAGCAACGAGGAAGATAGAGGCGTTCAAGAAACAAAAAATTTGAAAACTTTAAGTTGTTCGCACGTTTCCTAGTATCAATAAAGTCTAAAATCAATGCATACTGAATATAAATTTGATTGGCTATGTAACAGTTTTAAACGACTAGGGGTCGCGCAAAGCGATTGTTTGATCTGATACTATTAGGCATTATTTTTTATGACACCTAGTTTAATCACAGAGAATCCTTCAATTTTTCAAATTTTATTTGCGTCTGAGCCCAAGTAGGTTGATGTGTAGTTGGTTTTTCAAGGTCATTAGGCGGTGGTGTTTTGTCAATTGACAAGAATTTAGTCAAAAATAATTGTTTGGATAAATAAAGCAGTGCCACAAACGAGATGTCATACATGTTGTTGCCGCCAAGTTAATTTGAATGATTACACAGCTAACAATAAGAAAATATTCCTGATCTAGTAGATCGCCCACTAAACTGTGATTGTAATTGCAGATGTTGAACTTGCGTTTAAATTTGGAAACCAAGAATTTCGGCAGGGAGACGAAGGAGCCATAACCCGCCTTTTGAATTAAAAAAAATTAAAATAGCCTACATTTGACGCGCTAGTATCGAAAATAAATCAATAAAACGGAAGCAAATACAGTAGCCTGCATTGTTATGCCCCTCCCTAAAAAAGTTTCTGACGACGCCGTTGTTTGGAATATATTTAAGATATAACCTTTGTTTTTAGAGGTAATAGTTTAAAATATAGTGATCTAACTAATTTATATACTTAAGTTGTATATCTCGAATGCAATGTAAGCAATTCTATCTTTTGAAAGATGAAAAACCTTCGACAGCCCAGGGTGGGCTTTATGAACACTAAAACTATCTAAATGACCTTCTAGGGAGTTTCAAAATAAATTTTAGTTGTTAGGTACGTTTTTTGCGGAGATTTATTTTTAAGCTTTGTAACCTGTCCGTGGCACTAGCTTGTGACCCGCAGATTTATACCGACGCGATGGCGTAGTGCTTAGAGCGTCAGCTTTGCATGGGGTAAAACTTGGGGTTCATTCCCCTTGTCGAGTCATACCAAAAGACCTTAGAAAATGGTATCTACAGCTTCCCAGCTTGGCGCTCGGCATTTAAGAGATGTTGTGGAGAACAAGCTGGCAAGTTCGCTTGCTGTGTCCTTGGGCAAGGCACTTAACGCGACGCCTCCTTCTTCATGTAAAAGACAGGTGGTCCAGACACCTTGAAAATGGCAACTCCCAAGCGAATGTGGACAAACCGTTCAAAACATAGCGACACAATTCGCTTTCTCGTGAATGGAGGATAAATATGGCAAATAAAAAAAAATCTACCAATGTAACGTTGTTTTAACCAACTGTCTTGTTTTGAAAAATCTATTGACAATTATAACTAAGCGCTAAAAATGAAATACTGCACTTTTCAGTTGTTTTATTGGTTCTATATAAGTTAAAAGTTTGATAAATCCCTGTGGGCACGCTCGGGCACTTGCGCGAACAACTGGAGCCCAGTAAGGAATTGCATATTAAAATTTTTTTGATGCAGTTTTTGGCTAACTAATCATAAATCATTGTAATTGTTGTAACTGAGTAAATTTGCATTTAAATAGCAATGTCAAAATTTTGAAGCAAAGCTAAACAGACAAAAGTATTTCTGTAGTTTTAGAAAAACAAAAAATATTTTCAAAAATACGTATTACAGCATATTGCTAATTCTCTTTCATTTTTTATAGAAAACTAAACTTGATCGTTCACAAAATTTTTCAATTTTCAAATGGGAGTAACCCCTAAAGTCAACAGATTCTGTAATTATTCCTCGGCGTGAGTCTGGAAACCTTAGTAGAAGAAGGCTATGCAAACAAAGATCACAGTCTAAGAAATATCAATGATATCACGAAAGATATCTAAATGTGAAGGGCAAACAGTCAAAATTGTCTCAATGGTTTTCTGTTGATTTTAAAGATCAAAAGAAATTTAGAGTTGATAATATAATTTCACATGACCGTCGAAGTCTGAATTATCCAAAACAAATCAATTGTCTAGAGCAAGGGTTCGTAAAATTTGCCTTAATGTTCTCTGGAGATATTGGGATAAAATTTTAGTTTGAAAAGAAGAGATGTATTAGATTAAACAGCAAAAAATATTAGGTGTATTTGGGATATAAAATTTTAAAAACCACTGACGTAGAAATTGGAAACTCCAAGAAGAACAAATACATTCCGTTTTATAAAACTGAACATAGTAAATAATGGCAAAAACACTATTTATTATATGCTATCAATTCATGTATTTGCCAATTGAGAAGAGATCAGTGAGAATAAAGGCAATCACATGATCATTAAGATAGGCAAAAAAGCGTCAGCAACTCTGTCACAACCACATCTCATACACAATGCTTTCGATGTAATGTTGAACTGCACCCTAATGCTTTCAAACTCTGCCAAAGAACTGTGTGGGGAAATCTCCGTGTGTGATTGTTAAGGGGTATCTGCGCTAGTTACGTCGCCTATCGGGTCGCGCTATGTAACGGTGTGCTAGTTGTCGGAATTGGTAGCTATGCTCGGAGTGGAATAGGCAAAGTGGTTGACCTCTTGGCGGCCGTGCATTGTATAAGCCGCGTTGCAGCCATTTGGGACCCACCAAAATCAGTTAAGCGCCCTTTTAACGTTACGCCTACATTGTATTCTTAAACCTCAACGTCAATGCAACGCGTCTGTGGGGTTCAAACCCGCGCCTTTGGAACTGGTCTCCTCGCGCGCCGAGTTTCGCTGCCATGCACCACGTGCTTCCAGCCATGTCTAAAAGCACCGCATTTAGTCTATAACCTTTGGAACATCTTTTTATGCCTAATCACTGCTTGTGTGATCAGCTTTACATAATAATATCATACTTGAGCGAATAGCAGTACGTCAAAACAAACCTCGTTTAAAAGTAAACGGCACGTAAGTCTTGTGCTTTGTGTTACTTTGTTTTATAAAAGTCAACGTTAATGCTATTGGGAGATCTCTTGGCCCTCGGCAAGCCCTGCTGATGAGTCCAAAAAGACGAAACGCGTCCAGGGATGGCTTTGAAAATATCTCTCAATAGCATTGCTCCCTTCGGAAGCCTCGCGCCTTCAGCACTCGCTTTGTTGTTTTGTTTCTCGCTTATAAGACGCTCTCTATCGATCGTAACCACTCGGAACTAGCAGTATATTTGAAATTTCATTGTGGTGATATTTTTAAATCACAGCAAGCGTTCTGTTGGTGCCCAAGCGTCCCGCCAGGGATATACCATTTTCTGTCTTCCTAAGACGAATATTTAAAAAATTCCGTTTGAACATTAACACTCAACTAATAAAAACTGTTTGTGAAGATTTTCTTTGAAATATCTGCATCGAATCAGAACTGAGAGCTGCCATAACTCTGCAGATTCGCGGGATACAGGAGGAAGAATGCGTTGAGGTTATTGACACACCTGTTTCATCGGTAGTGTTTGGAATGATGCCTTGCGCATTGTCACTGAATGCCTACGTCTTGCGCCTACGGAACACCTGCCAATTCTTTCAGGTATCCAGCCAGCTGAGCTTCGACGCTTGGGAGCGACACTCTCCTTGGCTAAGCGTGGCATCCCGGACCAAGACCATATTTTACACGGTCAACTAGCTGGGTTACCGGATGTGCACAAGGAGAGACCAAAGTCTAGATGCCCATTTGTGCCTGCTGCGCGGAAACTACCAAATGACCTGTCTAAACTAGGCATCCGCACGGCTCAGTGGACGAATTATAGATGGAGTGCAGAGTATTTCAAACGCACATCCGTACTCCATGTTTTTATTCCCAGGGCCAGTTCCAGGCCCCTTAGAATGGGCTTGCCCAGAACATCTTGGGTTAAGCTCAATCGCCTGCGGACTGGCGTTGGCCGTTTTTACTCGTCCGTGTAGAAATGGGGTCTCACTCCCTCGCCGAATTGCGAGTGTGGCACCACCGATCAAACCACAGAACACGTTATCTCAACGTGTCCAATACATCGGGCAATTCAAGGGGTGGCTGGTCTGACGGTTTTGGATAATGATACTCGATGCTGGTTTAATACCACCTCAGCCAGCATCTGATCCCATCGGTATTTTTTATGCCTTTCCAAACGAAGAAGAAGACCAAGAAGGCCTGAGCCAAAGCTTCTAGACACAGCACAAGTGCTAGTTTTAGCTAGCCAAAAAAATCCAGCTCTGTCCTGATGCAGGCAATTACCGAGTTTTTTCCGAATTACTAAAGGCGTGTGCGGCCCCTTTCATCAGACCCTGAGTCTTTTGCACATCAATGATGGGTAAACACTTCTTGCCTACAAGGCATCTCTTCTAACCGATGGGCGGAGCATTTTTATAACTTCTTCAACAACAATCTAGTTGTTAATGACTTTCCAATCAAACTAATATGTTTGACAACCAATGAAGATAGAGCTACGTGCAAATCCAGCACCTGTAGGGGGAAGCCATACCTCAATTGAAACAGGCAAGACCGCAAGTATTGATGGTATTCTATCAGAAATACGGAAGTATTGAAGCCTCGCCCTACAGTCTCAACTTCATTGGTTTCTCATCTGTTGTTAAAAAAGTGGAAAGCTACCTCAGGATCTCAATGACACAATCAATTCCATGCTATGTTGAAAAAAAGGAAAAAATCACAGTGTTCTCTCTAGTGAAGAATAAGTTTCCTACCCATCGCAGGAAAAATTCTGGCGAATTACGAAGCGTCTAAGTTGTACCCCTAAATTTCTTGGAATGATAATTCAGCAGCATAAAGGGGAACGAGAACATGTTTGATACAGCAATGACCTTTCAGAAGCAATTAATGACCAATGACTAGAGCCCGCTAAAGTCAATAAAGTCAAAATTTTTTCACGACCTTGTTACATGATCAAACGTGTACTAACGTTCGTTTCAGGTCTTCAGGAGTCTGTTTTGGTAGATTTTATAAGTCAAAAAAAAAGTCAAAATTTTGCATAAAGCCAAAACTTGTCAAAATTGTCTTCATAAAAAATTTCCTTACAAAAACGAACAAATTTATATTTTTTTTATATTTTTTTGAATGTTTGAGCTGCTATTAAAATTTTATGCGCAGTTTTATTTGATTTTAACCTTTTGAAATACAGGGTGGGCCATAAATAACGCACCAAAGCATATAAAACAATTCAGATAATAATAACAAACGTTTTGGGCCATAAATAACGCACCAAAGCATATAAAACAATTCAGATAATAATAACAAACGTTTTGGGCCATAAATAACGCACCAAAGCATATAAAACAATTCAGATAATAATAAAAAACGCCATCGGCACCAGACATTAACACTAATTCAACTCGTTCTTTAATTGTTAAGTGCATACCCTAAAAATGATATAAATTTTTTTTAAAAGGCAAATCATAACTAAAAAACTTTGATTGAAATTAAATTTAACAGTTATAGTAACTGATATTGAAATTAAATTTAACAGATACCCAAAGAAAAGATATTTACATTATTTCACATCACAATTTATTTTAAATCTTTGGTGCGTTATTTACGGTCCACCCTGTAGTTGCAATAGTAAAAATGCGTGCGGTAATTGAGAAGGAAATAGCACTTATTATGCATCAAATCGTCATTGTTGATGCATAAACACATAATTGTTAGACAATTAATCTATTCCTATGAAACCTTTGCGCTCTTTACACGTGGTCTTTTTAAGTCGTAGCTTGCAAAGCAAAGAATGCCTAAACAAGCCAAATCTTTTACAGCGAAAGTTAGGCAAATTTGCCAGGAATATGCGGATGAGTTTTCGGCAACTCCTGCCTGCGACTTGCGATGCAACCTTTGCGACGTGTTAGTCAAATGCGACAAAAAGTTTTTTGTGGAAAGCCACCGAAAAAGTAAGCAACACCAAAGAAAATTGGAGACGAAGAGCAAATCCCCATAGTAAGCAAACCTTTCTACAACTCGATCAAGTAAACTTCAAGGAACAGGTTGTCTTTTCATTCTTAGCTGCAGATATTCCACTTCATAAACTGAATCATCCTCCTTTAAAGTCTCTGTTTGCTACAATGGGAAAAGTATTGCCTTCGGAGACTGCAGACCGGGCATGTGTTGCTAAATTAGCATCCCAAAAAGAAGAACAAATTCAAGAATTACTTCGTGACAAAAAATTTTTTTAAATTGTGGATGAAACAGAGATTGCTAAACAAAAGTATATTAGTGTGCTTGTGGGCAGCTTAGATGCCCCAAATCAGACATTCCTCGTTGATTGCCATCCGCTTGACAGCGGTAGCAATGTTAATAGCAGTATTATTCTGCACACTGTGGATGACATATTGCGACAACTTGAAACAAAACGCGAGAATTTTTAATTGTTCTTTACTGATGCTGCTCGGTACATGTCTTTGGCTGGAAAGACATTAAAGGAATTATACCCTTCTTTGATGCATGTCACCTGCGTTGCGCACTTATTACATAACTGCGCTATGCGTGTGCGTGCTTATTTTAAAAATATTGATGAAATAATAGCAACGATCAAGGCAGCAACCATCAAAAACAAAGATCGCAAGAAAGATTTTCATGATGCTGGTCTGCCATCTCCTCCTGGCCCTGTAATTACAAGATGAGCAACTTGGCTTAGAGCTGCCTTATATTACAATGAGAACCTTCCAGCCGTTCGTACCATTGTCAACAATTAGATAAGTGCAGGCCTCTCAGTCAGCAGAGCAAAAGACGCTATCAATGTGGAAGATTTGGTGCCGGACTTGGTTAAAATAAATCAATACCGTACTCTAGCAGCCAACGTAGAGTTCTTAGAAGAAAGTGCCTGCACGATAACCGAAGCATACGGACTGCTGAAGAATATGCAATTCGATGATGATCCGTGCGCAATTAAAAATTACATTAAAAAACGACTATCCAACTCTGATTTAGAAACAATAATAAACTGTAACAACTTGACAATTGATCCAACAAGCTACGCACTATTGCAAAAAGCCCAGCCAACCTCTGCTGCTGTTGAGAGGTCGTTTTCTATGCTCAGTAAATTACTGAGAAAAGACAGAAATTTTGATGTTAAGAACGTAAAAAAATATATGATGCTGTATTACAATAAAAAGTCTTGGTAATTATACTGTGTGGCTTTCGTTAAAAACATCATAGACAGACTGTTAATGTACAGTACAGTTGCGATAACAACGCATTTTTTGTATTACACACTAATTGACACCGATACACACAATGGCTCGTTATCCTGGGTTTTGACGTCATGCGTCGTTTTGTTGCATTAGCTTCAAGACTGAGTGATTGAGAAAATGTTTAAAGTAGGCTACCTTCTTCTTTAAAAACTTATGTAAATTGCGGATTATAAAACATTTTAAATCAAAAAAGTGCAACAAGACACAAATAATAGGCGAAAGCGATTAGGTCAAAATAAAGTAAAAATTTTGCTAAAATAAAGTCAAAAATATATTTGTTTAGGTCAAAAAAAATGGCCCTACCAATGACCAATTAAAAACATCATCAAATGCGACAAAACAGGTCTGCTTTCTTGTACAACTCTATTATCATTTTTTTAGCTTAATGCCACAGCGGGCCACACGATTTTGATAATGATGGCGGTGTTTGCTTACACTACGGTACTGATAAGAACCTATTTAATTTACAGCGATCAATGACACATAGAAAAACCATGAAACACCTTTTTCTTGATTTCATTTTGTTGATGTTGCTGCTTTGTGGCTAACTCCAATAATTTCGCGCAACATACTACGTTTCAGTTTGCAGAAGTAGCCCATCTCTTCGGACATTTAGCCAACCTAAAGAAGACTTATGTTCTTCGCCCTTAGAAATGTGCTGTCGACCCTGCATTGCTATCAACACGACTAAGCTCAAAGTGGTACAGAAACTTACTTATCTGCCTTGCAATAGGTATTTAGATGCCAAAACTAACAACAAGATTGATAGCAGACTAGCAAAGCAAGTGGAACTTTTGGTAGATTTACCATCGAGTCCAGAAAAATCAACATCTGAAGAAATTGAGCAAGATCAGTGTTTATAAAGCTGTTATGCTAACCTCTCCTCTATGCAGTTTTGAGTCGTGGGTCACATACAGACACCATATCCGACTTCTTAAACATTTAACATTGCTTCGGTTTCTATCTGAATATTCACGAAAGTGACATTGCAAACTAAAGCGCTTGAGCAGGTAGAGTCCCTAGTACCGAACCCACGTTTTTATATCGCGCTTGCGCAGGGTTGGACACGCCTCCAGAATGAAGAATAATGATCTACCAAAAATAATCTCTAGGGTGACTTACCTTTAGGCACCGCATCAGAAGAGCACCAAAGAAAAGACGTAAAAACTGTTTAGGAAAATCTCTGTCAGCCTGCCGTTTTAATCACCGCCAGGGGTCAGGCCTTGCTGCAAACTAAGTGAAATGGAAACAAATAGTGCATCAGCCTGTCTTCTCTTTTCAGGTTTCCAGCAGTTTTACCCTTGAGAAGAAGCGAGTGAAAAAAAGTCGCGCCGCAAATTTACCATAGCCTGCCACAACATTTTTCTGCAGCTGCTGTGGTCAAACCTGTCTATCACAGACGTAAAAACTCCTTGGATTTTTGCCTTCAAGGCTAAGCCATAAGGGACTGTCATCTAACCGAAATCACCGTAGAATTTACTTACAGCGACACTTTAAAGGACCGGGAAAACGGTGCCGCCATAGGCAAACTGTCGTTTCATTCAATCTTTATAAAATATTGTTTTAGTTTAATACCAGAGGTTGGCAAGAAATAAAATGTTCTTTGATCAGAATTGCTGCTTACAACATCGCGCTTTCGCTTGTACTCTGATAAGTGCAACGCAAACTAGAAAATACAAAAACTGGAAATTTTTTCAGCTGGCAATACGAAACATGATTTGTTTCATTTTTGATTCGCTTTATTCATTAAAGTGGGCAGGAATGCAGCTTTATTGACTGGATGTACGTATTTACATTTTTCTTGCACTGGGTGTGTTTCATAATAATGTAAACAGTGTTTCTTTCATTTATAAAATGTTTTTTTGTTCCGGAAAAGAATTCGATAATCCAAATTCAAAATAATTATTCCAGAATATTCTTGAATAGTGAGTATTACAGTATGTGGGTCTTAAAGTGGTGTCAAATCAACAATTGCTTTGCGCGACCCCCAACCGTTCATCTGTCAGACTCAAATTTAGTTTGCACTGATTTTAGACAGAAGTGCTTACATATTTCAACTTTTTTATTTCTCGGACCCTTTATAGATCCTCCATCTTTATGTTGCAAACCAGCAATAGGGACAGTTGCCCACTCGTGGCGGTTCAGTTGACAAAATACTCACAAACAAAGCATGAAATCATGCACAGGAATGAAAAGATCTGAAAAAGAACGTTATTAAATTTAATTCCCTTACTTTTAGTATCTTGTAAAGATTTACATCTCCTAAATTTAGCTGCAATGCGTGACTTGTATCCATATTTACAAGAACAGTTTCGCGCAAACCCTTGTTATTTAATTTGAATATCATCACTGAATATTCGTCATTACATGATGCCGGTTCACTGGTTAGTCTCAGAAAATAGGTTTACAAAAAGCTCCAAAAAGTATTTGCGATGAGTTGGGAAACGATTTTAGTTTTACTAGTCAAATATTTTCTTTGCAAGTAGTCTAACTTTTAATCCATACCAATTTTAATATTGGTTAAATTTAAAAGCAATGAACAATTAATAAGCGAAATATATTATTTTGTATTGGACAAGAATACTATCAGGAAAGAGTCAGCAATAAAATTTTGAACAGTGTGCGGCAAAAGTCGAACCAGAAAGCAGTTTTGGTTGCTGAGAAACGAATATGCAGGATTTTTAAAGCAAAATATGAAAACCGCATGCCTACAAATTGGATGCCATACTCAAATTAAACATATCAACCAGATGTCCGCAAATTTTTTTGTTCGACGCGAGATTTTAATTGCAGCTGTAGCTTCTTGCAATCCCACCACACACGAAATCTTTTGTAGCCCAAATGATTATTAACAAACGCAAATATACATTTTATAAAATGATAAAAACGAAGTGGCAAGGGCGGTTTTCACAACCAGGTATCAAATTTCTTACCAGTATTTAGAGCAGATTCTGAGACGAGATTTCTCTGCTTGTAACTGGGTGCGAAGAGAGCGCCGCATTGCTTGCACCGATTTTTTTTGTCTGAAGCTACTGATCAGCAAACGCGAAGAAACAATGAATGTTCGTAAAGTCAGCAGCTTCAAGACAAAATTGAAAAACATGGTTCAGTTGTTGAAGAAAAAATAAATCAGAAAAAGTGAATTTTCTCAATGACACGATTTTTGTTGTTATGAGGTTTTGCTGTATCACGAGGGTTTGCGTTAAATCTAAACTTTAAAATAAACTAAGATGGAAAACACATGCTTTTTTAAACTTTAAAGCTTCTGTAACGCTGGATTAGCATAGAGTTGTTAGACGTTGCATAAAAAACAACCTGCCCGCTCCAAACATTTTTGGCTTATTACGCGCCCAATTCGATGAGCTTACATAGCACTACGACTTTTCATTTTTAGCGAGTAGCTGCTTATAAAACAGCAAACCATTCCTTTCATTCATGTAACTGTTTCCTATAGGCTCTACTTCGTGGCATTACTCAGGGTTTATCTGCGGATGCAAGACAAAGGCTTACGCGGTTTGTAGAGATTCACTGACTACAATCGTGAGCATCGCGAATACATCTCGACATCAAGATATATAGACCTGCTGTTTAAAAATACCTTAGGCTAAATTAAATGCGAGTCCAATACACTCTCGGGGTAAATTGTATATTCAGAGACCTAATATACCTACTTTCCACTTGTTATCCTAGATAGCATGAGTAAGAACTCGCTTTACCTTATCAAAAGCATTTGTTACAATCCGAAATTTAGTTGCAACTTTCTTTTGCTGGCAATAATGTGGTTCAAACCACTAAAACTTTTTGAAGCAAAATCTTATCGAGTGGTAAGTTTCAACTACCAAGTTCTGCCGAAAGAGTGTTTTTACTTCTGCGCGAAACTTTCACGCTCATTCTGCAAGTGCAAAAGTTTGCATCCAATACATCAGTGCTTTCCTACCTATTTAAACTTATGCCCACTTTTTACTGACTTTGTTTTCCGGGGGCCATTTTCAACTCGAAAACTTTTTTGGAAATCAGCTCTACGAAAATGATTATTTTGTCCACTTGGTTGCTAAAAATATTTTTTTGAGATCAGCTACATGAACTTGATTTTGAAATGATTTGCGACCTACACGAAAAAGCTTTGTAAACCACCAGTGGGTCGCGTATACTCGTTGGAAAGCAGTGACGTGTTACAGGTAAGGGGTCAGGAAGACCGTATCCGGGTCCTTCGTCTGAAGGGGCCCACAGAGTATTGACTTTTGGGTTTCAACAACAACTTGTTTTCTTCGGTTGCTGAAGTTTATTGCAAATATGTGCGATGATTAACTTTAATCCCTTGTGAAGCTACTTTTTTAGTCTTTAGTTAGCTTCGTTCATATTTTTGCTCACACGGTATGTCGCCGTCACTTCGTTGACCTGTGTTGTGATGTTATTTAAAGCGCATCTTTGATTTATTCTAAGCTGGTCAGAGAACATTGACAAAGAGTGTATTGAAGAGAACTTCTTTCCAGTATCTACGCAATGAAAATATAGGCTGCATTATTGAAGTCTTACTTGGTATTAGGTCGCTGGTAGGGTGCCCTAAAATATTCTGACCCATGAGCCCACACAAGTCTTAACACGGTATAGTATTTTCTGGTGATATAAACACCACGAGAAGAAGCACAATTTATGCCTTAGGCAAGCAGTTCGTTAATTTAAGCATCAGGGTTGTTTTTTCAGTGTCTTTAAACTAAATTTAGACCGCAACAATAATGTCTTCTTTTACAAGAAAATTAGTTGTTCAAGAACGTGTAGAGAAAACAAATAGAATATTAAAATACGCAGACGAAACCAGAAAAGCAGGAATCTACACTGATGTTTGCGTAAAAGCCGGCGAACAAAGTTTTCAAGCTCATCGAGTTATCTTGTCGTGCTACTCCTTATATTTCAGGACAATGTTCCAAACGAATATGAAAGAAAGATATGACGACACTGTGGAAATTAAAGGTGTAGATGCGACTTCCCTAGAATTGCTCATCGACTTCATTTACACAGGGAAGGTGTGTATCAGCCAAGAAAATGTTTACCAGTTATTGGCTGCCTCAGACTATTTACAAATTGACGAAGCAAAATGTTTGTGCTTCGATTTTTTGTCAAATTCCATTTCGTTTAAAACTTGGTTTCATATTTTAAAGTTGGCGGATATGCATCAAATGAACAAATTATCAAACAAAGCGCTTTATTTTCTGATTCAAAATTTTGCTAAAATTTCATCTACAAGCCAGTTTAAAGTTCAATCAAAAGGAAACCTTCTTTATTTACTTTCTTTTGTAGACTCGCATCGCGTTGATCAGCATTTAGTATATGACGCCATCATTGGATGGTCGAAATACAAAAATTGTCGCAAAAGTGATTTTGCCGAAATTTTTCAATGTCTGGATTTAAGTGAATTTTCGTCGTCATTTTTAACAGACACAGTTTTAGTTGAAACTCTCGTCATTGAAAACGAATCATGTTTGAGCTCAGTCATGGTCGCATTGGCTATGAAAAAGCAAGAAGTGGTTTCTATCGTTCCGTCCAAAATATTGTGCATAGGCGAATTGAATAATCTAAATAAAATATTTGTCGTTCATAATAATGACCAACAAGTTTATCCCGCATTGCCACAAGGATTTTGCTTTCGTTTTGCATTAAAACTTGATAATAGTATTTTTTGCTTTGGTACCTACCTAAAGTTAAGCAGTTTACATCTAAACCAAGTCTTTAAAATGAAATTGTACGAAGCAAACATGAAGTGGGAAGAAGTAGCCTCGATGGAAATTAAAAGATATGCTGTTGTCGCAGCGGTTTATAAAAAAGGAATCGCAGTTACTGGTGAATCTTCATTTCGAACGAGTAAATCAGTTGAGTTTTACAATCCTTCACTCGATCGGTGGTCGACGTTACCACCGATGAACGAAAGCAGACGAGAGCAAGCACTTGTTTCCTGCCATGGTTGCTTGTTTTCTTTGGGTGGAATAGGTGATGACAATTATGAGATTAACCGACGTCGCCCCACCTTATCCTCCGTTGAGATGCTAGGTAATGTAAATGAAACTTGGCAACATGTTCAACCAATGCAATCGCCGAGAGAGTTTTTTGCTGCAGTAAATTGCATGGACACCATTTATGCAATGGGCGGATACAACGACAAATTTTTCACGTTGAAAAGTGTTGAAAAATATGATTTTCAGTTAAACCAGTGGATCTACGTCAAAGATATGATCATCAAGAGACGAAGACATTCAGCTTGTGTTATGCACGATAAAATTTTTGTGGTTGGCGGAAAAAACGCGAACAATCAATTTGTTTCTGAAATAGAGTGTTACGATCCGCTAATAGACAAGTGGTCAGTTGTTGGAATTACAAACCAGAAAATGTATTCTTTTTCTCTACTTGCAGTTTGATTTATTAACGTTGAAATTTCTTGTTTGTTGCTGTTCATAAATGTATTTTGCTTTTGCAGTTTGATTTTTATGTTGGCAATTAATGTTGTTTTGTTCAGTTTTACTCAAGCTGATCAGTTTAATTTAATAGCAACCTAACATCAATGCAAATTTCAACATGGATTTGACAAGTCGCTTTAATAGAATGTCAAAATCTCTAACTAAAATGAAAGATTTCATGAAAAAGAGTTAAAAAAATTATCAATTGAAAATTAGAAATATCCGAAAGCAATCGATTGACTTCCAAAAGATATTGATTTAAAGCATAAACGATGGTTGCGATTGATCTCCATTAACTAAATTGTGTGTTGGTTTCCGCAGAGTTTTAAGCTAGATTGAATATCACGACAGAAACCTGCATTTAGACCTGAATGGTTGGGGATTGGTCGCGAAGTTTTCAAGGTAGTCACGTGTCTACGTACAGCATTTTATTTGCATCACTGCTTTATAAGCTTGTTAATTAGGACGGTTTGTAGCGTTACGCTGTGAGGTCCTGTGATCAACATAAAACCAACTGACAGTATAACTGCAAAGTTAACTCAATTAATTTATGTAACACCGACTTTCGCTCTTCAAACAATCATTTGAAATGCTGTTGCCGTTTCTAAAGCACTTGACCAAGCGGTGGTTTGAACTGGTCGTTGAATTCAACATCTGTACCATCTTGCGCAAAGAAAAAAAAGTAACAGTCAGCACTATGTGATTGTGCTGTGCACTGGTAAGACACCGATGTGACTGCATAATCAAGAGGTCAGTTACCTTGCAGAACAGGTTTGAACAAATTTTACACGATTGGAGACCGCATTTTCCTGGAGACTTCATTTCACTTACGGCTGCCAGTGAAACAGGGTTACTTTTTATGAATTAAGTATTACAGATTTGAAGACCTTGTGTTGCAAATGAGATTTTTTTCTGTTTATGTAAGGTGGAGAACTTTTGTCGGACATCAAACTTTAGAAAGTAAATTTTTCAGATTCTAACAAAATATTTGTTTAAGTTAAAGCTTTTTAATATCCCTTTAAAAATAAAGGCCTTTCTCCTGGAAATCAACTTTTTGAAGCAAATTTTCCTGATTTTGAGCAAAATTTTGGCCGTTTTTTTTCCGTTTTTGCAAAGGCATTGTCCTTTTTTTCATTCACCTCTTTAAAACATCGTTAAAACTTTTTGGAAAATATTTTATGAACGTACGGTCGCCATAACTTGCCTCAATAACTTTGTTCATGACTGCAAATTACCCAACATGGCCGCATGGCAGTTTGTGCTCTCAGATTTCGACTAAATAAGACACCTAATACAAAGAAAAAAGTTAATAAATAAACAAAAAAGCAATATTCAAATAAACATCCTCGTAATTTGGTAATCTCTGCAAAAGTTGTTGTGGCTGATGTGTACGTGCATGGTGCGAAGATTTACGAAATTTAAAGCTCGGGTAGTCAGATAATTGCAGTTTAAACGAAGTTTTAATTGTTGATAAAATTCAGAAAAGATACTGACTTTAGCTTATCAGAAATCTCTAGCCAAATTTTAGAACTGATAAGCGAAATTGAATTTTTTTAGTTGATGCGTTTTTTTCTCGGAAGAAAGTTATTAGGTTTGTCTGAATTTCCAATATTTACCGATAAGTTTGTACTGTAGGTAAAACATGAAACCAAATTTGCTCAATCATGATTAAATAACCCCATGTCATGTCGGTAAAAAACCTTTGCAGTTAACAGCGTTTAAAAACGTAATGATGCTTTGTGATCATAAAAAGGTTTAAAAAATTTGTTTTGCCAGAAATATACCAATCAGCAAGATGTTCGAGTAAGTTGGAGCATTGTTACTGGTGGCAGTAATCGTATCTTCAAGCTTATCAACTAGCAGTGATTATGTTTTTGTATTCCTAAATTTTCTGTCGCACCTCAGTATTCTTACTGGCTGATCTGGCAAATAATCTTTAAATTCTACTTCACTAGTTAAGGGCGCAATTAATCCAAGCTCCGTAAATCATCAACTATCAGATCTCAGATCTGCCGAAAACGCTCAGTTAATTGGCCGTTTGGTGCGCTTGGATGGCCAAGCGGTTAAGCGATATTTCCGGTGATGTATACCGGCGCGATGGCGTAGTGATTCGAGCGTCCGTTTCGCAGTCGGTAGACCTGGGGTTCATTCCCTAAGTCGAGTTATACCAAAAGACTTTAAAAAATGGTATTCGCAGCTTCCCTGCCTGGCGCTCAGCATAAAAAAGGGGTAGTGTGGAGGACAAGCCGGCAAGCTTGCTTGTTGCGTCCTTGGGCAAGGCACTTAATGGGATGCCTCCATCTTTATGTGGCAAACAGGTGGCCTACGCATGCTTCACCGGGTTACAATTGTGAAGTTGGTCACCCAGCATATCGTAAAAGGCGACTTTTGGGTATCCACCAGTGTCAGTCCGCCTTGTTGGTGTTGGGGCGACCAGTCATTCATAACTGGTTTGAAATGGACTGCCATCTTTCTCCTAGCCTAATACGAATTTGGATGACGGCATGAACCTGAATTTACCGTTCGTGCCGTACCTCCATCCCGAAGAAGAGAAGGGGTAATCACAACAAAAACATGTTCCCGGTTAGAACTCCGGTTACCAAGAGCTTTGGTCGATCTCCAGAGTAGATGGTGCTGATCGTGGGTTCTGATATACCCCAAGCCAGTTTTATACTGATGTTGCCCAAATTGAGATGACGTACTGATTGTTCTTCACTGAGGCCAACAAAATGATTTAGGGTACCATCTCGATTCTGGCTGAACGAATTTCTTATCACCCTATTTCAGCTACATAATCTCTCAATTCGTTACCTTGAACAGAACAAAGAAATTAGTTGGAGAGCAAGATACTTAAGCGCTGATGGTAGCTGCTTTCAGTGTTCTCGAGCTCAACTCTGCGTTTGCACATAGCGGTTTTCGTAATCAGGAAGCAAACTTCTTAGCAATATTTAGAGCGGTTTTTTTAATCGCAGTTTCTCTGCTTGATACTGAGTGCAAAGAGAACGGCTGCACCAATCAACAGCCGCCTCAACGTGTTGGTGCGGTCCCCGACCCCATTTGGGTTGGGTCAAAATGGCCGTTGGCCTTCCCGAAGGTGCCAGTTACTCCCCTGTAACCATTTTTTCCCTGTGCTTCCCCCCGAACAACCGCAGAAGGGCAGCACACAGCTTCTCTAAAAGTCAATCGCCCGTCTCCTCCTTTCTCCTGCCTTTTTCATGCCCGTCTTTGTCTCCTCATCCTTCTTCTTCTCTTGACGAGCGGCAACGTTCATCCCAACCTTGAACACATATTTCCTTGCTCAGTGTGCGCTGGAAATGTGACATGGCGGGGTAAGTCAGTTCAATGCTGTACTTGCACCAAATGTGTCCATCTAAGGTGCTCGCTACTCTCCCTTTCCAAATTCAGAACTCTTGGCTGCTCTCACTCTTGGAGCTACCCCATTGTTGCGTCTCTGCTTGTAACACTGTGACTTCCTCCGTTGTGACTTCTACCGATACACCTCATTGTAACACTGTGACTTACTCCTCGGACTTCTCCGACCTGTATACCTCCACTGTTTAACCCGGCCCCCCTCTGCTAATGCAGCACTTCCGCCCCACCCTCGCCTTCAAACCTCTTATCCCCTTTTGTTCATTCTGTATCTTTTCCCATTGCTCCCTCACCACCGCTTCTTGCTCCTGGCTGTCCTTCTACGGCTCCTTCTTCCTCTCCCCCCTGATTTCCTAGGGTTCTTCAATGAAATGCTGACAGTCTCCGAGCCAGGAACGCTGAACTGCTACACTTTCCGGTCTGGCATTCTCTCCCGTGATACCACGCACGCTGGCGGCGGCGTCATCATTTTCTTCCGGCAGGGCTTATCCTTCTCTTAACTTTCTAGATCCTCTCTCTTCGCTTGATCCCTACTCTTTTTATGAAGGGGTCAACATCTCTCTAAACAACTCCTCCTTTCTCTCTTTTCTTTATGTTTACGCTCCCCCTATTCGCTCTTCTCCGTCGGATAGCAGAACCGACTCCTTTTCTCCCTCCATTTTTCTCTCCAAAAATCTTTTCATTCTGGGGGACTTCAATTGCCATAAGCCCCTCTGGGACTCAAAAGATACTTCCGACCCTCGTGTGGAGGAAGTAGCACTGAATTTCTGTCACTGAATGCGGCCAAATCTTCCATTCCTTTCGGCGGCATCAAACGCCAGTTAAAGCCTGGTGGTCCGCGGAAGTGGAAGAAGCAGTTAGTGAAAGACGTAAGCCTTTCACTGCCGCTCATAGAAGTAATGAAGATCATCAGGTTTACATCTCCGCTTCCCGACGCGCTTCGTCTGTCATCGCCAAGGCCAAGGCAGAGGCATGGCAGGCGACTTGCTTTTCTCTTTCGCCCAAATCTAAGCCTAAATCTGTGTATTCTATTCTTTACTCTGTTGCTGGCTCTTCTTCCTCATCTTCCTCCTCTCCTAACTTTCCCAACTGTTCTTCTCCCAGGGAATCGGCTTTGGTCTTTGCCGATTACCTGAGATCCCACTTTTCTGTCTCCCAACCAAAGGCTGTGCATAGCAGAGCCAGAGACTACCTCTCTGAGCTCCGCCGAGCCACGTGCCCTGTGGAGTCTTACTTGTCTTTCTGCTTTCCCTTCTTTCCCGCAGAATTTCTTTCGGCTGCCTCCAACCTCTCCTCGTTCATTGCCACTGGCCCAGACAAAGTTGCCTATCCCATGCTAAAGTACCTTCCTCGCTCTGGCTAGAATTTTGTTCACATTTTCAATCTTTCCTGCACTTTGCGTTCCTTTCCTTCTATCCGGAAGACATCTTTTATTATTCCCATCCACAAGATGAGAAAGCCTCTCAACTCTCCTGTTTCCTTCCGACCTGTCTACTTCACTTCCTGTATCTCAACGCTTTTTGAACGCATCATACTATCTCGTCTACTTTTCTTTCTAAAGTTTAATTTCATTCTCTCTCCCCGCCAAGCCGGTTTCCGCCCTGGATGGTCTACACTTGATCAAATTCTGTTCCTCGTTCAGTCCATCTCGGATGGATTTAACAAACCCAGGCCGGGTTCTCGAACGATCCTCTCTACTACTGATTTCTCGAAAGCCTTTGACTCTGTCTGGCCTCCCGCCCTTTTCCATAAACTGATTTCGACTGGTCTCCCTCCTTGCTTTGCCCGTTGCACTCAATCTTTCCTTTCTGATAGGCGCGCTTGCGTGGTTTATCAAAATCACAAAAGTCGCTCCTTTCGAGTCCGTCGAGGTTCCGCAAGGATCTGTTCTTGGCCCTGTACTTTTCTATCTTTTCATCAATGATCTCTTTTCCTCCGTCAGCTGCTCTCTTTACGCTGACGATCTGGCTACTTGGTCCTCCTCCCCCTCGGTCCCCACCGCTGTGGAGGCCACACAAGGAGCTCTGTTTCGATTATAGCGCTGGTCTGAGTACTGGTGTCTTCCTCACAATCCGAGCAAACGTGAGGCATCCTTCTTCTCAATGGATTCCCACCAAGTTAGCCTACAGCCCAACCTCCTCTTACTCGGCTCCCACCTCCGTTTCAATCCCACTCCAACCTTTCTTGGGGTCACCTTCGACCGCACTCTTTCCTTTTCTAAACATGTATCTTTGCTGAAGTCCAAGTTTTTCCCACGTCTCAAAGCCTTATGCTGTATCTGTGCTTCATCATGGGGCCCATCTAAGGAGTCCCTCTCTCTTCTGTATAAAGCTTTAACCGGATGGTTTCCTTTGCTAAGCATCACCAATATCATTAAATTGGAACGCCTCCATCCAGCGGCTAGTCGCACCATCACCAGCTGCCTCTCGTCCTCCCCTATCCCTCTTCTTCTCTCCAAGGCTTCTCTTCCTCCCCTACGAGTCACCCTGACTCATTTCACTTTTTCATCTTATGAGCGGGCCCTTCGTCTCCCAACCTCCTTTCCCATTTCAGGTTTGGTCAGACTTGGAGTGAACCAAGACTCTGAGGATTGTTTTAGAGAGCTTTTGCATCCACTCACCCGCTCATGCTCTCGCTCTACTTCCCCTAGAGAGGCTCTTCTTGCTTTTCCTCACTTTCCTCCTTGGAACCCACTTTGCTTCACCGTGGAGTCTACTCTTTTCTCCCTTGTGCTAATTCGTCACGCTTGCTGTGTTCTCTCTCGTCTACGCTGCAACGGGCACAGCCTACTGTTAAGCTTTTATCTTTTCAGGATTGGCAGAATCGAGAATCCTTCTTGCAGCGCCTATGGACACTCGTCCCAGGACACTTCTCATCTCATTCTGCATTGCCCAGCTACGGACTCTTTGTGCCGCTCGCTCTTTGGCGACTCTCTGTCTCTCTACGACCTTTGGTCCAGGCTCTGGGGAGTTGCCTGGCTTCTGGGGCTCCATGGTCTTCCGCCATGCCCCTATCCCTCTGAAGGGGTCGGGTAACAACAACAACAACAACAAGAGAACGTTGCTCTGTTTGCACTCAACATCAAGAAGCTAAATCTTGTCTCAAAACCTGCTCTAAATATCGTCAAGAAGTTTTATTCGTGGTTGCGAAAACCGCTAGTGCAAACCCAGTCTAAACTGTGCACAGCGTCTTTCTTTTATTTCCATCGCTTGTAAATCGCCAATGGTCTAGCAGAGCGCTTGAAAGCCAACTGGCTATTGTGCTCCGCAAACGAATTGTGCCAAAGTAGTCTGTAGCTATTTAAAGTAACCTTTGAAGTAAAATATAAAGTAGCCTTTGAAGAAATTTGAAGTAACCACAAGCAGGGGTCACAAGAAGTCTTCAAGTGGGAACGTCTTCCCTGGCTACTAGTAGCGACAGAGCACTGTGCTACAGGTTTTACACAGCTACATTTAGTAGTGCATAGATTTGTTAGCTAAGTGTGTTTGGTTTTAGCAATTGTAAATTACAATGCGTTGAGTAATTCAAAAATGTTTTCAGAAACCTCAAAACAAAATTATTCGAACACATTTGGCAAAGCTGTGTTCAGACGAGTTACTAGAATTATTCGAAAAGAAAAGAAAGTTGATTAAAGCATAATTGCAGATAAAAACTCAAAAACGAAATTCCTAATCGATTTAAACATACAATACTGCAAGCTTTCGTGAGCGAATGTCTACTTCTTCAGGCAAAATAAATGAGAGACTTGTAGATAAACCAAAATTAATACTAACAACTATGGTTATACTTAAAACGTAAAGTACAGAGTTCATAGATTACCTCACAATTTCAAAAACTTTACATAATTTAATTTTTCAGGATATTTTTATTCGGTTTGTTTTACAGTAACGGGAAATACTTTACGATTTTTATTCCTGATCCACATCTATTTAGCATTACAGAGACTTGGAACGTCGACACCTGCCTTAAGCAAATACTTTTAAAGTCGCGAACTTTTATGCAAAACTTTATGAATAGTGGAGAGCGGCATTTTCTGGGATTCTGGTATATGCGGCATGTACAGATTTAATTTCTCCTTATGTTTGAGGTCAGCCAGCTTCCTTTCTCTATCGCACACTACCAGTCTCAATAAAGTTTTTATGTCATGATTGAATGGTATCCTACGCAGATGTCTCTATTCCATTTTGTGTATAAATTTTGGTGGGCGTGGAAGTCTGACTCGGTATTATAAACCAGAAAAGGCAGAGGGCTTTTTCCTGCGGACTGATCCTTTTTATAAACTTCACTTTTCCAGATAAATTCAAAAAATTTCGTTTAATCACTAAATAGATTATAATTTTTAAAATAACAAAAAGTACAATAGAACAGAAATAGAGAAAATGGAAAAAAGAATAAAAAGTTAAATAAGATAAAAAGAAATTTAAATAAAAAAATTATTAAAAAAAATTTAAATAAAATTCGAATCTTTCTAAATAAATATATCCGCAAGTAAAAAGCAATGAGACAAAATGAAACTAGAAATAGAGAATAAAAGAAAAACAAAAATGGAGAAGGAAATAGAGAAATAAAAATATAGAGAAGAAGCAACAGAAAGCCAATATTTCTTTTTCCTATAATATGATAAAAGTCGTAATCCTTAATAAGTCCTTCTTGACAACAAAAAGCTCCCACTCCCTTCACATTTTCAAATTGATTATATTTAATAAAACATTATGATACAACCGTATTTGCTAGGATAGTTATGATAGACACTTACCCCATTGTCGACCCAAAAACAACTTTCAGGAATAAGTTACCATACTGAATTAGACAAAAAACAAATCAACAGACCTCGGTCAATTACCCAAGATATTTGGAACATTATTTCTGAGCCAAGTCGGCTAACAAACAAATCACCTTTGTCCTATACAATGATACACATTAGACACAAAAAAAAACGCATACACGCAAACACATTAGACTTACGACTCAGATTACCAAACAACTCTCAACTTATCTTACAAAGCTTAGCACAAATAGACAGCTTCAAACGTGTATTTTCCTCTAACTAAAATCTTCAACCTTACCTCTGTAGTTTTCCCAGCAATGCTGTCTGCTGCCAGCAGCTTTGCTCACCCATAAAAATCAAAGCAGTAGCGCGCTAAAAATATTTTTTACTTTTTTAGTAGCGGCAACGGTAGGCCGGCTACTTTTTGATTTTAATAGCGAATAGAGGTAACGCCGCTACTGTTTTCACCAAGCAGCAGTAGCGTTGCTACTTTTGCAGAATTTGTAATGTCGCTACTGCTATTGTTAACAATATTTTCAATATTTTAATGCAGGGATAGGGGAAACTTATTACTTTTATAGGCAGCATAATTTGTACAACATAACGGGCAGGCGGCAAAAACATTTTCAAGCCCTGATTTGACAAAATTTTTTTCACCAATCGACGGATAACATTTCTCTTTTTTTTGGAGATCAAATTTAAAACGCAGATTTGATAAAATTTCTTTTTAAAATGAGATGAATGATCGTTATTTCTAAGACCAAAATTTTATACCATTAACAAAACTCTCTCGCGGTTTGCATTAAAAAGTCCTGCGAGCCGCAGGTTTCCAACCCCTGTTTTAATATCACAGAAAATTGACAGCAATTCTTTATTCTAGCCTGGAACTAAGCTTAGTTTGCGATAACCTGATTATCGAGTAGTGAAAATGCAAAAGCGTCTGTGTGAACACAAGCTGTGCATTGCAGTGAAATTTTACGACTCTGTTGTTCACTTTCTTCTACTCAAAACTTAATTAAAAATTTCCACATGGTGACCACAAAAATGCTATAAAAAATTTTTGGCACATCTGCAGATCAAAGTTGAGCTTCTGATACCACAAGCCATGATGAAATGATTCAAAGAATTCTAACCTTCCGGGAGTGAAACTTGCTATTATTATTGGTTGCTTTGTGCTAAGTCGCTAGTTTGATTGAAATATTTTTTGAAGCGAAAAGGTTTAATAGTTTCAAATAGAATTAGAGAAAAAAGAAAGTAAGTCATACATGTGCAATTGGGTCTATTTCAATCAGGGTTTATTTTAGCGAGAGGTCAGCTTGTCTCGAACAGCGAGTATTTTGGAGGAGACAGACAGCAGCCTATGTTGCATAAGTCCTATATACGCCCGTTCCTTAGCCCTGTATGTATGGCTACTATTATAGCCTAATGTCTGCTGTTAAAATTTTCTGATAATGCAACTTCAACGTTTGATCATATATTTACTTAATTATTATTTTGGTGTGGTGACTCAGAAATAGCATCTAAATATTTTGATATAGGTTAATACCGAATATAAAACTGTATGCACGCGCAGCGGCGTATTTAGAAACAAATTTTGGAGGGGCCCGAGCATTTTGTAAAGTTAGAAACTTTTTCTTTGTTTTGGAGATCAGCTTTTGGAAACCGAGATTATTGTCCAATTCGGTCTCCAATCGGAGGTGAACAACTTTTTTTTGACAATCACAGCTGCTGTTATACCGTTAGGGTAGGCCATTGACCTTTATTTCCCCTCCCCTTTAATGCGCCACTGTGCATGTGCTTCACCTATCTCGGCGTCATACGCTACGGCTAGTACTAGAGGCTGTTTAGAAATAATATGACGTTTTTTGTTCGATTTTTAACCCCTTCCTCCTTCAATATGACGCATTATGACGTTTTTCTAGACCCTAATGTGTCGTATAAAAAGCAAAAACATACTCAAGCAAACGTACTCAACGTAGTCGTACTCAGGCAAAATAATCATTTAGATTTGCCACAAAAACCTGTTTGATCAAACGATTGAAAACGTTGAATTTTTTTACTGATAGCAATAAATTCAAGTTTGTCATATGAAAATATCCTTTTTCTCCACTTCATGGCGGCATCATATGATATTCAAAGGCCCCCCTTGCTCCTTTTGAACACGCAGAAAGCTAAAACTCGATTTTTTTTGTACCTTCAAACACGCTCGATTTTAAGTGGTCGGAATTCAGAATGCAAATATAGAACCATTGTTCATTTTTCCCAGATCCTGGGGCTTCCCGGTATTCCGCCATGCCTCTATTCCACGAAAGGGGTCTGGTAACAACAACAACAACATCAATAATGTCGTCATTTTAATTTTACCAGAAATTTACATTTATTAATCCTTAGTTTCCTCGGCTGCGTGCCTGAATAAAAGAGCGTGTCGTTGTTGTTGCTCCCCGATCCCTTCTGTGGAATGGAGGCATGGCAGAATACCGTAAAGCCCCACAATCCGAGGAACTCGCCAATGCCTGAACCAGTGGTTGTAAAAAAAAGAGGAGTCGCCAAAGTGCAAGCCGCGCAAGGAGTCCCTAGCTGGACAGTATGGAATGAGATGAGAAGTGTCGTGTGTTGGAAGACTGCAGGCGCTAAATGAAGGATTCTTAATTCGGTCAATTCTAGAGAAGGCAGAGTTGAACAGAAAGCTGTGTCCGTTGCAGTGAAGACCAAAGTAGACGAACCTGAGGAAAAAGGGCAGGTTCCTCAGTAAATTCTGAGGGAATCTGTGAGTCAAATATTTTAGATGAGACGGTACATTTCCTGTCTGAGACAAAAGGGAATACGAGAGAGTATAGAGAACTATGTGGCTAGAGCAGTTTACCCCGTCTAGTCAAACCATCGGCCGTGTTATTGCCTGGAAGAAATGGAGACCGGTAACTCATTGTAGGCGTATACAAAAGGAAAAAAGATATTTCCTGCCAGATGTGCCAAAGAGTGTGAGATAGAAAGAAGGATGGAGGAGACAAAATGTAGCAAAAACAGAGCCAGAGTCTTATAGAGGTGGAAAAACGAAGAGAAGTGGCAGATTTGTTGCTGCTGTCGAGACCAGCGAAGAGCTAACTAAATAACACAGGCTTTAGCAGAAAAGCTTGAACATACGGGGTCTTCGCATTTGTAGTAGGAAGGTTGCGAGTTGAGCTCTCAGAGCGTAATGATAAAGGAGATTTGAATGAGTTAAACCATCGTTTGCTTTCAAGCTTAATTTACACTGCTTGTTCCGTGACGAAATTGCAGTACCGATACTTTGTTTTCAATTGAGATGTTTGCATTCTTTTATTACAATTTTTACACTCCTTCAATTTTATTTCGGATTGTTTGCCGATCTCGTTTGGCTGTGCGCAATACATTCACTCGGTGATTTGTAAGTGCTGTCCGTAAGCAGACTTTAAAACCTATAAGATTCTTTGATACTTTCTGATCTTTTTCCTCAGACCACGTATTGTTTCTTTTCTCCAATACTTTTATTTTCATTGTACGAACGAGTCAGGTTATAAATAAGTTTACTTACTGGCGCTTCCGGTCTAAATCAATGCTTGCGTCTATCACAATGACATCTGACGGTGGCTGCTGACTTGGATTGTAATATTCTTCCCGGGCACTGGACATGCACGGTTTTTCGTTGTCTTTTAAACTCTTAAAGCTAGTTTCCATTAGGCGTAGATTGCAAGCGTAGCGCAAAAAATTCTTTGTTTCTCCACTTAGTTTCATGCGCCGAGCGCGATCGCTTAATGGAAACCAGACTTTAGTTTGGAATCTACGCCTAATGGAAACCAGCCTTTAGTTGGTTTTACGTTCGAGCATTTGAAAAATATCTTAGTATTATTATTGCTACCGTGCTTTTGGGTTAAACTTTTCATTACAATTACTAATTGCGCTCTGCCAGTAGTCAGTAAGGTCCTTGTCTTGTACTGTGACCAGCTGAGGCCTATTAAAATACCAGCTAAAATCTCTTGAGGCTGAACTCAAAATGCATCATTTAAGCAAACAAACAAATTTGTAAATGCAGGTTATTAATGTGAGCCTGCAGCTGATTTCCTAAAACTCTACACAATATTGATGTGCACTTGATATATTTAGCAAAAGCATAAGCAAATATTACGATATTTGAATACTTATATCGCTAGAAGTTTTGTGACACATCTAACTAGTTTTTACGCTACATATACAATGGTAATATGCCATAAAAAAATAATAGCATTGAAACGAAGTCATAGGATTTAAATGCGTCTTTTATACAATGATAAAGAACAAAACAATTTAGGATACTGTATCAATGAAAGCCGGCGCCCTTTTGATTAGCTATATGGAATAAAATTAATAATGAAATCCGCGTATGCAGCTATTGCTTCAAGGCCATATTAATAATAGTTCTGAATATGAAACATCTTTTCACAAACATTGACTTTTACCTAATAGCGTGATCACCTTACAAACAAGATCATTTTTGTATGGTCGGGTCGTCGGGATCAAGTGCAGTGGCATTTCTTGGGAATTTTAGACTAGACTAACGAATAACGTCGGTTTTATCCCATGCTGTATGATGTTTGGGTGGCTCTGTAGGCCATCTTTCACTTTATCAAGCATGGCAGCAAAAGTAACGCAGCCAGTCCACAAACCCGCCTTACTTTAAATGTTCAACCTGTT
Source organism: Trididemnum clinides (assembly GCA_963675345.1). Classification (NCBI taxonomy): domain Eukaryota; kingdom Metazoa; phylum Chordata; class Ascidiacea; order Aplousobranchia; family Didemnidae; genus Trididemnum; species Trididemnum clinides. The sequence continues at coordinate 13,028,320 of OY776300.1, read as the reverse complement.
TTTATAAATCGTTGCTTACAAAAATACAATAAAATGCTTACAATTCTGCTTCTCAGCCCAAAGTGCTTGAATGCTGGAGTGTGGCATGTGAGCACAGCGTTGTTATGATTATTAAAGACACTACTACGATTATCTCGATCAGGGCTTGTGGTGAAAATGCAATGCATAAACAGCACAGACAAATTAAAACCTGGACTGAAAAAAAAAACTCTTTTCTATGACCAAGGGAGTTTCTTGACTGAAAAGATATTTATAAACTACACCAATACAGCAAAAATCGATTCTGAAAGCAAAACTATCTCCAATCAAAATCACGATAACCCGTAGACCAGACATGTGCAACCAGTGGCTCGCGTGGTGCTCAGCAAAATGTTAGAGGTGTATACTAGCCATCACTCTTTGATGCAGTTTACATCAAAGCAAGGGAAATTTTCACGCGCTGTGTACAGCAATATTGCGCTTTGTGATGCAAGAATGTTGCATTGCAATGATTTCGCAATGCGAGATTAGCACTTAGAAAAAGCTGTGTGGGATTGTACAGTACCTTAGTTGATCCTTGATGGAGTTGTTGGTGCTACATAGATAGTCTACTGTTGGATTTGGTTTTAGCGTAAGTAGTTGACATCATTTGCTAGTTCTTTTACCTACGTTATTTGTTGGTTGCAGGTGTTAATTTCGACTTCTTTGCAGTTGATAAAAAGCTATAATTTTTAACAGTAATTTAGTCTTTAGCCTACATCCAAATATAAGAGTAAAAAGCGAAAAATTAACGATGAAGGGCGGTTGTTTAATGACGAATGGTTTGTAAAATATTTTGTTACTCAACAAAATACAAATGCCATTTGCTTGATTTGCCAAAACAAGATTGCTTGTCTGAAAGAATTTAATACCAAGCGACACTACAACTCCCTTGCACTCGAAACAATATTATGAAATTTTAGGCCAACTGCGAGTAGACAAATCCAATAAGTTGAAAAGGTCGCTACAGGGACAACAAAAAATGATTTCGGTTTATAAAGATAACTCTCAAATTACCACTGAATTGAGCTATAAAATTAGCGAAGCAATAGCAGAGAAAGGAAAAGCTTTCAGTGACGGCGAATTTGTCAAGCACTGCCTAATGATATTTGCTGAATGGGCATGCCCTGAAAAAAAGTATTTAATTGAACAGACTAGCTTATCGAGATTCACTGTCGGACGTAGAACGGATGCTCTTTCAAGTAATCTTGAAGATATTTTAGCTGAGAACGCAAGCAAATTTTCATATTACAGCTTAGCATTGGATGAAAGCACCGATATCACTGATACGGCTCAGTTGGTTGTTTTTATACGTGGAGTAACTGATGAATTTCAAATCAAAGAATTTGTGGACCTAGCAAGCATGAAGTCAACAACAACTGGAGACGATTTGACCCTGGAGGTTTTGAAAATGACAAAAAAATTTCAATTAAATCCAAAGAAACTGTCAGGACTCACGACAGATGGTGCTCCTGCGATGGTAGGAAAACATAAAGGATTTTGTAAAACATTTTTGGAAGCATTTGGAGCACAAAAAGTTGTTTTGAACCATTGCATTACCTATCAGGAAAATTTGTGCAATAAAGTTCTGGATGGCATTGATATCATGAAAGAAGTTGTTCACTGTGTCAATTACATTCGTTCTCGAGGATTAAACCATTGGCAGTTTAAGGTTTTTTTGAAAGAACTGGATTGCGATTACCCAAATATTACTTATTTCTCGTCGATTCGTTGGTTAAGCAGCGCCGACACTTTAAAAAGATTTTAGAACTTGAGAAATGAGATCAAATGTTTCATGGAAACTAAAAATCAAAATGTCTCTTTTTTAAAAGATGTAAAGTGGTTAAATGACTTGGCATTCCTTTCCGATGTAACGCAACATCTAGCACAATTAAATGGACAACTACAAGGAAGGAATCAACTGGCAAATAAAATGTTTAAGCACATTACATCATTCCAGAGGAAGCTGGTTCTTTTTAACCCTGCTGTGGTACCATGGGGTCAATATGACCCTAGGCTTATTCGATAGACTAATTATTCCAAACGGTAAGATTATAAGCATTACTCTGTCATTGTATTTTTTTCACAGGTTCTTGTTAACTATTTCCATTTGTGCAACTTTTAATTTGACCTTTTTTTCTAAAGTAAATTTTAGATTTAATTTGAGTGGGGTAATATTGACCCCATGGTACCACTTAGGTTAAAATATATTTGTTTTTGTTTTACAGAAAACTAGTTATTGTTTAAGTTATTTTAAGTGTAAAAAAAGAAATTATGTATAAAAGACAAAGATTGTCAACCCAGCAAGTGATGAACACTTTATTTGAGACAGAAGATGGGATCAGCAGCGAAGATGAAGATGATTTTGATGATGAATTGAGCTGGTATGAAAGTGAGCCTGAGATGGAAGCTCTATCAGACTCGAACAGCGAGATAGATGGAAGTGATACCGAATATGAAGACGAAGATGACTCAGTTGGTCAAGAAGTTCGAGGAAAAGATGGATATCTATGGAAGACGGAACCAAAGAATGCAAGAAGAACACCAAGGCGAAATATCGTAAGAAGCACACCAGGTCCAAAATGTATAGGACTTGAGGCAGACACGCCCTTGAAATCATTCGAACTGTTTTTTGATGATTCTATGTTATCAGAGATTGTAACCTGGACAAATCAAAAAATTGAAAAGGCAAGAGAGGCTTACACAATCAGATCTGGATTTACATATGACGCAGATGCAACAGAAGTCCGAGGTCTCATAGGAATTTTGCTATTCTTGGGTGTTACAAAGAGTTCCAAAGAAAGTACTGCAAGCATTTGGTCAACTGATGGTACTGGAAAACCAATATGCATCGCAGCCATGAGCCAAAAGCGTTTTTTGTTTCTTCTATATTGTCTACGCTTTGACAATTCCACCACGAGAGACCAGCGAAGAGACATTGACAAACTAGCACCAATTCGCAGTGTCTATGACATATTTGTTACAGCCTGTGAAGACAACTATACACCAGGAATTGGTTGCACAGTTGATGAGAGTCTGCTTGGATTTCGAGGAAGGTGTGCTTTCAAGCAATATATACCCAACAAACCAAGTAAATACGGGATCAAAGTGTATGTTTTGGCTGACAGTGAATCATTTTACTCGGTTAGTTCCAAGATATACGTAGGAGCCGGCACCCATACACCAAGATCAGAATTACCTGTACCTACGCAAGCTGTCTTGGACTTGATTACTATAATCTCAGGAACAAACAGAAATATTACGACTGACAATTACTATACCTCTATTCCTCTGGCCAATGAACTAAAATCTAGGCAACTTACTCTAGTAGGAACAAAGAAAAAGAACAAACGATGCATTCCTCCCAGTTTTTTGACCAAAGCAGATGTAGGCACATGTCAGTATGCATTTGACCATGCCAACAATTTTACTTTGTTGTCAATTGCTCCAAAGAAAAACAAAAGAGTAGTGTTTTTGTCCACTATGCACGCAACTAGAAGCCATGACTCTGTTTCCGGGAAAGAAGAAATTAATGTCTTTTACAACCATGAAAAAGGCGGTGTTGACAGTCATGATCAGATGTGCGCTCAGTATACAACAGCAAGAAATACAAATCGTTGGCCAATGAGGGTTTTCTATGGGATTGTTGATAGCTCTGCTCTAAATGCGTATGTTATTTTCACTCATAATACACCTGGCTTTGGGGGAAATAAGACAAATAAACGACAGAAATTTTTAAAAGAATTATCCAAATCATTGATAATTCCTCAAGCAAAGAGAAGATTGATAACACCTCAAACACCTCAAGCTGTAAAACAAATCATTTGCAGTTGCGGGATTTTACCAGAAGAACGTACATCTGTCCAAAACATCAACCAGTGTCATAGATCAGGACGCAAGAGATGCTTCCTTTGTCCAAGATCAAAGGACAAAAAGTACAGATTCGCATGCAGTAGATGTCACAACAACATCTGCGAAGAACACAGCAAGATGATCTGTAATCAATGCCAGGAGTAAAACATTCATGTACAGTACATCCTCGCTTATCCGGCCCTCGATTATCCGGCTCCTCGATTAACCGGTCGTGTTCAACAGGCAGACACGTTTTATATCATTATGTAATAGTTACTATTTTGTGTATTACGGAATAATTATTACTATGGCTGGTTAATGTAGAAGATTTTTCAAATCAGTTAAAGTATAGGTTCAGTTTCTATTGGCTAAGTTTTAAAATGGATAAGCGTGCAACAAAGAGAAAACGAGTTGTGCTAACAATAGAAGATAAACTGAAAGTTTGCAGATTGGCAAAGCAGAACGTACCTAAATTTGTATTAATGAACCAATTCAAAATTGGGAAATCTACTTTAAATGATATTTTAAGAAGTGAAGAAAAGTTAACACAGTTTAAAGCAGAAAAGAATGAGCTTGGAATACCCGGCGCGGTTAAAACTTGTAAAGCAATAAGAAATGGAGATTTTGACAAATTAGATAGCGCGCTTTACATTTGGTTTCGTCAGCAGCGCGAAAAAGGCTGCCCAGTAACTGGCCCGATACTAATGGAAAAGGCCTCCGAGTTTCACCGCGTAATTTATGGAGAAAGCTCCAAGCCCTTTGTTGCAAGCTCAGGGTTCCAGTGGCGCTTTTGCGGAAGGTTTGGCTTGAGAAATCTGACTTTATCTGGTGAAAAGTTAAGTTCCGATAGCTTTTCTGCAGAACAGTTCATCGATGGCTTTTCTGTCATGACTGAAGGCCATTCAGCCGACCAAATTTTTAACTGTGATGAAACCGGCTTATATTTCAAGATGTTGCCAGGCCACACGTTAGCTTCGGTTCATAAACAACCAGATGGAACAAAAAAGGCTAAAGACGGGGTCACAATAAATGCATGCGCAAACGCCAGTGGAACAATAAAATTGCCTTTACTGTTTATTGGTAAGGCGAAAAATCCACGCTGTTTTCGCAAAATTAACAAGGAAGCGCTGCCAGTTGTTTATAGAAATCAAAAAAATGCTTGGATCAACACACACATTTTCAGAGATTGGTTTTTAAATTGTTTCATTCCTGAAACAAAACTAAAGTTAAGAGAACTGGGCAGGGAGGAAAAAGCAATTTTGTTTCTTGACAACTGTGCCGCTCATCCAAGTGAGAAAGAACTTGTGTCAGATGATGGCAAAATTATTGCCAAGTTTTTGCCTCCAAATGTGACTGCTTTAATACAGCCAATGGATCAAGGGGTCCTCGAATCTATCAAAAGGGTTTATAGGAAGTCGATTCTGAGAGATCTTGTATCGCAATCAACCTTCACCATACAAGACTTCCTGAAAACACTTGATATGATGAAAGTTATCGATACTGTTGCAACTGCTTGGGATATGGTTACACCAGCTGCTATCAGAAACTCCTGGAAGAAGTTGATGCCATTACCAAATGATATCCAGCAAAATAACGTCCCTCAAGAAGTGATTTCAAACAACGACTTCGTGCAACAATTTTCCAGGGTAAATATTACACTGACAGACGATGATATCCAGAACTGGATGTGCTGTGATGGTCCTGGATATGAACATATGGATGAGCAAGGCATTGTTGAACTGATTCTGGGGACGATGAAAAAGACAGCAACGAAGAGGAAGATGAAATTGAAGATCCACAATCATCAAAGTGTCCAATCACTCACGGTGAAGCTATGAATAGCATGGATAAATATTTAACATGGTACCGTTGTCAACCACAAGCGACACCAGCAAATGTGTCACACCTTATCCGGTTTCGTGAGTTTGCTGCTGAAAGGCGAGAAAGCACTATCAAACAAGCCTCCATCCTTTCGTTTTTCAGCAATAGTACTGATGAAAGTTAAACTGTTTAATAACTTATTTTGTTGAACTATGTGATTTTAAACTTTACCCAAATGTCTCTTTCGTTTAGCATTTAAATTGTTTTGTGGCTAAGCTTGTTCTCATACTAACTTCGTTTTTTTCGTTCTTTTTTTCTTAAGGTCTTTTCTTATCCAGCCAAATGCTTATCCGGTCAAGATTTTGGAAAAAGGTTGCCCAACATGACCGGATAATCGAGGATGTACTGTATTGTGCACTCAATTTGATTGTTGAAACAATAAAAAGTGTTTGATAACAACTTAATGTTGTTTTTGATGTTTATTTGACATAATTTTGACATTTTTAGTAATGGGGTCATATTGACCCCAAGGTACTGTTAACGTAACTTTTTTCATGGTACCACAGCAGGGTTAACGGTCAATTTAGCAACTCTGTGCTTACACACGTTCCATGTTTGAAAATGCAACAGGATGAAGGACAAGATATCAATTACCAAAATAATGGCACTATGATAGAAAGATTGTCTGCTGTCTTTGATGCTCGCTTCTTGGATTTTCGACAACTTGAAAGTGATTTTAATATTTTTTCCAACCCATTTAACTGTAGATTTGTAGAGATGTAGATCAAATGCTCAGAGGCGTAGCTTAGGGGGAGCAATGGGGTACATATGCCCCCGGGCGCCAAAATGGGGCTTGCAAAAATTTCACAAGGGTAAAAAACCGGTCACAAGCAAGATTGCACCGGCGGCAGACATCGTCTGATAGTAGTAGACTGGTACGCACCGTACGCCTGCCATCCAGACTGATGCTGCAGTGTAAGATACTACTCTGATACTTCGTGTTACTGAGTATTGACTTTGCTGTGGCAGTTTAGTGTACTCAGTCATATAGATCTAATAAAATATATTTTATTTTTTGTAACTCATGTCAGGAAGAAAAAGAAGTGGAGCTCAAAATCGCAAAAGAAAAAAGGAAGCCGAAATAGCATTCAAAAAATCAAGTGTATTACTTGCTGCTTTTTTAAAGAAAGCCAAGAAAGAAGTTGAAGCTGCAAACACCAGTTCTTCAGAATCAGAAGATGGCGGCTATCAACCATCTGTTTTAGAGCATGATGTCGACGCTAATGTTGAAAACATTGCGGTCTCGAAGAGAAACATTATTCAAACAGATATTTCTGTATGTGCAGAAAGAAACTCTGAAAACACTGAAGACCGAGAGACCCAACATAGTGACGAACCTGTTGAAAGTAACGGGGAAGATAACATTTCTGGCAGAGAAGCTGCAAATAATAATACTCATTACGATGTGCAATCGGATGTGGTTCCTGATGTACTAAAGTTTCACGATGTTGGTTACTTAGAATTTGACGAAGTGACAAAGTTACCGAAAGTACCACAATCCTTTCGCGATGAACTGATTACTCTCGGGCCCATACTTTTTCAGCACACAGACAATCTACCATCATTATATGGAGAACGTTTGATTACATCGGCACGGTTTAAACGTCGATTAGCGAATGGAGAGGAGGTAAATTGTTCATGGCTGTTGTATTCACCAATCCATAAAGCCGCTTACTGTTTCTGTTGTCTACTATTTACACCATCGCCTTCAAACTCGCGAGCTTCGTTTGAGTTAAAAAACGGTTTCAACAAGTGGAGAAAGCCAGAAAAACTAAAATCTCATGAAAACAATCCTAGCCATCGCAGGGCTTTTACTACATGGAAGGAAGCCGAAAGACGGTTAGTTGACGGTACAGGAATTGACGCAATCGCTCAAGCGCAGATTCGTTCGGAAAAACAACGTTGGCAAGATATATTGCAAAGAATACTCACCTGTATGAAATATCTGGTTTCACAAAATTTGGCACTACGTGGTCATGAGGAAAACTTGAATCCCAGAAATGATAAAAAGGTTGGAAACTTTCTCGCGCTGATCAAACTCATTGCTCAATTTGATCCACTACTGGCAAAACACGTCCACATGCTGAACAAAATCCGGGATCAGTTTCCTATTTGTCACCCGAAATTCAGAATGAATTTATCCACATACTTGCATCAACTGTAAAGAGCAAATTGCTGCGGGATATAAGGAAAAGCAAATACTACGGCATCTTACTTGACTCAACTCCTGATTCAGGACATCGGGAACAGCTGTCTCAGATCATAAGATTTGTGGATGTTAATTTTCAAACTAAACAAGTAACTATCAAAGAATCATTTTTAGGTTATATCGAGATACATTCAAAAGATGCAGCAAGCCTAGAGAAAGTCATCGTCGAGAGACTATAAAGTCTGACGCCATATCTTTAGCCGACTGTCGAGCACAATGTTATGACAATGCTGCTGTGATGGCAGGGCATATTTCTGGCCTTCAACAACGAATATGTGACAGAAATAACAGAGCACTGTTTGTCAACTGTGACAACCACAGCTTAAATTTAGCAGGAGTACACTCAGCTAAGCAAGATCCAGTTGTCGTCACATTTTTTGGGACACTTGAAAATATATATTCGTTTTTCTCTCATTCAACAATTCGTTGGGAAGAGTTAAAACGAGTTCTTCCTATAACAGTAAAACGAGAGTCTGCAACACGCTGGAGTGCACGATTAGAAGCTGTTAAAGCTATTTTTGAAGCGCTGGATGAACTGGTACAACTCCTAGAAAAATTATCAGAGGACTCAACTATGACACCTGAAACTAGAAGTGGTGCAGAGCAGTTACAGGCCTGCATATTGAAGTTTAATTTCATAGTTTTATTACAACTCTGGAATACCGTTCTTGGAAAAATTGATCGTGTACAGAAGCGCCTACAGGATCCTACAATGAACTTCAAAGAAGCTGCAACTGATATTGAATCTTTGGATCAAGAATTTGTTAAGCTTCGTGATGATTTGAGCCAAGCTGCTGTAGAAAATGCAAAAACAAAATGCACAGCCAGGGGGGTTCAGGTGGATAGACGAATTAGGCAACGTAAGAGAATGCCTGGAGAACTGAAAAGAGATGAAGGACTGTCACCAGAAGAAGAAATTGTGCGCGTTATGAAGAATGTATTTGATCGGCTTCAACAGGAGAGGTCAACACGTTTTTTACGACTAAAAGACTTAAACACAAAATTTGGATTTCTGCTTGACGTTGAGACTCTTCTATCCGACACAGATGAGGATGCAATTCGTCGAGATTGCACAGATTTTGCAAATTTCTACCACACGGACATCAATGGCCACGAACTTTTCACCGAAATTGGAGATTGCAGAATGCTGCTCAGTAACAGAACTGAAGGTCAACCAGAAACTCCTTTGGCTCTTCTTGGTTTTATTGTGTCTTTTGGAGACGACGTTTTCCCGAATCTGCGAATTTCTCTACAAATTTTGTTAACAATACCAGTTTCAATTGCAAGCTGTGAACGGTCTTTCAGCAAATTGAAACTTATTTTGTCGTATTCGCGTGCATCAATGGGACAGAATCGTCTCAGTGATCTTGCACTTTTAAGTGTTGAAAGAGAAACATTGGAAAAACCAGATTTTGATGACGTGATTGACCAGTTTGCAACAGTGAAATCAAGAAAAATAAATTTATTGTAGACTATGTAAATCATCTTTGACAGTAACTGAGTGGGACATTATGGACATATGCTATATTTTGTATAGCTTTGCTTCTTTTTTAAATAAAGTGTTCCATTAAAATTTGAATTGTTTTTCCATATACAATTAAATGTAATAGAAAATATGATTAAATGTGGAGGTCGGGGCGCCAATTTTATAGTTTGCCCCGGGCGCAAAATATTCTGGCTACGCCTCTGCAAATGCTGCATATCTACGCTGATGAAAGTTCGTTGTGATTAGTTGCATTCATCCTTATGACGATGTTGTGTAAATAAAATACGTAACACATTCATATCTGTTGTTATTGTAAATGTTCCAGAACATTCCAAGGCAGCTGAGAGAAAAGCAAATAATTTGTGATGTGTTGTTGAAGAAACAGCATTTTTGAGATCGCCTGGGCATCTGTAGAGCTGTAGATCAAAGCCCTGATCGACTTCAACTTGAACTGATTGATTTGCAGTCAGACAATGACATGAAAAGAGCCTTTGATGAAAACGATTTGGTGAACTTTTAAAAAAACTATGTTAGGGGGAAGCATCAGAATCTTGTCGACCATGCCTTGAAAACCATTTCACTTTTTGGAAGCACATATTGCTGCGAGCAATTTTTCTCTAAGATGAAATATTGCAAAGGAAAGCAAAGAGGTCAACTATCGGACCAACATTTGAAAAGTCAACTTCGAGTTGCTTGTAGTTCTGTGAAAGCAAATATTCCAAAAGTTTGCAAAGATCTGCAACAGCAAAAATCACATTAATCCGTGATTAAATACGCTTGACTGAATTTAGTTTCCTCATCTTCCATCGACAATTACACTGTCCAACAAAAATTTTGTATCTGATAACCTGAAGAGCGTGTTAGGGTAACTTTCGGGCGCTGAATCCAAATCTGCAGATTTTTTCTATCACGTCTAGTTTCTGAGATATTGAATATATGATGAAATCTGACTCAATGCATTCTTATTACTGTGTTCAACATGTTACACCATCCCTAAAAGTGTGAACAATAGCTGCTACTACAAATAACAATATTTATTGAACTCTATCAAAGCAATGTATATGAAAGTGATGATACAGCTGGTCTTAAGCTGATATTGCTGTAAAACCAACTGAAGGGTAGAAGCATGGGAGTTAATATCTGAACTTAGCCTATATCAAATTTATGCGGTAAGGGAGTCTTATAACGCATTCCACACCTATCAACACCGATTGAATCACTGTACGCTAGCAAGCTTTACTCATTGCTATTGATATCACTGCCTTCAAACTTGTATGAGTAATAAGGTTATATTGTTCAGATGTGTGAAAATGAAGGAAAGTTTGAGAATAAGTGTTTTATTGAATTTATTGATTGAAAACATTTAATAATTTAATAATGTAAAACAACTGAATTCGTGATATAGCTGGAGAGGAGTAAGAGGACTGGCTTAAACTTTTTTTTTATCAAATATAAATATATGATTAGCTTTTTTACCATTTGTGTTACAGCTATATTATAGTGTAGAATCTTGTGTCCATTGACAATGTCAAACAATAGAAGAAAGTGTAAGAATAATCCCAACAGTTTTTGCTATATTTGCGGGAAGTACACTCCATCTACATATCGTCGAAATATTTCTTCGAAAGTGAAGATAGCTTACAAGTGTTATTTCGGCTGTGCAGTTGGTGATCAAAACAAGTTGTGGGCTCCTCATATTTGCTGCAATGCATGCAAAACTCAGTTGCTTCGGTGGATAAATAAGAAGCAAATGAAAATGCCTTTCGCTGTACCAATGATTTGGCGTGAGCAGACAGACCATGCAACTGACTGCTATTTTTGCTTAACCAACATCAAAGGATTTTCCCGGAAAAACAAATCAAAAATTGTATATCCAAATTGTAACTCTGCCCTTAAACCAGTTCCTCATGGAAATGATCTGCCTGTTCCTTCACCCCCTTCACTTGAAAAACAAGAATCAGAAGAATCCTCAACTGAGCATGAAACGACAGGCAGTGAAGCATGTAAGAGTGAAGAGGACACGGAAGGATGCATCACTAAAAAACCGACTTTCATTAATCAAAGCATGTTAAATGATCTGGTGCGAGATTTGACATTAACTAAAGACAAAGCTGAGATACTAGATTCACGTTTAAAGCAGTGGAACTTGCTTGAAAAAGACACTAAAATTTCCAAGTTTCGACTTCGTCATGAAAAGTTATCATCCTTCTTCGATGTTAAAGACAACTTGTGCTATTGCAAAGATGTTTCTGGCTTGATGATCGAATTAGGTTACGAACATGACAGTGATGAATGGAGACTATTCATCGACTCTAGCAAAACTAGTTTAAAAGCAGTTTTGCTACATAACGGGAACGTTAAACCATCTATACCTGTAGCTCACGCTGTAAACATGAAAGAGACATATGAAGCCATGAAAACTTGCTTGGAGGCTATCAATTACTCTAAACATAGCTGGAAGATTTGCGCAGATCTAAAAGTTATATCACTACTTGTTGGGTTGCAGTTAGGTTACACTAAATACATGTGTTTCTTGTGTCTGTGGGATAGCCGAGATGACACTAACCACTTCAGAAAAAAAGCTTGGGAACCACGTGAAAATCCGACAGTTGGAAGGTTTAACGTAAAACACACACCTCTGGTAAATCCCGAAAATGTCCTTCTACCTCCACTACACATTAAACTGGGGCTGATGAAAACCTTTGTCAAAGCAATGAATCATGACGGCGCTGCATTTATGTATTTAAAAGAGAAATTTGGACTTTTCAAAAGCGAAGCCAAACTGAAAGAAGGAGTGTTTATTGGGCCGGAAATTCGAAAACTACTGCTGGATGACCAGTTTACAGAAAAACTTAATTCTACAGAATTGGATGCTTGGAAATCATTTAAACAGGTTGTCGACAATTTTTTGGGCAAATATAAAGCTGAAAATTTTGTAGAAATTGTTGAAAACCTGTTGCAAGCCTACCAACGATTGGGTTGCCGAATGTCATTAAAGCTGCATTTCCTCCATGCTCATCTTGACTTTTTTCCACCGAACGTGAGTGATGAGCATGGAGAACGGTTCCATCAAGACATTGCTGTGATTGAAAGCCGCTATAAAGGAAAGTCTAACGCTAGCATGATGGGTGACTATTGCTGGTTTCTGCAGACAGAAAATGATTCATCTTATATTCGCAGTGCTAAACGCCCTAAATTGTTATAGATACTTAAGTAGCGTTATTTGTAAGTATGACTGAGGTCAGTTGTTCATTAAATTTTGAGTTTGTGTTAACTGACTTTGTTCTTGTGACTGCTAAGTATTATCATTGATCACTTAGATTAATTGTATGCCATTTTTGGTATATAAAGGTTATCGCAGTGATACCATTACGTAAAATTCAAACGAAAATACACAAAATGACAGTTTTCAGTATCTCAGAAACTAGACGTGATAGAAAAAATCCGGCTTCAGATTCGAAATCAGCGCCCCCAAATTAGCCAAAAACAGTTGAAAAACCCTCAGATACATGCGATAAATTTTTTTTTGTTGTTCAGTGTTATTCACAATTTTTCAATAAACTGTCGCACAAGTGTGTCGTGGACTGCATTAAATCTATTTCTTGACTACACAAACTACTTTCATAGGAAAGTAGTTTTATGATACTAATTTTTTCTGAGAAAATTCATGTGGCCCGCGTTATCAATCAAAATTTTGTATTTGGCCCTCCAGCGAAAAAGGTTGCACATGCCTGCCGTAGACGGTTCGATAACTATGTCCCGAAAATGTTCACGTACAATTTCACAACGGAAAGAAAATGTACTAGTCGTGACAGTTGACGCAAAAACGCAAATACAAGGTGCAAGATTATTAATATGACAGTGACTATGTGTAGCTAATTAGACTATACTTCAAGTAGATACTACTACTGGGAAATTAAAGATTTTTCTCGTTAACAAGGTTGTTTATGGGCCAGACCGCTTACCCACCAGACAACTAGTAATCAAATTGGATTGGTTTGGATTTTGGCTAACAACCAAAACTATATGTTCGTTGACTAACTTTTGTTCAAAATTAAACCAAAAATGGTCCAACCAGTATTAGTTATCCAAAATCAAAATCCAAAACTGGCTTAACACAAGCGTACAACCAAACTCGGTCAAGCAGTTTCCGTCAAGCGCAGAAATTCGCATCACATTGAAATTCAGGTGTCATGGTAAATAAAGGGCCAGCGCGCAAACAAACTCGCAACGAAAAATACCACAGTTGTAACGTAATAACAGATGCGAAAATTGCACAGTTTCACTGCACGAATGTACTACAATCACACGGAAATTGCGTGAAATAATTAGCAGTGATCTAAATTTTGAGACACTTTGTTGTTGGATATAACGACTAAAAGGGAAAAGATCAAAAATCTGGGAAGTACATCCCCTGACTGATGATTACTATCCTAATCTAATGCATAGGTATGCTCATTCGAGTAATCAATCGGCAAGATCTCAATAAAAACACATTGTACTTTCATTAAAATTGTTCCGATTGATTACAAGATGAAAGCATTAACAACTAGACAAATTCGAAAGATTTTATAATTGTTTTGACCGGTAAAACCACGTGATTTCGAACTTGAGCAATGATGGACAAAAATAAGCATTTAGATTCCCAGTTTCACTTATAGTAAGGACAAATATTTTGCAAGTAGTCGTGTTTTTTTCCACCACATATCACTTGCTTTTGCACCACATTTTGATTTAACTGTCTCTAAATCAAATACAAACACTTTCTATGGTCGTACAAAAGTAATTAAGGACATCAATACCAAAAGTCTCAAATACATGTACCATACAGCAATACTGCATCTCATCCATTTATCTGCCACGCTCTCCCTTCAAGTGTTACTTCTTGGTCAAATAAAGCTTTTTGGTTAGCATCGACAGGAAACAAGGCATCTGCTTTTTCCCAATCGCGTCTCGATTCAGACAGCGCTCCACTCTACGATCAGCAACTCTCCGATTGACCAGGGTTAAAACGTCAAGAAAATCAACTGGCTCGCTATCTGCATAAAAATTGCAAAACGAACACAAATTCAGTCGCAATCAAAGTGATCCAATGATCGCTTCAATCATAATTTGTAAATATTCATTCTCTTGCGTGGGAAGTCATGGCACGAAGCGATTATCGAGATACACACCACGAATCCACTCAAGGAACGGCCAATACTGGAAAAAAGGGGGCGGTCCATACTGAACCAGTCTTGAAAACAAATACGAAAGAAATTGGCTTCCATATTTGCATTGTCCAAACAAAGATGTAGATTAACTAGTTAAGCTGTAGATGTTGTTGAAGATCGTGACAAATCTAATAAACCTACAGTTGTGGCGCCTTCTTTAAAAAAAAAGCAAACAAATGTAATATGCAAGTGTGAATGTGCGCACTGGTCAACGTGAACACTGGTCCCCAACCAACCCTTAACTCTTATATGCTGGCTCCATCCGCCACACCCTGGTAAATCGCTTCAAATAGCGGGCTAAACCATGTGGGGAGTATGTGCTTTCAATGCACTACTGAACGGAGGAATCGCAATGACAATCAACAGCCAAGACGAAGTGTCCCCAGATGGACTCAACGGCCAAGTGGACAGGCAGAGAGCGATCAGCACTTCTTGCGGTATTCGGCAACGAGCTTAGAAAGACTGCACCAATCAACAGCCGCCTCAACGTGGTGGTGCTGTCCCCTTCTGGGACTCAAGAGGTACTTCCGACCCCCGCAGGGAGGATGTAATGTATTCAACTGGGTTATCTCCTCTGACCTCCTCCCCCTCAATGACCCTGAAACACCCACCCTTCTACATCGCTCCACTGGCAGTCATCCTCTCCTGACATTTCTTTTGCTCCCTTTCCAATCAAACCCGAAAACTGTATACTCTGTTCTCCGCTCTATCGCTGGCTCTCCTTCTTCGTCTTCCTCCTCTCCCAATTTCCCAAACTGTTATTCTCCCAGCAAATCGGCTTCAGTCCACGCCGCTTACCTGAGATCTCACTTTTCCGTTTCTCAGCCAAAGACCCTGCATAGCAGAGCCAGAGGCTACCTCTCTGAGGCTCTTCTTGCTTGCCCTCCCTTTCCTCCTTGGAATCTGCGCTCGTTCACCGTGGAGTCCACACTTACCTCTCCATGCTCTCGCTCTGATCCTCCTCTCTCTCGCCAAGGTGCGGCTCTTGCCCAACCTTCACTCTCTCCCCCCTCATGATCTGGTACTCTGGACATACGGCTGTTCCTTTTTCTTTTGACATGGACGGCTCTGGCGTACTTGCCAACTGCTCTCTCTGTGGCACTGAGGCCACTCTTTCCTTTTCAGCAGGCCCGGTTTGTTCAAGTTTTTCCGCTGAAGCCTGTGCCATTCTGCAAGCTCTTTTCTGGTCTCGGCAGCACCAACAAGTCTGCCATTTTTCTTCTTTTCTCCTCCTATCTAACTCTCATTCTGCCTCGCCACCCTGTTCTCTCCTCCATCTTTCCTTTTATCTCAAACTCTGTGGCAGATCTGGCAGGAACTGTCTTTTCTCTCCTCCTGTTCTATCAGACAATGGGTCCCCAGACACTCGTTTCTCCCGAGGAATGATGCCGCTGATGAGCTGGCCAGACGGGGAGTGCTACTTGTGCCCTCCACAACCCTTTGTAGTCTCCCTCCTCTTGGCTCTTGTATCCACTCCTCTTTTTTCTCGGACTGGAGGCATACTGTCTCATCAAAGTTTTTTGATACACAGGTTCCCTCAATTTCCACCGAGGAACTTGTGCTCCCTCGTCACGCTCGCTGTGTCCTCTCTCATCTACGCTGCAATGAACACTGCCTTGTTTTACGTTCTTATCTCTCTAGCATCGGCAGAATCAAAAATCCTTCCTGCAGCGCCTGCAGACACTCATCCCAGGACACCTCTAATCTCATTCTGCACTGTCCAGCGACGAACTCTTTGTGCTGCTCACCCTTTGGCGACTGTCTGTCTCTCTACGACCTCTGGTCCAGAACCCGGGGAGTTGCCCGACTTCTGGGGCTCCATGGCCTTCTGCCATGCCCCCATCCCTCGGAAGGGGTCCCCCTGACTTTTATATGGAAGACAGGTTTTCCAGACACCTCGGAAATGGACACTGCCAAGCGAGTGTTGACATCCCGTCCAAACGACAGCAATACAATTCGCTTTTTCGTGAATAAAGGATGAATATAGACAATAAAAAAAAATTCATCGCAGTACTACTAACAACACTGTGGCAAAAAAGCCTAGACACAGTCTCTCGTGATTCCATTACCAAAATGTGAAAATTACAGAATAAGCCTCATTAACCACTCGAGCAAGGCACAACTCCACATCATCATCAACCAACTAAAATCAAAGGCTGAGGAGCTCTTGACAAAAGAACAGGCAGGTTTCAGACCCCGGCAGAGCACAATGGAACAGATATTTAACTGCCAAATTCTCATGGAAAAGCACTTTCAACATCAAAAAGAACTGTTCCACAACTTTATTGATTACAAAAAGGCCTTCGACCCGAGTATGGCAAAAGAGCCTGTGGTATGTCCTAAAAGGATACAATGTAGACAGAGGACTTAGTGAGGTCGTACAAGCCCTATTCAACCAAGCCACCAGCGCAGTAATTTTAAACAACCAAGTTAGTCATGTAGGGTTAGAAATATCGCATCAGCCGACTAAGCGGGTTAAACCCAAATAATATTTCTGAGAGTAGTTACAAAAAGTTGGTATATATGGAAGCATTATCTCTATGCCTCTAATACCGATCATCGTACCTTGAATTAAGACAAGTTCTCCTCACAAACTCTCTCCCACTTAACAAATTCCATCCAATTCTTTAAATAAGTATAGGGGCACAAAGTCAAAGTTGGGGTAAGCGTTGTAATTAAAAAATTATTTTTAATTGTGACGTCACCAGTCCCCCCTATGACACTCACCCTGAGGTGGTGATAAATTAAGCCAAGTTTCATGCTTGTACGCTCAGTAGTTTTGGAGGAGTTAAAGCATAAATAAACCCTGAGATTCGTTTTATAGTATAGATCAGGTTTCTTTTTAGACGTTTTAGGGATGCGACCCGATCCAAATTTCAAAAGTGAGAATTGTAGAAAAGCTGTAAAAACTTTTTGAAAAGGAAGAGCTTAAATATTTTACAAACATTGCTCAGTTCTGAATTGGCAACACTTTGATTTAGCTGGCAGATAAAATTAAAAACTACTGCAGAATTTTAGGATCTCAGTCAGGCTGTGGACAAGCTAGCTACTGCACTTTGATAGTCGCAGTGCAGTGATGTTTGTAATGTAAGTTACAGAAAGAGATATTGTGTTTATACAGACTTAACTGATGCCCTACTGTATAGTAGTCAAGTTACGGCATGAATTCTAGGTTAATACTTTCAACGTACATTGCGCAACTTCAGTTTTTATTACTCTGATTGTCATGCTTCACAGCCTAGAGTGTAATGTGAGTTTTATCTACTAATCTTTATATGAAAAATGATGCTAAAGTACTAAATAAGGGATCAACGTTCAGTCTATGTAGGCTATGAAATGCGGACTTCATAGCGTATTGCAGTCATTTCACAAATTGTTGCCTACTGCCTATATGCATTGATATACAGGGTGACCAATAAGTAGCCCGACAGTTAGAAGAGCAAAAATCAAATCGATAATAATCACTCATGAAAATAGCATTAAATGTACTCTATTTAATCATTGAACAAATTTGTTCATCTAATCTAAAGCATTAACATTTTAATCATTCTACTAATTTATAGAAAGCACAACAACAAGAATAAGTGATTATGAATGTTCAAACTGCCAACCATTCTGTTCGATGCATTTGGTCATACGGGAAATAGCGAATTCACAGACTCTGGCGCATAACTCCTGTTTGAGTTAAGAGCATTAAACTGCGTCGAAATAGCCATTTTAAGATCATCCAATTTATGGGGTTCACTGTTGTAAACTGGGTCCTTCATAACACCCCACAAAAAAAATCCATGGGCGTTAAAGATTGGGTGATCTAGGGGCCCACTCGATTGTACCACGTCTACAGATCCAACCACCAGGTAGTGTATTCAGTAGATTTCTTACATTGTTGACGTAATGCAGAAGAGCCCCATCTTGCATGAAAATGAGCGGATTATAGTTAGGACGTTGTTGTAATTGTGGTAGAACATAATTGGATAGCTCATTGATTATCTTTCATCTCTCATCTAACTGTCAGGCTACTTATTCGCCACCCTGTATGATTTTTTAATTACACACATTTTTGACAACACAATATACGTATGTATATTATAACTATGCAATAGAGTGCGAAACACATCTAATCATTTTGAATTTAGTCAAACATTTTTCGGGTCCCTACAGGTCCATCGAGCACCTAACATTTTCCTTAAAAAAACCCTGGTCTAGATATAAGTTATCCAATTTCGTGCTTGTCAACCTGATGCATAGTACACCCCTGGAGTGTACCAACGTGATGGGGTGTAAAAGTCATTAAAAAAAAACGATTTTTCGGAGATTAATTTCGAAAGAATAAAGTTTCTAAAGTAAAGACTGATGTTTGGAAACTAGCGTTCCAAAATATAATGAAAGGTCTCCGGTCTAAAAGTGGAGTGCGAATAGGTGAACATGAGAGTTGGAAAATAGCGGTTTCCATTGCAAAATTGGAGTGCAATTAGGAAAACCTAAAATCAGGATTGGAAAATACCGATTCCCCCAAAGAAAAGGTCTTTATTTTAAAATTGGTGGGCGGATAAGCAAACATGAGAGTTGGAAATAGTGGTCTCAAAAATAAAAACAATTTAACGTTAAACAGATCATTCTCGGGGCGAAATGTTTCTGAATATCAAATCAAAATCCTTTCGCCCCCCTTCCCCTTCTAATAGCATGCACTCCCTTGCACCGATTTCAGCAGACATTGCACTAAAAGCTAGTCAACATTTAGTTCTGCTTTTCATTTAATTTGAAGATGATTAGAGCGCACAGGTGTACTGAAAACTGAAATAGAGTGTACCACTACAATACAGGTTGACAACCACTAACCTAAATACACAAGAAACAGAAATTACCTTTTTTCAAAACTAAGCTGTTCATAACGTGAGTGAATTCTTGAACATACCAGGAGCCATAAAGTGTATCTCGGTGGGAGTAAAAACCTGAAATGATAATTGGTTCCTTTCATACAAGAACATATGCTTACGAATGTCGTTCTTAAACAGAAGTGTTCGTACCTTTAACGGGATGTATCGTGTGGATTAATTAAAAAAAATAAATGGTGCCAAGTTAAGAAAAAGGAAAAAAACAAATAGTGACTTTAAAGCGACACATGCGTTAACACATTGACCGCGAGGGACGTATTAATACGTCCTTATTTTTCCTTTTTGTACGCTAAGGACGTATAAATACGTCTTTCAGCCAACTTTGATTTCGATCGTTTCAGCGTCTGGTATAATCGCCGAATCTTCCTTTGAAAATAACTAAGCTAATTTCTTTTTTCTCTAGTTTCTAAAGCTTATTATGACGTTTTACTGAAGTTCTAAGCCATTGTATTTTTCTCAGAAAAACCAAACAACGTTGGTAGAAATTACCGCACAGTATCAAAAAGAAATAGACTTTATTTTTATTATTTTTTCAATGCCAGTTTATTTGAAATCAGATACAATGATAGAAGAGTGTGTACTCTGCAGTTCTTATGTTTGAAAGCGATTTCGGATAGAAGATGACTTACAATTAGCTCGTTAGACTGTTTAGAGTTTACTGCGGTCTTACATTATCTTTATATAGCCGGAAGTTTTTATTTCAGATTATTTTTTATAGAGCTACTAAATGATGATGGCTACTGGAATAAGAACTAAAAAGTATTAGTTAAGCGATTTGGTAGAAAATTTTAAATTGGTAGATTTATCTGAAGAGGAGCCCATAGACGATAATGGTTCGGATAGGGAGAGCTACTTTAGTGATTCAGAATTTGAAAATGAAACTAACACTATTGCTCATTTGCAATCAACAGCTACAGCAAACACCAGTCATGACTCTGTTCAGTCTGCTGGCAATACTAGTGATATTTCAACTACCGACGCAACTCGCAATGAGAGCATGTTAGAACTGTTTAGCAGCAATGATGATTCTGATACTGCCTCAGCATCCAATTTCGCTGACCACAACTAGAAGTCTGTAGAACCAACTTACACATCTCCATCAGATATAAATTTTTCTGAATCAAGTGGCATAAGCAATTCCGTCACTCTCAACAAAGAGTCATTGCAAGTGCAATTTTTTTTGCTGTTCGTGACCGAGCATATAATAAAGATAATGGTCACAGAAAGAAATAGATATGCTGAGCAAATAATAGCACATTCAGTAGTAACTGCAAAAAGCAGAATGAAACGTTGGGTTGCCACCACAAACACAGAAATGAAGAGGTTTCTAGGAATTCTTTTTACAATGGGTTTGGTAAAAAAAGCATGCATAGAAAATTATTGGTCTACTGATGCTGTGATAGCGACTCCCATATTCAATTCTACGATGCCACGAGGCAGGTTTGAGCTACTACTCCGTTTTTGGCAGTTTAGTGACAACGAATCTGCAGTTGATGGCGATCGTTTATCCAAATTGCGAAAAATATGCAATGCTCTACTTGAACGATTTCAAGCTTTATACATCCCTGGGAAAGAAATATCTATAGACGAATCAATGGTTTTTTCGAGAGGTCGCTTGATCTTTCGTCAGTATATTCCTAGCAAAAGACATAAATACGATGTGAAACTACATGCTGTGTGAACATACAAGATATGTGTGGAATGACCTGGTATACTGCGGAAAAATGAATCCTTTGTCTGGTTTCGGTCACGCAGAAACTGTTGTTCTAAAGCTGATGGAAAAATTGTTAGATCGTGGTCATGCTCTTTACGTGGATAATTTTTACACAAGCGTGCCTTTAGCGGAAGCTCTACTAAATCGAAAAACGTTGATTTGTGGAACATTGAGGAAAAACAGAAAACAGCTCCCAAAAAATATTGTTTCTACAAAACTAAAAAAAGGACAGCACATTGCAAAACGAAAAGGGCGTATTGTTGTAGAAAAGTGGCAAGATAAAAGGGAAGTGCTAATGCTCTCAACACATCATTCCGGAAAAATGGTTGAGAGCAACAGACAAACAAGAGGAGGGCGGAAGAAAAAAAAACCAGAGTCTATTATATCGTAAAATAACTTTATGTGCGGTGTGGACAGAATGGATCAACTGATGTCCTATTATAGTCCAGTACGAAAAACGCTAAAATGGTACCGCAAAGTTGTGTTACAGCAACTCGACATGGCTATGGTAAATGCTTTCATTTTGTACAAGGTTGGTGGCACAAAGGCGCAGTTGAAATTTCGAAAGAGTGTAATTGCTTCGCTGTTGAGTTCTGATATTAGAATAAATGAAGACCTCCCACAAGCATCAGATACAGCCGCATTTCATCATCATAAAAGTTCTGATCTTTCTCGCCTGTCTGGCCAGCACTATTTGGCTCACATCCCTTCAACAACTTCCAAGAAAGATGCTGCTTGAAAGTGCATTGTTTGCAATCATCAAAATCAACGCAAAGAAACTCGCTACATGTGTGAAACATGCCCCTCAAAACCAGCTTTGTGTGTGGTTCCTTGCTTCAAAAAATTCCACAGTGAAGCCTGCATTTGAATGCGATAAACCAGTCAGCGTACTATTTCAAACAACACAGTACTGATTTCTTCATTTTGATTTTGCGAACTTAAATTGCTTTCTTTACCCATCTTATTTTGCTTGATTGTTTCATTATTGTTTGGACACAATTTTACGTTTTATTACAAACCACGTTTCGCTTTATTCAGTTGTCTGACATATCGGCATAAAATGCGAAATATGCGCTTTTACGATAAAACGCGTTAGCGTGTACCCAGAAAACTTCGCCGCGGTCAATGTGTTAAACAAGAAAAATAATAATTAGTACGCATGATGCCACAAGTCGAGTCAAAACTATCGACATATATGATTTAGATGTGTTCGTACAAAGCAGCCCTGGCGCTATACGCTACGGTACTAAATTGCCTGATGACAATATACAGAGTGTGTCAGAAGTAACCGCGCAGTCAAAACTACACAAGTTATGAAAATCTGCCCAGTTACTTTTGACTCCTCTGTATATTAAAATCAGTTACAGTACTAAATCACCTGATGACAACATATTTTAAAATCAAGCATAGCACGCCGCACTTCAATATGCGACAAATTCGATGCAAACGCAATGAATTTTCCAGGAACGGGTCTTGGTATTTTTGACGTCTCAATTTGAGTCAATTCTCAAAATCGAATAGAATATCATATTATTTTTGTCGTGTTTAGATGTTACGCTTAGCACGACACCTCAAAAAAGGGGTTTTAACGGTGACGCCAAAGCTAAACTACAAGGGCTTAAAAAGCAACTAGGCATGACAACCGAAGACGAAAGAACGATTCAATATCAGCTTCATGCAATAGCTGAACTTATAAAAACTCCTTTAGCAGCGCATATGTAGTTCACATCACACTTTTGAGCAATGACAAAACAAAATTTGACATTATTTGTCTTTTCACTAGTAACAGATTGTTCGGCTAATGATAAATAAGCAGCACCAAAAACTTTGCTTGTGGGTGGTATCTCAATTGATAACATGCGCCAGGCTGGAAAATGTAATTTGTCACAATTGCCGCCTATAATTATGGTGTTTTGACAAAATGTTTAGTTTCCTTAACAATGCGCACTGCAAACTGAACCGACAAAAAAGTAAACAACCAAGTTCCTCGTACAAAAAACACTTTGCTAGCAACATGCTTGTTTCATATCAGATTACTTAAAACACATAGAAAAACAGAAGATAAAAAAAGTCGGTTTTACATTTTTCCCACGTTTTGCAGGCTCAGATGTGCTGATTCGCTCTATGTCTACCACAACACACTCGCTTTTGAAACAGGCTTTTTAATGAAAACATCTTAGAACTTTAAATCACGGCTGCCCTTCCTGGCAAATACTAATGGTGCTTTCGAAGAATTTGAACTCCAAACCTTTCGATATGACAAAGACACGATGTAGTTCAAATATTTAATCAGCCACACTCACCTTCCGCAACAGAATAGCAAAAGAGAAAATCGGACCCCGACGGAAGAGTAGGAGCCGGACCGGCATCCGCTTCAACCAAGTTGACTTCCTCAACATCACCAACAGAATCAACAACGTCATCCGCACGATCGACGGGAATTTCATGCGTATTGCCACGACAAGCCTGATGAATAAAAAGCCAACGTTTGAACAAACCCAAATGACTTGTTATAATCATTCGTGCTTGCTGAACCGACTCTTTCCTTTTGAACCGGAAAGAGCGTTGTCAATGCAGCTACTGCAAAGTTCTGTTGAGATGACATGATCTGGCCGCATGGCAAATGAATAAAGCTTTTTATTTTCCTAAACTTAATAGAGTTGTTACCATACATTTCAAACGTTTTGTTTGATTGCAGTAAGTGACGTAGCACCGTCTTACAAAACACCGTAATCAAGTGTTGAGAACATTCAGAAAACGGCTTAAAAATTTTAAGCATAACTTCCAACTTTCCACCTACCAACTCTGCATGAGATTTTTGTTTGCTTTTTTGATACGTCGGAATTACTTCCTTTGGATTTTTTAGAATTATTTGTTCGTTAATTAATTGGATGTTTTGTTTAAATTTATTCATGCGTTAATTTCGTACTTTACCTGTAAGTTGCGTAACGTCAACCCATCTTAATTTACTTAGATTATTTTGCCTTTTTTTTAATCACTTTGTTTCTTGCACACCCTTTGGCAAATCAGTAGGTAATGCACACGTAGTTTCATTTTGCATTTTTCAAAATTCGAGATTTTCGTCAGTGAAGATTGGACATTCGAGTTTTAAAGTTTATAGTTGGCAAAAGAGTTTTAAAAATATAAATTTGTTTCAAACATTTTGTGGTTTTTCTATCTAAAGTACGGAGTCATAAGATAGTGAACCGCTAGAGACAAAAATTCGCTGGCACATCTCACTTTATGACAAAGCAAACGAAACACCCTTACTCGATCACTGCGCGTGTGGAAACGAACATGCGCGTAAATTGAAAATACCCAGCTACGTTTTCTCATTACAATTCTTACATCACATCCGTACCTAATGAATAGTATAATTGCCATCAATACTTTAAGTCAATATTTCAACATGTCGCGCAACGGTTTAACAACCTCTCGTTTTAAATAGGTTATTATTTGAGAGAGTCTTTACTGCCCGCAAGGTAATCAAAATCCACAATATAAAGTAAATAACAACGATACTGAAGCCTCAAGCGTTTTTAAAAAGTTAATAACAAATAGAGCTTACTGTACTGATATAACCTAAAAACACACGTTGAAATCTCAGAACGATTCGTGCACCTTTACTATGTTGAATTGATTTGCTTTCAATTACGTAAGTATATTGACAGCACATGTAACACGCTGGATACCACACATAAAGGTTAAGCAAGTGCTTCTTAAGTCTTTGTTTTATTTTAGTTAAAAAAGCAAGGTTAACATCAGTTTGCTGTGGAATAAATACAGGGTGGCCACAAAGTCACGCACCAATGTTACTGAATCTGATACTGAATCGTGTCTACAGGAACTCTGAATTTCGTATTGGTTCGTGCATAGCTGCAAACGGCGAACATATCGAGCATTTGTAATCCTTGTAAAGAACATTGAATTTGAATAAATGTTACTACTATAACTTTTTTAATTAACATTGGTGCGTGACTTTGTGGCCACCCTGTACAGTCAATACAAAAAGCTTCTGTAATCTCTAGAGCTTTTCCTAATGAAGAATAAATTTTCTTTAATGGTTAGAAATCTTGCTGGTTAGTTAACTTCATATAATAACTAGTATCAAGTGTGTAATGCAATTGTAGCTGATTAGTTTTTTAATTAAAACTCTACTAAGAAAAAAATGGCTAGTTGACGATACAATGAAGTGATCGATATAATAGATCCAAAACACATCGCAACTTTTACTATTTGACTCCCTGGACCATACAGGTCTTAAGCTGTTCTTTTAGCAATGGTATGGGACAAAAAGTGAAAACAAAGCTCAAAAAGTAAAACCAAATATACTCAATTAGATCTTACTCCAGCTGCTATAGCGGCGAACGACGTGGAATGGCATCTACGTTTATTTAGCTAAGCCAACTCAAACCAGGTCAAGATAAATTGGCAGTCCATTTCTAACCAGACATGTACACGAATAACATAATGGCAACTTCACCAACAAAAAATTAGCTAAACGTAATGGTGCAGTCAAAACAGGGAGCAACTTGTTCCAATTAACCGAAGTCTGGAAACATTTTTAACAGAGCTTTAGCTAGATCAGATACTCGAGTTTATATTGGTAACAAATTAGTACCCTAATTGTAAAACAAATAATATTGCAATACTGTATAGTCGAAACATGCAGGCATCTATTTCGTACTTTTAACATACCTGAAATAAAAATATCTTTGGCTTTCCCACTAGCGAGGGACAATTGTCACCTCGAAAAAGATTAACAAGACTTGAGATCTCAACTGTACCATCGGTTCCATAAACACAGCCATCATCACCGTGGCTTAATATCGAAAAAAGAAAGCAGTCATTGCCGATGTGATCAGTAGTTGCCATGTCATCCAAAATCTGAAAAACAATACTATTTTAGTTTTACTCTAATTACCACGTTAACTACAGGGTGGGCCATACGTTTCGATAACTAGAAGTACTATAAATATTTTTTTTATATTTCAGATATTTTTTAATATATTTTATATATCTAAGAAAATGCGTTTGACAAATGAGCGACGAATTGAAATTATACTAATGGCTGGATCGGGAAGCAGTCGCATGGTTGCACGAAACTCTAACAGAAAGTATGGAACAAGCATCACCCACAACGCTGTGGCAAAACTTATTTGCAAGTTTAAGAAAACTGGAAATAATACAGATCAACAACGAAGTGGTCCAAGATGTACGCCACTGATGAAGACACATCAGCTATGCTACTTGCTGGAATTATACGTAGTCCAAGCAAAAGTACAAGACGGTTGTCCGGAGAGTGTGGTGTCAGCAGATCGATTATCAGGCACATTTTAAAAGCAAACAAATGGAATCCATACAAATTATATATCGCTCAGCATTTAAGTGAAGATGACCCGCATAGACGGATGGAATTCCAGGATAATAATAAATAAACGAGGATGTAAACTTTTCAACTAAGATTTTGTTTACTGATGAAGCAGTTTTTAACATCAATGGAAAGGTTAATCGGCAAAACCTACGTTATCGGAGTAATGAGAACCCTAAATGGCTGAGTCGACGAAGATCCAAGTTGCCATTAAACTAATGGTGTGGGCCGGAATATGGGGTGACAGAATTATTGGACCAATTTTTATTGATGGAACTCCTAATGCAGAAAGGTACCTTAAAATGTTGCAAGAAGAAATTCTCCCATCCCTGCTAAACGAGAAAGGTGACCACCCAGTTTACTTCCAACAAGATGGAGCTCCACCTCATTTTGGTCTCCAAGTGCACCAGTATTTGGATCATCAGTTTCTAGAGGCTTGAATTGGTCGGCGTGGTCTTATGGAAGTGGTCTCTCAGATCCCCCGATCTCTCACCCCTTGATTTCTATCTTTGGGGGCACTTAAAGGCCATGGTGCATCAGGTAAAGATACGGGACATAAATCATCTCAACGAACGTATTACCAACGCCATTACCAGCATAACTTCAACTGTGCTAATGTGGGTTCATCAACAATGGAAAATACGTATTAATATATGTATTCAAAACAATGGTATTCATATGGAGCACATAATATAAATAAAAACTTGTTTGATAAAGAAGGTTTATTTTTCCTAAGTATCGAAAGTTATGGCCCACCCTGTTATATTAACTCTTCACGACGAGCAATATGCCGAAAACGGAGACCAGTCCCGATGGCTTTTGTCTTCAGCTTAATCAATGCAGCAAGGCTAAAGCTACAAGCAAACGTCGACTTGTTTCTACGACGGACGCTTGGGTACATCAGAAAACTATGGCGCTAAATCAATCACCAACAAAATAAAAAAAACAATAAGCATCTGCAATTGCCAAGCATAATGGCAAGAGCAACCAATTCTTTAGCATGTAAAAATATACCAGTACAAGTAAACGTATCTTTGCAGTCTAATGTTGTAACCACATATTTCTTTTCTAAAGCACAAATCTACGTACACATTTTAAAAAAACTGGCACTGCAGTAGGCACACTATGTGGTGCGTAAATCTCACCTTCACGAGTTCATCAACTGTAGCGTCCTTATAAACATGAACTTTGAAGCCGAGTTTTTTATATATCCTTTCGAGGTTTCTGGCGTCCACATCTGTCCCAGTTCTTTTATTCATTCCTATTTCAAACATAACAAGAAACAAATTTACTAAAACCGACTCACAGTAAATGAGGAAAAAAAACAAGGAAACGAGTGACGTGGAAACTTTAAAAATGACCCTTGCTCCTAGTTTCAGAGCAAATCTAGTTTGAACCAAGTTTGAAAATGAGCAATTGAAAGCGACATAGCAACAAACGTGATGTCATTCACCAATCACTAGTATTACTTTTTTATCTCCAGATTATAAGACAGTTGCGCTACGCATTGAAAAACTGTTCAGACCTGCTTTGGAGTTTCGAGTTCTAACAATCGGCTGGGATTGCTTGGCATTCATCATACTTTATTTACTGCTTGTTAGCATCCGGCAAGCAGAGGAAATATGTCTTTTCCATAAAGTGGTTATCGTAAGGTTTAAACTCACGACCATTCAATCATTAACCCCATAAAAAAGCACTTCAACCCAATTAGAACACGTTGACACATATTCCAAAATAAACACAAAAATCCGACTCTAACAGAAAAATAGCATGGCACAACTTACTTGTGATTGGTTCAAATGTTTCATTGTTAACGATAACAGCATGTCCTCGATGTGGAGAACTCATGTTATAAGCGGTAAGCTCAATTGACGTCGTTTTTCCAAAAGTCTTTTGTATTATCGACCTGCTGTCACCAGTTCTACGAACTGACATTATTGTATCATGTTCAGTGTGATCTGAAGCAGCTTCATTGCTGGGAGTGATGTCTACAGCTATGGCATTATCACTTTTAAGCAAATCGCCAGCAGATATGCTCGAAGGACTTTTATCAACACTAGACATTATAGAGTATTTTACACTTACTTTCTGCCAAAATGTGAAAACAATTTTCAAGTCAACGATCACAACGTAAGTGACTTTAAATCACTTCTAAGTTCCACCATGACAACCACAGCATTAGTCAATATGTCAACAATTAAATTTACTTGACTAAATAAAAACATTACCTACGTTTTGTTTGATAAGCAACCAACAAAAAAGTATAAATAATGGATGATATATTGGCAATTATACTTGTAGTAAACGCCAAGGTTAACGACTGTTGACTTGAAAAGTCTATGGGATCGGTAGCAAAAGAGAGTACATGAAATGTATTTTAATGTAATGAATGTACACTTGTACACAGCACTCATATGCCTTACCGATAAAGCAAATTATGCATTAAGACTTGGCTAAAACTTTACAAAAATTAAAAATTTCAAATTTATTGGTAGAAACACTTTATTTTGAACAAGAATACCAGTTACTCATTATGTGAAGAGTTTATGAAGTAGTTTCATTTTGAGAAAGAGTGAATGAAACATTGCTGGAATGATCTACCACTGAATTATTGCAAATGTTATCCACAGATTTCGAAATCAAAACGTTGGTTGTTTTACTAAAAGGTAAATCGTGGAGATCTGGATCAATCAAGGTGTTAGTGATATTTACGGAAGTCTGAACAGGTTTATTTTTAGTAATGTTATCACTGTTACTGTGCATATTTTGAGATAAACGTAACTCTTTGACATTCAACTTCTTATTCAAGTTATAATTATCAGCAACACCAATAAAACAAACGTTTCGAAGCACTTCAATAATGAGCACAAATGAATTTGACCGGCAGTTGTAAGTCCAAAGGCAGCTGTTATCTTCCACAACCGCTTTGATAACATCTATAATGTCAATTCGACTCAAATGATCATTGTTTCGATGCCTGTATATAATGTCAAATTCTTTTTTAATTTCATCTGTCTCCGAAGTCAGTTTATCAAATGCAGTAGGCAAATAGCTGTCCGCAAGTTGTTTAATATCATTTAAATGTGCTTTACAACTAACATCAGCAGGATGCATACGTAAAAGAAAAGGAGTCGCAAAAACATCCGTGGAATTTTTCTTTAATTCTACCATTAATCGTTGCATAAAAGTACTGGGCACTAAGTCTTTTGATTTTACAAAAATCAAATTTTTGCATCCAGTTTTTAAGAGATTGAACCTGAGCTTGCTGCTGCCTTTGGAAGCTATCGATTTTTGCAACGTTTCAACTTCTTTACACAATGCTTGAGCAATATCATCTGAATCCGAGTCACTTTCAAGATTTCCAACTTCACAATCTTCGATTGGTTCTTCACTATTAGTGCCATCCGGTTTGTTAAACTCGCCATACCACCGGTCAGCAAAATGATTCAACAACCGAAAAGCATTTTGCGAGCACAGTTTTTCTTTACCCCTATCATGGGTAATAATGAAACCACAAACTCCTGCAACCAATTTTCCATACGAGGGACTGAACTTTCCTTTTTTAGATTTAGATTTGTCAACATAATAGTTTTTACGTTTTTTCCCCATATTTACGCTCTTTCTCTGCTTTTGTCAGTTATATCACAGTCGAAGAGTATACAGCAGATCAAGGAAACTAAACCTATTCTAACTTAACACGTTAAAACAAGAACTGAATTAACCAAAAATAAGGTGTTAAGTAAGTAATTACGCATAACGAATAGATTAATGGCTAGGAACAGCTTAACCAATAGTATGCCGTTTATTGACTTGGCATCATCACATTGCATCAGTGCACCTACAATTCACGCAATGCGCACTGGCCCACATCCACACGGTATGGCTTCAAAATAAAGTAATATAAGCTACAGTTCAACAGCAAAGCTCTTTCAGTTTTCAGACAACTTTTTTCTAAAAATGAAATTTGGACTCATGTGATCACGCCAAGGCAGGCTAAAAGTGTTTGCAAACTTGAACATTGGTGTTTGAAGGACATCGGTACCTTGAAGCAATAAGTGGAGCAGCAAACCTACAGCTGAAAAATAAATGTTCACTGCCTTTCATTACGCACATTTTACAAATGCAAGCTCACAACGTAAAATGACTAGTTGCACGCGGCAACATCGAGAGGAAATATTGTTAACTTTCAAATCTACGTTTCTGGTTTTTACTGCGACAGTGTAGACCACACCAACATGCATGGTGAACTGTTGACTTCATGAATGTAAAGTATCAAAATACTGTCTCGTCTCGAACACTCACTCTCTTCCTCAAGCACTGTGATCCCTACAATTTAATTCAGGCAACCAAATTTTAAAAAGTCAAAAACTATAAGTACTTGCTGCCCTGACCAGAGCGCAAAAGATTTTCTTTTGGCCAAAACTGACCCGGTTTTTTTGGCCAAAAGAGTTGAAGAAAATTTTGCTTCAAAAACACTTAAGGGCATTTCTTTTTTTTAATTAAATTTTGAAAAGTGACGTTTTTGCTGTATTTGGCTTTAAACAAAAATGACACGACTTCGCAGAGTACTAAAAGTGAAGACGTTTTTGCTTTTTTTTGAGACCAAGTTTTTCTAAAGGCGCAGACGACCCAACCAAAATTGCAGGCGATCTCACCTAAAGTTAAAACATACAGTTTGATGAGCACTGCTCCAGAGCAGCGATTTCTATATCTTTTTTTTAATGATACTTATTTTAAAAGCTCTTTGTGCTTGTGACGCAACAGACAACACAAGACGTCAAGGTTTTTACAGCTGTTATGCTAGATATCAATCGATTTGTCTTTTCAACTAGTTTGATGTCTATTTTCATGGTGCACTGTTTTTCTGAACAGTTTTAGTAATTACTAGTTGAAATCAGTGTTTTTGAACTTTCACAAAACTCGAAGACTTTTCTTTTTCAGATGTATACTTTTTCAAGTACCGGTAGTTGTGATGAGCATGTAGTGGTGCAACGTGTTTGTTCAAGCAATCTGAACTAGTAGAAAAGTTGAAAATTTTTTGGTGATCAAGTTTACTTAATCAATCTTTAATTTCCTTTTTCTTCAGATGGGATGCAAGCATCAGCAAATCTGGGTACTACTGTAACGCCTTTCAAAAATTAAATGACACCCTATCGTTTGTGTGTCGTGCCATACAGTTTGAGAACTGCTGCTCTAGCATTTAATGAATTTAATACATGCTCGTATCCTCTTTTACACAGCATAATGCCCTTTTTAAGAAACTCAGCTAAAAATATGCAGCTAGAAAAAGCACACATTTTCTCAGTCAAAATTTTTGAGCTCTCACCAGGTTACCATAAAATCAAGAGAACAAGGCCACAAAATGAATAAGACAAAAAAAACACACATAAAGTAATGATAACGTGAACTTAACAAAACTAAATTTTTACCAAATTAAATTAATGTAGTAAGTATTAACTGTTAAATGCGTATTAAGGACAGTTAAAGACTGTACAAAGATCCAGCTGCTGGAATAGCTTGTCAATGCAATGTACTATTATAATCAAAAATAATTTGCACTCCAATCTAAATTGATCAAGACAACTATGAGCCAAAGCACATTAGTGATGTTAAGGGTACGTTTTTTTCTTTTTGTTAGCAAACTGCATTTCACAAAATATTTTTTCCTTACTGCACTGCATTTTCCGCAAGTTTAGTATCACAATGCAGTTCACTTAATACATTTCAAATTCCATCCTCCTTTAACTGTCAAATAGAAAAAGCATCTGCGCAAATTTCTCCAGTAATTGTAGTAATGCATGTGCTATTAGTCGTAAGGCACAAAACAGACCAAGCTTTTCACCAATTTTATTTTATCACCCAAGCAAAGTCAACTGGGTTAGTAAATTGATAACTACTAATCTTGCCATAAACGCAAAAACAGCAATTCTGCTGAGCAACCTGAGCAATTAAAGCATACTGGCAAAAGCAAAAAAGGCATCAGAAGACAGTTACCAACCTTTTGCAAAAAGTAAAAAAATAGGCCTAACAAAAACATTTTACACTGTGTGCTCTATTACATACAGGGTCCGCCAAAAAGACCTGACACATTTGAAAATTTAATAGAAATCAAACGCGTTGACGAAAATAATTGATGTTTACATTTTTGGAAAGCGTATAGCATGCCATTTTGTGCGGTGTCCAAAAAACAATCTACAATGCATTTGTGACGTCATAATGGTTGATTTTTAAAATAACGTAATTTTTTAAAGTGTGCTTTATTTGCTAAAATGAAGTGGTTGGGCTCACACCGTTCTTTCGTTATGGAAACTTTTTTTTACGAACAGTGGATCAATAACTGCAACTCAAAGATTATTTCGTACGCACTTCAAGCTTGGAAGACACGATCCAGTGCTATTGATCCACTGTTCGTAAAAAAAGTTTCCATAACGAAAGAACGGTGTGAGCCCAACCACTTCATTTTAGCAAATAAAGCACAATTTAAAAAATTACGTTATTTTAAAAATCAACCATTATGACGTCACAAATGCATTGTAGATTGTTTTTTGGACACCGCACAAAATGGCATGCTATACGCTTTCCAAAAATGTAAACATCAATTATTTTCGTCAACGCGTTTGATTTCTATTAAATTTTCAAATGTGTCAGGTCTTTTTGGCAGACCCTGTAGTAATCTTTACTACTGGTCCAGGAAACACGACAAAACATGAAGTCAAAAAGACAAAAGCAACTGTGCACTTTGCACAGCAGAGTTGACTTCACTAATCCACATCTTCTTGGTACTTAATAGCAGCTATGAATGGCACTTAATAGCAGCTATGAATGGCATAAGGTTGACCTCATATTATCATGCAATTTTACATACATTATAAAAAGAATTATGTGCCCAAAACCACTGTTCACAAATAGCTATCTTCTATTGCTACATCAAGAGAATCAATAATGAATTACCTCTAGATTTTAAGACTTGCAGAATGTTAAAAACAACGATAGGACTGGGATGCAAACCACAACCTAATCAATCAATTAATAATGTTCATTGGCTCATGGGTGTTAAAGCACGATTTAACTAAGGTCAGCACCTTACCACTTGGGGTGTCCCAAACCAACAGTTGATAACTATCGCCAAAAGTAATTCATCTACATCAATTAATAAAGTATTATAGACTTAAAGCAATATAGCAAAACAAAGAATTTTAAGTATCCTCAAAGAATCAACTGTACTGCTCCAACTAATCCTAATTCTAACTCTAAGTGGAAGTCTAATTTTGTCACTAGGTAATCCTAATCCAAACGCTAATTTGCAATCCTGCAGAATTTCTGCATTTTAGTGGTATTCAAATCCACACACCAAGCTACGAGGCTGATTCTGCAGAAAATCTGAATTATGCAGTAGAATACACTTGGTGTAATTCAAGACAAGTTACTATAAATTGAAACATGCTTTACATAATTAAACAAGCAAATTGACTTTAACCTTGCAAAACTCTCAACAATTTTTGCCTATCCAACTAGGCTACTTTTGCCTGACTGCACATGTAGTGATGCTTGGCTGACATAGATAAAACATAATGACACATATGGCAACTGACCTAGCAATGCTTTCACAATGAGTGAATTGTAACCAATAAAAGTGATTGTGAATTAAGCAATTAATCAAATTGATAATCAAATTTGGCTTGAATTAATTTGCAAATAAGGAAGCTTAATATGTACAGTATACAATACGCTAAACAACAATAAAAACAACAACAATACGAGCATAAGCAGCGAGGTAGAATAACAAGCAAGAGCACAGCAGAAAATTAGCAACACTGCAACAGTCAAACTTTTCAAAGCAATACTAGAAGGCAGCAAAAGTAGGAGCAGAGGCAATACTCTCCAGTAATTTGTTCCAAATTCATGAGGCTGAGTGAGTGAAGAAATTATTTAGATGCTCTGTACATGGTCTCCTTAACGGTTTAATTGTAAAACCGTGTCTATGCTAATTGTAGTTACTTCAACAGGGGTGGGCAATTGTTTTTGCTTGCGGGCCACATCATGGTCATGGAAGCTAGCTGAGGGCTGCACTTTTTAATGAATGCATTGGTATATCAT
Organism: Trididemnum clinides; assembly: GCA_963675345.1. Classification (NCBI taxonomy): domain Eukaryota; kingdom Metazoa; phylum Chordata; class Ascidiacea; order Aplousobranchia; family Didemnidae; genus Trididemnum; species Trididemnum clinides. Next base: position 12,993,584 of record OY776300.1, on the reverse strand, counting down.
TTTAATCAATTTGCATTTTTAATTTGGTATAACAATAAAAACCAACAATTATTAGACAAATGAATCAAAGTAGTTTTATTTATTTGAAAATGCAAGCACATTTAATTTTCAAAGTCTATCAATGAGAAAATGCACCCAATCATGTTCTTCTACAATAATTATTTTTTTTCAATTATTTGCTTGAGGCTTTTGTGAGCCAAACAAAAGTTCATTGCGGGCCGCAGTTTGCTCACCCCTGCACTCTGACAAACTGAGAAAAAATCGCTAAAATTTAAGTTAACATACCCATGAATAATTTTGTACATAAACATTAAATCAAATTCAACTCTCCTATACTCCAACGATTTTCGGTTAAGCATGCTCAAGCAATGAGAGTATGAAGTGCTAGAAATATTACAACAAAAACAAATTTTCTTGCTGAAGTGTTTCCAAACAGATTCAACCATAGAAATGTTTGTTCCAAGTTACCCCAATTATGGGATAACTTGTGATAGCAGATCTGCTAATGTTAAAAACCCATAATCCTGGATCCAAAAATTACTGAAACATGCAGTGTGGCCAAATGGTAAATAAACATGCAAATTTAAAAAAAAAAGAAGTGGCTATTTTACCATGACCATTTATGTGTGTTTAAATCGACATAATTGCTACAATTGTGGCAGTGACATTGTGGCACGTGGATAATGCAGCTGCCTTAAAATGCAATGGTTATAGGTTGAATCTTTGCTGGCAAGGTACTTAGACAAAGGCAGTGCACACTGGAGGGGGGCCTGGTTGTAAATGTTTGGGGTAGTGCGCAGTGAGGTGGACTAAGAGGAAGTGTACAGTGAGGGGGATTGATGCAAATTTTTTTAATTGATCATCAAAATTGACCAATCAGAAACGACCAAAAGTCACATGTTAAACACATGTTTAGAATTGATCAATCACAAAAGTCTCATGGCAAAATACCCTCCAAGGATAAAATCCCATTGACGGCAAAATAGCGATTGCTTTAAAAAAAGGAGATTAAAGTTGCAAGTACTAACATGGTAGATAATAGATGAAAAGTAGTAATTTGTCCCTAATTACCCCAGTCTACTCATAGTGTTTCAGAGAATTCTACACTAGTAACATAGGGAAATTCTGCAAAATTGCAGATCAGCATTGGAGTATGAACTAACATCACCTATAATTAGAGTTAGTCCTCAGGATTTTTAAGTATCAGTATTGCCTAACTTTGATTGAAAACAGTTTTATGTACACTACACCACTATGACAATAATTCTATCTCATATCACGTAACAGTACTGGTACAATATATGGCACTTCAGGGCAACATACATTATCATTTCAAAATAACAAGTGACAATCATTGCATTTACAATCATTCTAACCAAATTCTTAAACAAATTAATCAAAAATCACACATTATAACTGTCTAATACTGATTTGCTGACCTACTTACTGCAACTTCAGATTATTGATGTAATTTAAACCCAAAAATTCCAAAATTCATTCTGACTTTCTGTAGTTATGACTATTAGAACTTTGCTGTGCTTTTTATCCACAAAGACAGATTTACACAACACAAGTTAACAGCTAGTTTGCAAGCATATATTAGTCTAAATCGGACATACTGCTACCGCAGCAGTTTAACAAACAGCTACAGAATTGCAGACCCATTTTTTTGCAAATTTTCATGAGTTGAAAACATAAAAACATTCTTTCTATTTCAGATTAAGCAGATGGGAACAAAACAAACGAAATCCAAATTCATCAACCCAAGTGCTGCACCACAACAATTCCACCTCGCACATGTTTTACTGGAAATAGTCATATTTATTTGACATTTTTTTGTTTATAAACCAAATAGCGCCACCAAACCGTAGTGGTGGCAACGTGTCTCTGCATTTCACAGAACTCTATGGGAGTTTTGACTGGATTCAAATACTTAATTTTTTTTAAAGCAAATAAATTTTTTTGATTTTCTGCTTTGGAGATTACTGGTAATAAATTAAAAGCATCCAGTACTCATTTTTTTTATTGCTGATGCTTTCTCGTAGCCAGATACCAGCTCGATGGCGTAGTGCAGTGTTTCTCAACCCCGAGTCCGCGGACTCAAGTGAGTCCGCGAAAGGGCCTGGATGAGTCCGCGAGCACAGTTGCTTTTACTAGTAGTCAGTTCATATTGTATTACAAATAAAACGTAAAATACTCCTATTTCACCAACTTTATCTTTGTGATGTCATAATAAAGATATTTATTGTGTTCTTCTTATCAGCCTGAGTGTGTTGATCAGTGTACGATACGATACGGTAAGTTACAGGGTTAACTTAAGGTTAACATTCAAGAAAGTAGATTTCTTCTTTGAAGAACATCAGCTTGAGTGGTCCAATTGCGTGTCTGTTTGTGCTGATGGTGCTCCAGCCATGATGGGAAGTAATAAAGGCTTTATGAGTTTTGTGAAAAGGAAAAACAATAACATTTCGATTGTTCATTGTCTTCTCCACAGAGAGAATTTGGCAACAAAAGAAATACAAGAAAATCTTGCCATAGTTTTCAAAGAGGTTGTATCTGTGGTAAATTATATTAAATCTCGTCCTTTGAACACTCGCTTATTTCATGCTTTGTGTGACGAAATGGGAGCGGAACTCAGTGGGCTTCTGCAGTGATGGATTAAGCTTTTTATGGGCCTGGGGCTCTATGATAATCAGAGGCCTATTTTTCATTCTATTCGTTGTACTAAAAATTGACCACAATTGAAACGAAAAACAAATACTCAAACAAAGTATTTACTTAGTGTGCACACATGCAAATGACACATTTTCTGGATTTAGACAATGCAAAGCTCTTAATAATGTCATCCAAAAGTTCGTTTTCAATGCAGAGTAGAGCTAAGGAATTCAATCTTTTCTCGCCCATGGACGAACGCAGTTAATTATTTACTCTTTTTAGAACTGAAAATGAGCGCTCGCCCGAGCAATTAGAAATCATCAGACAAAGATAGGCTCAGCCTGAAAACAACAGATACGTTAGGAAATGCATACATGAATTCATTTTGATTTATGAACCTAAACATCTGAATTTCTTTGCATTCGCTGTTAAAATGGTGTTGCTTTATCAGTGTAGAGAAATGAATCATCTCCTCAGGCAATAACTCCTCATCTGGATAATATGGAAGTAACGTTTTCGCACTTGCTTCAATTTTGCAGTTAGGCATGGTGTTCAATTTCATCAGAAACGAAAATTTTCTTTGAAGATGGTTGTAGGCTTCTATTCGGGTTTTCATAGACGAAAGAATTTGGTCAATGATCGGCAAATATGAGTCTAATTTGAATCTGCTTGATGGATCAAGTGATGTATCTTCAGATTCACCTTCGCTATCCAACCTTACTTTTCTTCTTTCCTTTCTTGAAATTTCTTCAGTGTAATGATGACAGCCATTTAATACTTTACCTCTTCCTTCGAATTTTTAAAGTTAGAGTTTTGGAAGTTGAATAAAGTCATGTAGACCCTGAAGCAAATTTGTTGCCCTATTCAAAGTCATTTTGCTGTCCTGCAGAGCCTGACTGGCCTTACGAAACCGTTCCATTATGCACGACCATACCTCGAGTAAAATACCAGTTTCAAGCTTTTCCGTTGATGATATAAACCCCTGGCTGTTTTTTTAGTTTGATTTTTTTCATCATTGTCATCACACATTGCCTTCAAGACTAGAAGAACCGCTTGGTAACTTTTTCCTAGTGCATGTAGAGCATCATATAGCGCCTCCCAACGTCTATCAAACTAAGGCTTAATTGTTGGACATTGAAGTGGTTTCAGTGCATCAGTAAGGAGATTCCACCTGTGTGTTAAAGCTGAAAAGAACACATAGAGTCCTTGAACAAACATTAAAAAGCGGACCACGGATTGGCAACACTCAGCAGCACATTTTTCCACAAGATTCAAGGAATGTGCTACACAAGGAATATATTCCGCTTGGTGGTTGCATTCTTTTATTATAGCTTGCAAATCTTAATATTTTCCGCTCATGTTAGAAGCGTTCTCATAAGATTGCCCTCTGAGATCTTTCAAACTGATCCCATTGTCTTCTATAAACTCGAAAAGTAAATCAGCCAATTGGTGACCAGTGTGTCCACGGTTGGGTATAAACTTGACAAATTTTGCACGGGACCATCAGGTAAAACACATTGAAAAATTATAGTTAAATGGTCAACATTTGTGATGTCAGGTGTTGAGTCCACGGACTGTGAATAATATTTTGCTTGTTTTATTTCAGAAATAATAATATCTAACACTTTTGTTGCAATTACGTCAATGAATTCCGCGCATACAGTTGATGTGAAATACGAAACATGTCTCTTGCGTTTATTCACTTTCTTTTAAATATGCTCAGCAAGAAAAGTATCGTATTCTGCCAAGAACTCCAAAATTCCGAGAAAGTTATCGCTTTGTGTTGAACCAACCAAATCACTACTTCCGCGGAAGGCCAGCCCTCTCGATGATAGGAATTTTATCACACTTAAAACTCAAGCCAATATTTTGCAACAATATTTTCTGTCAGATTCTTTTTGCTCTTCCAAATCTTTGCAAATGATTACTTTTTTTGCTCTTCGAGAGATATATGTTGAAATATAACTTAAGTGTTTGTTGGAAGATTCGTGCCTGGCCAGGTCGCGTGGTAGATGCTCCAGTCGCCATAACCAACTGATGCCAGCATTATTTTTTTAGAATCAAACGCAAAAGATTTGCAAACAAATCAGTAAAGTATTTTAATGAAAGTGAATAGCACAACCATTCGCGTTTTACTTTTACGCCGTTCAATTCAATTGTTCTCGCCAAAATAGTGATTTAGAACAACGTCATTTGAATTTATTGCCAGTAAAACCTGCCTTTGAAGTAGAAAAATCTGCATCAAGATGTTGAAACTCTAAACTTCCTACTTGGCCGCAGTAATCTCTCAGATGGTCAGAAATTACACCCCAGCATTCATCATCCATGTCGTGTTAAATAGTTTTTTTACCCTATGCGCTTCATCCTCAGCAACATTAGATGACTTGGTTTGTAGATTTATTCCCATGAAACAATTTTTATATTTGGCTCTGGCTCTGCAATACAGTCACTAGAAGATGAACACAAAGCAGTTGCATTACTGGACGTCGTTTCTACAATGTTGCTTTCGCTTATAAGAAAAAAATCAGTCACTTTTTTGATTTTGCTACAACTTTTTTCAGTGTATCTTCTGCTTCTCTTCTACATTTCTCCTTTTCCCAACCGCTTTTATACTTCTTCATTTTTATTTTTAAATTGGCCAAAGTTTTAAGATTAGAAACGTTTAGATTAGTTAATATTGGTAAAAGTGTAATTGGCTGTCTCCCCTAAAGTGGCTTTCCCTATCGATTTCAAAACAGCCATTTCAGACGTTTTTGATTTCAATACACAGGAATCCTCTGATAAATTTCTGTCGTAAAATATAGACCTTCTTTTACTCAAGAACGTTCTGAATTTATACACTTAAAATTTAGTTTTGAGTGAAATCCCAATTCAAAGTAATTTGCTCCTTAAATATACTTTTCTACTATGTTTTTTTCTAAAGCAGTAGTTTCCAAAAACTAATTACTGAAGGCGCCCTTGAAAAGTTATAAATACTTGTGGTGCACTGTTGAAGCAAAAAATACCAAGAAATTGTATCTAATCCATTTTCATTATTTAAAATGCAAAAATATAAAAATATTTAAATTAAAAAAAGTTAAAATTTGCAAATAATCATTTCTAAATGTGCCCCCATTTTATTTCAATATCGATATATTTTTCAATAACAAAAGAGAAAAAAATAATTATTTTCTTTTATGTTTTTAATAATGAAAGAAAATGTTTTGTGGAATCAATATAAATTTCATTTGGCTGTTGTAAATTAATTTAGAAGTAATTTTTTATTTCATATTTTAAGGAAAAAATTTCCTTGAATTGAGATTTCACTCAACTATTCCATCTGCTTCCTTTTGGTCTAAAGTATTTGGTAAAATTTCATCTCCTTCTTCAAATACCGGACTACAGAAAATATACTTGCTTTTATTTAAACTTTTTCTTGCCCAGCATAAACTTGTGTGCATTTTTTTCAAAACTTCAAAATAACTGGCAACAATTGAACATGTCAGAGCCATAGAAAAAGCCATTGTTACGGAATAATGATATATTTTGTATTATGATTTTAAAATGTGTTTACATTTTGGTTACAAAGTTTTATCCAAAGAAAACACAATTAAAATAGTGATAGTACTTCCTACTATGACACAGTTTCGCTTGTGCTTTGCACGATGACGAGGCCTCTAATGGAGAACGCCTTGCCCATGATACTTCTAAATTAAACCTTCACTATTTTTTGAAAGTGATCGTATCAGTAACTTTTATGACTTCTTTGACTTGGTATAGTGGTGGGCCTATTTTTGGGTGGGCCTGGGGCTGCAGCCCCATCAGCCCCCGCCTTAATCCGGCCCTGGGCTTCTGTTCCATTCAACTGTTCGTTGGTTGTCACGAGGAAAGGTGCTTGAGAGAGTGGCTACTCTTAGAGAGAAAACCCATGCTTTTTTAAAAGAGCAAAATCATGAACTTGCTGATCGTTTTCGTGATGATGAATGGATTGCAAAGTTGCTATTTTTGGACGATGTTTTCAGCCATGTAAACCAACTGAATAGTTCTATGCAAGGAAAAGAGAAACTATTTTTTGATGTTTTGGAAAGTATTGATGCATTCAAAGATAAAATAAAGCTGTGGATGCATCGAATAAAAAGTAGGAGGTTAGCTGCTTTCCCAGGATTGAACTTATTTGTGGAAGAGAAAGATATCAATTTGGGCGTCATTCTTCCCATCTTTCTTGAGCACCTCAACACATTTCTTTCTGAATTGGATCGTTATATTCCTTCCAATGATTATTGCAGGATCTTTAATTGGGTTCGGAATTCTTTTCAGGTGTCAGCGCTAGAAGTTCATTCAGATATGGACTGCACTGCTGAAGAGTTGCTTGAATTGCAAAGTCGACAGATGTGGAAAGACAAGTTTAAAAAGGCTTCTTTGACTCAATTTTGGGCAAATGTGCAGTCGATGGAGCCTAGTCTTTCAGATCTTTGCCAGCAAGCTGCAACGGCTCTTTTGCCATTTCCAACCACATACCTGTGTGAATCTGGCTTTTCAACTCTGACGATAATCAAAACGAAGTATCGCAATAGACTTCAACCGGAAGATGACATCAGATGTGCATTGGCAACCATAATTCTGGAATTCGATAAACTTGTCAAGCAAGTTCAAGGACAAGGCTCTCATTGAGTGTGTGTTGAATGAAAAACAGTGCTTGGTTTTTTTCGTTGATACCGTATTAAACTCTCTTATTTTGAGAAATACGGTGTTTGCGTTTAGGACCTAAACAATTAAAAAAAACTTTTCAGGAAAAGCTGTTTTTACATTTAGCCTGCTGTATCGAACACGTTAGGAAACAATGCTTTTCCACTGTTAGGATTTCGTCATCCTTCGCCAAGAGGTTTTCCTCTTGGATAGAAATCAAAAAACCTATTTTTCATTAATATATACTAGCTTGAGTCTGCGGATATATTGGCGAGCTTGAGAATAGTCCTTGGGCCAAAAAGGTTGAGAACCACTGGCGTAGTGGTTAGAGCGTCCGCTTTGCAGTCGGTAGACCTGGGGTTGATTTACCTTGTCGAGTCACACCAAAAGACTATAAAAATGGTATTCACAGCTTCCCTGCTTGGCGCTCAGCAAAATGTGGATAGTGTGGAGAACAAGCCGTCAAGCTTTCTTGTTGTGTCCTTGGGTAAGGCACTTAGGGGACGCCTCTGTCTTTATGTGGCAGACAGATGGTGGGACCAAGCAGTCTACCCGTCTTGGTGGCCCCAGTCTAACTGAAGACTCGCAAACCGAGCGTGAGCGCTAACGCAGTGTATATACATCTCCCTGCATAATGCTCACAACAAATAGCTCAAACGACGAAGAAGAAGAAGTAGCCCGGTCCGTGAGTACGCCTGTTCTCTGAACTCGCATGACAGAACCAGGAATGTGGGAGCGGAAGCGCGAAAAATCCACCGCTTCCGCTTTCACATAGGAGGGAAGAATAGAGAGAGAAAAAAAAATTGGTTCTGCTATCCTTCGTAGAAGAACGAATAGGGGGAGCATAAACATTAAGAAATGAGAGCGAGGAGAAGTTGTTTAGAAAGATGTTGACCTCTACATAATCAGAGTAGGGGTCAAGCGAAGAAAGAGAAGAGGTAGAAAGCTCAGAAAAGGATAAGCCCTGCTTGACGAAAATGATGACACCGCCGCTAGCGTCTGCGACATCAGTAGAAAAAATACCAGATCGGGAGTGGGTGCCATGGGATCACAGAGCAGAGAATCCAGGGATCTGAAAAGAGGAAGATAAATTAAGGTTAGATTCCTGGATACAAATAAGGTCAACGGGATGAGACGAAATAAAGTGTAGTAGTTTAGTGCTCCTGGCTTGGAGACCCCCATCATTCCATTGAAAAACCCTTAGGGAGTTAGGGAGGGGAAGAGAAAGCAGGAGGTAAAGTGAAACAGCCAGGAGCATGAGGCGGTGGTGAGGGTGCAGAGGGAGAAGATACAAAGTGGGCGGAAAAAGGATAAGAGATTTGAAGATGAGGGTGGGGTGCAAGTGCTGCATTAGCGAAAGAGGGCCAGATTGAGCAGTGAAAATATACCAGATGGAGGAGTCCGAGGAGAAAGGCACAGTGCTGGTAGGTGTAAAATCTCCAAAAAAGCAGGTAGGGCAGCTACAGGAGTGAGAGCTGCCAAGAGTTCTGAATCTACAAAAGGAGAGTAGTGAGCACTTTAAATGAACTTAATTAGAGCATGTGCAGCATTGCACTGACCTACCCCGCCAGGTCACATTTCCTGCGCACACTAAATAGGGAAAGACGGGGCAAGGGTTAGAATGAACGTTGCCGCTCATCAGGAGAAGGAGAAGAATGAAAGGACGGGCAAGAGAAGAGAGAAGACAGGCCAATTTTAAAGAGGCTGCGTGCTACCCTTCTGCGGTCGTTCAGGAGGCTGCACGGCGAAAATATGGTTTGTGTGAGGGAAGTGCCCGGGGTAACTGGAACCCTCGGGAAGGACAACAGCCATTTTGACCCAACCCAAACGGGTCGGGGACCGCACCACCACGTTGAGGCGGCTGTTGATTGGGACAGTTCAATTTTGCTCGCTTTACATTTACATACTATATACCGTATACGACAGAAATTTCGCACTTCACTATTCAAAAAGATTAGAGTCAATACGTGTTTTGAGGACCGACAGAAGGTTCGTAATGATGATTAGAGCTAAAGTTAACTCAAAGTCAGAGTTAGTTGAGGATAGAGGGGGAAATCAACGCTATACGGTGTAATTTGTTGTTGTGACGACAGGTTATTGTCGAGAGCTGTAATATGTGGTCATACGGTTTAGATCTGAGAAGCATTAAGTTAACTGTTGTAAAAGTAGTTGTAAGTAGTGAAGGAACTTGTAATAACTGTCTATTTGTTGAAGTGTTTAATTATTTTTTGAATTGTAGTAACGAAATATTTGATTTTCTTGCAAGCAGTTCGTGATTTCTAAATTTTGTTAGTGGGAGTTCCGTGACAAACGCAAAAGTACATTAGGGGCTCCGCGATGACAAAAAGATTGAAAAGCACTGTTCTACATTCAGCACGAGTTTTGATATCTAAGAAAAACAAACACAGAGTAGTTCGAAACAATAAGCTCAAGCGAAGTAGGTAAAGTAATAGCAGTAAATGAAGGTTTTTGTCATCTCAAAATGATGAAGTGTAGGAGAAGGCAGGTTACAAAGCCACAAAAGTTTAAAAAATTGTCAACGGTCGTTTTTTCGTTTTTTGTTGGTGGAAGCGGAAGCGGTGGAAGCGGAAGCGATAGGTGTGGAAGCGGAAGCGGAAGCGTTTGAAAAATAACCGCTTTCACATCCCTGGACAGAACAAAACCAAATCTACCCTAACGATAGGGTACCTACTGTTAACGTTCTGCAAGGCCTTGTAGGTGACAAACACCCTTTTTAAGGCAGGGCGATGCATCAAAACGCATCGTAAACAAGTTCCGAAGGCCTGTTATCCTTCAGTTGAGCATCAAAGGCCTCGCTGCAAGCAAGATAAGCGTTCTTTACCATCTTGCCGCACATTCTGAGGCACTCGTCGTCTTATTCCAGGAGACTCAGTGTACTTCTGCGGAGAGGTTGGTTCTACCGGACTACCAACTGGCTGGGTCCTCCTTAAGTAGGAAGCATGGCCTTGCCACGTATGTCCATGAACGACTGAAGTCAATCCTTTTCGACCAATCTCCACCTACAGTACATCGAAGACTGAGTGGCTGTGCGTCGACGTTGATGAATGTAAGATAGCCCACGTTTATAAACCTTCACCGATTTGTTTGCAAGTATCCGATCTCCCACTATTCTCACATCCCTGTCTCTATGCTGGCCACTTCAATCCTCAGCATGTTGATTGGGTTATGATGCCAACAGTGCAGATGGAGAATGCCTGGTTGGGTGGGCAAGGATCAACAATCTTGCCCAACTTTATAACCCAAAGAATGCCGCCAGCTTCCACTCTGGTCGCTGGAATACAAGTACGAACCCGGATCTTGCATTCGTCAGTGTCGATTCGGACAGTCGTTTACCTGACAGACGTGTTTTACAAACGTTTCCAAGGTCTCAACATTCCCTCTCGCTTATTACTCCACCCAGATTTGCTCGTCCTGTACCAAGAAAGCCTGTAAAGCAATAGAACCTCTGCTAGGCCAAATGGAGCCACTATATTGCACTTACAAACCAACTTTCCAGGACTTTGCCGCCACCTGATTCACTTGATATGGATCATGCATACCAGTATTTCTGTAACGCCATCAGCACTGAGGCGAATAAGTGTATCCCTCGTGGCCGACGAAATAATCATGTACCATGTTGGGATGCCGAGTGTGAAAACTTCTACCAAACATTCTTGCAATACTCTGAAGGGCATGACTCCAACACAGCTGCGACAGCTTTAATTGCCAGGCTTGACAGGAAACGGAGGGACCGATGGTCTGAGGCTGTTCAGAGCATCGACTTTTCACACTTTAGCCAGGTAACATGGAGTACGTTAAACAATCTTACTGGTAGGTCACGACAATCCCCTTGTTAATGTCCCGTTTCACCAAATGCTGTTGCTAGACAGCTAGTACAAAACTGGAAATACGAAAGTGCAAATCGAAAGACTACCCTACTCGTTATGCAGGAATTGTCTAACCTTCGGAGGGCTACTGCGCCAGATGCAGTAAATATCTCCGAAGATTTTTTCCGAGAGAATTAGCTGCTTCCCTCCACCATCACTAAAAACTAACTAAAGCTCAGGGCCCTGACTCTATTTTTCCGGAGCTTGTAATCCATGCTGGTCCCAGCTTGAAGTTCGGCTACATGGCTTCCTTTCTTTCTACTCAAAACTCCTATTCTGGAGAAGAACGCTGGTAGTCGCAATCCCTATGCTCACAAAACATGTAGGGGACCCACAGAGCTACCGTACATCTCTCTGCTCTGCGTTCCTTACAAGATCTTCAAACGACTGATCTACAATCACTTCGAACCAATAGTCGACCCCTTGCTCCAGGAGGAACAGGCTGGATTTCGACACGGAAATTCTATCGTAGATCAGGTTGTTTTGCTTAGGCAAAACATTACGATTCTTTTAAGGAAAAAAAAGAAGGCCGATGCCGTGTTTGTCAATGTGACAGCTGCTTATGACACTGTCTGGTACGGCGGACTCATCTGCAAGCTGCTGAAACTTCTATCGGACAAGCACATGGTCATGGAACTTGTTCGGAACAGAAGCTTTACTCTGAACACTGGTGACAGCAAGCCAAGCAGGCTCCCACGTCTGAAAAATGGCGTTCCACAGGGATCAGTTTTGGCTTCTCTTCTCTTCAACATATATATATATATATAATCTGTCTTCCACAACCTCCAAAAAGTATGCCTACGCTGACGACTTGGAGATACTTTACTGGAGATTGGAAGGTGGTGAAAATAACTTTAAGCGAAGACATGACTACACTTTCTGCATATCTCTAGACTTGGCGGTTATAGCTCAGCCATTGCTGAAACGGTGACGGCAACCTTTCATCTCCGCAATTGAGAGGCCAAGCGTGAGCTAAAAGTCAATATACCTGATAAAGTCTTAACCATTTTGTCCAGTGCCGACCTATCTTGGTGTGAAACTGGACAGAGCGCTCACGTATCACCATTATCTTGAGGTATTGCGCAAAAAAACTATCTACACACGTTTCGCTGCTGAGGCGACTTGCGGGTTCAGGATGGAGCGCTGGTGCCAAGACATTGCGCACAGCTGCCTTCTACCTGATCTACTCAACTGCTGAGTACTGTGCACCAGCTTGGTGTTGCAGCGCGCATACTCGCCCATTGACAGCACTCTTAATGATGCTTTGTGCATTGTCACTGGATGCCTACGTCCCACTCCAACGAACAGCCTTTCAGTTCTCTCAGGCATCCAGCCAGCTGAGCTTCGCCGCCAAGGAGCAACACTCTCCTTTGCTAATCGCAGTTTTTTGGACCCTGGTCACATTCTGCATGGCCAGCTGACTGATTCGCGACCGCTAGCAAGGAGAGACTGAAATCTAAACATCCGTTTGTTCTTGTCGCGCGGAAATTATTGCACAACTTGACTGAATTGGACATCCGCGCTGCCCAATGGGCGAACTTGACATGAGACACGGAGTACTCCAAGAGTACGTCAGAGCTCGGTGTCTACATTCCTAGGGTTAGCACAAAGCCTATTGGAATGAGTTTGACCAGAACAGCCTGGGTCAAACTCAATCGCCTGCGTACTGGCATTGGGCGCTTCGGCTCGTCTATGTATAAATGGGGTCTCGCTTCTTTAGTGAATTGCGAGCGGGCGCTAGTAAACAAATTGCAGACTACATTACTTCAACATGTCCCACACATCAGGCACCTTGAGGAATAATGGATCTGACAGTTCTGGATGACAAAACAAGGTGCTGGCTCAACTCCATTACTGTCAGCATCTGATCTGGGCAACATAGAAGGCTTGGGTGGTAAAAGGAGAAACCTTCGGCCCGAGTCCTTGTCTTGTGTCTAAGCTGGATCATGGATACCCTGCCATACGACGAAGAAAACGACTCAAACTTGACGAATTGCCTCTGTTCTTGACTTCTAAAGATTGACCATGAATTTTAAGCGGAAGTTGATTATTTTGTAATCCCGATGGTGGGTAAAGATTCGATTGCAATCCCATGCAGCGTGACTTGTTAAACCAAAAGGGGATAGGCGATTTTCAACAAAAACACTGTTTTTTGAGCGTTTAGAAAGTTGTGTGCAGCATGACCTAGTATAACCGTAGTTGCTACAATTGCTCTTGCTGTTGATGTTGTTGTTGTTGTTGTTATTGTTCTTACTCTTGTTGTTGCTGTTGTTGTTGTTGTTATGACGGCGATTTGGGTTGGTGGCCGTCACATGGACTTTGACTGAGGTGTCATAGCCTCAACACTGATTTCCCAATACTTGATTTAATTTGAAATTGTATTGAAGAAACCGTTATCTACAAATAAGCAAACCATAAGCGAACAATCATAAATTAACAGATAGCACGAACTTACTGGCAATTGTGACACTTCGTTTTCTTTTTTAAGGCAATAAATTTAGCACAAATTTTGATTCATATGAATTTAAGGTTCTGCACAATAAAAATACAAAACTTCATTACTAAATAACACCGTAGACTTTACAATGCTTATGTTGTCTAACAACGGAGCTCTATCCAAGTGTCTGTTTAGCGAGGTTTCCGAAATAATTGAGAAATGAGGTACGCAGACAATTTACGCTTAAAACCAAACGATGATTGATCGAAGCAAAGGGGAACTGATTTATTCGAATTTAAAGCCTAATAACAAGTGCCATTATACGGCAGTAACAGTTGTTATTACTCTTTGTGTGCAAAGAGGGGCAGTACCGAATTACTCATGGCTTCGAATTGCTCTTTGAGCACTGAAATTGATACCGGTGGTAAATCTGAAAATGACTAGTCATACTGAATAACTTTGGCTATAACAAAACAGTGCTTTAAGGTCGGTACTTTTCATTTGTTTTTGCAGTTTTGATTTTGAAGACATAGAAAAAGACATCAATACATCCAAATGCCCAAGCACTACTGCAAAAAGAAAAATACATCTCAAGACATGACAACCTAATGATCAAAGTAGTCTTTCACGGCAAAAGAGGCTTTATTGCTTGCATTGCTTCCACTTTTTTTTCAGTTCTTTTTTCAAAAATCAAAAAGATTAGTGCAAATTACCGCTAAAGTAAATCGGTACTTTTGAAATGAGTACCGTGTACCGGTACCGGCTTACTTTTGGAAGTGTGGATTCTCAGTTAAGGTCATTAAGAAAGGAAGTTTTTAATGACCTTGTAGCTAGGCTTACCATACGTCCCGTTTTTTCAGGCCTTGTCCCGGTCAATCGATCGAAAGTTCCGGTTTTTCATTCAGTCAGTCAGCATAGCTAGAACCACGGTATCTAAACGTTTGTCCCGGAAAGTGGAGGCATTAAGGCAAGGAACTCTAGCTCGATGACAATTCGGGTCGAAAGTGACGCATAAGGTGTAGCAAAGCAGGTGTTAACCTTTTTCTTGGAGGACACCCCTAACATGGGTGGAATTTAGGGTAATCTGCACCCGAAGTGGCGGTGTACTCCAAGAAAAAAAGGTCAGCACCTTTTTTTGCTTCCGCTAGGTATGTCTCGGACTTTGCATCGTCCACCATACCAGTTCTGTACTCAAGCGTCCCGTTTTTTAGTCACAGAAATATGGTAAGCCTTCTTGTAGCGCAACGGTCTTTCACTCAGCTGGCGATACAGCACACATTAGTTGTTTCTAGAACAGCGCGTGCTATCACAAATGAAAGATTTAATAATGTGCAGCGGTTTATAACCGCTTGGTCAGCGTCATGACCTCAAATCACAATCAATAGGGAGCGAAGCCAAAGCGTTCGCAACAATCCTCTACCTCCCCGCAAAATATCTAAGCAAGTTAGCACACACACAAAGCAGATATATTTACAGCACCCGATAAGCATTTACACGATCTGGTTTCCACTAATTATTTC
Organism: Trididemnum clinides; assembly: GCA_963675345.1. Taxonomy (NCBI): domain Eukaryota; kingdom Metazoa; phylum Chordata; class Ascidiacea; order Aplousobranchia; family Didemnidae; genus Trididemnum; species Trididemnum clinides. Next base: position 12,978,420 of record OY776300.1, on the reverse strand, counting down.
CACCACTAATAATTACAAGCTTTTGGCGCTTTGCAAAGCTGACTACCGGTGCCTCTAAAATTAAGGTGTCTAATCTGTCAGGTGAATGGTTAGTCTCAACGATCGGCCAGTGCGTGACGTGCATGTAGTGTGAGTGTCATGGTCGAGAGTGTAAGAAGGCTGTGTTGAAGGAGAATTTGCAATGGAGTTGGTAAAAGAGTCATGATTTAGCTTGTCTACACTCAATTAGGCAGACTTGAAGCAATCAATTGTGACTTTGTGTGCTTGAGGAAATCAATGACCAGTGGCGTATAGAGGGGGGAAGGCGAACGAGGCATCCAAGGTGAGGGGGCATCAAAAGAGTGAAATTACAAAAATTACATTTTATTAAATTGTTAAAAATATATGCTTTTTCGTATCGTAAGTCTACTAACACATGCTGCATGGATCTGATAGGATCTTGCTTGGGAGGCATGGTGTGATTATGCTTCGTAGAAAATCTTCTGCAGTATCAGCTTTTGAAGTAAGATTATTATTTACCAAATTTCAATTAGTTTGCTATGTACTGTACAAAAACCAAACATATAATTATCTTTGACTTTGTTATGCTTCTTCGTGCTAGAGGAAATGCGCTTGAATGTTTAATGCCGTTTGGGAGAAATGTCTTCCCAACTTTATGTATCGCATATAGGTTACTGCTCACCATCGGATTTTCAATTGCAAGCTGTGAGAGGTCATTTCCAAAGTTGAAATTGATAAAAACATGTATAAGATCATCTATGCTACAGGAACGCCTAACAAGTTTGGCTTTAATCAGCATTGAAAAAGAATTCCTTTTAGCAGATGTGAAAAATGAGGTAGTTCAAATATTTTCCGATAAGAGAGCTCATATGGGAAAGAGAAATCGTAAAGTGTAAGTGTCTAATTCAGGGGTGGGCAAACTTTTTATTCGGAGTGCCGCATTGACATTCAAGAGTTGGCACATTGACCATTTAAGAGTGGCCGAGGACCAGTGCTTAAAATCTTGCAATAGCTGTATACAATGCAAAAGCTTGCATTGGCTTAAAATCTTGCGATAACTTCTTGCAGTATCGTATTTCGTCGCTTTGAAAACGATGGTGTCCAAGAAAAAAGGTAATCACTCTCTATTCGAACGGAAAACGCGTCAATTCAAACTAAGAATTGCGTAGCCGCTCTTTCAATGATGGCTTCTAACGTTTTTGGCTCTTTAGAACGATAAGTGTGGCCTACCCCAGTCAATTTAAATTAGATAGCCTATATAGAAGTTTCTACAAGTGTTAACGGGCCGCTTGCGGCCCCTGGGCTGTAGTTTGCCCACCCCTGATCTAGTTGATTCGTTCATATCATCACATGTTCTAGTTAAATAAAAAGAGTTACTTCTTCGTCTGCAACCACTAAACAATGCCCTTAAAGCATTTTTATTGTGTAGCTCACAACGATATTAAGAGCAGCAAGCCAGCAATGCACCAAACTACATGGTTGCACTTGTACAATTTCAGATACTATTTCCAATAGAAAAAAATAGATAATTCTATCTCCTGTTATGCCTCACAAAGTTGTATATACAGTATATAATAGATCATTTTGGTGGGCCTATTTGATAATTATTTGCATGCACAAACGCAATGTCTTGTTCCTCAATGCATAGCCTTCACCAGATGAATTTTTTTATAAATGTATGTCTTAGCCTAACACATTAAAACATAATATACTCTGAAATATTTTAGCTTAATTTTTCGAAATTTTTTTTTGAAACAAAATATACTCTAAAATATTTTAGTTTAAATTTTCGAAATTTTTTTCTCAACACTAGCTTTTACGTATTTCAAGTGTCTGTCTTTGTCACATTCTTGAGTACTTGACAGTTTGGGAGGGGGCATACAATCAAGCAGTTGGCTCCGGGCATCACCAGACCTCTGCACGCCACTGTCAATGACAAAATGCTTTTCGCTTTTGTCCCACACTTTGAACGGCCCCTTGTAAACAGGATGAAACGTAGGTTTATGACTGTTTATTCTTAAATACACGTGGGTTGCTTCTGGCAGAAAAAGTGCTTTTTCAACGAATGAAAGGCGGTTGGATTGGCCAGGGGGATGATATCGCACGGACGCGATATATTTGGCAAGTTTATTTCCAAGTGTGTGTTTAAGGCGTTCATCTTTCAATTGGAAACCTCACCAGGTAGTCGCATAAACTCTCGAAATACCTACTTACAAGAAGAAGCGTGACACAGGTCTTCTTTTAGAGGGTTTCTCAGGGGGAGTAATACGCAAAGCAGATGATCATACCATAAAAACGGATTCCTTGTACAAAGTAAACTTGATTTTTAAAGTTCGGTTAAAGCGTTCCACCATACATTGCACTTGACGATGAAAAGCTGTAGAATAATGTAACTGGCACCCGAGTTACTCACACATTGACTTCCATGTCGATGACGTAAACTGGGTTCCTCTGTTTGTGAAAAGATACTGTGGGCAGCCTATCCACCAGAGACGTAGCAGCCGCCCCCCAAACCCTCAATTGGGGGGGGCCCAGGCCAACTTTGGGGGCCCAAGTTAGTCTGAAATTGCTTTTGGGCTACGTGACTATTTTCAGTTCAGCAGACTTGTTTACAACCGATTTAAACTGTAGGAAGAAATTGGCTTGTGACATAAGTGAATGCAACGTCATTTTATCTCGCAGAATCTAGAATATTTCGATTGATTTTCTGGTAGAATCTTGAATATTCGATTGACGTAACAATGCCGTTGTTAGGCAACAATCATAGAATGGTCTGGAATTCTGTTTGGCTATAAATACCGGGACAATATACAGGGTGGCCCAAAAGTAGGTATACAGTTATTAAACTATTTTTTATGTGCTTTGAAGTTACCAGCAGTGCACTTTATGTGGCCCAAAAGTAGGCATACAGTTAATGGAGAGAACTATTTGGAAATTCTTTGTGAAGTGGTAGTGCCACAACTTCAAACTAAACCTAACTTTGATGAACTCTTCTTTCAGCAAGATGGAACTTCTCCACATTATGCGTTAAGAGTAAGAGATTACCTTAACAAAGTCTTTACACAGCGTTGGTTCGGAAGAACAGGTAGCATTGAATGGCCACCATGCTCACCTGACCTGACACCAATGGATTTCTTTTTTTTGGGTGTTGTAAAGAACAAAGAGTATGTAAAGAACAAGGAGAAGAATTTCAAAACAGTAAATGAATTAAAAGATTGCATTTATGACGCATTCAGAGAAATTGATGCAAATTGAAATTTGTGCTGCACGGTATGTCAGAGTGTTTTGAACAGATGTAAAGAAGGACATTTTGAGCACTAAAAAGATTAAACAGTTTCCATTTAAGATATAATTATCATTCTAGAGGTTTAAAAGTGCCTACATAAGAACTACAAATCTACTTTTGGATCCAAACCCTACTTTTAATAACTGTATACCTACTTTTGGGCCACCCTGTATATACACTGCAGAGTGCAGATAAAGTATTTTATTGACATTGTATAGAATGAAACGTTCAAAAAGTGGTGCTCAAAAGAGAAAAGAAGCAGCCACTGCTCGAGATGCTGTAGCGAAATTGCCCAAGATGACAGATTTTTTCAAGATTACTGAGCAGAGTAGACCTGGCACTAGTACCGAGAGGGATGAAGAAAACTATAGTGTACAAGAAAAAGAAGACTATGACGATCAGCATCAAAGTGATTGTGAATTTCCAGAAAATGTAAGTTGTGATTTACCTGCCAATACGCAACCTTCAATATCAAAAATAACTGAATCTCAATTTACCCCTATCCCTGATGACCCATGTAAATGGCCTGAAAGTATTTCTGATGCTCAACGATGTGATATAGTAAAGCGTGGACCACATCAACTAATAATGAATTTTCCATATAATAACACAACTCCAAGGCGACGTTTTTCCTCCAACCATTATAAACGTGTGTTACCTAATGGTGAAAGTGTTTCACGGTCGTGGCTAGTTTATTCTGGGGAATCAGATCAAGTTTTTTGCTTTTGTTGTAAGCTATTTGGAAAAACACTAAGCCCCTTTTGTAGTGGTATAAATACATGGGAGGGTTTTTCGAAAAAACTGAAAGACCATGAAAACGGCATTTCCCACCAAGAATGCTGCAGTCAATGGATGTTGCTAGCTGAAGGGATAAGAAATTCATCCACTATCGACAAACGCGAGATGAATATTTTTTTCAATGAAAGACGTTTTTGGAGAAATGTTTTAGAGAGACTTATCGACATTGCCTTGTTTCTATCGGAAAGGAATCTTGCTTTTAGAGGATCTGAAGAAGTCTTAGGATCTCCTCACAATGGAAATTTTCTGGGTATATTTGAGCTTTTGGCAAGAAGAGATCCGATCCTAAAAGAGCTTCAAGACAGAATCAAGAATAAAAACACTAAAGATCACTATTTGAGTCCTACCATACAAAATGAACTAATTGAATTGCTAGCGACAGAAGTTGAAAAAGAAAATTTACAGCAATTGAAATTGGCAAAATATTTTTCTATAATTTTGGACTGCACTCCAGATATGTCACATCATGAACAAATGTCTGTCATTCTCCGTTATGTACTATGTAATGAAGAAGCTGCTGTTGTTAAAGAAACATTTTTTGGCTACTTGAGAATAAGTGACAGTACTGGGAAAGGCTTGTTGGACGCTTTCTTAGAAAAAGCGACCGAACTGCAACTCGAATTGTCTGATTGTCGAGGTCAGTCATATGATAATGGTGCTAACATGAAAGGAAAACATTCTGTGGTCCAAGCAAGAATGCTAGACATCAATCCCAAGGCTGTTTACGTGCCCTGTGCAAACCATACCCTTAACTTAGTTGTTGTTGACAGTGCTAATTCATCGACGGAAGCATTGACATTTTTTGGAGTACTTACAAGGTTGTATGTGCTGTTTTCTTCCTCTGCTCAGCGTTGGGAAATTTTGAAGAAACATGTGGAGCTGTCCATAAAGTCACAATCTGATACTCGTTGGGAAAGCAGAATTAAATGCATCAAACCTCTTCGATACAATTTAAAAGAGGTGTTGCTGGCACTGAAAGACTTGGAAGCCATTTCCATAGAAAGAAAAGATGGAAGAGCTGCCTCAGAAACAAAATCGTTGATAGCTCATTTATCAAAATGGAGTTTTCTTTTGTCGGTGTTTATTTGGTATGATATCCTATTCCAAGTCAATAAAGCAAGCAAGATTCTTCAATCGTATGGAGTCTCCCTTCATACAATGGAAACGGAAATCCAGGCAACTGAAAAGTTTTTGCAAAACTATCGCACAACGGGTTATGACAGTGCCGCAACATCTGCTGTTGAAATAGCACAGGAATTGGATATTGATCCTTCTTTTCCTCCGTCAAGAAGTGGAAAGAAAAGAAGATTGTTTGATTACCAAGGTGAAGAGGAACAACGAGCTACTCCTGAACTGAAATTTAAAAGTAACTTTTTCTATCCATTAGTAGACCAGGCTATTATGTCAATAAAGGAGCGCTTTAATTTGTTACGTGAGGTTTCTTCCGCCTTTTCGTTTTTGTACACACGAGACAAACTTTTGCTTGTGCAACAAGAAAATGCTCTTCTTACTTGCTGTAAAGAGTTCCAAAAAAAGTTCGGTGACATTGATTCTGATGAAATGAGCGCTGAGCTACAGCGGTTTGTTTTAATTTTACAAAAAAAACGCAATCTCAATACGGCTCAAGACTTTCTGAACTATCTTCTAAAGACTCATTTATTTGAATTGTATCCGAATGTGTACATCGCACTTCGAATCTTACTAACTTGCCCCGTGACTGTTGCCAGCGCTGAAAGAAGCTTCAGCAAATTGAAACTGATCAAAACTTTTAATAGAACGTCTATGACAGACAGTAGATTATCTTCATTAGCCATGTTGTCAATCGAAAATGACTGCGCCCGATCTCTTGATTATGACAATGTCATAACAGCATTTGCGAACAAAAAGGTTCGCTCCAGACTATTTAAATGATACTGTGTTTTTATAACTTTTTCATGTTTTTCAGTGTCATTGCTTTCGTTTCGCAGTGTCTGCATAAATGTCCTACTGAACTCTGGCATCGGTGCCGAATTTTTTATGACTTGCACCTTCGGTATCGGCATGCTTTATTCTGACATTAGCCTGTTTACTTATGTACAAATTGTGGTGTATTTTCTTAATGCAGCTTTTCAATTTTACACCTCTAAAGTGATATGACCTGTGCGCAGGGGCTTTTGCGCTTACTTCGGGGGGGCCCGAAGTTGGAGTGCTACGGGACTGCTATCCACGCAACCAAATGTCTGATAAATCGGCACATTTTTGAGCTGAAATCTCGACCATAGGTAATGCAATCACAAAGCGAGAAAAACGGTCAAGATTACCAGCAAATAATTATAATCATGACTCACTTCTAGAGGCCCCGTAATGTCTACATAAACGTAAGTTAACCGTCCCTGAGGGGGGAGTAATTTTTTCAATGGAGCAACATTATGATAAGCAATCTTTGCCCAGGCACATCGTTGGGACTCTCGTGCCCATTTGGTAATATCCCGGCTCATGTCGGGCCATACAAAAGAGCATTAAATTAATTTCCCGCTGGTCGTAATTCCAGGACGAAATAAAGAGTGATAAAACTGAAAAATCTTAAAGCGCCAACTTTGAGGCACCAGAGGTCGCAATCTACCAGCGGACTGGTCGCATAACATGGAGTGTGATGTTAGCCAGAAGTAACTTGTTTCAAAACTAGCGACATCGTTTGACAGCAGGTCCATTAAACCAGAGTCGGTTGCTTGAGCTTCTACAAGCTCCAAAAGGTTATTGGTGGCTGACGTAGTGGGTAGAATAGTTCAGGTCAAACCCGATTATGCGAAATGCTTGGGAGGCACGGAATTCGTTCTGATAATTGAGTTTTGCTGTCAATGATATGGCCCTAAAATCAACGGTACACAAGGTACGCTGCCAAAATTTAATGTCAGTATTATCATGTGGAAACGCATTTGCTGGGGTCTTGTATGGCTGAACCGCCATATATAAATTATTAGTTTTAACAGTTTTTATTAGTCATATGAATTAACAGTTTCAAATACTAGGATTGCTTTCAAATAAAATGAAAACCAGATATACGGACTCACGAGGACCCGACATAGTTCAGTGCGATGTGAAGGTCATTTTTTTGTGGGTATAAATAACTTTGCTATCATACATGCAGGAAGCAGGCATGACTATAAGAAAAAGAAAAGCACATTTACACGTTTTTTACATTTTTATTCACATAAATGAGCAACATAACAAATCAGACAAATAAATTATAACTTGAAAAAAGAGAAAATGTTTTTTGTTTCATTGCTGTTCGCCGCTTGGCTGTTGCTAGCTCACATTGAAGTCGAATCACACTAAGTTGCATTGTGTCAGCATCATCTGAAGCCTCCAAATAGACAAGTTCCTGTTCAAAAATTTATCCAAAATTTCTTATTTCATACAAAATTTTACGGAAAATTCGCAAAAAATTCGGGGAACAAGATTTTCTTACGGATAATCGCGTTTGACCTGAATTTAGTTTTGGTTGCACAATTGGCTGGCTTGTCAAGTCAGTTACGTTGGACTCTCCATTGACATATTCAACTTGGTTTGTCATTTGGGTAATGCAATCGAAATGCCAGTAATGCTTGGGGGTTAAGGAACTCAATGTGTTATAAAAATAACGTACAATGGACTTGTGGTCGGTACGCAAAACAAAATCCTTGGCGTCAAGAAAATGACGGAAGTGGCGAATCGAAGAAGAGCATGCTAGCAATTCACGATTGAATGTTGACCAATGGCGCTGGTTACGAGTAAAAGCTTTTGACCAGAAGACAAGAGGCTCACAAATTCTGTTTCGAACCTGTTCCAATACACGTCCCACAAAATTTTCGCTGGCATTGGTGACCAGTTTTTGTTGTTGTTGTACGTAGTAGTGGTGACCAGTTCGAGCTTGGTAACGAGATCCAGAAAAACTAGCAGGATGCTTTCTACCAACGGGGCCTCACTCAATTCAAAATTATTGGTTTTCACTCCATAGCAACGTCTATTGTTTGAAGATTGAGCAACTAAGTCGTGTAGTGGCTGCACCCACTTTGCGCAGTTTTTGACAATTTGATTATAAAATTGATACATTCCAAAATACCGCCGTAATTGCCGTTTGTTACGAGGCAAGTGCACAATCTGAGCCGCACCCACTTTAGCCTCTGATGAAGCAACAGCCGTACTGGACACCCAGAAGGAGTAGGCGGTGAAAAGCAATGACACATTCGTGGGACTTGAGAATCAATGCAAGGTTTCGCAGGAGACTCAAAAGGGTGCTCAAGACCAGTCCATGTTTTTCAAAGTCGCGCGTCATCAGTATGATATCATCAAGATAGCAAAAAACGTTACCAAGTCCAGTCAAAACTTCGTTTCTCAAGCGCTGATAATACGCGGACCAAAGAGCGAGGCCCATCAGAAAATATTTACAAGAAAAGTTTACGAAGGGGCGCGTAGTTGTCAATTTATGGTGATCAGATTTCTTCACAAAATGTTATAATAGGCGTCTTTTACATCAAGAGAAAAAACAATTACAGTCGTGTGCCAGCGACCAAAAAAATCATTGATGTTGGGCAAGGAATGTTCCCTACAACCTAAAAACTAAAGGAGTTGACTTAAAAATTTTTAAAATTGACTTTGTTGACCTCACAAAATTTCGACTAAATAAATCAATGTGTCTTGAGTTTTTATATCAAAACCAACATTTAATTAACGAAAACACGGAAATCTATACTGTAAAACGGAGTTTTGTCTGAGTGTTTGTTCGTTCGTTCATTCGCTTTAACCCCTCCGAAACTGCCGGGCTGCAAACATGAAACTTGGTGCGATTGATCATCGCCTTGAGGTTGTGTCAAAAAGGAGTTATAAATATTTTTGCAATATTTTATTTTTGAATTTCTTGACGAAGAAAAACGGTTGTTTGCTCGAGCAAAAGCCAGCTCCTGACTTATTTATTTACAAAAACTTTTTTGGGTCTAAAATGACGTCACAATCAACGCTTAATTGCAAAATTTGTTCTTTGTGATTTCTCAAAAACTTTGTAAAAACCACTGCTTTGTAGAAAGACGATTTAACGCTTTAAACGATTAAATAATAATTGCGAGCTACATATCATCAAAATGTGAAAGCAATTTTCCTTCAATCGGGTGAGGCCGGCGCAGCCAACTGATTTCATGATTTTAACCTCGACATTATTGATGGGGGCACTGCTATTGCAATAACTTGACTGTGAGTGCTTCATTTCAACTAAGTTTGCTCTTTGCATGGATGCGTTTATGCCAGGACCAAGCAACATTCGCGCAGCTCGAGACGTTGACTCATGCAAATTTGCCTATACTTACAAAAAAAGAGTCGTAAGTTGAGGTCCTAATATTTAATAGCTTAATCCTGAAAATACACATCAATTATCTTGGCGCGCTCCCACAATTTTGATGCGGTTTCAAGCACTTAATCTAACGGATAAAAGTCTGTCTAGTTTAAGAACACATATCGTGAAAACAGGGCTAATAAGGCGTTGCCAGGGACTCGATAATCTCGGAAGACATCTAGACGTTGTTGTAACTGCCATCTTTTTCTTGTTTGTCATCAAAAGATCATGAGTTATCAGTCGAGACTGGGTGGCTTACTGTTTGCCCGTAATTAAGATTTATGAGTTTGTGTTAAAGGCGCAGGTGGTTGAGACTGCTTCCTGTTCTTAGTTGCTGTAGCTTTAGTGTCTTCTATTACAATCAGCCAATAATATCAGCTTGTACAGTAGGTATAAAGCGACTATAAATCTCTCTGAGTTTATTCGCAAAATTTGTTAACTAAATTCTTTGTCTTACAGTCATAATTAAGACTATTTGGTTAGAATTTCGGAAAATTCTTTCATTAAATTGTTGCTGCTTAGCTATCGGAAGGCATACTGCCGCAAACAATCAATTAGCCCTATTGCAACATTTTTGCGTTGTATTGGTGCTTCAACGCGCGGCTAGCTTTTGTTTGTTTTTTTTTACACTAAAATATGTTTATTATTCAAAACGCGCATCAAAGAAACTTGAATACGTTGTTTGAGAGAAGCTGGCAAAGAGTAAGGTCTTCGCAGTTACAGCCATGCACACCCACCCATAATGTATTTTTAATCAATTGCGTTTCAACAAGCGTCAATTTTTGTTGATAGTGATGCTGTGTCAAGGAGCTACAAGCAATTATTCATTTCAGTGTTTTTAAAGTATGCTTTTTTTCTTTTGTCCTAAATCCTTCTAAAAAGCACTGTTTCGTCTTAATTTTAAATGACATCACCATGCTTACCATTCTATAGTGAGAAGAGCAACAAGCAGTAAAATTATACCCACTATAATTTTGATAACAAACATAAATAGTAAAGCCCATTGCTGATATTTGTAATTGATAGGTTCTTTGTATCGGTACGAAACACCAATCTTCATTTAAAAGTAGGTAGGTCTGGATTAGGGGCAAAGTTAAATATAATAAAATCCCGAATTTGAGAAAAGATCAAAATAAAACAATAAGAGCACCGATTCGTAAAACTGCATTTACAGGATACGTTTTCCCTCAAAAATAGCATATTAGGCACCCATTGGAATAGAGTGTATGACTAATGTATGGGCGAAAGCATGGCCCCATTTCTTGCAATAGCCGAATTAAAGCTAACAGCGCAGCCAAGAAGTTCAAATCACAAACATCAAAACCCAAGGGGCGGCACTTAATCGTTAAATAAGCCAACCTCCAGATAGCTTATTTATGTAATAAGCATATGTGAAACGTAATAATATGTGAAAACGACCACTATCATGGTGCCATCATGATTTTTTACTGTGTTTCACCCCTTTACCCCTCACACGTTTTGAAAATACGAATGATAGAGTGTGAAATCATACTTCCTATGAGAATATTACCACTCTTAGTCAATAGACTAAGATGATCACCATTACGTGTACATGAACTATAGTTTAAACCTTTTCACAATTGCTTTCACTTCAAGTGAATTCTTGGCATAATATGCGGCTGCATTTGACCAGCTTCACCATCTTGTAACGACAGGCTGAAGCGGGCAATCAATAGCAGCAAATTTGGCTTGTTTGATTGCGTTTTGAACTGTTGCTGATGTGACTTTTGCGATCAGCTGATCAATATCTTTAAAGTGAGATTTGACTTTCAAAGCACAATTGTGCAATAATGTGCTACACAAGTGACATGAAACAGCTTACGATGTAGAGATTTTGGTAACATTTTGTTTCAAAGTGAGTTGGACTGCGCGAGATATTACCGTTTCACTCTGTCATTCCAGATTTTTGGATTCAGCTGCAAGACACGGCTCACAATAGAAAAAAGTGAGTAAGACCTGAATTGCAGCAGAGGGACTTGTTTTTGTGCCTGGTCATGCTTCAAACACGTCCCGCTGCAACGCTTGCGATTGACTACTGACTGAGACATCGCATGCAGCAGACTTAAGTGAGACGCTCTATTACAAAATTTGTTTTGTAAATGATAGTAGATATTGAGTGCAGCTGCTGTCTGTCTGCTTCTGTCCCTAGTGATGTGGTATCAGACAGCATTATGACAAAACGAAGCTTTTTTTGAAGCGCTCAAGAAAAAATAGGAAAATACGGTACAAGCTTGAAAAAGCGTTTAAGGGCTAATTATGTTATGGAATTACTTTTGCGCAAGCACCTTGTTAATATTTCCCGAAAACGTTTTCAATCGCGTTTCCAAGGTCCACATTTTTAAGAAAATAAAGACACAAACTTTATATTTAATTGTTTAATAAGACGCCATCTGACTTTCCGAAAGAGTAAAATTTCTTGAAGTTGTTAAGTCGGGCAATGACTTTTGTTCAAGGAAACAACCGCTTTCCTCCGTGAAATTAAATTTTGAAATCCAACTTTTAAACAGTTATCTTTAATAGTGATGTCATCATGACGTCCTCAACTCCCTTATGATACTCGCCTCGGTATGGCAATCTATCGTGCCAAGTTCATGCTAGCACGTTCAGTAGTTTCGGAAGAGTTAAAACATACACATGCACAGACAGAGTTGCGCTTTATAGTATAGATTTGGCATGATCATCAAGGGAAAAACTCAGGTCGACTACTAAGCGGATATGATCCATTAGCTAATCAACTGTGCGTAAGCTACAACACTTGACAGTGAGTAGGTCTGTAATATGCTGATAAATGATGCCTGTGAAGCAACGCGTTTCTGAGGTGGAAAACAAAAAACTGAGCTCGATGCCCAGTTGTCAAAGAGGATTCAAAAGTAGACATATTGAATAAAAATAGCACAAAAACCGCGTTTTTTTTACATTGTGGTAAATGAGCGTTGCCCTCCGTTAACATGGACCAGGCGTGCACAACATAAAGCTAGCGAAGACCTCAGTTGCGGCTCGCCAGATGATTCTACAATTCAAACAAAATTATGTTTTCACCAAGCAAGGCTACTATTTAGTACTTATTTCTAGGATTTAAGCTTATTTTCAAGGACACCATCTTGGATAATACAAATGTGTTCATTTCTAAGAAACATGATTTCTTTTTCAAAATGTGGACCTCCAAAAAAAAGGTCTTCACTATAAATTTACGGCGGAAGCACCGTTTTTTCACGACGTTAGTATTTTAAGTAAAAACACTGGCATGGGGCCCTCGGAAAAAGTGAGCAAATGCAGGCCATAAGGTAATGTTAAAATGAAAAAGACGGGGGGGAGGAGTGTCACCTTCATCTTTCAATAATGGGGAAAAATTAAATTTATTATTATTTTAAAAAACATTTGCACCGTTCTGATTGCTATAATTACGATTTTTTTACAATTATTTTTTAATTGTGATCTCACACAACCATCCACGAATCCTAGAGCAGAAAAATTTCGTGTAGAAGAACAATATATCTTTAATTTAAAAATTTGGTCTGCTAGAATTTGAAGAAAACATAACAAATATTCATGCTTTGGGTAAGTTAAAGTATTGCTTAGTATTATAACATCAGTACAGTCCTTTTTGCCCTATTTATTCCACTCTGTAGTTCCACAGGTGCTTAAACTATCCAGATTAAGACTATTTCAAATGATGACATTCTATTTAACCACTAGGCTGGGGCGTACGCAGAAATTTGTTGAGAAAGAGATAGAGGGGGGGGGGGCGAAAACGACTTTTTGCAAATTTTATGGGACAGTCGCGGTGAAGACCTTTTTTAATATTCTCAATGTTATGTCAGAGAACTTGTTTATTACCGTCACCTGCAAAAGGCTGAAAATGACACTAAACGTTATTCTGAGGGGGGGCGCATAGAAACCTCCCTCCATACGCCACTACCACCAGGGTACTGTGGATCTTATAGTAAGTGGCGTGAGCAAGAGAATGAACCCCACTCAAGACGCTAATTTAAAGGTCACTCAAAATTTTGTTCAAACCAACCCTTTGGGGGACAAGACAAACAGATACTACACCAAAATGCAATGCAAAAACCACAGCAAAACTGTGCGCGATGGAGCGGGAAGCAGTAGATAAGTGTTTCCGGTCAAACTACTTTTTGAAGCCCTCTCCACGAGCAGAAATGATACAAACTTACAACAAAAAAGAAACATAACAAACATTGATAAAATGAGTGGTGCGAGTGGTAAATCATGCTGAGGGAACGAAAAATATAAAGCGTTGCCATTGATATTAGTAATTTTTCAGCCATCATTTTTTACCTGATTTTCAATGGGGTAGAGTGAGATGGTACAATTAATGTGAAGTCCGAAAGGCTATTTTGAACTTTTCAAAATATGGGCATTAGAAGGTAAAATTTTGTTGAAGTCCTTTGTAGGTTGCAGATTGTTCACAAACGGGAATTAAGCTGTTTGTTGTCGACATTAAATGGGGGGTCATGGTACAATGTCCCCCCTTCTCCTAACTAATCTACTATAGCTTATTCTAGACACAAGTCTCTCGTGGTTTGCGTCACTAGAGTTGGCTGTAAGAAGTAGAGGGGATATTTCAGCCTTGCCGTTGTGACTTTAATTTTGGCCATCAACAAGAAATGCCAGTTCTCACTAGTGATCGCTCAAATCTTTTTATAATGAAAGAGAGGCACTTTTTAGAACCGCCATTCAATTCCGTGCTGGATGTTATGTTAGGCTCGCCCAGTGGTTGGCAACATTTCCATATCATAGACTCTTGTGAAAGCTTGTCATGCCAGGCTGGGTCAGTGATCCCTAACCTTTTTCATGCCATAGACCTTATGAATACTTAGATAACGCAGTGGACCTTAAACCGGTCCTTTCCCACGTCGAAAACATTGTTTGCACAACTTTTCTAAACCTGTTTTTGGCTGCTGTTACTAAAGTTTTAGCAAATCCTAAGTAAAAATTGTTGTTTTTGTTTCAAGTCAATTAATGACCTCTATTTTCTTTCAAAAGTCAACTTTATAAAAATGAAATTTTGCCCGCGTTTGTTTCTGGTGTTTATACGTACTTGCAGGACTTGGCTATTCTCGAGTGGAAAGCCCAAAGACTGTGCAGGCTGCCTTTTCGAATCTTTTTGCTGGCCGCTCAAAGAGATCTGGTATAGATCCCTGACAGTCCATGAATCCTTGGTTAGGAAACATTGCCTCAGCTACTTACTAGTTAGGTCGGCGAACCTACGCGAAGATATTATTTTTTAATCAGTCAAATAACCGTGGAAGGAAGGTGGTAACATAAGCTAAACATGCTGCGGAAATTAAAAGCCTGATTGATGAGCCTCACCAGCACGTACCGGTAGTTGTTAAGCATAACTCACGTGAGATGGCGGTTAGCAATTACGTCCCAGCTTTCCCGCTTAAAATCGATCTTATGAAACCAAGGCTAGCTCAAAGATTGTGGAAGTACTTTTATCAGCATGCTTTGAAGGCAAGGTAAAGAAAAAGTAGGAACAATAATAAGAATTTATTCAACCCTTTGAAAACCAGATGAATAGAAAGTTTAGGAAAGTGAGAAACGATTTCAGGATATTTGAATTAGCCGCCACTCATTGGCTACCCGAAAGCGTAATAATTTGCTTTTGTGGGAGGCTGATAAAATTTGCAAGCTTTTTTATGTTTTTTGGAGAACAATTTATTGACACTCATTATCTACGTATTTTCGGCTGGAAACAAAGTTGAAGACCTTTTTTTGAGTGAAGATCGACTTTTTATCACTTAATATTTTTTCGGCTCAAAACAAGTGAAAACCTTTTTTGGGAGGGTTTAAATACTTTTCGAAAGCGATTATATTTTCCTTTTTTTGATTTATGATGGTTGGCAATGTTCTGCGGTGAGAGTTCAAGACAGTTTGGGGAGAATCTGCAGCTCCCTTGCCGTCCTACTTTTTCGCCTGTGCCCAAACATGTGGTTGAGATCGGCCCAAACGGTAGAAGTTAAAACCAAAACCATTAACTATTCGATGCCATCGCCGGTTCTGCTTCGCCATGCACGCGAACGTAATGCTCGAGCGCTCAACTCGCAACTGTCTGAAAAGTCCAATACACAGTCCACTGCGGAGCGCTACCAAGCAGACAATAAACTAAAGCTTACTTATGAAAGTAGCTTTCGATAGCTCGTGTTTTTAGTTGAAAGACTAAAGGCTTGCAATTAGAGCAGTGTATGATAAAGAATAATGAAAAGTTGCTAAGTGTATTCCACTTGATTAATAGCTAAAGACAACGCAAATTCTTAGTCGTTATTGAAAAGATTGGCGGAAGAAAACGTGGTAATCGTCATGGTATGCTCGACAAATAACGTGCATTATTGAAAAGCTTATTTAATATCGGCAAAGCCTGCAGCTATGACTCATGCTACAATGATAACATCATCAAAAAAAAGTTTTGCTGTTTGCTCGGTAAACTCTGACAAGAACAAGGATTTCGACAAAGCTTGTCGACCAAAATCTAGAGTAGTATCAGTAGTGTAGTGCAGTGGTTTAGTAGGCTCCCTCAGGGATATCCCGGGCTCACTCAGCAAAAATTTATTAACCAGTTGTCAAAGTGAAAAATCATTCTATCAAGCGCTAAAAACTTGTGCTCGGCAGCTTTTTTTCAAAATATCAAAAACACAGTTAGAAATTTGCTACCTATACCCGTCTAAACGTACTGAGAAATCAGTCAAACTCAAAGCGATATGGGACCGAATTCACACAGGAAGTTATATAGGTTGCAAAAAGATTGAAATATCACCGCATATCAGCGTGTTAGTTGTTTTTGAGAATTGCTCGAAAAGTAATTTTCTTTAAGTGTTTCTCAAAAGATTTCAAAAAATGCCCGAGGCCAAACTCTTTTAGCTCATTCTTCTAGTTTCCAGTTTTTCGTGCTTTGAACGATTATTGAATCGATATTAGAAAATCATTAAAAGGCTTGAGAGTAGATCCCTCCAGCAGGGGAACAAGTTGGTCTTATGCAGACATGCAAACATGATGTAGAGGTAATCATAAAAATTTTTGAAATCGACTGATGACTTGTTTGTATTTTTGTCAGGGAGCAGTTAACAATTTTTTGCTGGTTGCAGACCTTCGAACAGTGTTGTCATGACAGCTGTTGGAGGTTTGCTGTTTGCTTATCTGATTGGCTGCCTTTGTCAGGTTCCCTCGTTTGCACACCGGGTTGCTTCCGATAGAGCCAGATGCTTTAATAGTGAAAGAACCATCTACGACCAGTCCTACGAATTTAACAGTTTGTACAACGGAAGCGTGGTGGAAATATCTCAATTTCGAGGTAAAGAATTTAGCAGGTTTTCCAACAATTTCTTATGGCGCCAACGCTGCGAATTGGGAAAGGTTAAGTAGCTATCGAGTCGATAGAACCATTAAAAAGAGTTTAGCCTATAGCTAGATGGGTTGTGTCAACTTATCTGTATGTAGTGATTTCTTCACACTTTTGGGGGGCTTAAGGCAGTTTTGTCTCAAAACAATGTTGAAGGTTTTTATTAAGATCAAGTTTTTTGGAGAGACTTCTTTGCTTTTCTCGGATTCAAGCAAGCGAGAAGACTTTTCGGCATCGGTATAAGTTGCCCATTTTTTGAAATTTCCCGGAGGGGTTTGAAAGAATTGCTATATTTCTCTTAACCATTAAACCACAGGCGACCTCGCTTGGAATCGCGACTCACAGTTTGGTTACCATGGGTCTACCTGCAGGTTAAACAACTTAGTGTAAGCAAGGCAAACAAGTAAAGTTTATGAAGCTGAGAAAGCAATTTTTGAATTTTACGTTTCGGTATCATAGCAGGACATTTTTGGACTTGATTTATGACTCCGTTGCCAACTTCACGTGGTTTCTCGTGTGAGCAACTACTTTACAATGAAACTTATAGCAACTCAAAAAATGTAACAAAAACTTCGCTACCTGTCTAGAAGCGGCACCAACTGCCAGAAATTGAAAAGGACAAACAAGGAATCAGGGCTTTACACCGGTCTAACGGTGTTATCAGAGCTATTTTTGATAGTTGGTTTGCAATTATTTTTACACACAGCAAAGAGTTTCATGGGTTAAGCTTGATTTACGCATATTAAGTCTGCAAAAATAGCTACTTTTGTTTTCTTTATTCCATATATCAGTTTTTCTCAAATTGCGTCACTTGCATCCTTAAGACGGAGTTTGAAATTGGAAGGAAGAAATATTCGTTGAGGAGGAATTGAGAAAAATTTGAGCGGAAAGTCTTTTATAGATTTATTGAAATTCGTTTGTCGACATTGTAAGCTCACTGTATTTGTGGCTTAGTACTTCGACCTAAATACAGACCGTGGTAAAATATTTTCCTTCACATCTGATGGAGCGGGCCTAAGTTGCCTCAATCTAAGTCTCCATTTCGCCTAAGTCGCTGCAAATAACATGACCTCGGCTAAGAGCCTATTTTTCCAGTATTATCAAGTTCGGCCGAGGTGTCTTCGCCAAATTCGTGTTCTTGCATAACTCGCCATAAGAGCGGAATAATTTGCCTAAATGTGAGTCTACACAGTATACATTTTTGTTCGGTTTTTTGTACGGTTTTGTGCGTTTTCGTTTCAAGTATTTTTTTTCAAAATATTCATTCGCTTGCTTGTTTATATGGTGTTACATAGCTTACGCGATTTTCCGAAAATGCAGTTGTGTCCGCAAAGTACGCGCTGTAAGTATTTGTACGTTTTTATCTGCAAAACCTTATACTTTTTCGGTGCGCACTTTGCGGACAAAACCTTGTATTCGGACTACAACGTACACTGCAAGCACGAATGTGCGGCCTGCGGTCCACGACCTCAAATTTTGTTGCTCGTAGAAGTTTAAGCCCCAGGTTGGTTAAACTACACATCTTGAAAATGTCGATCTCCAAAAAAAGTTCTTCTTCAATTCGAATAAAAACTTAGTCAATGTGCACTTTACAAATACAAACTCTGACTGCTATTTTATCTTCCATTGCATTAAAAGCGGCCTGTCTGCTAAAAAGCCTGCACGTCCCTGGTGCAAAACACGATATAAACATTCAAGCGAATGAAATATGCGTGCAAAAATGCATGACAGAAAAAACCTATACTGTGTACATCCACCTTCAGTAGCCAGACCTCTTAAAACTTTGCCAGCGTAGTTACACTACCAATTTTTTATCTGCTACTACATGTGCGTTTACGTTCTCATTATTTTGTCATTTCACTCTGTTTCTACCAGTTTTGGCTTTTCTATTAACCATGTTACTGCCAGTAGAAGCAGTCTAGAAAAGACCGTTACAAAAGTTATCAGCTTTATGGTATGTGAAGGAGATTATCAAAATTGTTATCAACAACTGTTGAT
The DNA here is from genome assembly GCA_963675345.1 of Trididemnum clinides. NCBI lineage: Eukaryota > Metazoa > Chordata > Ascidiacea > Aplousobranchia > Didemnidae > Trididemnum > Trididemnum clinides. The sequence goes on along the minus strand of OY776300.1, from coordinate 12,959,613 downwards.
AACCGCTGCTCTATAGGTTGCAAAATTTGTTGATAGCCACTGCTCTATAGACTACCAAACGACTCAAAGACTGCATAGCTTGAAGCCTAAAAGTAGGTTTTTAAACAGATCGACATTGGTTACCTCTATGCTTCAATTTCAGTGTTAGACTCAGGTGAAGACATTTAGCCGGAAATACCACGTTATAAATACGAAGCTAAATTTCTGATGACTTTGTTAGAAGACAAAATTGATGTTACTTGCATTTTTCATATGAAATTAAACCTGTCTTCATCAAATTAGCTATTGCATTGTATTAAACATGTTTATTCTCCATTTTCGAGAAAGCGAATTATATCGCTATATTTTGGACGGGACATCCGCATTCGCTTTGGGAATTGCCATTTCCGAGGTGTCTGGGCTACCTGCCTTCTACATAAAGGTGGAGGCGTCCCTTCAAGTGCCTTGCTCAAGGGAAAACAAGCGAACTTGCTGGCTTGTTTGCAACAATCTCCTCTAAATGCGGAGCGCCTAGCAGGGAAGCTGTGAATACCATTTTTTAAAGTCTTTTGGTTTGACTCGACAAGGGGAATGAACCCAAGGTCTATCGATTGCGAAGCAGACGCTCTAATCACTACAGCATCGCGTCGGTTAAACACGGTATCATTTCCTAATTAATTACACGGCATGATTTGCTCTCATAATTACCAAAGCTGTTTATCGCTGCCCGCAGTCGAGTTTTTTTTGAGAGAGAGAAGTTTTTTTCTATTCTTGTGTATGAGCACATGCTCTGTTCGCTAGCTTTTGGTTTGACTGGGCAAAAGCGACATGTACTCAGCGCGAACTCACCTTTTCTCGGCCACGTAAAGTCGAAGTATCCCACTACGTACTTTATTCAAAAACACGACCAAGAAACTTGCCGGCCTCTTCTCCACACTGTTCCATTTGCTCTGAACGTCAAGCAGATGAATGGTAATGACGTTTTTCAAAGTATTCGTCATGACTTGCCAAGAAACTTATCCTCATCCAGTAACTTTGCGAAACGACCGCTTTAACCGCTGCACCACAACGCCGGTTCGTTTTTGCTCGTTTGGGAGAAGAGGCATTCCCGATGCTTTAAGGAATTTTTTGATGTCAAGGTGTTTACTTAATTTATAGAGCTGTAGTTGTTTTCTTTCAGGCGATGTTCTGCTAATCGTCAACACCGCGTCCTTCTGAGGACTGACTGGTCAATACATCCCATTAAACGCACTGAATGAAATGGACGGAGTGACTGTCCTTGGTTTTCCTTGCAATCAATTTGGTCTTCAGGTAATCAATAATCTGTCGGATTTAAATTTTGTGGTAAAAACACCGCAACAGTTTTGCTAAATGGGGAGGAAGCTAAAAACCGGATATAACAGCTGAGCTTCAATGAAAGTTTAGATTTAAAATCTTGTAAAAAAAAATTTTCGGAAGAATCAGAAAATCAAATTGAAATCTGTACACGTAATGGGTTGAACCGTATTCTTGTTAGAGACTGTTTTCTCGAAAAGCTGCAGGGGTCCGGAATCAGGGATTGTTTTCTCGAAAAGCTGCAGGGGTCCGAGTCGCTGCGTTGTTTGCTCTCCGAAAAAAGTTGGAGCAGAGCTTAAAAATTGGTTTCGTGTGTGTGTGTTACTGACACACTTTCTGCGAAAAAAGGTTTTCCGAAAAAAAGTCGTTTGGCGCTAGCGCGAGAAAAATAAAAAAAAAACTAGATGTTTTGCGCATTTTGATACCGGCAGGCTGTTGTGTCATCTCCGTTTTTTTTCTCAACTACGCGACCTTGGGAAAGGCATCAACAAATCAATAATTTATGGTTAGAGCTACGTGTAGGAAATGGCTTCACAAGTTGCGGCACGCAAGTGGTGGACCGACATATTTTCTTGAGTAGTTTGCACCTTTAAAATTGAATAAAAATTTATTTGTGATCGGTTACTTTTGAATTTGAATCAAATTTAAATTGGAAAGGGTCTTGGGTTGACTTATTTTTATTTTGGATGCACTTTTTCAGCCCTTGGTGTCACGAACCTTAGCTACGTCACTCTCTTCACGCCCAAAGATTTTGTAATTCTCGACCTTGTACGTTACAAGCTATAGTAAGAGGTCCTACCGTCAAGGGAGTTTTTGTTTTTAAAGGAACCTGGTAAAAACGATGAGATTCTCAACTGCCTCAAATACGTTCGACCTGGGAACGGATTTGAGCCTAATTTTCCGCTTTTTCAAAAAATCGACGTAAACGGAGATGAAGCTCATCCCATGTTTAAATTTTTGAAAGTAAGTGCTACAATTACTTTGCCGATCAATCATTTATAACCTACTCTCCAGCCATATGTAATGCAGCCAGAGCTTGTTGTTAGTTCAGATATATAACCTAACTGCAGGCCCATTCAAATTTTATTTTGGAAAGAATGTAATTTTTCTAGTTTCAATTGTGTTTTATAATTTGTATTTTTGTTGCAAATATCAAATTTTATTGCTTTTTTAACAATTATTGCTTTCATCATCAAAGATGTTACTTAATGGTGGTTTACGAGGATGCAAATATCTTATGCAGCACTGCAACTAGGTCCTGGAAATTCACTTATTATACTTTTAGGCTCAATGCAATTTCGTAACTGACCGGTTTGCTTCTAAAGACCGGCTCTTCTACGAACCGATGCGACCAAATGACATTGAGTGGAATTTTCACAAGTTCTTAGTTGATCAAAATGGCCAAGTAGTCAGGTAGATAAGTCCAGCTGAAATGTTGCTTAAATGAATAGCCATTTTGGCTCTTGGTTCTTCTGTTATTTTGGTGATTTTTTATTATTTTTAACGTTGCACTTTTCTGTTTTTTTTTACGCATCAACGTCTCCGAGACGGCTGTCACCAATTTTTTGCTAAGTTTTCACCATCAGTCTGGCAATTCTGCAGATTGACTAGCAAAGCTCTGTGGCCTACGTTTTCCAAATACAAGCTGTTGTAATTTACTCATGATTGCCAAAAATTGGTTTTTAATTACCCATAATACCCACGATTGCCCATGATTACTCATGATAGCATATAATCGATCTTTTTAATCTCTTTAAAGGGCACGGCAAACTTTTGAAAAGGTCTTTTTAAATGTTGTAGCAAAATAGCTACGAGCTGGGGTCACCATACGAGAGGAAAAATAATTCCTGACACATTTATGTGGGTCACATTCACACTATTAAGCACTGGCAGGTTCTATGTCATTCGCCCATTTTGGTCTCAAACTAACTCGAAGGTCTTTTTTCTTTTCAAAGATCCACCTCACTTTGGAGAAAAAGTCTGTGATTTTAGTAAGTAAATCCTAAAATGCAGTCATTAGAGCATGTTTGAAAACTATTTCCGGACAAAGATGTAAACATCAAACTTCCGAACGTAAGGCAATCGTACGAAAAGCTCAATAGACTGACTAAGTTTTACAAATTACTTTTTTTACAGACGATACAACCACAAAGTTCCCCCTGATGATCCCAAACTTATTGCAGACGTGCAGAGCTTGTTGTTAGATCAATCTTTAACTGGTTAAAATTATTGGCAACTTTGTCGTGCATGAAGTGTTCCGTCTTTCAAGAAGTTGCTTTCATGATGATAGCGTTCGAAGTTCGAAAGAAAGAGCGCTGTTTGACAATGAATGTTGCGATATTGGGGCTTGTTTTTACTTTCAGTGCGTTTCACGAGCACCAAGTCGCCGTTCGCAAGCAGCTTTTGGAAGGTGGGCGCTTGATGCCACTGCAGTAGCTTCTTGTTTCTAATAAACTAAAAACCATGTTTAGCATTTACTGTTTATTTGAGTAACAAGTTAGTTATTGTAAGCAGGTTTGAGTTTCGCAAGTTTTATAACTGACCTGAGTGACGAGGATGTCATATGCGGGCTGAGGTTCTTTTCGATTTTTTTCCAAAAGAAAATTTTTAACTCTGCGTTCCAACTTTCTTGCTATCTCATTAATAGGCCGGCTTGTTTTATTGCCGTGTTCTAATTGGTAACAGGCTGCTTTGATTTTAAATGATAAACAGAGCATGAAAATGCTTGTGAGAGCCATCAAGTAAAAGAAATCGTCGTAGAACAGTTTTTACAAGGGCAACACGGCTCAGTGATCCAGCGATTCAAATGCATAACCATTGTCGCTATTAAATTGCCGCTTCCATTCAATCAGCCGCACTGTGCATGCTTGTGGTGTGGCCTGCAAGATGATAAAGAAGATTTAGTTGTGACCAAGCTGACATGTCCAGCTTTTCGGCGGTGTTGTTACCCGAGCTACCCTAGTTTAAAAAAATAGGACACGATCTCCAGCCCAAAGCGCGAGATTATAATTTAAGAGTTGAAGATAACAGATTGGCAAGAAAGAAGAAAATAAGATGATGAAAAAGAATTTATACTACTGTAGTTTCTCCCTCGGGAATAGAATAGTTACACGTTGCTAATTTGTTGATTATATACTACAAGGAGTGTGGGGGGCAAACTACGGCCCGCCAACACTTGTAAATACTTCCATATATCTAACTAAATATAACAAGGTTTGGAGAATGACATCGGGTTTCTGTATGTTGAGGTGTTGTTGAGTGGTACCGACAGCACGTCTGACTCCAAAACGAATATATTTTCAAATCATAAACGCAACGTCGAATCACAAACGAAGACTTGCAATGAACCTTTTTTGAATGTCTTTTGAACCTTAATGCTTCCTTTCATATGCTTATCTACTAGGTCACTTTACTATGCGTCAGGCGGAACTACGCCTGGCCATACGGCTTAATCACCCAGCACTACACGAGTATTAGATTCATTCATCATAGCAAGAGAACGAACATTATTCACGATGTGTAGATATGTCTATTCTTTTATGACAAATTCTAGGCCAACGAATGATTTAAGTTTAGATCAACAAATGATTTTAGTGTTGAGGTTAACGGAATGATTTTATACAATGACGAGCTGGCCAACAGAGCGAGAATGTTTATGAATCATCCTTAATGTTTAATTTTAGCAAAACATCAATGATTTAAAGTTCGTATCTCGTAGAGTCGCCTCACTTGCCGTACTACAGAGACACAGACAATAGAAGCCATCATTGAAAGAGCCGCTACACAATCAAATCTTAGTTTGAATTGACGCATTTCCGTCCAAATAAAAGGTGATATTTTTTTGGAGACCATCATTTTCAAATCCCGAAACTATTGCAAGATTGTAAGTACTTGAATGGTCAATGGGGTCCTCCGACTAATAAATTTGCCCACCCCTAATCTACCTGTTGCTGTATATGTTCTTCAAATCCATTCGCTACTATGTATATCTACCAGCCGTCATTACCCACCAGTTTTTGCATCACTCTATTTTTGCTGACATTCAAAAGCTTTTTCTACTGCAAACGTCTTTGGTGACAAATACCTGTGTTTACTTGATATTTCAAATAATACACCCGAAATCTTCAATACCCCTGCGCCATCGAGCGGTGCTAAGGAATCTCTTGATATCTGCATTCTAACATAAATCTCACGATATATGTCATATATCACGCTACCGGTACGATGGAAAGCAAACTTATCCTACTTGAAAGGAGTATAGAGTTAGTGAGACTACGAAGTTACTTTACGGTCCAAGTCAGCAACCGTCTACCCCACTAGCACTGCATGATAATCTCCAATGCTTGGCGGATTCTCTCTTTACAAGCAGCAAATTGATCAAAAGTAAAACCAAGCAAGTAAACTGATCAGAATAGCAAGCTAGTGAACTCCAAAACAGGTCTGGACAACTTGTTTTAAGTTGAGCACCTCCATTGCTGTTCTTCGAGTCTTAAGAGATAACAAAATAACCTAGCATAAGCCAATCGGTTCACTGGAGCACTTTTAAAAGAATATCTTCGCTTTATTGGACACATTAAGCGTCGCATTAATTTTAGTAAAAACGCAGGTAAATGGTACTAATAAATATATGACGCAACACTTTCAAGCTTGAAACATGCTGGCGACTGATTGAGAAGTAGCGATGAACAGAACATGACCACACAAATCGCTTTCCCTCACCACACTCTACAAGATAGGTGACCGGCATCATAAACAACGCGAACTTTACGACCGCATTTTCAATTAAACTTCAACACTCCTGTGAACTCTTGTACAGTGTGCGAGGAAAAGCCGGCTGTAACGAGAAACAAAACAAAAACATTTCATTAAATCTTATCTAAGAACAGAACAAGACACAAAACAAGGCGAAACAAAAGAAAATTGCAATGAGATAAAAGAACACAATTGATATGCTGTACCACGCAAAAATAACGCCAAAACATGAACAATAAGAAACTGTAACGGGGTAGGGGATTAAATATGACAGGGTAGTCTTTCCATACTTAAACTAAAACATGCTTAATAAATTTGATCATCCACCAACTTCAGCTCAATTTGCAAATCTTTTTATGCAGAAGTATATTTTGAGGAAATGATTAACTGTAAAAGGAAAAATTGGGAGGGATGTAAAACGTTTTAAGCCACGTAATGGCAAGAGATATTGTTCTAATTTACTGTATGTCAATAATATGACAGTTGTCGAAAAGCCCTTGCACCACTTTCCTCCCTATTACTCGTCACTATGCCGTTTTGCATAACTTCCTTTTTACAATAGTATCATTCAGGTAAAGTACCTAGACCTAGCCCTGCAAAAGCAGAGCGAGGTGACGTCCTCAAACCTCTGTACCCTGATCATTCGCCTCTTTTAAGTTGTTGCTAAATTTCAAATCAACATTTTTCCGCCTGTCGTGTTTTAGCAATGGTCTGTGGGCATCGCGGACATTGTTCGCCTTGTCGTGTCGTGACCGTTGTTTAGGCGAGAGCAATGACTGCGAACAGTTAACGTCAGCCCGGTTGTTTCGAGCTGCTACTTGATTTTTATCGAGTGTTATCACTTTTGCTTTACTGTAGCTTTGGTTGGTCGACAAATCATCGTCGTCGGTATCGTCTTCTTCAAGGGCAGCGGTCTTCCTAGCGACCATTTCAATGTCGCGTTCCTTTTGCTTTGCTTTCCGACGACCTCCACAAATACAACAGCAAAGCGCAAAAGCAATCGAGCCAATCAAGACAACCGCAGCGAGCGACACTCCAACTATAAGTGGCGTAGTGTCGCTCAGTTCTGATTGGTTTATATTGATGCCTCTCATATTGGTTCCGTTGTGACTTTTCTCGTCATCGCGCCATCCAGTGTTGGAATTTTTCTCAGATGCTTGGCCACTAGTGTCGCTCCTCCGTCGTCGGTTTAATATTTTTCCCGAGCTCGCATCAAACATAACCGATCGACGGCCTCGTGGAAGGGAGCTCTCAGATCCAATCGCATAAAGAACCTGTTAAAATGGCTTGTGAAAATTAGCGGTATAAAAACAAAAATAAACAATTGGCAGCATCGAAAACCTTAATGTTGGGCAATGCAATTTTGCATGATCATCAGACGTGGAAACTACCAGCTATTCACGTATTGTGACTATTTGCCTTAACGCCAACCAGGCAAACAGGTGTGATTAAGGGTCAAATAGTCGCTTTTTACGAGATTCTAGGTCTCACATCTCTATTCTAACCCGGTAAAGTAGGAAGAAATTATTCTACTTTACATCATATCTCTGTCGCTTAGAAAGAAACGGCAAACTGTCAACAAAAACACATCAACACGTTTATACCTGAATATACCATTGATGTCCTGCTTCTACTTTATAAAGAGCATCGACTTTGAGACAGAAACCATCAACGCCAGGCAGTTCAGCCATTCCTGCAAATTCAGGTCGATCTGATGCGAAATGTGCATCAAATGAAACATCGTGAAAATATCGGTCCTCTGCATCGCGGTTGGAACGATCCTAAAAGCAAATTTGAAAAACTCATTCAACTGGAATCAACAATTAATAACAAACCAAAAAAATTGAATTCAATTCACATATCCGACGATGGCACGTAGGAGCTCTTTGTTTGTCGTTTAAAGTACACTCAACACCTCAACGTACGACTGTAGGCTGCTTAAAGCCAGCATAGTTATATCCATCCTCAGACCAGGGCAATACCCTGCGGCTACATAAAGTACAATTTGTGCTCGGAGCCACTTCGGAGTAGCAGATAGTGCATGTACAGTGCCATTCAATCACACACTTACAAGCAAAGAAAATTGCCGTGTAATTTCAAACACACAAACAAATCAATTAAACTACTTAAATTCCGAAAATTAAAACCATTCTCACCAGTAGAAGAAATCTATGTTGCAGGTTTTTGCTTGGTTTAATACATCCGTGTTGCGGTCCTTTTCCGTACACTTCTCCGGTGGGATCAAAATACGGCACATACCCGTCTTTTCCGGTGCACAAATAAACCTTATCCAACTGCAACCGGTAAGCACTCTTTAAGTCTTGCTCCGGGGTCCACAAAACACGGCCAAAGATGGTTTGACCTGAAATTGTTACAATTGGGAGCGATTCTATAACAGCGATGAAGTATAGTTAAAAGCCAAGTGATCATTAGAAACGTCAATCTTTTCAAATTGAACTGTGCGTCATTTGCAATAGATGATTGTAGTTAAATTGGGCCACCGCTAGGTGAGGCTGTCCGGCCCCATTATCTGTCTGCTGCATAAAGATGGATCCCCTAAAGTGCCTTATCCAAAGACACAACAAGCGCACTTGCCGGCTTTCCCTCCATACTATCCCTTTCGTGCAGAGCGCTAAGTGGGAAAACTGTAACACCGTTTCTAAAGCCAAGAAGGGAAACGAACTCCGGTTTACCAATTACAAAGCTGAAGGTTTTAAGACTACACCCTCACGGGGGTAAAAACCTTACCGATCAGGTAAATTCCATATCCGCAGTTACAAACAGGCGCAGCTTTGGCACACTTCTGCAGTACTTTCGTTGAAATATGCTACACCTAATGCAGCAAACCAGCACAAACTGCACTTTCGTACCTTTCGTGAAAGATCCTTTGTAATCGTATTCATTCATTTCTTGTTCGTATTTGTTTGGATCCATCATGAACACTTTCTCATTGTTGCACAGCTGGAAGTCGGTTTGTAACGTGTACACAACTGGAACTGGTCGATTAGTTTGTTGAAACATGATAGGTATTTTGAACCTGGAATCAGAATTCGTTTCAAAATCATTCAATTTTTAACTTATTTTGTTTAGATTCGAACGAATACCACAAGCTTGTTCAGTAGAAAGATATAACTATTAAATATCAGGTTTAAATAAATATAAACAGCACTTTTTTACTTAGAAGCATTAAATGCATAACATTTCATAAGTGGAATATTTGAAACTAAACTTTTCATGGCCACTTGTGATTTCTTGTAGACCTAACCGGCCAAACTTTGGCGGAACAAAACGAATTTTATTTAACATAACAAAAAATGCTGAAAAAAATTGGAAATCCTGATGAAAACTCATTGGTCAAAACAGGCTGCCGACATCTGCAATATCACCAACTGGTTAACGATCTAACATGTTATAGGTTATAACGGTCAAATATAACATGGATAAATCAGTTGGCTAATATAAATAATTTACAATATTTTTGTAATGTCTTCTCTTACTTTTCTGGAGCAGATGCTGTGCATGGAATAGCTTGTCTTGTTGGTGTCTCCTTCCATTTTTGGGTGGGAGACACAGTGCAAGGGAGCAATTCGACCGTGTACTCCCCGCTGTAATCCTTGCGACTGTACGTGCTAACAGCTTGCCAGCGTTGGTAAGGTGAGTCGAAAGTACGCTCGGACCAGAGTTGAGTCAGCTCAAAAGCTATGTTCATCCCCTCCGGAGGCACGATACGAGCTTTCTGAAAGGAAGCCAACACATAAAAGCTTGGGATCTATTGTAGAAAGCCCCCGCCACCGCTCTTATCCAGTTAGAATTTTTATTCATTGATGGAATTCAGCACTAAATTCAGCGATGTCAGCTAATACTTTGTCCTAACCCTAAAATCTGGAGTACTTAAAACGTGGCGGGGGTTTCTACAAAAGAGCCGAATCTTGAGCGATTTATGACAAATTTAAATGCACGAAACTTGCCAAAGATTTCTGCACAAACGTTTTAATGCTGAGCAATTGAAAGTGAATACAAAACAGATTTTTGACAAATTTATGGTGCTCAACAAGCAATTATATCTATCAAGAGTAAGCCTTTTGAATCAAACTGAAAAAGCAATAAATAGGCGAAGGTTTAGACAAAAAATCAAAAGTCTACATTCAACAGAAGGCAACCTTTTATGAGAGCAATGATTTGATGGTTGCATATCACACATACATTGAATAATACGGAAATGACAATACAGCCTATGCATGGTTAATAAAAGTGACGCTTATGTGTGTAATTCAATGTTGTAGGTACTTAACTGGTACAAATTACATCACAAATAATAGGGGCGATTTTGTGACTTTTAGATTATATCTTGTTTTACTTTTGTTGGAAGAGTCCGATGTGCCATTACAAATAGACCGCGGAACTTGGCTTGTGTTTTGAACTCGATAAGGAGCTTTCCATCCTCACGTATCTTAATTTTCTCCACTTGAATGCGTCCACTTAATACGCCGTCTGTCTGTATGCCTGTTGAAAAGTACAGAGAGAATTGAAATTAAGGAATTCCAGCAAATTACTTTCGCTAAAAGCAATAAGAAAAGCCACTTTTGAAAAATCTATTCGCAGTTGCTGCGGAGAAATCAGGATTACAAGTTCTTGGTTAACTAAAGTGCCTTAATGTTAGGCTAATTGCCAGCAAAGTGACCAAAGTGTCCAGTGACAACAGTGTCACCCGAAATTTCAAATTGATAGCGTACAGCAACACAATTAATCAACAACAGCAACACAAAAGATGAAGAATAAAGATGTTGTTTTCGTTTTTACAGACAGGCACTAAAAGTATCCCCCTTTAATCTACTGTCGCATGAGGAAGTGGCACCGCCTAAAGGGATAAACAGTCTTCCAGCGACCTATCCTTGGCTTTCTGGTAAACCTGGCAGTAATAAATGCTAAAAAACATGCTCGTTGCAACCACAATCTCACCAGTTCGCCACAGCACGTTGTTATATCGGAACGCCACCTCCATTTCCGTCTCGTGTTCCAGAGCTCCCCATCCACGTGGGGCTGTTACGAACACGTATGATACGTGAAGTGGAACGGTCACGGTCACTTGCGATTCAGCTGAGTCACGCAGCTAAACGAAAAACAATGTTTGATGACACAACATGACATCAAAAATTTACAATGATAGCCTAATATTCACGTTAAAATATTATTTATTGATGACGCAGTGACATCAAAATTGCATTTCGACCTTATTAATGAACCAATAGGCCACGTATAAAAAATATAACGCAGGTTTAAAGTAATATGAGATCAGTTTAACAATATCCCACTTGAAAATCTGATTCCACTTTTCCATTGCAATAATCAATGAGCTCATTCATGTGATAGTACGCATCGAACTGCCAGATGCAGCTTTTAAGATTTAAATATTTGTACAGATCGATGGTCTTTCGTTCACGCACAGATGGATCGAATTGATACGGTTTGTCATAACCGGGTCCCAGTGACAACTTGGAATAGTCAGTCGGTTGTATAAAGCCTAAACCTGAAAATGACGGCAGGTTAATCACTTGATAAGCACATAGCTCAAGAACACTTCAAGTTTTTGCATAAAAAAACACTAATTCTTGAATTGCTGCAATATCGAATGCAAGTGACAGGATAGAGCCAATACTATAAAGTTAACTTCTCTAAAATAACAACAAATCTTTTGTCTTTCGAAAAAAAATTTTTAATGCTTTTATTGGCCTCTTTATTCACCATTCTTTTTCTCCATCAAATCGTTCTCACCGCTTAAAAAAGTAACTCCTATAAGCAATCAGATTAACACCATTCATCAAATCTCACCTGTTCCTAATTCTGGTGCTGTCTCTCCGCTTATTGTTATCGTTTTGTTTTTCTTTTCAGAGTACACTAAATTCGAACACACATGCTGCTGCCTGTCGATTGAACGAGAGAGCAACAGTTTGAGGTTGTTGAGTGGCATTGTTGATATCAAAGGCAGGCGACCGTCTTGGTGAGGAATTTTAACCTAAACAATTTATTTGATTTTTTTCAGTAAATCCATTCATCATCAATATCGCAAGTGGTCTATGATGTATCACATTACGACTAGGCACAGGTTTGCAAGGGTGGAATTGCGGGTCCAAAACTGTGGTTGTTGTGATTAGCCCTCCTCTTCCTCGGGATGGAGGTACGCCGTGAACGGCAATTCAGGTTTATGCCGTCAACTTAATTGAAATTAGGCTACGGGAAAGACGGCAGCCCATTTCGAACCAGTCATGAGTGACTGGTAGCCCCACCACCAACAAGGCGGACTGCCACTGGTGAATACCCAAGAGTCGCCTTTTACGACATGCAGGGTGAGCAACTTCACAATTGTAACCCGGTGAAGTACGTGTAGGCCACCTGTCTGCCACATAAAGGTGGGGTCGTCCCGTTAAGTGCCTTGCCCAAGGACACAACAAGCAAGCTTGACGGCTTGTTCTCCACACTATTCCTTTTTTTTATGTTGAACGCCAAGTAGGAACGCTATGAATACCATTTTTAAAGTCTTTTGGTATGACTTGATTTAAGGAATGAACCAAGGTCAACCGACTACGAAGCGGACGCTCTAACCACTACGCCATCGCGCCGGTTGGTTCAAAACTCGCTCGATTTCTTTGCTGTTATCCTTGAGGCACTTCGTGGCAATTTCCCCAGCTTGGTTTCACATTTGTGATAAATATGTACTGTGGCAGAAGTATAGGTAACTCTTAAGTAAGTCTAAAGACAACGCTGCTCTACCATAACCAACAAAAGATTCTCCATCAACCTGAGAATATAATAACCACCTAATATTTCGTGGAATATTACGTACTCCTACTCACTGATATGTGTAATGTGTTAGGATGATCTCGTTCGTCTGAAATGTAATTCAGATTCGCTATGAAGCTTTGCGCTTGGAAATTTCTGCTCGACCCCGATTTTATAGGATTGTGGCACAGACCACTGTCCGTTGCTATGGTGACAACGTTGCTACGCAACGGCGTGCCACCCGTGTGCGTCACGCTGTCAACCGCTTGAGCAACGCAACGTACGTGGAATCTAAAATAAAATTTGATTAGCTTAAAGAAAATACGACGCTAAAAGCCTAATCCGGTACGCCATAACCTGATCGCATCTGCAACGAGTAAGAAATACCACAAAAACAGTAGCCCCAAAAACATTTTTGGGGGACCACATTCACTTTGCCCTCAGTTTCGGAGAATGACCTTTTTTTGGAGATCGAAGCACTGTTGGAAAACTTTTGTCCCCAAAGTGTGCCCAAGCTAAAAAAAGGTGGAAAAAAAGTATCAGTTTATCTAGCGATATACCAAGTCGTATGGAAGTGATCACAATGAATCCATATTACTTATTACTGTACTCAACAAATCAAAAAATCAGATTTATGTGTAGATCTTAATGCTGCCAACAAATAAAGAAAGAAGGCTATGAGTGGGATTTGAATTAACATCTACACTAACCTGTCAAACAATAGCTTACCAAAGGAGTTTAGTCGATAAAATCGTGCTGTATAGCTATAACCTAATGACCATTGTTCGACTTAGTTAAGACAGGGGTGGGCAAACTTATTAGCCGGAGAGCCGCATTGACCATTCAAGAATTGGCGGAGTACCAGTGCTTAACATCTTGCAATAATTCTGGGCCTTGAAAATGATAGTCCCCAAGAAAAAAAAAAGGTCATCACTCTCCGTTTAAACGAAAAATGCGTCAAATCAAACTAAGAATCGATTGCGTACCGGCTCTTTCAATGATGGCTTCTATCGTTTTTTTCTCTTTAGTACAACAAGCGTGGCCACCCCTGTCATGTTAAATCAGATATATAGAAGTTTCTACAAATGTAGCCGGGTCGCACTAAATGCTCTGGCGGACAGTGGTTTGCCCACCCCTGAGTCAATGGGTTAAGGGAGTTGAATATCCGAGATTGATATTAATTCCCTTCAAACAGTATTAAAGTTTTAGTAGTAACAAGCGCTACATTAAAAATATCATTTTTCTTACCTCCTTCCAAAGTAGATGCTGTCAAGAACTTTCGTGTTGACACTTGTAAAAGGCGTCGCATCCGTGATGGTTTCAAAGGGCGGGACGCTATTTTCTTCATCGCTAGGCATAGCAACCTGTTTAAGATAGAGTAAAGCTTGCCTGCTTGAAAAACGGTGTAGAGTAGTTTAGCTTTTAGGTAAAAAACAAAGTGTTCACAGCATCACATCATATGTAGCTGCTTTGAGACTAGCAGCATGCCTTCGAACTAGATACAGTAATGGTGCACTATTGGACAATACATTGGCCGAAGCGGCGGATAACTATCTCCTCTCATCTGATGATACATAAGCGCATGCAACATATACAGCGATGTACTTACCTCCCAGTTGAACCGGATTGCAGATGCATTTATCGCCGCTTCTTCGCATAAATTTCTTGTTTCGGCGTAGTTGGGATATTTCGGATCACAGGGGGTGACACAGATAATGGGGTAACCTGGTGAGGGATTACTTTTCAGTCCCAATTTAACGTCATCGTAATGCAAAAGTGAAACCTAACACAAAAAAGTAGAATCGTTAGTTGATGCAACACAAAGCGTTAAAGATCCTACAGCATTGACAGACAGCATAAAATCTAGTCGTTTTACTGTATTTTCTTTTACCACATGAATTTATACGTTGACGAAGCGGTGTGTGACTACCATTCACCAACTTTATGAAGCAGATTTTGATTAGCAGCTTTTAGATATCCAATACTTTCTCAGGGTATAGCGATGATACTATACACCAAGTAGATACGGTTTACAATATGTGAAAAATCAATACGACTCTTAATACACCCACAGAGTTGCTCGGTAATACGCAATTGCAGTTGCCAAGTCTTATCAAGTCGTCTTACCACAACTGGCGTTGAAGGTAGTACCAAACTTCCTGCTGCGTCTTTATCAAGGATGGTGATTGTGGTTTGGAATTTTTCACCGAGTACGGCGTTCACTGGTTCCTGGGGTCCCAACACGATGAGGAAGGTTTCGTGCCACTCTGTGTCTTCGTTTGAGAGAATGTTAACCTGCAAAAGTCGACTTTTTAACCTCTATTGTACATCCAGTAATTTAGATAGAAATGGAGGTTATCCATTTACCGCAATAGCAAACAATCTGGAATGCATCAGCAAGTAGTTCCAACAACAATGTCATTGTTAAGTATCTCGCTGCTACAGTGTACGTCAATCATTGTCTACCTGCTTTTGCACCGACAATCAACCAGAAAATCGTAATTCCGGAAGCTTATACCGACAAACATAAATGGCGCTCTTATTGGCATCGCATCCTGAACTTCAGAACTCTTATATTCCTTCTAAGGCAAGAATGAAGTTCTCTGGGTTTGCAACGTTTTTTTTTCCACGGCGAAAAATTAGAATTCCTTTTAAAATCTGGTTTCTAACATACCTCGAAAGAAACCGCAGTCTCTCCAGGCTGGAAGCGCAGCAAGCGACTTTTCGGTTCATAATCGGAACCAGACTTGGCGGATCCATCTCTCGTGCTGCAACGAACCTAAATAATGAAAAAAAATGGCTTTCATCACTTTCGTTAACTTTCCTATTCATTAGTAACTAAATCGCGTATTGGAAAAAAGGCAAACACAAATTCGGCGTCATATATGTAACTGTTGAGCTATCAAACTAATATTTTAGAGTTTACAATCGAACAATACATACCTTACTAACTTCACTGGGATCACCGCTTCTAACCACGCTAACAGTAAGCAGTCTGGTTGAATCAGTGCTGTCCGGTTCACGTATCGAGTATTCGCTCAACTCAAATTGCAACGTAGGAGCTGCAATGAATTGCACATCATCAAAGTTTTCTTTCTTTTACATTAAAAAAATCCAATTTTTTCGCATCGCTTTCCGAAACTCGTGAAATTTTTTAAACGGAGCAAGATTAGTGATTGCCGTAAAGGATAAATTTTGGCAAGCATCTGCTTAAATTCTATCTTACCACTACCTCTCCCAGGCTTAACAAGAACGGTGAGAATAAGGTTCGGACTGTGGCATCATTGGCCAAGTACCCTCCTACTTGTATTATTGCCAAAACATAAAAACTGCAATTAATGGTTATCGGTAACTTGTACCCGTAATCAACACTTGAAAAAAGGATGTTGTAACAGGCCATTTAACACTAAAAATTGATTTCTCAAGAAATAAACAGAACATCATCATAGTTCAATCATTTTTGTAAGGAACAGGGAAGTCTAATGTTTAAAATTCAACTCTAACCGCTTATTCGTAATTAAACAATGTTTTTAAGTATTCTACCGTCCGTAGGGGCTAACTTACCATCTTCGTCATTGGTCACTGTCACACTGACCCTGTCATTATCTCCTACTCGGGCACCGTACCATTTTTCCCCGGTCGCATCTCCCAGTCTTACTGTGAAGGTCTCACTCGCCTCGTACGCCCCATCATCAATCAGTGTGACGTTACAGTGAGCCATCTGCATGAAAACCAAAAAAACAAATTTAACGAAAATTGCCAGAGCTACTAGAAGCGAACTAAAAATAAGAAATTTGCTACCACCATTCACAAGATAGCGAAAACAACTCATACAAATAAACCAAGTTTGAACGATTTGGTGGAAAAGTACCAAAAATAAGGCGCCATCTCCATAAGTATTGATCGACAATTACTGGCAAGAAATAACATTTTCTGGTAATTTCCCCAGCAGACTCTACATTGTAGCTACTTTGTTTTCTACAGAGTACCGTAGATGCTGGTCAGACCAATGTTTATCTTTAGTAGTCGTCTTAGATCTTAGAAGTTAAGACCAATCCACAACACTTACTCTCTGTCCCCTATTGAAAACAATTCTTGACATTTCTGTTCTTGGTCTTTCCACAAAATCTTCTTCCACAAGAGCCGTGTTTTGACGGGTGTAGCAAATCACTGACGCACGACCGCTTACGTCACCGACACGCTTGATTGGCAAGGACACGACTCCAGAATTTTCCTCGACTTCAACAGTGGCCTCAGCAAATTGAAACTTCGGAACTGTAAGTGAGATCAGTAATGAGTATTAGCAGATGAGTATAGCAATCTAATACTATAATTTTCCTCGCATCACCCAAGGATATACATTGCTAACACGGTGAAAGTCTATCACCAATCACCTCTTTTCACATCGAGCTTTGATCGGCAAGTGAAGAATATGTCACTTTTCGACAAAAACCGATGAGGTTTACAGTGTTGCAAACTTTAGCGCATGCTTTTAGAGTACAGAAAACCTACACTAATCTTCCATGCTTCGACTAGCATTACTACGAAAACGACGACAGCATTCAAAAATAACTTTTAATTCTTTTTTCTCTTACCGTCGTCCAAGGTGTCGTTTATGATCACTAGCGCCTCGTGTGGTGGAGTAAGGCGAGCTTTTTGCACGGAGTTGAGATAAACCACGAAGGTCTCATTTCCTTCTACCACAGGAGTTTGCGAATCGTCTAATATGCTGAGAGAGCAAATCTGGAAAAGTAATACCAGGTTACCTCTCGACTATTAGATCATTACGTGACGCAATTCCCTTGCAACGCGTCATCATCTTGTATTCGAATGATAAACTAGAGAAGGATCCAGCGTAAAGTAGATCAAATGTAAAGAGCAGATGGTGGAAGGGTGTAGCTCGGTTTTAAAAAATGTGAACCATATGGATAAGACTTAGGCAGAGAGGTAAAGCATTTTAAAATCCACACTGTTGATACAGCAAGTAACTTTAATAAATTAAAAGTCATTTTAATTCGTATAACATCTTAAATTCAGCTGTTATTTATGTTAAAGTTGGCTACGTTTTTACAGCCGTTAGAAGTACTATAGCTTCATAATGTGTATTATTTGAAATTATCGTTGATTATTTTGATTTATTACGTCACATTTACAGATTTAATTCTTGAAAAGGGCTTTGTGAAAGTCGAAAACGTTCGAATTTAAGATGCTATACGAATTAAAATGACTTTTAATTTATTAAAGTTACTTGCTATATCAACAGTGTGGATTTCAATATAGATAAAAGTCAAACAATTTTAGACCTTATACACTGTTTTGCCAGCACTTGAGGTATTACTAGTAGGTCTATGTGAGCTGCCGTTCAGCTGTTGCACGTAAATGCGGCTAAAAGCGAACACGGATTTACGTACCAACAAGGATGCGTGGAATAAGGACAGTTACCTTGGCGGTTTCATCCGGTCTGAAAGTGATTTTAGTTGAAGTGGCCAAGAAGTCCTCTCCTGCGACGGCTGAGACAGGGTCGGACTGGCGAGTCGAACACCAGACGTCGGTACTAAGGGACAAGTCCGATCCACGTCGATGAACCTACAAGCAGAAAATTTTAATCCGTATCCTTTGAATACGCAATTTCGCTTAATTTTCCTTTGCAATACACGATTACAGGTTGCTAATGCGATCTTGATCTATTCCTCACGGCTAGCCACTTGCATTTACTTTCGACTTTGATAAGCAAGTGAGCTTTTATGTTCTGGATGTTTTCCTCAGCTAACAACGAGCGCCCGCGCTTCACCGGGTTCGGATGGTGAAATCGCTGGCCCAGCATCTCGCAAGAGGCGACTTTTGGGCATCTACAAATGGCAGCTCTCCTTGGAGGCAGATCTCTCGGACTGCAATATGTATTCAAGACTTGTTCGAAACGGACAGCTACTTTCTCCTAACCTAGCGCGAATCTGGTTATCCTTTTCAAAAAGCTTTTATCACAAGAAAAGTGTGAACAGCACATCATAACAAATAACAGGTAGCAAGTGTGATGTTTTGAACCTGAAACTTTCTGCTCTGAAGCTAAGAGCACAACCAGTACACTAAAGCCATCTACCAAACATTACCGGGATATCAACTGTTCCAGCTGTTTCGGCGAACTCAAATTTCGAATCAGTCAAAAACACAGTGGGGGAGTCGTTGGGTCCAGTGATGGTAACGGTCGCCTGCGAGAAATTGTTTAGTAACAGCACAAGATAACGTGTATTGTCATTAGATTTTTCCCAAGTATACAGATATGGGCGTTGTTGGTGTAGCGAATGTTTGCCACTAATTGCCATTTTTGTAGCAGTTGTTCGATTCGCTCAAGGACGTTTAAATTCAAATATTTTGTAAGATGATAATTTTCTGTAGCAGTGTACCAGATCACTACAATTCAAACTGCATTGGACTACGTTGCAAGTACCAAATAATCCTTTGCAATATCAACAACAGCAATAATATGGAGCACAGTACTAGTAAAAGCAGAATGAACTTCATTATGTTGACAACACACTCAGCTTTATTATGCGATTTTCTATGTACTGTCCGCTTTTCAAAAGCTTTCGAAGAGATTTTCAGATTAAACTAGTCGAATACCTCGGCAAATTTTCCTATTTTAGCCTTCTCCGATGGTAAAGCAATTTTCACAGTGAATTCCTCCGAATCTTCATAAAGGCTGTCGTCGATGATCTTCACGTCACAGTTGGCCTGGCTTACTCCTAAATCATTAAAACCTGAGTCAGACTAAATCGCGACGAATTACTGTTAAAGTAAACAATAGTCGCACTTGATAATAACGCTAGTCTTAATACAACCAAAATACATACCTGGTGCAAACGCCACAACGCTCTCTCTTGATCGATGGTCACGTGATTTGTAGTCCGATCCGGACCCGATGCGTCCTTGGATAGACCCAGAGGCAGATTTTGACTCAGTGTAGCACACAACCGACACAGGCTTTTCGACGTCACCTGATGTAACATTAACATAAAAAGTAGATATAGCTGCAGTGAAGTAATATTCGAAAGGTAGTGCGGAAACAAAACGGGCAAGTTCGCTTGTTTGGCATGGGACAAGGCACTCAAGTGAACATCTCCATATTTAGGTGGCGACAGGTGGTGAGACTAACCAGTCTACCAATCGCTGGGGCTCAGTCTGCCAAGACTGCCAAACATAGCATGAGCTTGTACGCAGAAATAAGTAAACGAAACGATATTTAATACAGGAGACGGTGTGAGGCTAAGATAGCTTTCGCAACTACTGTAAAAACTACGCATTTAGAAAATTACACTTCCTACAAACTTGAAGATCTTTTACGCTCCTTACATCAATAGTTTAACTTCTACATCCTTAGTTTCCTAATCAACAAAAGCTAACCTGTTCTTTTGATCGGCACAAATACAACAGTATCCCGTTCTTCCACAGTGTACTGCGTTTCAATGAACTGGATCGTTGGAGTGTCTTTTTCGTCGTTGATAAACACATAGGCTGACGTAATGTTTCCTAGGCAAAAAATAGATAAACAATTACCCTGCACACAACTTCATCCCGGCATTCATTTCTCTAAGACACCGTGGCTTAGCGGCATTGTATTTGGTTTTAAAGCAGATGGTTATAGACTTCAAACCTCTTACAATCTCCATCAGCCATGGTCCGAAACTTACAGGCCAATTAGCAGGTCAAAGTTTGGTGAAAACACAAATCGCTAGTGGTAGTAGTCATATACCGTATCACCAATGTTTGTTTTGTTTAATAAGGATAAAATTGTATCAAACACTGCGTTACTGGTGAGCAGTTAACACCTCGGCCATTGAGCATTTAAAAGGTGCTTTACCTAGTAACGCATCTGTAG
Organism: Trididemnum clinides; assembly: GCA_963675345.1. NCBI lineage: Eukaryota > Metazoa > Chordata > Ascidiacea > Aplousobranchia > Didemnidae > Trididemnum > Trididemnum clinides. The sequence goes on along the minus strand of OY776300.1, from coordinate 12,938,897 downwards.
GCATTGTGAGCTCCACAGAAAAAGATTCCGTTCCTTCAAAAACAGAATCATCATTTATTTGAATCGAACACATTTTTTCCGTTTCATACACTTCAAATTGGACCTGAAATAATAAAGCCGTTTGCTGTAGCTCAATGGTAGTTTCAAACTCAAAAACCAAAACTATTCGCACTGACTGCAAAGATTACTCTACTAGGTCAATTATAGCTTGTTTTTCAATGGTATTGAAATATAGAGTAACTGGCGTAAAGGACTGAAGAGTGGATTTCATAGCTTCAAAACGTAGAAATTCTTGTAATAAATTTTATTAAACCAATTTATAATGTATCACTGTTTTGCGTTTGAACGGTGAAAAATGAATAAAACTTCGATTCTGCGATTGCTATCAGAAAAAACAAAGAGAGATATATTAACACAGAGTCGTTTCAAAAGCAATACACAGGTTTACAACTTTTATGCATGTTTTAAGCGCTCTTTCTTTCAAAAACGACCCTTTAATAAACTAATGATGCTTAAACCGTGCACTTCATGTTTGCAAAGCCGATATTACCTACCTGTACAGCATGTTCAGTATAGTCCATTTGACCACTGGAGCGAGAATTAGCCGAAGTTACAGAAGTAGCTGTTCCTTGTTTAGTACGGCATAGTACTATAGCGTACTGGTTCAAATTTCCTTTCCTCATTACAGGTATATCAATGGTACCTGTTTCTTCATTTACCTGAGAAAAACCAGGTCAAAGTTCAAGAAGCCGCAAAAAAGCCAGTTTCAAAGGTTGGAGCCACAAAAGTTAAGGTTAGGGAAAGGGTATGACTAGCTATTTTGTAGCACTTCCTCTTTCATGAAACTAGCTTTTTTGGCAGCAACCTATTTTTGGGTATTTTTGTACTAGCGTTTTTGTGACTAGCTCTTTTGTGATATACGGCCTGCAGTAAAGAGTCCAAGCGGGATCAGATCAATGACCTAATAAATTCGGAATTCACAAATTTGTCTGGCACTTGGTATCAGAAGAAAAGTGAAGGTTTTGTGATTTAGGTTGGTTGCTAGTTCGCCTTACAACTGTTACATTGATTATTATTCTTAATGTTGCAGTGGGCCAGCAAAAGGACTAAGCGATGTGTTACGACGTCATGATCAAAACCAAATCGCACCTTAGCCAAGGAATTAAACAGAACCACTTAAAAATGAATACAGAAGTAAGCATAAACTAATCTAATTATCCATCGCTATCTATAAAAAATAAGCGCAAAGCGCAGAACTTACTGTATAGTTTGTTTTGTCGAAAGATATGACGCTCCATCTTATGTTAAAAGTGTTGCCCGTAACCACATTTGGCAGGGAGTCTCTAACATTGAACATGAAAGAATCCCGCGTAACGCTAGTGCCAGCATTGCTGGACAATACATAGCGTATTCGATCTGAATTGATGTCAGCTAAAACAAAATGAACTGGATCAAAAGATTATTATAAATGTATATAAATAGCAGCAGTAAAACGCTACAAACATATACACGCCACCAGCGCGATGGCGTAGTGGTTAGAGTGTCCGCTTTGTAGTCGGTAGACCTGGGGTTCATTCCCTAAGTCGAGTCATACCAAAAGACTTTAAAAAATGGTATTCACAGCTTCCCTGCTTTGGCGCTCAGCATAAAAAAGGAATTGTGTGGAGAACAAGCCGGCAAGCTTGCTTGTTGTGTCCTTGGGCAAGGCACTTAACGGGACAACCCCACCTTTATGTGGCAGACAGGTGACCAACCCGTACTTCACCGGGTTACAATTGTGAAGTTGCTCACCCAGCATATCGTAAAAGGTGACTCTTGGGTACCCACCAGTGGCAGTCCGCCTTGTTGGTGGTGGGGCTACCAGTCACTCATGACTGGTTCGAAACGGGCTGCCATCTTTCCCGTAGCCTAATTTCAATTAAGTTGACGGCATGAATATGAATTGTCGTTCGTGGCGTACCTCCATCCCGAGGAAGAGGGGTAATTACAACAACAACCCACGCTACCACCAAAATCCTGGGTGCATTAGTAATACCTTGAGTAAACGACCTAATCCGTTGGCCAATATTGGCTGTAGATTCGACATGTCCATGTCTGGGATCAGAGGTAATGGTGTATACTATCCGATTTGGTTCCGTGTCAGGATCCTCGGTTAGGAGAAATCGTTTCGTTATTTTTCCTATCGTCTGAAAAAACGTTGTTATTAGTCTTAATTTCCTCGCATCACACAGCTAAACTTTGTTAATGCGATATATGTTTTCGCATCAAGTTTTGATTTAAACAAGGAAGACCGTAAATTCCGGATGCCTTTTTCAAGGCATACCAATTGTTCATACGGCAGATTTTTAATCCCCTATCATGTGCTGCTAGTGCAAAATACTTCCACCACGTTTTGTGTTTCCCAAAGAAAATTGCAATTCTTAATCAAAACTTCACAATCCTACCGTAATAACAAGTGATCCTTTTAACACAGTTTAAAATTAGTAATAAATGGCTTAAGTCTGAGTTTTTTTTAAATTTCGAAAAGTTTGGAATTGCAAACAGCAGCAGTTATCGCATTTTCGGTAGAGTTTTGCCTCATTACGTTAGGAAAATCGGCAAAAAATTGAACGCTAAATCAACAGCACTTGCTTTCAAACAGGTCAAACCCGATTATCCGTAATGCTTGAGGGGCACGGAATTTGTTCGGATAATTGGGTTTTTGGATAATCGACTTTTGCTGTCAATGGTATTGTCCTAGAATCAACGGTACCAAAGGTATGCTGTCAAAATTTAATGCCAGTATTATCATGTGGAAACGCATTTGCTGGGGTCTTATTTGGCTGAACCGCCATATATAAATTATTAGTTTTAACAGTTTTTATTACTCACATGAATTAACAGTTTCAAATACTAGGATTGCTTTCAAATAAAATGAAAACTAGATTTACGGACTCATGAGGACCCGACATAGTTCAGTGCGATGTGAAGGTCATTTTTTATGGGTATGAATAACTTTGCTATCATACATGCAGGAAGCAGGTATGACTATAAGAAAACGAAAAGCATTTCTTGATTCACACAAAATTTTACGAAAAATCGCAAAAAAATTCGGGGGACAAGATTTTCTTGAAGAAAATCGAAATTTCGGATAATCACGTTTGACCAGTACAACATAATGAAGACCACTAGTAGAAAGCAAACTAAAGTTTAACGTTGTTGTCAAAACTTGTCATAGTGATATTCATGCGTCAATAAAGATAGACATGGTCAAGTTTTAAACTTAGAGTCAGAGGTTTCAAGTTTTTACTGTTACCCAAAGCCCTGCAATACAAATTTCGTTCGTTTCGCAGGTCTGGACTCGATTCCCCCGACAAGTTACACTTGAAACTTCAAAAATGATATCAGCGGGTCTACTACTTCATGCTCAACCAGAACAGTAGTGTGGAAAATGAATTTGATTTGACGCTAACTAATCGGTGATCAATGAGACCAGAACCAAGTTTTGCAGCTACGAAGCGGCAAAAGTTCATTCTATTTCATCTTTGGAAATCTTAAAACAAATATGATTGGGCTTTCACATGACGAGAACGGCTAGTGGCTCAATTTACATTAGATTAATAAAGTTTTAGACATAATGTCGCGACAGAGATGACTTAAAAATTGATCGTCCCAAAGTAAATATGAAGAAAACGCTGGTTGGAAATTGCTGGCTGAACTGTCTTAAATCACTTTAAATCAGTGAAAAAGCAAGCTAATTTCCCAAAAGAATAAATCAAAGCAAATATTTTCAAATATTCAGTTCTCCTAGTTTAGTTTATGAGTCATAACGACAGCTTGTGAAGCTAAAACTACAGTTGGTCAAAATCTATCCACGTAATTCGAGCCATCAGTTACATACATGGCAAACAGAGAAAATTTTGTAAAAAAAAAATTTTCGCCTGAATATGAACTTGCACATCTGTTCAAAGATTTACTCAAAAATTAAAAAAAAAGCATAAACAAGGATTTATTACACCAAAAGGTACATAGAAAAAATGACAACGCACGTGTGCATTAAGCTCTTTGCAGTACCAAAACGTCTAGAAAAGGGATGGAGCGGTACATTGCATTTCACATTAAAGAAAAGAATGCGTGACAGCACCTTTTTTTCTCATAAAGTTGGGTGAAAGCCCCAATTCCGCCCATATTTCTCTACAGTAGATAGTTTATTGACGGTTTTTAAACTAGCTTTAAATTTGTTTGCAAAAAGATCGTTTTGTGAAGCACTTTACAGACCTAAGCTGACCACGAAAATCTTTTGGCAAAAGCTGTTAGTCACGTGCAATAAACTTTCAAAAAACCGCATAGATTCCCAAGCATTCTTTACAATTCAAATGTAGTCACCTCGTTTTTCTGGTATTCCAAACTGTTTAGACCAAGGTTCGTTAATAACCGCGGTGTACCATCATCGACTGGGACAACTTCAATGTGAAATAACTGCAACAAAAATACACAGAGTTAAGTCAAAATCCGATCTGAAGAAAAAGCTTTCGCGATTAACAGAAGCAAAGTTTAGGTCGCTCTGGAGTCGCAAGTACTGCTGGCACAGCACTCACTGCAAGCAAGCTGGAAGATGGCAGTAATGTGTCTTCATGAACAGTGAAAACTGTAATCGACGAGGCAATTAACCTCGCGTTTTCTCAATATCGAGATTTTCGTGCCTTATTGTGCTCGGCTGTCGATGTGAACTAGATAATTAGCTGTTTGAGTATGAATTTAACTTTTGACAAACCTGAGGTAGAGTAGTAGTAACAGTAGTACCCTGATTTACTACCACAAATTCGTTGTTTGTTCCATCCGAAACCTTGAAACTAAACCTAAAAAAGTTACAAGTAAATACCTTAATGACACAGGAAAAGCCTTACGTACATAAAAATCGCTTCAAAATATTATTAAAAACAGCTTCATTACCACAAGCACTATCGCCTTGCAAGGAATGATGCCACGCTGAACCACACTATTGACCAGGAACACAGTAGAGATGCTCACAAAACAGGAAAAAAGGGGGCTGTTCAAATATCATATGACGCCTTTAGGGGGGGAAGGTGGCAGCAAAATCGTTATCTGGGGCAAGGGGGACAAGAGATGTCGCTATATGACAAACTTTCTATAATATTGAAAACAATTAAAGTTTTCAATCGTATGATTATACAGGTTTTGCGGCCAATCCGAATAATTACAGTTTGCTTGAGTACTTTTTTTTTATACGACGAATCACATGAGGAAGGGGTGCATAAAAATGTAATAACGCGTCACATGGGAGAAGGAGGTTAAAGACTGATAAAAAAGCCTAATATGATTGGAGAGTTCCCTGAGGCGCTACGGTTTCCAAATAGCATTGCCACCAAAAAGCAGAATCATCATTAATAATGTCTAACACTGCTGAGGTAACGTACGAGTCAGTCAACGAGTTGGTGCCGTCGTGGTTGTAGCTGATCCTGCTTTCGTACACGTCATCCATCGTGAAAGACTTCACATGCACGTAACGCCTTCCATCTGTCGAGCGGTCAATGGTACCGTGCTGAGGAGGTTCGATGACGTCAAAGCGAACCAAATCATTCTACAAAAAATTATTTTAATTTAGTACATATTGCTAAGGGCAAGACCATGCTTTCTTGTAATGCTTAAAATCTCACTTCTTACGGTCTTGACACCTGGAGACATATTTAGAGAATTTCTCTTTACCTTGAAGCACTTTTAATCAACAAAAATAGTAAAAAACGCTTTTAATCTTTGAGCTTTAATTTTCCAGCGTCATTTGGCACCTGTTGGTATTTACAGCACGGGGCTTAATGGGTCTCGAATTCTTTTAAATTTTAGCTTTGCTCCTACTTAAAAAGCTATAAATGTTGTTAGAGAATAAATACTCGTAAGTTAATGATGCAAGGCCAGCTTAAGGTTAAGAAGTCAATAGTTTAGTAAGGGCAACTTAAATATTTTAGCTATCTTGCACAAACGGGCAAACCATTAAGCATAAATCACCAAATAAAAACAAAACCCAGTCTTTCAAGCATATCAAAAGGCATTACTAAAATCCACATCTTCGACAGAGTGGTGTTGCCCTTTGTTGTAAATTTTCAATCAAAGTTACAGCCAGATATCTGCTAGTTTAACTCAACCTTAAACATCATTCGTATTTTTTACATACATTTAGCTATTTTAAGGCATTTTACTTTTAAATCTTTGTAACCGGAAACTTTCATCCCGGTGTGGTTTAAGCGGTAAGGTCTGATTAAAGCCATGTGTCGAGCCAAGCCCGGAAATTTGCAAGTATAGGTCCAAGTTGTTACCGCTGAACCACATCGAAACGAAATATGAAACAAGTGGAAACAACGGTACCGCAATGGACTTGATGATAATACATAAATGCCCATCACGCTGTTGATTTTTCATAATGACAATATTGATAGCAACATGCCAACAACAGTAAAAAACATAGCCTCGTGCCTAGGTATAAGTTAGCAATTGCAAGATCGCCCAGCGTCTTCGAAGCATAAAATTCCGTTCATAAATCAATTTTTTTAAGTCGTGTGCGATTCACTGCATAGCTAATTCAAATGAAAAATCGCTTTTAGGTACTTATTTTATGTATCCAAGAAACAGACCTTTGAACTAGAAACCTGCTCTAATTAACCAGGTGCAGTTAAGCAGAAGAAAGCATTCAAATAACGCAGCCAGATACTCCACGCAAAAATATATCTCACATCGGTGTCTCTGTCAGTTGCTTTTAACTCAAATTCATTGATGGTTTTCCGAACTCCTTCCTGGACTCGGACACCGTGATTTTCCAGAATAGGCAACGAGTTGTCGATCAACTCCACCCGAATAACAAACGTTTGAACAACCTAAAGAAAAGTATTTTGAAAAGATACTGGAACAAAAAAGTCTACATGTATATCCATGAGAGTGCTAGCGTTTTAGTCGAGGCATTTGGTTAAGTCTAGCTAATAAGACGTTTACTTTGATTACTATCCTCTTTTGCTCCTTGCGACGTGACAAAAAAATGGTCCAAACAATTTTTCAACAAGTACTTTCGTATCGTATTCAGGCAAAACACCACTTTCATAAATTGTGTTTCACCTTTCGGCTTTTAAAACAAAGGCTTTTTTAGCTAAGGGGTGCGAGGTCACGGCTCCGTAGTCATCCTGGAAATAATTAAAGCTGTTTGAACAACGGCGCTCCAACATAGCCAACTTCTTAAAAGAAAAAATAGTCTTCATTTTGGCTTCGAAAGCAAATATGCGATAATGACTAGAAATGTGACCATCCATCCAAGCAACAAAAGATTGTGATAAAGTAAGGGGGTGTGAGTTTTTGTCGTTCTTTCCATGGAAGGCGGCAACCTTTTGTTAAGCGGGCCACAAGGGGCGCGTTTCAAAAAAGTTTAAGAAACCCTTTTCTATACCAAAGAAATAGACCATACACTGAAAATTAAGTGCAATCCACCATAGTCATCCACAGGGTATACGCCATCCACGCACGGGCATGTGCATTTTAATAGACGTTTTTAATCCACGTTTCTTACCACCGAACTTTGCTGATAAGGTACTGTACGAATTTACTTTGCGAAAACGAATAAATGAGCCATTTCAATTCACTCTCATATTCTCGTTTAAAAATCGGTCTAGTTATTTGCTATGGCAATCCCATTGGCACAAAAACAGGGGCTCTTGAGAACTAAACACACCTCATCCCAGACAACGTGTTTCAAAATGCCTTCGAATTGAATTAAACAAATGCAGTATTTTGGGAGGGAGAAATCACCCTAAACTTAGGGCAAAGTAGCCCAAAACCAAGAAAAATTCTTTAATTCACTTTTCATTTCCCATAAATAATACGTTTTTTCTCATAAAGTCGTCAAGAGCTGCAAATTAAAAGAAAGTTTAGTCGTTACGACAGAGAACCAGCCGAATAGAGACGTAATGTTAACGTAGGGATAAAAAAACAGACAAAACGTTTTTTTTCACTTTTATGAAACCGATCATAGCAACTCTACCCAGAGTGACTACATCTATAAGAGTGTTTTGCCGGTTGAAAGGCTTTTGTTACGCAAATATCAATTTATGACTCAACTGCACAGATGAATCCTTGTGTAAGTACGTGTCAGCCATGTGTAGATTCAAACTCGCATTTTATAAAAGGCGCATTGTGTTTTTACCCTGCATCAACACCACCTAAATGCTATGTCAATATATTTATAATGTGAATAGGGAAAGGCACGTACCTATTCTTTAATGATTTGAATTAATTTAAAAAAGCTAGGTTGTTTTCTATAAATTTACCAACTCAACCCCAGGCCAGGTAGTAGCAAGTGGCAAGCCAATGGCGCAGCCAGCGGCAGCACAACGGCCATGGACCTTGATATCTTTTATTTCGATTAAAGAATAAAGGCATTTTTGGCCCAAAACAGGAGAATAATCACGCTCAAAAAGTTGAGCACTAAAATAAAGGCATTCACCTGTGTCTTTGGCCAAAAATAATTATCTTCATAAACTTATATAAACTACTCACATAAACTACCCACTTAAATATGCTTCTGCCTATGCCACTGGGGCAAACTACTTTCGTACGCAAAAAGTTTCACTTATTCGACGACGTTAAAATGCGAAACATAACAACTGGCACAGCCAATTACTATTTTAGTAGACCTACGCAAAACTCAATTAATTTGAGTCCGTTACGTAGAAGGGCAATTTGAGTGAAAGACTGATTAAGTGAGAGCAATTTGAGTGAAAGACTAAGCTGTATTGCGGTTTTACGTGGCCGAAATACAGTCGCAGCTGAAACTTTTCTAAAATGCACCTGTAATTTACATCAAAACAGCCTTTAACTCATTTAAAATAACGACTTGCAAACATCAATGGCTTAAATTGAGCCTAAAAGTAGCATTTCTTGACAGTCTTTGTTTGTTTACCTTTGAAAATGACCGAAAATCGTTTCACACAATTCACCAAAGATAAAGCTAAATAAAAATTGTTTCATTTAGAACAGTTCTCACCAAAACTATGAGAAATTGAGACAATTTCATTTTACTTCAAATCGAAATGAGTGTAATAGGTGCACATCGGTATTCTTCGGCTGACCAAACAAGGCTTTGCTGAAGGCGTTGGTTAAGCAAAATCTAGCTCTTTCCCACTGACATAACTAATTCAAGCTATACAGCAAATACAGAGCATGTTCTATCTTAACAAACCTTCGAAAACATATTGGATTAGTTTGATTTAGCTCTTGTAACAATCGTTAAAATTCTTTGAAGCTGAAAATATATTTCCAAGTGGTTACTAAACCACTTAGCCGCTTAAAGTTAACCTTTAAATCTTTTGTAACAGCTAATAATAAAGACATGGTTGGTAGGAAACAATCTGCTTTATCCAAAAATATATTTAAATTGTCTTTACAAGAAGCTATAAAAAGGCGGGAAAGCGTTCCATGATGTATCTTCCAAGTTTGTGAAGGAAGCTCTTTGCCTCGAAAACCTTTTACCCTGCTCCTCTTAAACAACATCTTGGTCTATGCAACGTTGACTTGACAGAAAAACGTGTATATAATCCTTACGATTAAACCAGAAAATCTTATTCATCTTTGCAAGGATTCAACAAACATTCAAACAGGTGGTGTAAAATTGTTAAAGAATTACCAAATTTACAACATAACTGGTTGGCTTTGATGATTTTAACCGGTAATTACTACTGAAATAAATTATCCTAAAATTTCAGAAAATCTAAGCTTTTGAAAAAGCAAATAATGAAATACACACTGAATAACTTCAGTTTTTATTTACTTCCATTTTAAAGCTTTCCGTTGAGCGTAAACTAACTTGCATCTAGAATTACATAATGAAGTCTAATAAGCTGTGCTTTTTCTTTTTCTGCGATAACGTAGTTATTAACTGCCATTAGAGTATAAGCTGCATGACAAATACAGTGAAACTTAAGTAGAATCACTTAGCACATGCCAAATTTGATTTGTTACAGACCATTCTGATGGGAATGTATTTAACTGACAAATCACTCTAACAATGGAAAAGATAATATTGAGTTATAGGCAACTTGAAAATTTTTATTCTCTGGTTACAGGAAGACCATTATGATCACAAGTCATACCATATGCGTTCAAACCAGTTTCAGAGTTATTGTTATTGACAGCACACTGTATTTCTATCACAAACATCGCAAATCATGCACAGTAGGCAATGCCACAAATATTTTCCCAAAGGATGGCTGCTCTCAAATTTTCCCGAGCCTTTGGATAAAATCTAATACTATTTGAATGATATTGGGCTAAACTAAAATAAATACTACAATCATTTTTGTCAATGGCTAAATTAATCATGAGGCTAAACAACTTTTGGCCTCTAACCTCACTAATCAACCTTTAAACTAGAATCTAGATGAACAGAATGTTTGTATTTCGTAAAAAAAGATTTTCCTTTCACTGTCGGCTTGCCATGCTTGGCATAATTTGTATAACATGACTACTTTTCTGTTTTTACTACGGTAACTACTGAAAATGCTTTTTGCTCAAAATCAATTACAGTGTGTACGTTTGAGCTAAAATAATTCTGACCACAGCTGTAAGCTACTTACGCGGCTCTGTAAATCGTCGAGGCGCGTTTATCTGCTTGCCCGCTTATAGCGCAAACATGAATTGACCGCTGGTTACGTCAACATCACTCAACTCTATTAGGCGAACAAATAACACCTTAATATCCAATTACTGTATCTCAAACGCTGCAAATGAAAATAGTCACTTTTCGAAAAAATGACCCAAAATAACAATTTCGTCGAAGTCTTGGCTTAGTGGCATTAGTGGCGGCCAATGTTTGAAGTATGCAATAAGCAAAAGTCGCCAAAAAACGCTTAAAACACCTTTCTTTAAAGATTTTGGAAGCTTTCCGGAATCAATTAAGAAAATATTTCTCCCGCTAGATTTCTAAATAGGCAATTACAGAATCAATGTCATTTCTCCAGAAGCATACTAAAAAATTCCAACTAACAACCGGTATTTAAAATTCTTGAAAAATCTCCGTTTAAAATGTCGTGGAAATCCTAAAACCCATAAATAAGCATGAAGCATGTTTAGGTGAACCAAGAGTTTCAAAGTTTATGGGCTACAACTGATCACAGTCTTCAAAATCTGATTGAGGAAACGTACAAATATGCTCACATAAGTTATGAATGAGATTGACTGCTTAAGTTGGGGGCACACAATGTTCGTTTATGTAAGTTTTTCGTCCAGTTTCTTACGTTGCTTCTTTCATGCATTGTTGTTCAAAATTTTCATACGCTGGGATACTATGTCGCCACAACAGTACATGCTGTTGTCAAAAGCATCCATTTTTTCCGCAGTTTGTACTAAAATTGCTCGGTACGTTTCTGTCCGCAAAAACGAAGACTTACTTTGCGGGCAAAACTGCATATTCACACAACAATGTTTTGATAAAGCACTTCATAAATAGCCAGGTGGATGAAAATTTTTGTGCACACATTCATGAAAGAACATTGCACAAAAATCGGAAAAAACGCACAAAAACGCATTCTGTGCACGTCTACTCTTAACTAAAAGCAAAATAAAGTATTTAGAGATTACAGTCGTTGCCTTAACTGTTTTTCGTTTCTAAACAAGCTTCGAAGTCGCATGGTAATATCTATGCACATCACTTAAGTGGTTTATGCACTTTCAAGCATCCTATAAAAAAGACTTTAAAATGATGTTAAAAGATCTGATTGGAGCTTAGCAATACGTTTTAAGCAGAGTATGAAGTATAGAGCACAAAACTCACATGTCTTACAGCCACCCAACTATTAGCATTTATAAAACGAAAATTTTCCTCCATGCGAGGTGTCAATCTATGCGTGTATGAAAATGAATAACGTGAATCATCCAATAATCTTGAGCTAGTTACGAAAAAAAGCAGGCAATGTGGCTGCATTCTAGAAAATGTAGTTGTTTAAAACGTTTCAAATACACCCACAAAAGACTAAAAGATGTAATATCCCTCTAATTCAAAGCGTTTTACCCATCATGACATCTAAAACAGGTGTGGCACGAAGCGATGTAATCGCTTAATCAATAGCACTTCTGTCATTGACAGAATTACAAAAGAAACAACTTTATTAAACTTTTTAGTGGTATGTGTATAAGTTAGCACAGCCAACATCAAAAAGCCGAAGGTGTTGCCAGATATGCAATTTGTTACGACTGTATTAAGCTTGTTAGCTTGCACTGGATGAGCTATGCAATATGACAACAAAGCAGAACGTAAATGCCTACGTTACACTACACATCTGCAACGCCTGCTTTACACTACTACTTATGACAGTAGTTATTGCTAGAGATACCGGTATGTTCCGAGCGAAATTTGAAACCCGATTTATTGATATAAATGCTTCTGACTAAGACTGAATCACGTTGTTAGACCTTCCAATTTGCCTCTGGTAACAACAAATCATGAGGACGGTTGAAAAAGTATAATTTAAAACACCTACTCCACTAGCACTGACTAATAGTTGAAAGACGGGTAGACTTGATGCAACAAGGCTGGCCGACAAGTAGGTGTTCAACGTAAGCTGCCTAACGACAAAACCAATTTCCTTTACTAAGTTTTTGGTCTTAAGTTAAGCCTGCTTTAAAATTTTGTCAGTAAGATCTAGACATCTGCGGAGAGTACACTCAAGGACGTCTGTTGTTGAGGTCGAACAGAAAACTTGACCTCTCGGATTTTTATGCAAGAATTTTAGCAATGTTGTTGAAAAATTGTTGATTTTATCAGTCATGCAACTAGTAAGCGTATGCTGGAAAACCATGACTAATGTATTTACAGGATGGGCAGATAGCAGTCCACAAGCTTAATAGCTTAAATTATATGTTTTTTTTTGGATGTTGCGCATTGCAACGAAATGTTAAGCGTAGATACACATTAAACTTTTAGCTTTACCACCTCAGTCATCATCAAAGAAAGTTTGCTGTGATCCTTCTAGGCAACGCTTGCTTAACAAGATTTTCGTCTTCTTCTGGGCAAGCTGTGCTTCTTCAGACAGACAGGAAGACTAGCTTTCATTTTTTGACGGGTCATAACAAAGTCTTACAAAGTGGAGGTAATGAATCAAAGCTAATAAAAATGTCATTTTTTTCTTTCAATCACGGGAAGTGACATTTTAAATTACGCCAATTACTTCTAATTGTATGGGAAGAACAATTTCAAACCACAACACAAAAAGAAAAAGCTTGCTAGTAACAACGCCAATAGCGAAAACGCTTTTATGCGGTGCTAAAACTATTAGATAAACCACGCAATACCGCACAATATCTCGCAAAATATGAAATCTTTAATATTAGTTACCTCGTAGTATTTAGGTAAAAAAAAATTTACTAAACGACGTTTTTTGCAGTGAAAATGCACTAGGAGCTCGTACTTTTGCATTAAAATATTTAGGGTCGGCGTATTCACATTCGGCAATAACCTATCCGCTATTTCTTGCTCGCTTGCTGATAAAAATCTAACCTAAAAACAGCGGCTACTGACAAACACACACTACATCGGCAACGCCTAACAGACCGATTCTGTGTAGAAAAAAGGACTAAATGCCTTTTGTGGCAAGAAAAACTTCAATTCCAAAATGCTGTATGTACTCTATAGCTTTTTACGTCAAGAATTTTTAAAATATAATTCCACAAAATCAGCTAAGTTAAACAAATACTACTAATAACTACATTGGGTAAAACTACAAACGCCCTGTATTGACTCAATATTTCTTCAATTTACTGACGTCTTCGATTAATTAAATCAGCGACCACTGTTGCCTAGCGTTAACACTGGGCCATTCAAGCGCTACACGCTGAAGGTTTTCCCCACTATGCCCGATTTCGGCAATGAAGCGGCAAAAACCACTAACGCGCTTTCGTCATCTCAATGAGATGGCCTCACGCGTTCTAAAGCAACTCCGCTTATTTTACTTGTGCCAAGTTGTTATAACAGCCGCAAATATACCACAAATATGATCCCGAAGACATTTTTGCTTTTTTAAAAGCGTCGTGGGCGCGATGACGTCATTACAAAACTCGGAGTGTCCATTTCGCACTCAGCGCACTTAAATTCAATTGTGATGAGGCTACTTCTGGCGTGCTATATGCCTAGCAATGTCGCTTTTATCTTATATTTCAGCATTATACAAGGCTATTCGTTACTAATGCTGAGTGTATCTAGCATAGCCACCAACTATTACATCTATATTTGAGGTTTTTTTAAGTTTGGTATGGTTTTCCTGACGAATGCAGACAGTGCCAACAGAATTCTTGCTCGTTCTATGCACTTTGAATTCTAGAGCACTTTTACCGGATTACAAATGTTTAGAGAACAGCTAACTATGCAATCGACCTATTTTTGAACCCATTTGATGGTAATTTTAAAAGCACTTCTCAGATTTCAAAAAGCTAGATCATCGACAACAAAAACAAATTCCATCTTAACCTGGATCGCCACCTAGTGTCAAGATAAAATCACGAACGCAACGTCACTTACCGAATTAGCTCCATCAGTCAGAGAGAATGAAAAGTGGTCTTCGGTTTTCTTCGAATCAGCGGTGTGAACATATTGAATGGTTTCTGAGATCAAGTCGCTTTGAGTGAACCGACCGATCGCCCGACCTAAAATGAAAGTCACTTCGTTTATTTCACATCCAAAACAAGAAAATCTTGTAGGCGGTGCAATGCACATACAGCGGTTTGTATCGAGACCCCCATTCGGAGTTGCAAGTACTCCCAGCGTCATGTATTGAAAACTTTCGATATTTACAGAAGTAATAGCAAAAAAGTCCATGTTTAGGCCACTTTTGTGCTTCAATATCTCCTGAATACATCATCCAATAAAAACAAAAGCCATCGGCCTCCAAGTCAGCCTTGTCTAGTCTTATTTTGTTTGATTTCATTCGTTTTCAGTGGAAAGGTAGATACTTCGCTACGTAACATCACTGTGACAATAGAATGTTAATTGCAGTAGGGTAAAGTGCAAGGCGTAGAGCAACATAAACTCTTCGTTGTGGAAAACCTTTTAACAATTAAAACAAAATCCGAGAAGTGAGGCCGCGAATTCTTGGCACATCTTACCTGGGGCATTCACGTATTCCAAGCGACCCAATCTGACCGGTTGCATGACGTCAAAAACGAGTCGACTCGATTCGTCATCTCGTGCTGAGAGCTGGTGAGTGGTAATCTTCTTGCTGCCTCCTTCTCGTACTGTCAGCCCTGATTATCGAAAACGAGTCACGTGATGGCCCACTGACGTGATTACGAGTTTCAGAGAACACAGTCAGAGGTTTGACAATTCAGTCGGTTTCCGACAGAAAAACATCTAACATCGTTAAACTTGCCTGCACATTAAAGTCTGATGCAAAAGCAGGTAGTTAATGATAGACATGCGTCGGATCAGCAACGTGTAACCTTGTAGAACACGGAAAGGGACGAGAAATTGTTTTTGCTTACTGCGGACCAAGCTACGGTAACCTTGTAATTCGTTTAAGTTTAATACCTCTGTTGACAACGATCTTGGGAGGATGACGATCCTCGTTGACATGAATGTTAAATCGAAGATCAACTTTTCCTCCGATAATGTCAAACATGAAAAAGACGTCTCCTCCTCCTTGGGATGCAGGATGGAAATAGCGGATCTTTCCTAGATTAATGAAGGAATAGTTACTTTCACTGAGCTTCAACGAGCAAAAGAAGATTTAGAATTATATGACTGCATAACGAGCTTAGAAGAACAAGCGGTCCCAAAAATAAAGCGATTAATTGGTTGATAACGCATGGATTTCAGGTGCGCTTTGACGCCGTAACGTCACAAGACCACCTCCAACAACCTGGGGAGAAAACAGTTCCATTCTTTGTTTAAGGAAAACCTTTTTCCCCGCAGCACATAAAACATATCAAAAAACGGTAACCGAGTGAGAACAATCGATATTAGCGGCTTTCCGAAACACGACGCTAAATCCGCGAAGACATTTAATACACACTATGGCATAGTTCAACCACAACCAAAATCTGGTTCTAACTTCATCAAGAATGTCAGAGAGCCATTCACCTTCATCAATTTCTTGCTGAGTAAATTCATTATCGCCCATTGCGGACAAATTGGTTAACAAGTCGCGTTCTGCGTATTGTAGGGTCCCCACATTTGGGTCCCTAGTGATGACGTAAGTTATCGTATGGTCAGTACCAGTTACCCGAAGTTCTTTGGAAGTTATCACAGTTACGGAACCTGTCAAATAGCAAAAAGTTATATTTTCAAAAACATGCCAAGTGCTTTAGTGAACTATAATTTAATTAATGATCCGCCGGTTCTGCAAATAGTGTAAACCTTTCACGGAGATCTACCAACGGTACAACTTGCTGTACCCTATGTTAAAACTGACAATTAGTGGTTTTAAAAAAAATTGCCAAACGGTAGCTCTGCGAGCAAAATTATTTCACAATGTTTAAGAAATTTGTTTAAAATTTTACTCGAAGTATTGTACACTATTTTATAGAAATTTCAAATCTGGCCTTTGACCCCAACATCAAAGCCTGTGTGTCACAAGCTACTCTAAAGTGAGCAGCAAAATTTACCCCAATTTAAATTTAAGAAGTTTTTTGTGTTTCTTTTACACATTTCGCATTATTGCAAGATCTTAAACATAATGATGATATCAACAATGCATTTGCTATATCTTCTATGTTACATTGGTGCTTAACTTTCGAACTGTCGCAATTTTTTATTGATAAATTTGTATATGGCATCACAACTACACTTCAGGAGCTGTAGTCTAACAGCGAGCTGAAAGTCGATGTGCCGAGGCAAAATCCAAAGTATATTAACCGGCCTTGATCAAAAAATTTTGAATATTGCTGCCATAGTTCGTAAAAAGACCGACTTACAAGCATTGCTCACATGATGGCACTCTTCAACAGGCGGTAGAACTTAAAGAAACACTCTTCTGTGTAGCAACTAAGATAAATCTCTCAGCCTACCCTGTTCAACTGTCATTCCTGTGTTAGCCTCCAGCACCAGCTCACTCCTCCTCATCTCGTCCACTTCCACATCCGGGTACTGCATGTCCTCATCCTCAGGCTTCTTCAAATCAAGTCCCTCCTCACGCTCGGTTCCACGCAACTCCTCGTTCCCAACGTGCTCATGGATGGGATCGGCAGGAAAATAGTTCGGAGGCAAGTTACGAGGAGGAGATTCAAACCGGAGACCTCCTTCAGGGTGCATCTGTAAAACGAAATCAACAAAATGACTTTTTGTTTGAGTAAAATTGTTCAGAGCTTTAGAGAACATAATCTCGGTCTAAACGTGATTTCTAACCGTGTTGAAAACGTCTATAAACCAGGTGGAAGTGCAAAGCGGCTATTCTTTCTAGAAGATTAACTATCCCGTCCACCGCAGTTCCATTATTGCTAAACACAGCTTCAGCACTTTGACAAGAGCTATTCGATATCTTCTCTCGTAATTGACAGGATTGGGTCAAACCTGATGCGATATCTCAATAGATGAATGAGTCACAGAAGCATGACAGCATTTCATACAACAGAATTGATATTTTTGCGTAGGGTGAATTTCAACATGGTGTCGTCGTTGCTAAACGCTAACAAAAAGTTTTCTTCAAACCAGCTTTGCTTGAAAACCATCTTAAAGCTTGTATTTCCAAAAACACAGCTTGAAGCACAAACGAACTTACTTCAATGACCATATCTAGTTGCTGATGACTTGTTCCATCACTTAATATCATTCCAACCGTTTCTCTTCTTCTCCGCAATCCTCTGCGCGGTGGGTTTGGTTCGGCAACGGTATTCTCATAACAAATCAATTGATCCAAAATATCCTAAGATATATCCATCGTTTTATGTGACATTAATGTTTAAATAAGAAGTCTGCACATGCAGATTTGTTTTAAGTTTTAACTCAAATGTAGGCATGTTACCTTGCTACTTCGAAGAAAGTCATACCATGATCGGAAAACGTTAAATTTTTATTTATAAAATGTTCAACATTATTTGCCCGTTAATTTCTGTATTTGGATGTCATAGAGAATTCTGTGATAATTTACTATCACAGTTAGGACATACTCAAATGGAAGAGAAGCTACGGTAATTTAACGACATTCTTCCACGAAATATTCTTGATATCATCATGATTATATTTCGCATTTTCTACATGTGGCCGCGTTTAGTTTTAATTCAAGACTCCAGTAAAGACTTCATTCCTGCTAAGACTATATAGACAAAAAGCTCATTAAACAGTACAACCGTTTGCATGTAACCCACAGTAGTTTTTCATCTTACCTGATACGTAAAAGAATCTCCCGGAAAAAGCTCTGTAGTTTGTTTCTTTTTCATTTTTCCTGCAAGTAATCACATACGAGAATAACCGTGCATTTCAGTGAAGTTTTCGCAATTGCGCGTGGAATAATGAGTACCAAGGCCAACGATTTGCTTTTTTTGCTTTCACATTAGTTTTGCCTTCGATGCAACTTCAAAAAGCAACTTGACCAGAGAAATATTCGGTATTTGGTTGCTGCATAATCTACAACTGCGCTACATCTGCAATGCTGCGTAATGCTTTTGGGTAACTCGAGTTTGTAGAAAGATTAGCTAGTCTGTCGGTATGTTTAATACGTTATTTGATCAATTAATTATGTCATTTGAACAAAATAAGACAACCATTTTTACAAAAACATAGAATTAGATTCTACGTCATCAATACAAATTTCACAACCACGTATCAATGACCCACAATTTCGTATCGAAGATTTAGATTTATTGGATCCACAATCAGAATCGATTTTTAAACGAAACTGTATCTAAATTCCCACCAGCCATCATTCCCAGCTTCCATCCATTCAACATGTCGTGCGGCAACCTTTCTTTGAACTTGACAAGCTTGCCCAAAAGGAGTGGATGAGTCAATCTCAGGATCAAATCGCGGTTAGGCGTGTCCCGGTCCATGACCGACAAAGTGTTGCTTTTTATAATAATGGCATGTCCGTTTTGACAGGTCACAGGCGTAGTTTGGACAATGGGACGAATATGGGAAGACTGAAAAACATCATCAGTACAATGCTTTCAAACAGCGCATTGTGGTTTAGGTTTAATACTACCAAAATGCGACTCAGGTTATTCAAGTTCTCTTGATGGAAACATAATCAAGTGGATTAGAGGCAACGATCACATGGTTGTAGATTCAAACCTTGCGATGGCAACTTTGTTTCTTAAAAGGGGCCTTTACGGTAATGTCTTTAGCTTGGTTGCTTTGCTTTGATAAAATGCGCTGTGCAAACAGCAGGTCTAATAGCAATTCCAAAGCGCTTTAAAAATTAAGTTGTTTTTGTACATACAATAGCTACTTTTTCATGATGGAAGAAGGAAAATGGATGACCCAACTCAAAGATAATTGTCGGCGTTGCCCAGGAAAACGTAAAGCTTACTTTAATTAGAAATTGCTTCTCACACAATACCACCAACAAAATAACGTTTCTACATCATTTACAACAGTTCAAAATAAAGCTATCTTTGTAGACACCACGTTGAAAAAATTCGCTAAGTTCTCTTTTTCGCCTATAGTGACCATAAATAACTTTTGTACCTCTTCAATCAGAATATTGATTGGTTCAGCATGAGAAACAGAGTGACCGTCTCCAACACGGATAGTAAATTGATCCTGTGCGCCCCCAAGGTCTCTGCTGTGAGCGTAGTAAATGTACCCCTCAGATAAGTCGCTAACCGTAAACTGTATGTCTTCATTTCGGTGCACCATCAACAACTCTGCAAAAAGGAGACTAAATTTAAGTCCAGTAACATAATTCGTATATGAAGTTAATTTGCTTTTGGCATCGGCAAATGTCGACTACTTGCTGGTTATGATTTTTAGTGCATTTCGATTCATCGCATAACAATCTTTTGCCAATGTTGACAAACACGAATTTAATGTAAAAATTACATTGCATTGGTGGCAGTTTAGTGGGCTAAATGAGCCAGTTCAAGCATTTTCCACGAAGAGTTTCTCTTAAATTACCTTCACTTCGCTTATTCATGATGATACCGCGTAGAGGCTTGGTCAGCACACTCACAATCAAATCATGGCTCGCTGTGTCTGCATCTGATATCAGAATGTTCTCTGTTGTAATGCGGACTTCTTTACCACTCCCCACCTGTTAGTACATTGATTTCACGTTAAAAAGTTTCCGCTACGCGATCGCCGAGCACCAATTGTAATAACCTTGTAATCAAAAAGTCGCAAGTTCTAAGCCTGTATGAGCTCTACATCGATGAGTCCACAACAAAAAGCACTTTAGTCTCGGTCTTGGTACTTAAGTTGTTCATATATCGCCGTAAACATTTTAGGGCCCCGAAAGATAAGATTTAACACTGCTGTTGTAATTAACTTCTATTTATGTTAGCAGCAAAATCGAACGATCAAACTCACTACGATTGGGTCGCCGACAGCAATAACAGGTGGGCGTTGCCGTCGAATCGGTGTGATGGTAATGTTGAGAGCTTGGTTAGGAAGAACGTTTCCAACTGAGTCAGTGACGTGGAAACGGACGTTGTCTTTCAATGGAAAGTTCCCAATGTCAGGTCTGCTCACGTAACTAAAAATTGAGTTCGTTTTTAGCAGCTCGTAAGACGCAAACTGCTTGCTGAATATATTAAAAAGTGGCTTGTTGCGATACTGAACTCTAGTCGGTAGTTTGGGAAACACAATGAAGCATAGAACAGAAAAAGATAAGACATGGTTTTCCTTTTCAAAAGTGCTCCATGTTGCAAATCTTTTTCTAAAATGCTACAAATTCTGTTGTCCCGGCAAGCCACCTTATCAAACCAAGAGATGTCGATTTAAGCTATTGTTCTTATATTATACACACAATAGACACGGTAGACGTCATTAATAAGGTGTAGGTTTAAGTCTACCAATAACCAACTATTTTCCATCAAACTTAAAAGGTTTTCGTTCAATTACTGGAGCTTAAGCATTGGATGCCGTCGACCGAGCTTCATCGGATAAGCTGCTCAACCTGCATCTCGTAAGCAGGGATGTTCGCACACTAACGCATGTAAAAGTTTAATGATTACTTTATTCGTTGTAGATTGATGTCTTGTTGGGTGAATGTGGATCCAGGAACCAATGGTTCAGTTCCTTTCTTGAAAACCCCGTGTAAAGCTTCAGATTCGACGTGGTAAACGATCTATAAGCATAACACTCAGCAACTGATTTACGCAAGGTAGTTTCAATGACACGCAAAACTAGTTTGGCGGGACAAAAATTAGTTTCATTTTTCTCTTATTATAGAGGTCATGTAATAAGCAAACAAGAAAATCGTTTCGCTGCCCTAAAGACACAGTACAATCTGACAACAAGCCAAAAGAAGGCAATTTTAGAAAAATAATATTTTTGTATCATATATCGCAAGATTAATGCTATTCCAACAAAGCTAAAACACTAACAAACATTCTTAATGAAAGATTTCACGACTCCAACCTTAATTATATCTAAAATCTTTGTTTACCAGCATCTTGGCTTTATCAATTTCTCTAAGAATTGCCAAGAAATCCCAACTATTACGCTCGTATGTAATTATTTTTCTCATTTTATTGAGACAACGTAATACGCAGGTGAAGCTGTAGGTTTCTGGCTAACTATCTTCTTATGAATTCTACGCCTAACACAATCATCTTTTTTTCCAGGCAAGTTTTTTATGTGACTGACATAACAACTAGCAAGCTTCCAACCTGGCTATCTTCTGAATCCGCGTCAACAAAAGCAAGATTTTCTCTGGTAAGAGCGGCCTCACTCGATTCCTCTACCACGATCGAAAGCTCGCTAAATGGATCAGCAGATGGCGCTAGAGATGCTCCCGTTTGGAGAATGGAAACCTAAAAAAATGACGTCATCTTAAACCAACTTGACTTAATAACCAGAAAATGCATGCGATCTAAATTACATAGAAAAATTACTGAAACCTCAGGACAACATGATATGAATTTAACCGTGGTCCTACGTTAAGACTACCATAACAATTACAACAACTCTTACTTGTATAAAAGCAACTATGGTGTGTGTTCCATCTGTAATGCTGATTTGGATATGATCAGTTGGTCTGTTCCTTTCTCCATTATGAGTATAATGAATTGAACCACGACGAATCTAAAGCAAAGACTCACTTAAATATTGCAGTCGTTTCGGTCATAGCGTCTTTTATCGACTGTTTCAACGAACAGCAAGCGGTTTGTTTGCCGATAGATTATTATTATAATGCTTTCTCAGAAAAAGCTAATATTGAAGCTATATGTAACACAACACTGAGAAAAAAGAAATACATAAGTGGACAATCAATATGTATTGGCTGAAATAGCAGCTTTGCAAGACAATGGAAGACAAGGTAACAAAAACAGTTCTAATTAGCCATTTTTCCGCTACCTTTCTTCGCCCACTTCCCGGTAATAATAACAAACCATAAAGGAAAAGCTCGAGGTCTTTCTCCCTCCACACTTTACCGCTACCGATCACTGTGTCACGAAAGATTTTTGGTAAAACGTTTTCAAAGCTGTTTCGAAGTTCTGTATCACCAGCAACCTGTATATCTCACCTGAGCGTTGGTAAACGTGTCGCCCACCACTAGCACATCACGTGACCCGTAGTCGTTCCGTATTACCTTCCCGAAGCGCGGTGGTTTGATTAGTGTAAAAATAAGCTCACTCAACGGAGTGTCATGGTCGGTAACAGTGAGCTGGACGGCACCTGAAAAAGAATATCAATGATGAAGTCACGCTTACGTTAAAATGTTTTGTGATATAGACATTCCGTTTTTTTTACGATGCGACGTTTTCTAGAGTTGTTCAGATTACGTCACTACATAAACAACGAAAGCATTACCTCGCTACGTAAAGTTTATAAAATAAAAGGACGTAAACTCTATTAACATATCATTGGCATTCGTTAGGAAGGGCATACGGAATTCAAAACGCTGCATTGCTACAGTGAAGAGTTCGGTACGACAGAGAGGATATAGTGGCAGATATACTACTAAACCAGCACGTCTAAGCAAGCAAAAGCGGGCAAAGTGGACGTGAACTTTAGCTCCAGCTAGCAATTGCAAAAATATTTATTCAAAAATGCTATTGCACGCATTTATTTGTTAAAAGCTTTTTTCACTTAAGAAATCATTTAAACCATATCTATGAGAAGTAATGACACAAGGAGTGGTTTATATATGCCACAGATTAACCGTCACATAGTGTCTTGATAGATCAACAATAAGGCATATTTCAATGAAAAAGGTTGGAGAAAAAATATGAAAGACATTTACGATATTAATCCTCAAACTGCTTCACTATTTCGAGGTGGATTTGTGACGCAAGCAACAACGAAAGCATTCAAAGGCCTACAAGCTCATGTCAGTAACCAAGCCATGTCTTGTGTTTTTTTTATATTTTCATGTTGATTTTTTAAAAGTTTTCGTTTTTGAGTAGTTAAAAAAATGCTTTCACGGCACTTTCTTCTGATTGGACGCAAGCTTTCGGTAGAAATGCACTACGCCAGCAGTGCTGATAACTCCGAGGCAGGTCTGATCACAACTTATTTGATGTATGATTGACAAAAAGGTTTTCCCGCGATTGCAGGATAAACGTGAGTCACAAAAAATCCTAATATCTTGAGCATTAAGGTGCGCTTTTAACAGCGCTCATTCAAAACGTGGCAATTTTGAGCTAGCGGGTCCATGCCAACATCGCTTCCGCATTACTTTCCTTTTTCTTTGGGTTTATTCCATTTCAAAATCAATCAACCGTCAGCAGTGATGGCTCTAACCAGGGGTGGGGGGTCGAGGCTAGATGGTCTGAGGAAGATTTCAACAGTGCCGGAAAAAAATCTTTGCATTGCCTAAATATTTTTGAAAAGAAATCATGCGAAAAGATTTAGAATTTACGTCTTTTATTGCAAATAAAATATGTCAATCAGTGTTCTGCCATCTCGCGCTTTGATTTGATGACTATGTACAACATTTTGGGCATGGAATCAGCAAGGGAGGTAAAGCAGATGGAGTCCAGGGTTACCCAGAGTTTTTCAGCTCCTGCTGCAATTCATTGATGTTGCTTGATGGCGTCTCTTTAATCTTAGTTTTTAAGAAATTCCAGATATTTTCAATTGGATTAATGTCTGGTAAATTACCAGACCACTCTAAAACATGAATGTTATGGTTTTTAAAAAATTTTAGTCACGATCTCGACTTGTGATCTGGGACACCATCATTCATAAAATGATCACACTGATGAATCCTCTCGAATGCGAGAAGATGCTCTTTTGAAACGTTGATATAAATGCTTCCTTTCTTTGTTACATTTTTATGAAGAAAATACAAACTAGCCCGCTCCAAATTTCTCCTGAAAGCTCCCTGCACCATTACACTGCCACGATGTTTCACGGTTTTAATCGTGATGCTCTACTTGGAAGACGCATCATCTTTGGGACTCCCCTCACCAGTGTAAAAGTGCTCTCATCACTAAACATCACTTGTCTCCATTCTGCAGCTGTTCATCGTCGCTATTTCTTGCAAAACTTAAGCCTTTTCTTTTTCATTGCTGCAGTGAGCATGGGCTTCTTGGCTGCACGGCAACACGGTAGACCAAGATTCTTCTGAAGTCTAAGACGAATGAACCTGGTTGAGACATCGTGCAAGAGCTCTGGGTGCTTTGTTTTTTTAAAGCAAGCGCAGTCATGGACGGATATGATGTTACTTCACGCTTCAAAAGCTATTGCGTTCTTGGCAAGGTTTTCTTAGGTACGCCAGAACCCGACTTCCTTTTCGTTACCATCCCGAGTGGTAATAACGCAGCGGACCTTTTTAATTGACAAACTGGCTTCCTTGAAACCCCAATATTTCTGGCTTCAGTAATCACAGAATCTCCTTTCTGTAACATGTCGAGGCACGAGATTGTTTTGCCCATTTGCATCTTCTTTTCGTTTTGATCCATTATTGTGCCGGGATAAATTTTCCAAAACCTCAAAAGTTTTGTCGAATTTCACCAACCTACTATTCGCCAAGCTGTAAAGCCACACGAAGCCAAACGAATTTTGTCCCCTTTCGTTTAACTGTATGGGCCAGACACATTTTAAAAGTAAGCTCAGTATTGGCCTGACACTAAACATCATATTGGCCGACTAACCACAAAAACTTAAAGGATTATTAATTCCAATAAAATATGTTTTCATGTTGAAGCAATCTCAGCACTTACCAATTGTAGCGGTTCCCCCTCTAGCGACATCCAAGATCGACAAATGATTTGATAACACTGGTGGCGCTGTTGAACTGGACATTAAGTTGATAGTGAAATTTGTAGCAGGTAGTGTATGCTGTCCGTCAGATACTGTGAATTCAAAAAGTAACTTCGAATCGCCTTTCCTGAAAAAATAAATAAGCTATTTGTAAAACTGCATGAAGAAATGCAAGAAATCCGGACTACTTCAGTACACATGCTTTGGGGCTCAAAACCCCAATAGTCTTTGACGTATATCCAGAAATACTAATAAGTTGGTTACAAAGTGATATTTACTTATCTCCTCCTTAGCGCTCTGCAATCTAGATTTGTGCAAAGGTGTCATCATCAAGTATATCGATGATTCAATCATCTTCATCTTCTTCTGCATGTCTTGACATTTAACTTTGTATAACGTCTTCCTTGTTTTGGTTTTCTACTGAATTTTATTAATGTACCTTTTGTCTACATGCGTGGCCGTTAAGAATATAAAACAAACGAATGAATAATTGAATACGTTGAATGAAATAGGAGAAGGCATACGCTGTACGAATGTTTATACTGTTCTAACTCAACTGTACATTACTGTAAGGTAAAGTTCACTCTGAGGTAATAACATACGTTTCTATTCAGTGTAAACATTACATACTCAAAAGACCACCTGCAAAGTTTATACAAAATGTAAAAAACATCATCCAAAAGATATTGTCGCGAATGCCTAAGTTAACCTGATGTAATTTTCATTCAAATCTTTATGGCTTAGACTTTAGAGAGTTAATTTAAAAAGATGCATTCTTGAAAATGAGGAAATTATGCATAAGATGCAATTTTATATTTGCTACTGTACTAGAAGTTACATGTTAAAACGCAATTATGCTTCAAATAGAAAAATAGTCCAGCTTACAGATTACAAGAGAAAACCAACTTTAAACAAAGCTAACGTTGATATGATTTTCTACAGTATTTGAGCCTATGTTCACTTTTGATACATGAAACGTGTTTCAGAAAAAGATTTGCAAGAATAAGAGATAAAATTAATTTTTTTTTCAAACGAGCAAGCGTAACGGCTTTGATGTTGCGAGTACACGAATGCACAATCGATTATAAACTAACTCGCTGAAAAGATCAAAGCCAACTCAGTTGATCTACCGGTCACCCACAATGCTTATTCATTGCCACACCTGTTGCGTACACGTGCTTGTTATTAAAGTGGATGTCGTGCTGTTTATTTGAAGCGTTCCAATTCGCACAACCACGTAAGCCGTATCACTACCAAACGCTATCAACCACTTAAAGCGCGTGGAATTTGCAAATATATAGGGGGCTTTTAAGCCTTACTAAGGCTTCTTTAAAGAAGACCAAGGAAAAAGATTAATCTCCTGAATGAGCTAAAGCCTATTGGTCTTGTCCAGATGACTTTAAGACTGCAGGTGGGATTTATAAAGATTTTCTAAAACCAGTGCTGAAATAGGTAGCCACAGTCTGAATGTATGAAGAAGATATTTGAATTTAAAAGCTTGCTGCCAATAACAGTTTGATGCAAATGCCGACGGTTGCTGGCAAGCAGCTACCGTAAAATCACACCCAAAAGATTAAAATAACCAATACACGCCGTCTTACTTGTTTGTCGAGGACAACGCGTTCTGAGGTGCATAACCCGAATATCGGTTGTTGCGACGTTGATGCATGCGCTGTCTAATGCTGGGAAGACCGCCGACCGGAGGTCGATATATAATTTTGTTTGCATCAATGTCGGATTGAGTAAACATGGTTATGGGCACGTCTGGCCGGTCCTCGCTTTCGATCTGCCCATAGGATGGTGGCAATGGCCTGTGCGAGTAAATGTATTGAAAATATCAAGAAACAAAATATAAAGTTTGGTTAGTCGATTGATGCCTGTGTGCTCAGAGCCACCGCGAGATGGCAGAATCACGGGAAGTGCTTTTCCCAAGGATCCAGCAAGCGAACACAGCTGTATCATGCAATGGTTTGAATAAGTTTGAAGATAAATAATTCTTGCAGAGCAAATACAAGCTAAAACTGAGAACCAAATTTTTCTGAACGCTATTGAAGAATCACACTCGCAGTATCGCCTGCAGAACAAAAGCGAGTTTGTTGAAATAAAAAATTATTGCATTTTGTAGACTTTTCAAATGTGGTCTTCCTCACACCCAATGAAATATAAGGGGTAAAACAACCCAAAAAAATACTTTAATACTATAAAGATTTAGAAAAAATACTACCATGCTCTGCCACAAAAACTGAAAGTCTTTCTAAAGCAATGAGCACAACGCCAAGTGCAATGTAATTTCTAATACCTTGTGGCTTACCTTGTTATATTGTAAAGTATATCTCGGTCAGGAGTGTCTTGATCCGTGAAGCGCAAGTACCCACTGTGCAGTACCGACGTCATGCCCTCATTAGCTGACATCTGCAACGGAGCTGAGATGCCAGGAGAAAGATGGGGAGGTTGCAAGTTATCATGAATGCGTGTGACTTGGAATGTGCTCCCGCCAAGAGGCTTTGACGACAGGGAACTGTCGTCGTACACCTGAGAAAAATGCCGTGAAAAGAAACCCGCGGTGAAGCGGTAGTTTTTTCTACTGCTACATTTGCTTGAGAGTCGCAGGACAGCAACACTTCCATTTAATATAGAACAAGTTGAGCGACTCTACTTCGAGGTTTCAAGTTTTTGTTGCTTCTGTCTGATTACTTGTTGTTACTTTCAACAAGCATTCCCTCGAGTTCAGAGCACAATTTACGCTTAACACTGGTGATAAACACATATGATATGCTCTTAAGAACACAACCAAGAATATCGAGTCTTGAAAATCAACAGCCTGCGCAAAGTGGAGAATCAAAGGCAAACACACATCGAAATAGCAATGACTAACCTTAAATACTGTATTACAAAAAAAAACGATCAAAAGAAATTTCTAGTTTCTCCACTAAGATTCAGGAACCGCGTTATAGATATATTTGAAATCCTTTTACATTGTTTTTCGCTTAACGTCCAATAGAACCGCCCAATAGACCGTTTTACGCTGACATAAATATCAGGGCAAAGGTCTGGAGGTAAGATTTCAAAAGTTAACTGTACAAGATGAATAAGATTGTGAAGTCGCTTTCTCAATGCAACCCAATGAACTCAAGCAACTGAAATTGCTAACACCTCTCATGAGCAGCCCACTTCCACGTACATTGCAATGTTCTTTCTCACTTGACTCAACTAACTATTAACCTTTGACCTCAGTGGCTGCACACGCACAAGCGCAAGTGCAATAAGGGACAATTTTTGCACACAACAGCGTTACCTCGTATTGAAACGATTCGGTGTTACCGTTGATGTTCCTTCCTTGGTCTTTATACCAGATGTAACCATCATCGACGTCTCGCTGTGAAAAGCGAACCACAGGTGGCGACTGGTACTGGCCTCCTCTCGTCCTAGTCCATTCCGTGATTCCGATACCGTAATTTACGGGAGCATCGGACATTTCGGGAACCATCAAAACCAGCTTGCCACTGGAATGATAAAAATAGGTTAAAACTAACAAAAGGGTAAGAAAGACTCATCTACCGACAACGTGGCAAGTGAGTTGCAGCGTAGTTAATGGTGACAATGATAGTGCGTTCAAACCTCACGATGGCCTTGTATTCTGGAGAGAGACACGATAATTTTCCTTGTTTCGGTGTTCTGCTTGTGGTAAAAATGCACTACGCCGATAACATTGAGCACTTAACAACAAGTCTGAACATAAAGATGTTCTAGCAAATTCGAAAAAGATTTTTCCCGGGACTGGAGGACAAAACATACAAGAAAAAATCAGAACACCATAAAAATTTGTTTCTTTGGATGGTCTTTTGCTCTTTTGTTTCCAACTTAAAAATGCTTCTGAAGTACCAATTTTAATTTCTTTTGTGGCAACACTCACCTTCGCTCTCCTTTCTTCGGCCTGATGACGTAAACGATGTTAGATTTGTCTTTAACATTTGAAGCAATGGTGAGCAGGTGTTGATTTGTAATGCGTGTCATGCCACCTTTCCTCACACGAGTGCCTTTGCTTGACAAAATTAGGTTTGAAGAGTTTCCCTAAAATTAAATTTAAATTGAGAAAAAGTCAAGAGTAAAACGTCGTAGATTTCCTGCCAGTGAAAAACCCCTGCGGATATACAAAAGACAACTTGCATTCAAATCTGCTTCGTCAAGAGCACAGCAACAACCCCTCAAGTTTAGATATTAACTAGCCTAATGAAACATGAAACAAAATACAATTATAGCGCTTGTTTGCTGCAACGATTTGTTTATGCCAGAAAATATCTTCAGTCATATCTGAGAACATTCTGCTATCAATGCATTATCCACTCTACTGCTACTGCTGATCGCCAAGCAGAAGTTCTGTGATTCTAATGTTCTTAAGTGTTTGGCATCACCCGACAACAGAATTGAACCCATAATGTTATTAAGTGTTTGATATCACTCGACAAGAGAATTGAACCCAGATCTACTAACTGCGAGGCGAACGCTTTCTAGGTCTATCAACAAAATAGTTCGGCCCAACGTGATAGCCAGACGGTATGTGAATAGCCCCAACCAAATCCATTGAATCAGGAAAACAGCTTTTTGTTGAAATAATGTTATACTATCTACATACACAAAAACATGACATTGAAAACCTACTTTTGGTAAAATATTGATGTTTATCACTTTATTGATCACGTGATAACCATCCGTGACTTGCACAAAAAGCGAATCGAAATGAGCTTCCGGTGAAGTCATGTTGCCATTGGAAACGTAGAGAATCACGTCGGAATTTAAGTCGGCCATCTAAATCAAAACAGTATGTTACCAAGCAGCCTAAAATTATGCAACACTAAACTTATAAGAGCTATGTTCTTGACAGTAAAAGATAAATTAACAGCAAACAATCTCTGAAAAGGCCTTAAAGTTTCAAGAAGTCTTTTTCTTAAATTAGCCCAAGTTTTTTGATACATTTGTAACGTGGGATAAGCTACGAATTCCTCTCAAGCAGCGTGCGTTCAACAGATGCTTTGCATCAACCAAGCCTTCGAGTTCGTGCACTGCTCATCAAAACTGTCTTTGTAGGTGACAGCAAGTAAAATTATTGTTGCATGAGAATGCAGATGCTCTTTACGTTTATTCAAAAATGTACGTGTTTACCAAATGCGAATGCCTTCCTGATATTATACAGCATATTGATCAATTTCTAAGCTTTCCTCATGGCAAAACCAAGCAACTGCTACTGTCCTAATAATTGGTAAATGAACTAATGAGTGAACCGACCTTAAATCCGCTAATGGTTGTTCCGTAACGGGGCAACTTCACCACTTTCCCATACTTTGGTTGGTATAGCAAGTTGAACTTGAGGTTGGTGTCGCCGCCACTGTAGCTAACGTTAAAGCAAAAGCGTGAACTGATTTTGGCAGTTTCGCCCACTCTATAAAAAAAATAAACGTGGTGAAATACTTCAACATACAAACTGCTACAAATAATAACTTTAACTACTTTTGAATGCGTAAAGCATCACTAATTACACATTTGTATTTTGTCAGGCCGACCTGTTGGTGATCCAGTCTGAAGCTTCTATTTATGACTGGTTCAAAAAGAGACTACCACTTTCCCCAAGGCTAATCACGTTTACGTTAGCGGTGTGAACCTGGATATTTCATTATTCCGAGTCTTTGTCACAAAGAAGAGGTTAAACAAACAAAACACCAGGAAGCATATTTTAAAATCTTCTCGTTTGCCTCTACAGAGCAATTCCTGGATGTGCCTTGCTACTACGCATTGCTTTTACTCGAACTATTTGTTTTTACAGATCACTCTGCTCAGTGTTATTTAAAATCAAAACAAACTCTACCAATTAGAAACAGCTACAGTCGTCAATCATGAAAACGCTTACCTGAGTATTAGGAGATTGTTTTTAGTAATGACTGGACTGTGTTGCGGCACAGCCAAAATTTCTAGAGTTGCCACTTGAGAATGCAAACTACCATCAAAAGCTTGGAACGAGGCGACACTATGACGACGTTTCGTGTTGTCATGGACAAACCACAAGTTTCCCTGGAGCACCTTTTGGTAGGAAAATTGGCTTTCCGCTGGTATTTTTGTCTGGATAAATCATAGAAGCATCAAGTAGAGTGTGTTGGCCTCTATCCATTCGCTTTCGAAACAGATCTTCTAATGGAGCAACATAGCGCTTTATGACAGCTACCTACGATGCTTCAATGGAATTTCGAAACTCAGGGCTTTTCTTTTCGTAGTTCTGAACTATCACTTTACCACGGCGTCTTATCACAAGTTGGCTGCTTCTGTTGATATGCATGCAGTTTTTAATTCCAGATGTCTCTCATGATACCGACAGCCCTTATAAAAAATTTTGAAGCAAAACAGTGTTCTCAAGCCCCCAGCTTTGCCACTCCGTGCTACAAAATTTTTAGTAGTTGGCTAACACAAACGTAAAAGTAAAATGTCATAAAAACACTGCGAATTTGGTTTATTGGTCCCAAAAATGCAACCAAAAAAGGTAAATCGAATTAAGGGACTTGCATCACACTTTAAGAGGCAATAAAAGTGCCAGCCCTAAACAAAATTTTCATCAAGAAGATGCAAAAATGATCCGCTATTTAGTGCTTACCCTGTTCATTTCAAACCAACCATTGCTAGGCTGCATCGTTATGCTCAAGTATATGTCGTCACTTGCTGTATCTTGATCAATGATTTTCAGGGTATTCACAAGAACACGTGATCCAAACCCAGGGAGGAGACTGCCACTGATAGTAATTTCTGGAGCATGACGGTTAGCCTACAGCAAAATTTGTAAACATAATTTCAGTCAGTTAGCGGTAAAGTTGCTACTAACCCTAGGCGGAAAATAAGTTAAGTAAGCTAAACGAATGGTATTCACATAAATTCCAATAAATTCACAACAACAGACTCCAGTGGAGATATCAAATCAGAATGTGGCCTGTGACTTCGCTTGTGGTGCACGTGGTAAAGGCACTTCAGAGAGCTTCTCCACCTGTATGCGGCAGACAAATGGAGAGCCGTAGCAGCCTACTTGTCACGGCGGCCCAGCAGAGCATGAGCTCACGCGGGTGAATAAATCAGAATGCGATCAATAGTTTAAACCAGCGCTTCTCAACCGATGGGCCGCCGCCCACTAATAGGCCGCGAAGGTCTTTCAGGTCGGCCGCGAAACATTCTGCCATAAATTAAAGATTTTTTTGGAAAAAATTATGAATTACGAAAGCTAAAAATGTACTATAAACTTAACACTCTTTCGTTTTGTGGCAACTTCCTTCCTGGAATAAATGATTGTTTTGAAAAATTTTTCATGAAGTGGGCCCCAAAACAAAGTCTCGGCGAAATGTGGTCCATGACATCAGAAAGGTTGAGAAGCACTGGTTTAAACCATTATTTTCAGTAACAAAACATACAAAAACGCGCCTGCACGCAAAAGAACAAGCAGTACCCTTAAAGGTCCCCTATACATCCAAGAACTGTTGACGCTGCTTTTGGTTTGTCTTTGGTCGGTAGTGTTTTTGTTAGTGCGGCTTACATACATGTATTCGTCATAAACAAAAAAACAACAACCACAACAGTTTATTAAGGGTACAAATGTACTTTTCAAACATTCACCTGGCATATTCTTGTATGTCTGTTTGCAGTGTAGCCATGTCCGCAATGCCTGACACAAGTTTCTACGTGTCTATTTGTTTCCGCTCTTCTGCTATTTAGCTGCTGGCTGTTTGAGCCTAATGACATTAAATATTAATTTATTTTGACATTCAATAGTTAGACTGCAGTTCAGAAGTTCGGATTTTGAGCATGCTTGAAAATCAACTTTTTTAAACGCTAAATGAAAAGCAAAAAGAATGTTGAAAACTAAGTAAAAGCAAATAAAGTATGTGTTAAGCTTTAATAATTGCCAACAATTAAACTCTTTTCTAACATGAGAAGATTTTATTGAATACACACAAAAACGCCAAAGCTTTTCGGAAATCATACTAAATTGGTAACTTAATCAACTAAAAAAAGCGTACTGTCGAAACAAAACCTTCTAGTTTCTGGCAAACATTAAAAAAATATCCACACAATTATAAAATACATCAAAAAATACTAAAAAGTCGAACACTATTTGAATGAAGGGACTAGCAAACTCAACTTGGTAAAAAAATGACTCCAATACACAGAGACCAAATAAGCATTGCATCGAATCCGATTACAAGTAATACTTTTCGGAAATGCAACCCACTTTATCAACTTTTCGCACTTCTTAAAAATTCTTAACTTCAAAAGACTGTTCTTTATACTCATAAGGCTTAAAGAGCATAGAAATCTTAATAAGCCATAGGTAAGCTTATAACAATGTGCCTTGGGTATCATTACAAGAAAATAGGGTCAAATGCATTGACAAACGACCGATAGATTTGCTCTTGCACGATTGATCTGTGACCTAAATTACACTTTATAACCACCAATCACAGAAAAACATTATACAACTAACGTTTGACCTTATTTAGACCTTATTGTAACATAACGAGTAGTTATGGTAACGCTGCAGGTATGGTGCATACCTACCGGTATTACAACCATTCCAGCCGAGCAGGAAAATTGCCGTCAAGTGTTTTACAACACGAAACATGCAAGTATCGGATCGAAGACCTTTGCATTGCAGAAACACGCTTATCACCCTGAGCTATGGTGTTCAGATCAGCAACTGACTTACTTTCGTCCAAATCATCCATTATTGAATACGTTTTGTCGTCGCACTGTGTACAATTCGAACTCGAAGAGCACACAAGGCAGTGTGCAGGACACGACACACACGAATTTGCATCTGCAAAGAATCCACGTGGACACGCGCGAACACACTTGCCAACTAAATTGAGAAAAAATGACAATAATGGTGAAATTTTTCTAAAATACTAATTACGTAAGTATGAAAACAAGAGCTACAAGTAAATCGAATGCTAAGCAAACTTCAGTTTTCCGCGATTCCAAAGCATCAGCGCAAACAATTTTACTTGTATCGTTTATGAGCTGAACAGATCAGTTTTCAAGCAAGGTTTCGGCACTAACTTACCGTGTTGAAAATACGACGGCTTGCACTTTGTGCACTGGTTGGCCCGAGAGCAAGACTGGCAGTTTTCATCACGACAGGGTAGGCAACGATGTGAAGACGCGTAAAAACCTACAAAAATACAACTTGTAGCAATGCAAAGTACACGATTTCTCGTTACATAGCCCGGCTATTGCAACATAGCAAAATTTTACGTTATTTTTCAGCTTTATACAGAATTAAGGTTGCTGATGCGAGGCATATCTTTCGCTAATTTAGCAATTGAAAATCAGGTTTTGATTAGCAAGCGAGCCTCTGAATTTCAGATTTACGAGAGGTTTTGAACCCATAGCTATATACTCTGAAACTTGTAGCACTTCCACTGGATTACCGCGGCATTAACTGTTCCGCTCACCTTGAGTGCATTCCGGCACGCAGGAACCGTTTTGTATCTTGTGGCCATCCATGCATTCCAGGCACTGATGGGGTTGAGGCCCAGAACATGCCGTGCAGCTCCAGTCGCACTCACGACACACAGGAGTGCCCATGTTGCCAGCTGGAAAAATTAAATTCCATGAGATGCCTTGTCGCACAATCCCAAAGGCAACAAAAATATTATCAAGTAAAAAGAAACAGTTGAAAAAGCAACATATCGCGTCTCTCGATATGTCTAGTACTAAACACTGCTACAGTAGATTCCGCTTAATTGGGCCGCCGGTTAATCGGGCCAGCCGTTTAATTGGGTCAAATTGTGAAGAACAAAATCCAATCAAAGATAATGCACTACGTTAAATCCGCTTAATCGGGCCAAATGGTGCTTATCCCGATGTGACCCGATTAAACGGAATCGACTGTACATCAATTTTTAGTAAAAAATACAGCCAATATAGTCAACAAAGAAACGTTGCACTTTCATTCCAAAAAAATTATACATTAATCATAAAACTATTTTATTAACAGGTTAAGCCAAAACGTATACCAGTCAGTTGTACAGACTATTTTTTTGTAACTAAACTAAAAAGCAAAAATTCATTTTATATTCTTACAACATATTTCAATACCCTGAAAAAGCATCCACTAAGATGTGAAAATTTTCGGATGATTTCTAAATCAGGCCTGCAGTAAATGATTTGATTTTAACTTTGTCACTTAAACGTATCCTAGGGCATTTTAGACCTTTGCTGAAATACCGGCACCAATTACCTTTCCGATCGGCGTAGAACTGTTGCACACAGTACGTTGTACACTCTCCATGCTGCAAAACTGCGTCAGCCTCCATGCATGACGTGCACAATGCTTGGGATGACGTCATGGAGGATGCTTTACACGAAGCGCAACCCTCGGGACATTTCAAGCATTTTCCTGAAAAAATTATCACTTTTTAGCGTAGTAAATGGCGACAATCAGCTTCACTTTTGCCCAAGTAGGACGAAAACTCGAGACAAAACATTCAGGTCCTCAGAGCGAGTCAATTAAATAATATTGCTAGTTGAATCAGGAAAAGCAACAGCTGTTTTGAACCAAAGACAGATGCAGACTGATTGCTTCATCACACAGGGAAAATTGCCGTTGAGGGATGACAATTGTGAGGATGATAACGATGAAGAGCACTCCTCCCTTTTCTCGTGAAAAGGAGCACCGAGGTCTCGCACCTCAAACCAAATCAAGCAAACAGGAACACGTGCTTATCGAGTAAGGAGCAAATGACGGTTATTTTGAACAAGTTATAGATATAGGCAAAACGTCCAACATGGCGGAATGGCATTGGCAGCGGTCCATAGTCGCTTCCTACGTCCTGCTGAGAGAGCAATTCAGCGATTTAAGCAATTACACGAGTTCACCAAATACAAATATGCACTTATTAGAAGCAGTAACTGCTAATCTCAATCGCTGAACATTGCTTTTTTTAAAAACAGCAATTACCTCTCCAAGCGTAGTACCCTGTTTCACACATATCCACACATGTGTTAGTGATCTGTGACAAATGCTTTCCTGTAGTACATGTCAAGCAATGGTTTGCGTGTGTGCAGCTGCTGCAGTTTTCGCCACATCCAATACACATCGTAGACGTTGATATTTCCTAAATGTCAAAAACTTAACCATAACAAAAGTCTTGACAGCTGCTAAATTTATATTAATTTTTGTAGTACAATGCAAATCATCTTGTTCTCTAGACTAGCAGGACGAAATCGCTAGCGTTAAAGCATGGATAAACTGTACATACGTGCTCAAGTTTTCTAATTTTCCTCCTCTCAATTGCCTGATATTGTTTTGGATTAAGTCACTCATTACTAGAATCCGAGAAGCATAACAAAACTGAAAGAACATATTTTTCCTACGGTGTGACAATGGAGCCCTAACAAGGGTATTACATATAACCATCGGACCTCCAAAAATGTGCCTGCAAAGCTATTTTGCCGCGAAGTAGAGCACGATCAAATATTACTATTTCTAGACAGCTTACTTTGGAGAAAGTTCCGGAAGGGCATTTGGAAGAGCAGTCAGCGTCAGCGGCAACTAGGTATTGTCCTTTTCTGGCGCATTTAGTAAGCGCGGTGCTATTGTAGCATAACAATGAAGACGTGTTGAGTGTAAAGCCCTTATTGACACAATTCTGCACTGATATACAATGTTCTGACGACAACAGAGTTGTTCCAGGTAAAAGAACATACTGCTCTTTACATGCCAAGCACGAACGTGGCCCATTACACCTCGAGCATTGACTGGAGCAAGCTGTAAAAACAAAAGCAAACTTCAAACTAAAACATTTCTATTACTGCACAACAGGCGATGACTGACACAGACATATTTAGGTGTAGCTCGAAGTCCATTGTAACCCTTTTACAATATTCCAAGCTACGCATTATCACACGTACCTCTGCAGAGTGACCCGTCATAATAAAAGCCGTCACTACAAGAGGCTTGACAAGATCCATGCAGACTACCACGTCCATCGGGTTGAACCACCTGGTTTGAAGACAGACACGTGGTGCAATCGGTAGGTAAAGGCCCAGTGCAGGCAATGCAAGTGGAATGGCAAGCTGTACAAAAAAAATAATATAAAGCAACATAACCACACATACGAAGACGAGATTGGATGGTATAAAATTCACTTCAAAATTTTCAAAAACCTTATATTGTTATAAAAGTGACTGTTTTTACACTTTGTGGATTCGGAAGACATGGCGCAGTGTTAATCGTTCTGTACTTCGGAACGAAAAGCTGCCGTTAAAAAATTCAACAAAATACTATTGTTAGTAGCAAGAAAATATTCGGATTTGAAAGGTGGTGTTACTCCAGCAAGAAGACTGAATCTAAAACGAATGAATAGCAAATAACAGCAGACCAGAATGAACCACAAACTAACTCTGTGAGAAAAAGAACGCCGAACTTATCTTTTTAAAGACTCTTTCACTATTGTATTCTTATTTCTCCCTTACACACACACACACACACACACACACACACACACACACACACACACACACACACACACACACACACACACACACACACACACACCAAATAATTCTCGATGGTTGTCATGAACATGAGCCGAAATGTTCGCACAAGCCAATTAATCAAAAAAGCAAGAACAAGTACTTCAAGCTATTACCGGTATTTTAAGTGCCGGAAAATCGTTTCACAAACAGAAGAATGCTTACCACGGCATTGTCCGTTTGCTTGATAGTGTCTGGGTGGGCACACGTCTATACATTTGCCGCTGTAGAGATATTTATCTTTAGGACACGATTGACATTGGTCTGAAGACAACCCGGTACAGGTGGCACAAGACATGTGACAAGCTGAAAGTATAATTGCCAGTGCTGAGCTGTTATTAAAGACTAGACTTGTGTTTGCACTACAAGACAATATACTGGCTTCTTCAGCAAGGTATACTTTGCATAATTAATCCGTATCAAGGCACTTTTCATTAACAGATTAACAACATACCGCTGCAGCGTGATATTGAAATTTGGAAATAGCCCGGTGAGCAGCGGCCAACACATCGCTTTTCTTCAAGTAACTTGCCATCAGCACATGTCAAACAATGGCTTCGGGTCTCAGTGCAAGTTGAGCAGGATGGGTGGCAAGCTAAAATGATCGACTTTGATTAGCATTTCAAGAAAAGGAAACAAAGCAAATTTCAGTACACCACAAACATCTAAAGCTCTATAGTTACGGTGGTGTAATGGATTTGTTTAGAGCTTCAATCAGGTCTAAATCGACCGTGCGCTATTTTTATTCGCCAAGCACTGGAAAT
Source organism: Trididemnum clinides (assembly GCA_963675345.1). Lineage (NCBI taxonomy): Eukaryota > Metazoa > Chordata > Ascidiacea > Aplousobranchia > Didemnidae > Trididemnum > Trididemnum clinides. Next base: position 12,900,245 of record OY776300.1, on the reverse strand, counting down.
ATGCCACAAGAACTGTATTCAAGAAGTGTAATTATCAACAATGCTATCTTGGTTTCGTCCGATACTTTTTAACAGATATTCTAATTATTACCTTTACAGAGGTCTTTGTCTTGAAAATGTCCGGCGCTACATTGGCGCACACAAGCGCCCTCTTGTGGTAGTTGTGTGCGGTCGACGCACGACAGGCATTGGGTTGAATTTAAGCACGATTGACAACCTTTCGGACATGCTACAAAAAGCAACATAAGTTCTTAAGATGAGACGATGCATTTGTAATGGTAATTGAGTCACATGACAACGCAGGTTTTGTCCGGCATCGCGAACCGGTATCAATATAACAGTGGTGGGCAACCTTTTTTGCAGGCGGATCAACTTCGCAGATTTTGCTCCGTTCAATAGGATCGGGAACGAGGTGCAAGGCCTTTCCGAGATCAAGTCCTTGTTTTTGTAGATCAACACTGAAGACCTTTTTTGGGAGAGCAATCCATGGGAAAACGCAACAGCCAATTGTTTTGTGGGTTGCAGATTACACAGGGTGCACTCCCCGCAAAATGGTATGTTTGTTGTTATGCTTTTCGAAAAACGTAACGGAAACTTGCAGTTTTAACAAGTAGTTCATAAAAACCAGCTTAAAATTGGATCAGTAAAACTCCAAAATAAAAAGAAGAGTTATACAATTGTTTAATCTCAGGTAACCGAAAAATATTTCTAACGTTAATTAAAGAACAAAGTTATGTTGAGAACCGCTTGGTAGATGCCAGCAGACTATCGAAATGCACTGTGCAATTCTACCTTAAGCATTGCAACCAGGCAGATGAAATATCGTAACGGTTATGGCCCCTTTGCCACAAGTTAAAAATCTCGATCTTGACCTTTTGGCTTCCAAAAACAGAATTTTCTGCACTGCCATTGCGTGCTTGCAATCCGAAGGGGAAAAGTCGAAGCTGAAAACCTGCTAGAAAACATTCAGCCGTTTACTAACGCTTTGGTATGCTGAAAAGCACAACCAATCATAGCCTACAGCATTACACTAAATGCTAGAGTAGGTAGATTATTATCAGCATTTAATGTACAATGCAAACATCTTTACTACGAGTAACAATTCAATCCCTATTTCGACTTGAAGTACTGTCGGCCAAATACCAATAAACATCAACTGAACAATTTGGGTTCCTTTTTTCCGCGGATTTAAGTGCAGTGCCTATGCATCAGAAAGGGTTTTTTTTTCCTTGACAACGAAACCAGAATGCTGTGTTTGAGGTAAACTTAATACCCATGATGCCCTATTTTTCCAATGGTGACTGTATGTTTGGCTGCGTCAAACTGAAAACGTGTCTTCTAATTCGAGCCGAGCAATATTTAAAACAGAGGTTCATCACGCGCTTTGTTCATGAACAATAAGATTCACTTCAAGTTTTTAGTTCACGACTGCGATTCAAACCTCGTTAACTGATTCAACAAAGGATTAAAAGTACATTTACCTCGACAGTTGGAACCGATCCGAAAAAATCCGATTTCACACGAAGGCACACATCTGCCAAGTTGCAAAAGCATCCCAGAATTGCAGGAAGTGCATGCGGAAGGAGAATTCCCTAACGTGCAACCCGAACAGGTGGAGTGGCATGCTAAAAAATATTTTGAAAATAGCAAGGGGTTGTAACTGTTTGTAGCAGTGACAAGTAATTGCATGAAACTTAATTTTAAACAAGATGCGGGCTGGATCGCGTTAACAGAAAACATTGGAAAAACTTCACGTCAAAGATCGCCAATCAGCAAAGTCATCTTAAAATTTATACCGTTCTAAACTTTAAATAGCGTTTTCACAATAGCGTACTTGAGAGGCCAGGCTGCAAACGTCCCACTGCTCTTTAAAAAAGAGAACTTGAAACGAGAGCGAGACGACAACAGATGCGTCAAAACTTTTCGAAGTCAGGTCCCACAAGTCAATCTTGAGTATACGAAGCAAAGTTTGTAAATACGCTGATCGGCTTATTTAGCTAAACGCCAAGCAGAGAACTCGAGAATGTGTCTTTACACTGACGACGATTGCCGATCAAGTTATAGCTTTGAGCTCCTAATTAGCTCTGAGGTGTGTTGTCCAAACTGTCGAGAGGTTTTTTTGGTAAATAAATAAAAACTGAGACGCGTTTCTTAATCGCTTCCTTCGTCGATGAGTCACGCCTTAAACTTACCATGAACTGCATTAATAATAAAAAAGAGAGCCACTCATTTTATAACTGTTGGTTTACCAGCTTTACGCCACGCCAGTACGATATTAGCGTTTATGTCCGACACGGCTGTTAAGATATTTGATTGCTATCTTAAACAAGATCTAAGCTCGAGAGTTCTACAGCAAAAGACGCAAGGAAATCAACATTACGACAGTAATAACCATAATGTTAACAATACAATTAAAGTGATCTTTTAAGTAAAGCTTGCCAAAAATGCTTTGAAAATGACTTCATGCGAATTATGCCAAAAACTATGATGTCATCCACTGACCTCGACAAAGTTTTCCGTCTTCATAAAAGCCAATTCTACAACGCCTCACGCACTTGCCGTTTTGGAGGAAGCGGTCGGGCGGGCAGGACAGGCAGTGTCCATAACCAGGAGCAGAACAAGTGAGGCAGTCCGAGTGGCAAGCCACTGGTTGACAGTCTGGACAGCATTCTCCTACAAAAGTTAAAAGGTTGGGCACGCGAATCAACTACGCAACAAAAAACAATAAAAATCGCAAAACGCAAGTATCGCAAATAATGAAAAATCTGCAGACAGTGACACTGTTTTGACCTATCAGATCTCTTTATAGTAGTTTGTGACAGAAACGTAGCTATAAACTTTAAATAAACCTAGCTGATAGGTCGAAACGGTGTCACTGCAAGCAGTTCGCTCAAAGTGTATCACTGGCCTCTTGTATTGCTTTCATAGAGAACCTCTTTTGTAGCAATATTTCCAGCAAGTAGTTAAAATAGTAGCAACAAAACAAAGCACTTTGAAATCGCGAAGCCCGTGCTACTGTTGACTGCGCCACATAGATTAACGTCCACACAGCCTATTCTGCATTGCTAGAGGACAGGAAAGACAAATGAATAGCTTTATCGCCGATTTAAGTCTGAAGCAAAATAAAGCGGAGAACCCCGACGTGCTGCTCTTCATCAGCAACAACAAACCCACTTTTACGAAAAGCATTCCGTTCTCATCGCATTTACTTTTACCCACAACATTACATGAAGAATCTACCAAGCAAGTTCACACCAAAACTTTAGTCGTGTATAATTCAATCATATTGTTTATAAAAGCTGACTTTGGGGTTTTTATCAACGCGGCCAACAACGCATTGTTAGCACACCACTACGTCTTAATCTTTTGTTGGAATGTTATAATTAGCACTTGTAGCTGAAACCATTCCAAAACTAACTTTAAACAAAAACAAAACATTATGTTGCATTTCCGTCATGTAGTTTCAAGTTCACTATATTTGTTTTCTCAGGCTACAAGAAAATTTTTTCGGTTTTACATATTGCGGAACGATTCGCGATAAAACCCGCTTCGAAGTAACCAATCGTTCGGCTGCAGTGCATTTCAATTATGATCGCTGCAACGCAATTGGAACGTAGCAGTAAAGTGCCTCTTTCAAAGACAATATCAACATGCCGTCGTTAAAGCCGAACTTCATGGCAGTAGTTTTAGTTTGATGCAAAGAAATGTACTGTGCTTTGCATGCAGCAACGAAATTCTTCGTAAAGCTCCTGGAATTGCTGAGCCATAAACTACAATCTCAGACAATTTATATTTAAATTTTCGCTCTGTGATATCAAAATGTGCATTTTTAAAGTGAAATAGCACCATTTACCAAATGCCTGTAAAGCGAAACAACATTTCAGAGATGTGTTGTCAGACATTCTTCACAGGATAATCTCACAGATACAAGTTAGTTTGGTTTCTAAGCATAAATAGGTTTCAAATTAAACTTAAAACAAAATAGCAAATGCCTGTCGCAAAAAAATACGTTATAACTGGTCAGAAATCGTAATTGAAGATCAAGGGTGTCGGCAGTCGAAGGGGGCAACGCCCCCGGCAATTAAAAACATTAAAATAACCAACGAAAAACGCGCTTACACGGAAAGTAACTTCATAAAATGGAAAACAAATTATAATAGCCTATATTGTTATGCCCCCCTCTAAAATGTCTCTGCCGACACCCAAGTTGAAGATCACAGTTTGTAAGAAAAAATGGTTTTAAATCAAATGTATAGACATTCTTTTTTCAAAATAACCGCAAAAATAAAATCTACGTTATGGCGGCTTACCTGGTATGCTCACCGGTACAGTACGAGGGGGACATATTGGACAGTCGGCTGTAAAGCACTGGACAGTTCCGTTTGAGCACTCACACGTCTTGCACAGTCCACCTTTCCAAACGTCGCCGTTGCGATATTCGAACCCGGCATGATGACATGATGACGTAACTGGTACGCACTCCGGACAGCACGCGTGGTGTACGAGCTTTTCGTTCTGTTTGAAACATGCGGCCGGTTAGTTAGGATGTAAAGCAATGCAGTATCACGCTATTTTCTACTGTTAATAGGGGATTCGATGCTGTAGTTCTGGTTGTTGCGTTTAACTCTACTCTTCCATGGGATGGAGGCATGATACGAAACGGTTCTCAAAGTTTATACGGTAAACCTAGTCGAGATTAAACTAGGGGGAAGCGGTAGTCCCTTTTGAACCAGTCGTGAATGCAAAATGCACAACTGGTAGCCCCACGGCCAACAGAGCGGACTGCCAGTGGCGGGGGCTCCATAGTTGCTTCTTGCAACATAATGGGTGAGCAGATTCGTAATTCTAACTTGGTAAAAACCCTAGATTTTACGTTACTGATGCGGTGTACGTCAACCACAACCACCAGCATTTAAACCAGGGACGCTTCTTTAAGAGCTAAGGCTTGGTTTTGAACCCCAAACCTTGTGCAAAAACTCTTCTACCGCGTCGCAGTGGATTGAGGGAGTAAAACACCCACTAAATCGATTACTTGCTTACCAATTTGCACACAACGGGGGAACACTGTACAATGGAGGACCTCACGTTGCCATGGCTACATATTGCAACTTCACATTTCGTTATGTTCCACAAATCTCCGTGGTAGTATCGACGACCTTGGTATTCGCACTGGCCTGAAAAGAAAGATAAAGCTGAAACAAAAACAGGCTAAATGTTTAATAGTTTGGAAAGTTATGGCAAATTATTGAACTAGTCCCGTTCTGAAATACTGTTCAATGCTCAGTTTAATTAGGCCAGTTCAATAAATCTCATACGCATCAGCCTAGTTTGCAGTAATAGTAATGTTGCGAGATTCCTTCAGTCGTATAAGTCTAAGCGGGGCCAAACAGCTCCGGAAACCGAGCAGCTCAAGGTCTGAGCGGGAGAGTTGCAAATACTGCATCAAGTTAATCAATGTACCATGAGTTGAAACGCATTCGGGACAGCAACTATCTTCTCTTGTTTCGATTCGCTCTCCTGCAGGACAGCCCACATCCAGCTGTGAGGCTGTGCTGTTACAGTAATGATGTTTACAAGTAACTTCTCCTGAGCGACAAATGCAATGCCGACAAGTACCATCCTTAAACTGTTCTCCTGAAGCGTATTCGCGACCCTACAAAAACATTATTAAAGAAATGAATGACTTAATTATGAAACCAACGAACCAACCGAAAACAACCCATGTTTTTGGACACGTTTCAACTTTAACTTAAGTCATTTCCAATCTGTAGTGGATGTGGTTTCAGTTGATCTGTTGAATTGCTAAAACTATACTTATTACGAATTGAAATGAATTAAGTTGAGATTGAAACGGCAAGAACATATTTTGTTTTCTGTTGGCTCTAAGTTTGTTACTGAATTGTTCGAAGGATCTACCTTTAACGCTCCACAGAAAAAAATGCTAATCGGCATCCGGTAGAGTTCTAGCAGTTTCTACCTGCATTGCACGCGTACTCTTTTTAAATAGATCCGTTTAATACAAATATTACTTAACTGAATGTAATGCCTACATTTGCAAACACGTTGATAGAGTAACTTATTTCTAACCGAATGAAAACCAAACCAACTTATGCATTATATTGCGATATATATATGGAAGCCCTACGTCCTTTTCTTGTTTACACACCTGATTGACGAACGGCTTATAAACAAACTGCACGCAATAGAAAATAAAAGTCCTTCAAGCTAAAACTACAATGTTATTCGTAAGCCACATAGCTAGCGAAAAGATCAGACCGCACTCACAAATTTTCGGTTCAAAATTGGCACTGGTCATTTATTCGTTTGTGAGTATGAGTCCATGCTGTTTACAAGTCTTTAATTAAACTGGACCACAGCAACCTGTGGACTGCCAAGCCTCACCAGCGAACTTGCTGCCTTTTTCTCCACACTATCTCTTGCGTGCTGAACGTGAAGTAGGAAAGCTGTGAATACCATTTTACAAGTCTTTGATATCACTCGAGCTGGGAATTCAACCCTTATCTACCGAATGCGAAGTGGACGCTCTAACCACTACATCATTGGCACTGATGTTGCTCGAGTAAAATCTTATGCGAGTGATTTCTTTTGTTGAGGAGAAAAGTAGTACCATTTTAAACAAAAGACAGATCCAATGATTTCCACGTAAACGAGATATTACTGTGAAAAAAGGTGTTTCGGCAGAGTTAATAGGACCAACTCATTTGCCGACGCATTAAGCTTAATTTGTCCACTACCTTATAAATGCAGGACCTTCCTTCACAGGTAGGACAGCATCTTCCTTTCAGAACAACAGCCTCTTCGTTATGCAGACACACTATGTTTTCGCAATGAGCAACACTGCGTATCAGTTCACCTGGAAAGTAGTAAAGCATTTATGCAGAGATACAATCAGATTTCTCACACAAAAGTTTAAATCTAATCTTTGGTGAGTACATGCCTTATAAAGATAAAAAAAGAGGAATAAAGCCAATATTTTCATAAATACGTAAAAGCAATTCAATTGATTTTAGATTAACTAGTAATGTCAAATGACTTATTACCGCCAATAGCGTCTACAGCATTTACCTTAAGTATTACTTGTGTGCCATATTAACCACGCATTTTAGTTTTGTTGTGACAAAACTCACCATCTGCACAAGTAGCCCGTTCGCATAGTGAGGGATTCCATGTTTCACCATCTCTGTAGGTCTGTCCGCCGCTATGGCATGAATCTGAAAATAGGTTACATTTGCATTCATTACAATAAGCTTACGGAGTCAGCCTGTTTAAAGGCCAGTTTACGTAGAAATGATCATATCTGCCAACGCAAATTAGTTCGTCGATTTAACAGGCAATATATATGTAGCAAAATATCTCACTGAAACAGTGAGGTGATCAAAAACGCTGGCTGCCTATAATGGTGAAAATATTTGACAAAGCAGCAAAATAAATTTTATAATAAATTGACGGGCATTCCTGCCGGGCAAGGCCAGCAAAGCCGACTGGTAATACAAATGGTCCTTGCAGTTCTGCTATTTGGCTTAGGCTTGGAGTCGCAAAGCTAACAAAATCATGCTTATAAACGTTTGCTTATTTTCTAAATAGATTTAGTGAGGTCACCTTCAGTACTGACGCACTTCGGACAGCAGTGACCGGGAACGTGACGTAACGTTTCCCCGTAACCACACTGCGGCCGTTCGCATCGCTTTAATGAACACACAATGGCGCCATTGTCACATCTGCACTGCGTACAATTGTCGGCCTCCCATTCCGTATCATGCTGAAAGAGATAATATATAAAGCTACCAGTATGTTATTTCCATCTGGTAAGGGTTCTAAGCTGTAATTGAACTGTACGTAGAGTGGCCTCCACACACACTGCATAAGGGCCGAGAGTTTTAAAAATACTACGTTTAGGGGGCAACTGCTATTAAGTATTCCAATGGGGGCCCGATCAAATTGTGTCTCAACAGGAGAGAGAGTTCGGTTACATACTTGCAATGGATTTCCAAGTTCTGGCCACGCTGCTATCCACTTGATTTCCACAGTGATCCAGAAAAAATTAGCAACCAAGCCTTTATTTCCGGATGTTTTTCTGACAAATGCCAACGGGGATTTTGAAATTTAAATTATCTGTCCTACACCTCAAAACGCTTTCAAAGGTAGCCGACGCATTAAAAAATACTAGAGAGGGGGAATTTTGTTACATAATCAAGTGCTTCACTTGGTGATAGTCGATGCCATTATCTGATAAATCTTACTTTTCAAATCAAAACTCCATACTTTCTGTTGATTGATGTTGCTGCTGTGATAGTAAAACTATTGAAATGACCAGCAATCATCATTTCAGCAAGAGAAGTTTTCAAACACAAACTTATTTCCGTTATTACTGTCTCTTGTAATAAAGATGCATCGTTTGAATTGCAAAAAAAATTTAAAGGAGAAAAAACCTCAGAACAAAAGCACTTAGCTGATACCAGGCTACAGCCTTAGTATTCTGGTGACCAAGCGTATAACGCTGCAATTAATATAGCAGGTCTTTGTCACCTCCAACTGCATGGACCATTTGATCCATTAATTTGGTTTTTGTATTTTTAACTGTCATTAATCTACAAATACTGAGAATCAAGTGGTGCACGTAGGTCAGACTAGTCTCAATGAAGCACGGAGCGAGACCACCGAGGTCTAAGGCCATATCAAAACTCGTTTATAGGAAATGACCTGATGGAAGAAAGTTACTAGAAGCTGCCATAGTGTACTTGGGAGGTAGTGATGAGTTGTCTGACAACGAGTCCTTCGATATAAGAACAGTGCAACAGTAAAAATAGTAGGTTACACCTTATTTTAAGAAGGGTTTAAGCCTCCTCCTAATGACAGCCATGTCGCCTATTTCATATTCACTTTCACAGCCTATAGTGCCCACTATCTTACCGCTAAAACTTTTCCATTTGAAACACAGTGATTTTTCCGGCTATTTGTACACACGGGGCAACATCTGTTTGAAGGGATTGCCATCGCCTGCCCCTAAACAAAACAAATGAAATTAACGTAGGTTGTACGTAGCGACGTCACGTTCAAGTAACGGCAAGCGTGTTCCCACGCTTTTCGATAACATTTCTTCCCAATCTGTCGTCAAATATTGTCCATTGAAACGGTCTGCTATCTTTTGGCTTTTTATCCGACATATTTTGCCATTTAATATCGTTCAAATTGTACTTGTTCTAATTTATAGGCTCTGTGCTTTGACAATGAGAGCACGCCCCTAGGTTAAACAACCTAAAATGGGCAGTTGGCTTCCATGTACCTAAATCAAAGTCCAGATAAAAAGTACAAAATCTACGTGTTTACGAAACGTGAAAATTCTGGAATCAGATAGCAGATGATATCATTTCATTTGATTCAATAATTTACGTGTACACACCCAAAACACGAAACTCAAATAGCATAAAATTCAATTTGGGTGCCAATCATTTAGAAAACAAATTCAAAGGCAAAGTTCAATTTAAAAAAAACGAAAAAAATTGCTATTTTTACACAAGAGTTGGCCAGTGTCAAACATACTTGAGCAGTATTACATTGTGGATCTTTGCATTTGACTGAATTGCATGTGGTAATACCATCACTGCAATAGCATGTTGTACAGGCATTTCGTCTCCACGATGTGTTGTTCTAAAAAGAAGGTCAGCTATTTTAAAACTGTTTCTGTTCATTGACAAGCTGCTTCGCCCTCAACCATACGTAGATGCCCTGAACCATAAGCAAAGCAAAAATAAAGTTGTCTGTAGCTCAGCGAAAACTGCCGACAGATTTTCAAACAATAACTCATAAGCTAGTGGGATAATACGTTTATCTCTTGAAAAAAACCTATTACTCAGGTTTTAAAGAGTGATTCAAAGTAGGTATCCGTAAAATCTTTTTTGGCTATTGGCTCGATGAAATGCAAACAATTTAGCAAAAATGTTGCAAATGCAAAAGTTTATCTTAAAATATTTAGAATGTCTTACAATCCTGCTTAAAAACTAGCAGCATACTCGGTAACACAAAGTAATCACCAGCACTGGGGTGTCACGCCAAGAAGCCCAAAAAATACACGGCCAGGTTCCTGGTTGCCATGTTGTGCAAGTAAAATCGATGAACAATAAGCACCTAAAAATGTGCATGAAAGAATTCATCGCACACCTTGTGATAACTTATTTATCAGCGCACGTATGAACCAATTTAACATTTATTACTGCTATTATAAACGCAAAAAATTGTCAGTTTAGCGACTTTGAATTAGAAAAATGTTTTGCTTGGGTCACCTAAAACCTCAATAACCTTCAAGAAAGCAAATTTGAGGCTAAGCAAGGTGCTTCTGCTACTGTTGAGTATTTATAAATACGTCAAAATGACTTGTTGTTCTGTCTCATCATTTTACACTACATTGACCTTGAATAAAATAGCGTGTGTAGTTGGAGTCCCGGCTGTGACCCCTGGGGCACTCTTTAAAATTTTCAAATTGTGATTGGCACGAATACATAAGGCCCAGCTTTAACCTAATTACACAACTCAATATTTACACATCCTACTAATTTCGAGATAATTCTTAACATCTTCAATGATAGCATTGTCTCAAATCACGCCTTTCATATTGATTCAAGCGAATCTCATCGCGAGTAGATAGGGCTGCTGTTTCTACCAACAGTTTAATCTCAAAAGCCAGATTTCTATTGTACTTTATTTTATTCTTTGGCCTTTCCCAGGATATCTGTAATAGTCATGATCGACAATCGATTGTTGAGCACGCACATGTCAATGAGAAGACAATATCAATAACAAGACATTTAACAGAAGAAAATGTATCATGCGAATCGACACAGGGTCCACGAAACAACAAAAGACATTGTTTAATTTCTGCCAATAGTGCTGCTAAAAGAGAAAGTTGATAAGACCTTTTACATGCTGTTGTTTGTCACTCTTTCGCTTTCGTGACAGAAATAAAAACAATAAAGAAGCATAAATCGACGATCTGCGATGTCCAAACTGGTCTCCGGCACAGCATTAATGATAAAACTTGACTCAAAAAAAATCCAAAACAGAACTCTTTTGAACCAGTACTAGGATCAAACATAGAGCTAAATAAAGTCATTACAAAGATTAACACTATATAAGGCCAGCGGTAGCGCGAAAGCTAAATTTACGTAGTAGTTATTTCAAAAACATTTTAAACACTCACAAAAGTCACAACTAATTTTTATGCGCCTCATTCAAATAGTAATAAAAAACGTTATTACAAATTCGCTATCTCTAATAGCTTTAATTAGCTCGTAGGTTAAATAATATTGATTAAAACATAGTGTAAACACCATGTATCACTATTTTAGACAATATGTTTCCAGAAAACGATAAAACTGTAATATATTACAAAGATAGAGTACAATGACTTTACTAAAACTTACACCGATAAGCAGAAGTAAGTAATGAGGCATGCTGAAACAAACATTTTGGTTTCCATTTTGACACCTATATGCCTTTGTAGAGGTAAAAGTGACACCTCTGCGGGATAGTAAGCGGTGACCCCGAATCTAAAGGTCAACAATTTAAAAATGACTATCACTGTGAAGCTCCTGAAATTAAAAACACAAAAAGAGAATGCCAGCTTTCCAGAGTGATCAAACAGTAGATTACTTTACAAAATGGCCTTGAAATTCTGGTCATTTGCATAAAATTCTTTGTGATTTATCAACTTCGTTGAAGTTGTAAACAGCTGATACTAAGTGATCCTATCAGAACCTTCAACAAGTTGTTTGCTTTAGGTAACTTGTTCAATGGTTATTCGTTTAACTTAATTAGGTATTATTCAGTCGTGACCAAAACACTTGAAAGTCCGATTGGCTATGCACATCTTACATACCTGTGTTGACACAGCTGAATATAAAAAGATGTGTTCGAGCCAAACAAGGTTCGCCTACTACTGATCTGGACAACTGGACATACTATATTTCAACACAGACGTGATAAAAGTTGAAAAATCTGTTCTGAGATAACATGCGAAACCACCACCAACAACCATGGAAAAAAGGCTCATAGGTGACTAGACTGCAGTGTAGAACATGGGTAAACGACAATATTCAGAGCGATACCATGCATTTGACGTTTTTCTTTGTTTACAGGTTAAAAACCCCCTACAATCGTATAGCATCTGCTGCCGAAAAAGATAAAAAATGTAGACTATTTAAGAGAGTGAACACGAGACTACAAAAAAGACGACTAATCCTATGCATCAGACTCTTCTTACACAAACAACTGATTTTCCTAAACAAACCCTTCTTGCGCAGATAAAACTTGCAATGTCAATAGATGCCAAGATAGATATGTAATTGCATAATGTCACAGTACAATAGAGCAAATGCTTTTCAAAGATCAAAGGTGTTAGCCTTACTCTGAGCAGCGTGGAATGGAGTTCAGGTTTTCAAATATTGGTTTTCCGTTATATCAAATATATTTAAAAACAGGAAGTTTCTAATCCGCAAAATAGCAAAGGAATGGCAAGGGATTAGGCTGTAGTAAGTGCTAATCATACCCAAAACACGTCAACAAGTTGTCTCTTGAAATATGATTTAGCACCAAAAATGCTTTTTGCCAGAATTCCTAAAAACTTACCGAAACACGTGCTTCCTTTCTCTTATTGCAGTTAGGTACGTCCTTGATAAGGCAAAACAATCACAATTTTACGTAACACTAAAGTGGCTAGGGACAAATTTAGAAAAACATTTTCCTTCCAAGGCAAAATTTCAATCACAACCAAACCTAAGAGTTGCGATTAATTTGTGCTATGGTTAAAACAAAGATTTATTACCTTACTCAAGCAGATCACAACTGCAATTGATACCAACTATATGAAGACAAAACATACTCGAAATGAGTCATGTGGGAGCAAAATATGCATCTGCTTATCAAACCGAACATCACGGATTTTGGTGTGTTCATGAAGAGGGATTATCCTTGGTTTGTCTTCTTTTAATCTATCGCCTTTAGAATAATAAGTCAGCGTCCTCTCATCGTTTAAAGGCCCTCCAACAAGCAGCTGCTTTATTACTCACTCCATTGTTTGAACAAGAAAACTAAAAATTAGTGTAAAATCTGTTGGCAGCCCATTGCCCAATTAATTGCGTAGAATGTCCAAGGCAACTTAAACAGAAAAAAACAAGCCAGATTTTAGCCTTGAAAGCGAAACGTGTAAAATGGTAACGGGAAACAAAAGTTAAAGCTTTGACGAAAGTATTTCTTGAAGGCTTAGGCACTGTTACGTACAATTTGAAAATGACTTTCGCGAACAGTTGCTCGTGGTATCGTATTTCGTTAAAATCAGTCTTTTCAAAGACCATTAAGACGTTACCTTGAGTCATTACATAAGATAAAATGGACCTTTCTAAGTAATGACTGCTTAGAGTCGAAAACGATTCTTAACAAGGTAGCTACGACGGTTTTTTCAAGCTTAGTCTTTAATCCAACGAGGGAAAAACAGCTTTGAGGAGGCCAAGACAATTACACAAACAGCAAGTTTGGCATCCGGTAGTACATTCTGAAACCTTTTCAACATCACAGAAACAACTAAAGTGTTCTTTACAACTCAAGTTCGTGATTAATCTCATTGCAATTTTTAAATTTTTGTAGGAAAGAAAAACGGTACTGCGAGAGTACAAGGACTTGCGTTTACGACACTACGTCAAACGCCAGACATATTTACATATTTATGGATGTTCAATCAGTGCTCTTGTGACCGGAATAACGCATTAAGTTGAATAGTGGAATGTTGATTGTGCTTAAACACGCGGTTAAGCACCATTCACTGTATTACTCAACCGGGCTCCCATTGCCAAATGGTGATCCAAACCAAAATGCTTTACTTACATACTTGTTTGCTTTAGATGGACCAAAAAGTCAATCATTTAGCAAAGAAATGTTGAACACAGGCTGTTTATTTAACAATCTAAAACAAATGCATAATAACGTTCCCGATTAAGTATTACCAAACTTCTCACGCTCTATAAACACCAACGCTAGGTCATTCTTAAAAGTAATAGTAAAAGTAAAAATTCCTATCATATTTAATATCCATCCTTTTTCGTACGAGATCGACATAAAGAGGAAACTTTCTCTAAATTTATTTATACTTGTACTTAGTACAAAGCTACGCATGCTGGGTAAGGGCTCGCATATATTTACGATGGAGCCGAGCCAATAGCTAAAACAATTCCGGTAGAATTCAAACCTAGAGCATCGGCTTGCCGATTACACCCATTGTTTGGTGGTACTATAGCGTGAGGTCTACCGCACTATAGCATGAGATCTACCTCGGGTTACTAATATAGCATAAGGTCTACCCCTCAATTATCTATCCCTCACCTCTCTATTGCTACACTATAGCTACACACTTACTACTATAGCTACAATAATTCCAAACACCACACATACATTCCACCCACAAAGGTAAATTTATTCTAGCTATACACACTTCGCACATCTTCTAAGAATGACACAAATAAATTATTGGTTAGGGTTAGGGCAGTGGTTCCAACCCTAACCAAAACCAAAACCTCACACGGTTTGCACCTCGGTAGGTGCGAGTCAAGCGGTAGACCTCACTTTGCATCTCGGTAGGTGAATTATGTCGGTAGACTTCACGCTATAGTAGCACCATACTTTTGCTCGCTATCAAGAACGTGGATTTGAATCGCACTGAAATCTTTAGCTTTTTGCACTATTCCGTAAGTATGGGTGACCTACCAATAGAAGTGTCAATACGCAGTACGTTTATAGTATGAATGAATTAGTTTTGAAAGGCAAAACATCTATCGAGTTGAGTATTCCTCGAGGCTTCGGCGCATAAAAGTGCAATTCAACAAACAGCTTTCCTCTAAATTTTTTATGAGCCATCCTATAACCGGGTGCTTACACGAAGACGTGGGATAGCATACATTAATAAAAAAAGTGAAGAAAAAATAAGTGCGTGGCCAAGTGTGTATGTATATTTAGCATGTCTCCGAACTGCACGTCAACTTTTAGCGACATCCATAAACAAATATTGCGTGTTCAAAAGCGTGTCGCAATTTGCACATCGTTTTGATTTAACGAGTTTTTTTATGGAGAATTGGAGATGGCAGTTTACACAAACACCTTCACAATATTTTTAGCAGCAGAAGCGTCAGCGCCTTAAAAACTATAATTTACCCCTCGCTCTTTCCGCATTTGGTATCAAACTGAAACGGTGTAACTATATAATCAAAAGCTGTTATCAATTCGTTTCCAGTTTAATTGCACGTCAGAGCCCTGAGACTTTGCACGCATCGTGCGCCACTAATACAAACAAGATACGTTTGCAAAAAAAAGGTGTATCTGCAGAAATGAAGTCCCAGAAATATATAGCCATATTCATTACTCATATATTATAAATACCAGTGAACATGCAGCCCAAATTGTGAAGGACTGATGACAGTTTAGCCTAACGATAAGTATGGTTTTGCAGCAATGCTCTTAAACAGGGTTGCGCGACCAGCGGTCTGTGACGAGAAATTTTTGTGGCCTGTGGAAGAAGTTTGAAAGTTTTGGCGAAACATTGACCGCCAAAAGAAAAAAAAGATCATCGCTGACCAATTTGGAAAGTTGTGGCCCATTTACAGCTGCGAAAACGGTGATCTCCCAAAAAAAGACCTTCACTGCCGCATCCCGTGAATACTGTCACTAATCACTGCTGGTGAGCTTAATTGGATACCAACTTCAACTGGCACGCGGGGTTTTCAAAAGGTAAGAAATCGGCCTGTCTGCAAAAAAATGTTGCACACTTACACCTACTCTTACACTTCATTCGCTGCAAACGTATGACTTAATAAGAGCCCTGGAAATTGAACATGAAAATTAACCCTTTTTACTACATATTGAAATAAGCTCTGTTAATGGTATAGCTTCGTTTTTACAGCTGCAATTGGAAGGCATTGTACTTTGAATTTTACCGTTTGAGTATTTTAATTATTAATGCTTTGACAATATTATTTGTGAAGTCTTACTGTCAATCATTGTCGATCATGGCAAAGGTGCGAAAATTTATTTATAGCACAATGGAAAAGAATTCAAAACCGGAGTAGTTTAGAAATGTGAACATATTCCGTGACAAGCCCACTTTAACCAGACGTAGCATTAAGATTGCTTAATACAGAAGAATAAATATATGTTGCTGGCATGAACAATTGATTGCTAAGACACACAAACCCTTCATAAAAGACGACACTGTAACTGGCGAGCAGACTCTGTAAAAAGAACTCATCGCATTAAAATTAAACATAATCGGGAAAACATTTCCGGTTTCCGGTTAAAGAATTGAAGTCTTTGTCAAGTGAGTAAAAGAGCCGCATTTTTCAACTTTCGTTGACTTTTAGATTACAAATATTTTGAAACATTTTGGCAAAATCAGCGATTTTTGTGGTTAGGCAAGGACTAACCAAATTTGAACTAAAATCAAAGGTCTAACACTGTTTGAAGTTCTGACTAAAAAGTCTAAGTAAAGTAATGTTTGTGACGTAAGAGTATTTGAGTAATCAACTTCCTATTATCACGCTTTCAAATCGTATCAAACATTAAAAAAGCTGTAATCCAGCAAAACCACTGCGTAAATGATTGATATACCGGTAGTAGCCAACAACTTTTCGCAAAGAAAAAACCTGATTATGACGTAAGAAAATTCTCATTACTCGAATTTTTCCCAGATATCTAAATTAGCGTTTCCAAACCAGAGAGTTTGCCGGGAAGTCTTTTCGGGAAAGCAGCATTTTGAATTGTTAGTTTTCCAGTAGTTCACAAAAACGCTTCTTGAAAATTAATAAATTCACAATAATTTTTTATCGATTTGATCAATTTTCCTGGTAGCTAATATTTCATTCTTGCCTCCAATCTAAATTTTTTTCGTTTTGCCGCAATATTTCATAGTAGTGGTAGTCAATCAACATCAGCAAAAGTGGGTCGCGAGTTGGAAAAAGTTTAGGAGACACTGCTGTAAACAACTTCGCTAATATTGTTGTAGACTTCATCACAAAGAGCTTCCAAAATAACTAAGACGTTTCAAGGAAGCTGCTATATTTATAAATTAGGACAATACAAGTAGTGTCCACGAAGACCAATAAAATGACCTATCGCTTTGCAAATACTTGTGCTCTAGCCGCAAGTCCATCTAGCACCGTCTGTAAGCAAGACTTCATCAAACAAGATCCTAACAGCCTCCTGTATAAATAAAATTACTCGGTCTCTAGCAAAAACAAGACTTCGTTAAGGGATAGAATCATATCAAAAACGTATATAGTAAACTTCCCAAAACGTTTTGCCGATTTTTTCTGTTGATAGGAATTTAATGTTTGTCTATATTCACTGATAGCAAGATGCCGTGGTACAACAACAATCTTCTCCTTGCTGTTGCAAATAATAAATTTCGGATAGGGGGGAACTTTTCTTCCAGGTTTTAAGGAACCAAACAAAAATCCAAAATAATGCTTTATTAAACATAATCAAATTAACATAACAATAATTAACATAAACAAATCCACCGAAGCTTTTCGTCCCCTCACGGGGACTTCATCAGGGCTAAATAAAAGAAAAGAGAACAAACTTTTACTCTTAAATTTAATATGGTATTAAGATACTAGTCATTGATAATTCAGTTAGTAACGTTTTAGCACTGTACCGCTCAATGGAACACCTGTAAGAGCGACTTGGCTCCTTGTGAATAACCAAGTTTTATGTTAAGGGATGGCTTAAGGCGTTTGATTAGAAACGCTTCCATTAGTTCGGTTTCAGTGCTGAAACGGCACTTTTTCAGTAATGTAAAGTTTTGCTCTGCTGGTATTGTTTCTCTGCAGGCTTTGCACTGATCACGATGGGATTTGATAGCGGAGTTAGATGAGCTTAAGTTATTGGAAAGATGGTTTTCAATTCTGACGAATAGTTGTCTAGTCGTCATACCGATGTATGACGTGTTCTTATCCCAAGAACAAGTATATTTATAGACGACATTCGAACAGAAAAGAGCGGGTAAAGGAAATTTAAGGTTAAAATAAGAGATTATTTTAAAAGTTTGATAAGCTACTTTTATATCAGTGCTCAGTCTGTCACGAAACAATGCAGCAAGGCGTTTACTAAATTTGATAGACGGGGTACCAATATATGGGAGGGTTAAATAAGGACTTAAGTTGGGGGTATTATTGGAAAAATCCGTAGGGGATTGTTGGTTCTGGTTTTTGAATTTAATCTTAAATTTTTCAATTACATTTAGGATGAAAGGTGTTGGGTACCCGTTCTGTTTAAATAAAGAGATGATACGGGTAATTTCGGCGGCAAAACTTTACATTACTGAAAAAGTGCCGTTTCAGCACTGAAACCGAACTAATGGAAGCGTTTCTAATCAAACGCCTTAAGCCATCCCTTAACATAAAACTTGGTTATTCACAAGGAGCCAAGTCGCTCTTACAGGTGTTCCATTGAGCGGTACAGTGCTAAAACGTTACTAACTGAATTATCAATGACTAGTATCTTAATACCATATTAAATTTAAGAGTAAAAGTTTGTTCTCTTTTCTTTTATTTAGCCCTGATGAAGTCCCCGTGAGGGGACGAAAAGCTTCGGTGGATTTGTTTATGTTAATTATTGTTATGTTAATTTGATTATGTTTAATAAAGCATTATTTTGGATTTTTGTTTGGTTCCTTAAAACCTGTTGCAAATAAAGAGGATAGCTTTGAGGCTTAATCAAAATCCAATTTCAAAAACCCGGTTCTTTCCATTGACCTCGATCCAAATGAGCGAACTCGCGCGTGATTAAAAGCCAGATTGTTTGCAAAATGCTACAAAATTACTTTTCTGACTACAGTTTTGTGTTCGCAAATCTAGGCTTTGAGAAATGGACTATAGTGCTCAGTCGCGCGAAACTTGGTTTCAAAGAGATAAATGAGGTGCTGATGAAACAGTAACGCTTGTTGAAAGCCAGCTTAAAAGATTTAAAATAAAAGCCGGTAAGTAAACTGCAAGTCTTTTTTAGCAAGGAGCTCTATGCTTAGATTACGTGTGATAAATAGCAGTAACCCAAGAGAAACGATCTATTGCTAGACCTGAATGGGAAAATGAACGCACTGGCTAGCGCAATGAGATCGATTGCATCTTGTACGAACTCGTCCAGTTGCCACCAAGACAGACATTGTGTTCAAATTAACGGAGAAATTCAATGTGAGGTGAAATCCTTTCATTAGAATGTAGATTATTACATGTAATTCAGTGGTCAGTAGGTAGCTCTTTCTTTAACCCACGTTAAAGCGTGATGGCGCCTTGCAAGCTGCAACTCGATATGGCTGATGGGAGAGCTTTTGGCTGGACTTTAGCGAACGGTCAGTGGGTTAAATAGCAATCGGGCGTGGCGCTTGCAAAAGTTTGTAAACAAGCTGCCACTATGACCTTCATACCCTAAAAGGTGATTTAGTGAAGTGACAATTGACAGTGATAAAAGATAACGCGAGTGCGTCCCTCAATGAGAAACATTCACATGTCTACACTGGAACAGCACATAGTGTTAAGTTTAAAATAATATCATGCAGTACAATCATCAAATGAAATACAG
Source organism: Trididemnum clinides (assembly GCA_963675345.1). Lineage (NCBI taxonomy): Eukaryota > Metazoa > Chordata > Ascidiacea > Aplousobranchia > Didemnidae > Trididemnum > Trididemnum clinides. Next base: position 12,880,613 of record OY776300.1, on the reverse strand, counting down.
TAGCCAATTTACTTTACTGTTACTGTACATACATTGCAACTTAGTTTCAAAATGCTAACACATAATACTCGCGTATCCGCGGACAAAAAAAGCAAAGGATGACAGCTTGGAACAAAAACTCACGCACACTCGTTGCTCACCATGTCCATAACAAACAAAAATATAGATCAGGGTCAGCCAACCTTTTTAGACCGCTACTTTCTGGATCTGTTCGCGGAAAGTGCTGTCAGTTTGATGCCATTGGCATTTCTGCACTAAAGCAGCAGCGAAGACCATTTTTTTGAAGTTCACGTATCAAATCAAAAATATGAGAAATTATTGGACATAAAATTTACGCTTCTTCAATTCAAATTGAGGTTGAAACCCACCCACCCTCCTTTTTGAAGATCGTAAGTCAAATCAACTATTTAAGAAGTTCCATGGCCTGAAACTTACGCTTTTCTAAGCAGAATTGGGGTGCAGACCTTTCACCGTCGACCTTCGAAAAACTTTTGGAGATATTTTAGAAACAGGTTGGCGAGCGATTCATATCATCTTCGCGGGCAAACTGGGGCCAGCGGACACAAGTTTGATCACCCCTCGCATAGACCCACTCAAAATTAGCTTGAAGAACTACATTAGATGTATTTAAGTTTTACCAAAGCAAATATAAGATTGGCAATGATGTGTTTAGGTGATATTGAAAGACAGCTAAAATGATGATTAAAAAACAAACCAAAGCAGCATATATGACCAGCAACATTAAATCATAACGTATTCTTAGTTTTTATGATATAATTTAAAGATTTTTTTCAACAACCAGATTTTATAACTCAATATTCTAGAATGAGATTATCCAAGTGCGACTGCAGTCAAGCTGGCGCCCGCAAATTACATTTGGGGAGACAATATGTAGTGTCTCACTAGATGCTTAATTTTACTCTTAAACATTAGCATTTAATTGCCATAGAAGTTACACAAAAAGCAGTTTCTGTTACAGTTATGAATTCGAAAAAGAAGGTTTTGGTACATAATACCCTATAGCAGGAGAAACTTTATTTTATCGTAAGTCTAGACAATTAATGTACGGTCTGATAACATCAGGTCAAATACCTGCGTGAAGTCAAAAATTCGAGAAACTTTGCCAATTAAAATATGCCATTTTTTCCACAAAGGCAGACATTTCACTCCAACAAGTGGGTCATTAGCAAAGGTTTAAATATGCTGAAAACGTCGCTGGTCAACCAAAAATAAACTAAAAAAGACACCTTCCGGGAATGATTCACCTGTAGCAAAGTTGGACATTTGTTGACATGGCTACTGGACCGTTAGCCCGCTTTTTACCCATTCTGCCTGTTTTAAAGCTTTTCAGAATTTTTGTTAAAATGATAAGATAATAGAATCAAAGCAAAGGGGTCGGGACGTACTTAAACTGTTGTTTATACAAACCACACTTTAAGTTGTTTAAAAGCTTTAAACAGCTGAAGAAAATTTTTTTGGACTAAATGTCCGACTCTGAGTATTATTTGTCATCAAGTTGTCTTGAGTTGAAGACGCTTATTAGACAGTACATAAACTGTCTTTTGTCAAGGTTTCTACTTCAAAGACCGCTTCAGATCAAACGCCTCACGCTGGGAACTAAAATGTTATCATGAGACCTTATATTTGTTGTTGTCTGTGATTGTACAATAAGATTATTCTAGAAAAATACTTTGTCCAAACGAAAGCAGGCATCATGTTATCACGCCATCGTTCAAAAGAAAAGCGAAGATCGAAGCGCCAGATACAAAATCGTGTCGAATTTCGTGAAAGCCACGTTACATAAATTTCAGTGAACTTGGTCGAAAAATCACCCTTCTTATTTTCGCAGCTTTTACTGCTTAGCGTTGCTACCCGGACAACAAATGCCAAAATTGGCAAAATAGCCCTGAAACTATGCCGCGAATGTGCCACACCAAACACTGCAGTTTCAGTTAAACCACAAAAATAAACAGCAAGCAAGCGCAAAGGCATTTCGCAACTTGCAAAAGACATCTCAAATATACTCATCACAGAGCAAAACGGTAAGCAGAAAAAAGGCGATAATCTCGACCTATCTTTCATCCACATAAATCACCGTAAGCACTCAAGATCTTCTAAGCGTAAGCTTTTTTAAAACCGTCTTCACACAATTGATATAAACAAGTCAGCAGCCACACGGCTATTTCGAGAAACTCACAAGCTGAAAAAAGTAGAGTTAACGAGAGAAGAAATCCACTCCAAAAACGAACCATCAAAGAACAATTAATAATCGTTAACTGCTCGCACAGAGCAAAAAAGTTATTGCTAATAAGACAGCTTAAACAGTGTTAAATGAATACAGGAACTGGATGTATTCATAGTAATTAATAATAGATAGCAGCAAGCGCACACTAACAGAAAATGACACTCAACTATCACTTGTAATCGTGCAGTGGGGCACCTATTAGGTACGAAGAATCATTCCAATTAGGAAATTGCCAGCCCAACATCTGCAGTTCATTAAATATAACTCTTTGCTAAAGTAAAACAGTATTAGGCGGCTTTACTTCCGTTTGTAAATACTTGCAGATTAGAAGAAAAGTAGAGATCGTACCAAACTATCGGATGAAGCATTTCTAGATCGACGATGTAGCTAAGTGGATGTGAAATCGCTTCCGTTCAAAAGTTGCTCTGACGCGTAAGAGCATGCTTTCACTTTCAAATAACTGGCGAGCGGAGAACAGCGGAGTTGAGCGTATAATTAGCCTTGTCAAGGAGTTAGTTGCTTTGTCCTGGCCAGCTCCATTAAAAAACGACTAGAAACGTGGCGCAAGCCACCAGGTAAACCTACCTCAAGCCATCACTTGGGCTCACCAATATCTTTATACTTTAGTACCATGATTCTTTGATGCCACATCGGCCAATAGCTTTCGAACTATTGAAGAATCGAAACAGCTGTCATTTCCAAGTCTTTGCCAAGACTGGCTTGAGAATCGAAGTGATTATAAACAAAAAATAATATTGGACAAAGCAAACAGCATTGGATGAGTATGCTAACAGCTATGTGGTTATGCATGGCAGCCATAAGTGCGACCCTGCGCTTTGCTTTCTCATGGTGTCAAGTATACGCTCCAAGTTGACCGAATCAAACGACAGGTGAGTTAGAAGAAGCTCTGTGTGTGGGGACCCGTAGCACAGGCGCAAAACAACAAAATCGTCGCCCTCGGAGAGTTCGCCGCCTTTACTGTCGCCGCTATCAATGCGAGTCTTCCTTTGATGGCCAAACTAAAGGCTTTACGGGCTTTTTACAACACAAAATCCACACGTGAGTCTTTAATAATAGGGGATCAGTAAAAATTGTAATTAATAGGCCTGATACACATTCCACAGTAGAATACGTACTTAGTTAATATCTAGGTGGTCTGCGAACAAGAGCGGTTAAATAATAATCAAAAATTTATAAAAATCGTCACGCAAGTAAGACAAATGTTACAATGTCTCGGGCAACGATGTCAATTATCATTGTTTTATATTTAGTACCAGTCGCGTATTTCAATACTAATGTTGGGGGAGCATTATGCTCAATTATATCATTAAAGATGTAACAACGTAAGTGAACTCAATTCCATTAGGGAAAAGGCAGAGCAGCACGGGAGATAAGCTTTTAGCTCATTTTAATCTCCAAACAAGCGTGAAAGCCTTTTTTGAGGAAATCAAATGTTTGAAAGTAAGAATTTTAACCATTTCAGCTTCTATATATATATATATATATATATAAGAAGACCTATTTTTTGTGGAGATTGACTTTTGGAAAGTAGGAATTTTACTCGCTTTGGCCTCCCAACACACATGAACAGCTTTCACGAAAATCAATTTTTCAAAGCTTCTGTCTTAACGTTTGGTCGACCATCATCTTTTATTCTTTTTAAATAAGAAACTGCTTGCAACAGGAAAGAATAGACTAATCTAATCTGCACTTAAATTGAAAAAAATGTACAAAAAATACTTTATAGCTGGGAAATAAGTTTGGTCAACCATTTTGACCAATATTAAGACAAACAGCTGTATTTGATTAGATGAAGTGTTTTGAAACCGTATGCAGTAACGCAGAGGCTCCCCACCTTTTTTTTTACGTTCGTGGCCCATTTGATCTGAAAAATATTTCGTGGCTCGCTTCTTAAAGTTTAGCGTTCATCAGTTTTCGTATTTTCAATCCCAGCGTGGACCTTTTCTGTTGGAGAACGGCTTTTTTCGAAGTCAATATTTTCGTATTTTCAATTCAAATAGAAAGCGAACTCCTTTCATTGGAGATCGACTTTTTCAAAACCTACATTTTTTCTTATGTTGGAAACCACTGTCTTAAATAGTTAAAATTTGAGCCGTAGCCAACCCCAATTAGTGTGGTGGCCCACTCGTGGGCCATGGCTCACCAGTTTAGAGCTACTGCGCCAACAGAACTGTGACTTGTTAACACGAGAATTCACTATTCGTTATCATTCAATTAGTTGCTTCATGGCAAAACGGTAGCGTACAATATGGTGATAGCTTTGCTGTCATTAAGTGTTTTAAATACTCGATTGTTTTGTGATAACTCAGACAATTTATAACAAAAACAAACTTGGTTGCGAACATAACTGCCGACATTGTAAATTTATCGAAAAACCTTCGGAATTTTCAAAGTGGGAATTTTTGGGAAATCTGACTTGGTAAAAAGTGCAGGAAAAAATCTTGGGACTTTTGAGATCGAACGTTGAAATTTTCTTACTTTGGCCAAAGACCTTTTTATGTTGTCAACCTGATATCAGAATATTAGTACTTTTGTGAGGTGAATCAATCTAAAATTGGAAAAATTTTTGCATCGATTGAGTAAAGATTTATTAGGGGGAGAGGAGATAGTTTCTTGTAGGTTCTTGTGCGAAGATCTCTTTTTGGAGATCAACCTGAAATAATTTGAACATCATTTTACAAAAGGGGAGTTTTTACAAAAATATTGCCATTTATGAGTTTATTTTGGGCTTTTTGCACATTTTTTGTTAGCAACTCTCGCTGCGAGTGCGAATGATGGATTTTTCAAAAGCTATAATGAGATTTAGTGCAGGGACCAGCCGCACGAAGCGCATGCAAGGAAACCTGAACCGCTGGGCCGAAAAAAGAATGTCTAGCTGAACTAATTAGCATGGTACAATGAACACAACTGACAAAGTATAAATCTCACGAAGCCGTGAAATGAAGCGACACCACGCACGCTGTCACTTTATAGACGTTACAATCAGCACCTGTGTGTGACTTTGCAAGTGATTACGGTGACATAGATTCCTAAAACCTAATGTCAATAGTTTGTCACTCGTTTGTCACTGATGCTTTCAGAGCTATTTTGCACCATCTCATCAATCAATGTCAGATTAAAGAAGAAATCTGAAGTGAAAACGAAGATCTAAGAGCCTAACTATCGTGAGAACTCGCGGTGCGACTAACAAATACAAATCTCATTGTATTGTCGAACATACTTTCCGATTTGAACCTTAGCTTCAAATTGAAATTAAGTATAGATAAATTAAATAATTGGCAGAGGTAAGTGTAGAGGTAACAGATCAATAAACGCCCTGTAACGCTTCATCTCTCTAAGAGCATTAAGAAATCAGTTTTGTTGTTAAAATTAAGCATAGGAAAAAGGATATCATCAACTAATAAATCATTTCCAACAAAACACAGATAGCATGTTGTTCAAAATATTTGGTAACACGGTTGAATCAGGTTGTTTATTTTAGTGCTTAACTTTTACTGTCTTAGCAACCCGTAACCACTGAGACAAGCTGACAGTGGACTCTTTTGTTGCATTCATTACAATCCATCAAATGATATTTTGTTTACTATTTTAAGTGTTTGATTGAAATACTGTTGCTGTAATAATAATTTTGAAGTTTCGTTTGCAGATTCCTTTGCGCGTTGAAGGAGAGCTACTGGGAACGAATATGCACCGATATACCAACAGCGTTGTACGAAAAAAAACGAAATAATTAAGTAGGCATACCACTTCAAAAACGCTTTGTAGTCAGTAAATTGACCTAACCAACACGTTTAAGTTACAACTAGTGTCACAACACCGACTATATTATATCCGGCATCTATAAAAGTGTAAATTACCGACGCAAAATGCTGCTTTAGCCCTGAAGGCAAAGCGATTGGCTTTGACCATGTTATCTCAACCGAGGATTAGTAGCCAGCAAAAATAGAAAACAGTATTCAACCATTTGATTTCGTTTTTTGTTATGTTGATGTCTGAAATTGCGAGTAAATTTTTTGTTAGGTTGGGGAGGAAAGAACTGTACTCCAAAGGCACAAGACTTGTGCTTTCAAGGAAGCAAATTTAAGGATTTATGGTAACTCGTCACTCATCCTTAAAAATTGTGATCACCATTGCATAAAAACAAAGTGATTAAGAAGTGATGAACCGTTTCCGCAAAAAATTAATCAGCAGGCTTTTAAACTAGGTTAGCCTACACAGCAAAAGAGAAAAAAATATGCTTTTGAGGCGAAAAATAAGCTGAATGAAGCCGGCGAGTACTCCTGTGCAAATATCACCTAAATAGTTAACTGAAAGGTTAGCTCTCCTTCAATTGTGGCTCGAAATAACTGAAAAGACATTTGTAAACACTAAAACATCCAACAGTAGTAGCCCGTAATTTAAAGAGTTTTACATGCCCCAGTTACGTCGCGCTATTCTCACACAAATCCAAGATAAAATCAATACACAAAAATCAACAATGTAATTTCGTCATTAAACAACTTATTACGAAATACATATCATCCCTATTACGTTTGCTTCACCTGACGTTCGCTTTGACAACGCGACTCGAAACACATCATCCACCTGAAGGTGAAGAGCTCATAACAAAAGTGCCGTCACCGGCATGTTTGGTCACTAAACAAACAATGCATTCTAATAGCACTCTTGCTCGAAATAACTGGCGTTGTCAATGCTAGTAAATGTTTTTATTACCGAAAATTTGAAATTCTCCGACTACATGAAATTCCGTCGGCATATCCTCTTTAAGCATGAGCAAAATACTGACCAAGCAAAAGCTTTTACATTAAGCTGCATGGAAACCAAGTCAAGCTAAAATAAATAATTTTCTTGCAACATAAGCCACACATACTAGTAAGCAAGCTTCGTCTGCATCAAGGACTCTTCTGGGCGTTCTACGTTTAATCACGAGAGCTAGGGGGTCTTTCCGAAGTACTTTTACCACTACCTATCAAAAGCCCGTTTGGAATCAGCATTTCTAAAAATAACTAGAGCGACCTTTCTATCGCTCGAAAGCAGGAGCCGCAAAACTACGGCCCGCGGAGCCCTTTTTCATAATTACGAAACAAATGTATAGCGCAGTGTTTCCTTTAGTAGAGCCACTTCGATCCAATCAATTTGATCGCGAATAGCACAGTTGATGACAGCGAGATAGATGATGACCTTTTTTTTGGGATCACCTATTTTTCGGGCAACATAGCACGATCTCCAACGTTATTTACCGTTATTCCCAACTTAATTTGAGTTAACTTTAGCCCGCGGGTCTTCCACGATCCCAACATCAGCAAGGTGGCCCTCCATGGAAAAATTTGCAAACCCCTCCTATAAAGCTACAATGGAGCAAAATTTGATTGTATTAAAAGCACAGCAAGAATTGTTATTTTTTATAAATGTGAATCAAAAAATAGTAGCTACATAGAATAGAGTTTCATTGTTACCCTACAAAACACATCTACAGGATCAACAACACACTGCAGACAGTCCAAACATACTGATGCTGGAAGAGCAGAAAGCACTGCATAACTTTTCGGTTTTCCAGTCAAGATACTCCCCTCGCTACAAAAACGACTTTATGACCACGTCGTGCGCCGTTGAAAGAGCGTGTGCTTTGGCTGAAAATCTTGAAACCGCAACCAATAAGCGAAATCCTTTGCTGCGGCAAGAACAAACGAAAAGTCAACAGCAGCCGCTTGTTCCGTTAGCGCTCTTGTAATAACTGCAAGTTCGTTGTAACCAAAGCAGGGAGTAGTTCGCAGAACAACAAAACTACAATGCTGTTGGTAATAGCAATGCCGTAAATCAACACTGCACAGCGTCACATGGGCTTTGATCTGCGATTGGCTGACAAAGAAATGACGTAACCGGGCCTGACAGGCTCACCTTCAAAAAGAACATAGTGTAAGTACGTTCCCATAACCTATGCCATGCTGAAGCTACACTAAAACGCACAAGGCCACTTCCCGCTGAGAAAACGTAAGATAATTATATGAACCATTCAAAAAATGCTAAAACTAAGCCAATCAAAAGACCAATGTACGTGTCGATTACGAGGTCAGCAAAATTATTTTATTCTCAGGTATTTGACGTATTATCTCAATATCCATTCATAACAATCAACAAGTTAAGGTAATGATGTAAGTGAAGAGACCATTGATGATACTATAATAACAAAGAGATTACAATTCTTGTTACAAAATCACTGTAATTTTATGCGCTTGTGCAATTTTTAAACACATAGTTGGAGCTACCAAAGCCTAGTCTTATTCCATAGTAAAAGATAAAAGAAACATTCTTCTTTTTATACTTTGAACGCAAATTTGTACCTTGGCATTGAACTAGAAAGGCTGGCAGCTGTAAATGAGACAACCTAATGATCAAAAATTAGGGGCTAAGGGTCATTTGCAACCTACTATACAATGAAATGCCTACAGAAAATGTGGGAGAAACTGTGTGCTGTAGCAAATCGAGAGCAAAAAATGAATAGCTGGCCCTTCCATATGACGTGTGAACTCAAGAACATCTGCAAACATCTTTTTTCTTGTTAGCGCTTGCAGCTATTGCAGCTGCTGGCTAAGGCTTATATTCTTTGCCAAGGCATGTAGTTTCCCGTCAAGGCCTTCGACTTTAGGTTAAGAGCACCTACGATAAAAGTCGCAATTCTCTTTTTCAAAGTGCTTTCTTAATCAACTGCAACGTACGGAAATAATTACAGGTAGCGACGAAATAACTACCGTCTTCAAGTTAATATTGATGATGGGCAAAAAATCGTGGACGTTTGATGACAGCAAATTCAGGCTGGACGTTTAAGGATTGTGGTTTCCAGGTTCAAGCAAACAGCAAAAAGTTAAGACAAAAACAATGGTATCGCCCACACAGAGCGATTTAATCTTCATAATCGGATTTGGCAATTAAAACGATTTCACTTTATTCTTAGGTCAGTTCTGATAAAAAGCGCAGTGCTAAAGAAGCCGATAAGATTTTTTTTTATAGTAGCATCCCTTGATGAAAACTAAATAAGTCAAATTTATCAAAGGCAACTTACAAACAAGACTTTTCTCTACAGTCTGTGTTTGTTTCAGCCGGGCTCTCATCGCAAGTCTAGCTGAAGGTCTTAAATTTTGTGCGCAGCAACCAGTAGATCTCAACTTTGTGGTGAATCCATAACCTCAATTAGCTACAAGCCCATGGTCGCACTAATTTAATTTTTGCTTACGCTGTATTTCTCAAAAAGATTTTGAAAAGCGAGGAAGGCACGAATGTCGGAAAAACCTACTTAAGATTTTTTCTCCTAGACTCACCCCTAAAATTACTCGCCATACACTTTGAGAGTATCAATACTTATCAGTCAAGAGGCTCTACCACAATGCCACAAAGTTATTAGTGGCAGCACATGCAAAAGTAAAGTCTCTGACTCATATGTCAAAGATTAAAAAATGATTTTTAAATCTTGATGCCATTAGATTAAGAATCAATGCGGGCATAAAATCAACTGTCGCTAGTTAGGGCATTCCCAAAAACATTTTAATAGCAAAATACGCTGTTTTGTGTCAATATTCTTACTATAAGTGACAGACTAGGGGAGGAACATCACACAAACGACAAAAGAAATATCAGCGTAACTGACAGCAAACCTAGCTATACGCCTTCAGCAAATTCTAGCTATTTTTACAATTGATCACACCCTAATTTCACCCAGGCGTTCCTTTCAAGTAGCGTATACGCGATGCAAACAGCCAAGACTTTCGGCAATTCCTTTCGCATTTTTTCGATCAAACTTTCGCAAGTATTTGAAAATTGTTGTTCACCTGCTGCAAGATCGCTGAAAAACGGACAAGCTTAGCGTTTTTCGACGTTATTTAACGACAAACACGTTGCTGTCCAGGTTGAGTAAATGTGTACTCCTTTTCGCTCCTCTCTGCTGCTTATCTCGAAATAATAGGGCTCAGATAACCGCTTGAATCGCGAAGTGAGTCATTAAAAAGCGACATACACAAACATCATAGATTGAATACTTGGCCATAAACTACCGATCACAGATAAAACTTGTGACAATTGACTCTTCATGAACAAGAAATAAGAGATTTACCAGCATTACTAATCTTGTCTCTGGTCTACAACATGGTCAACTTCGCACATGAAGGAAAACAATAATAGCAACTTTATTTTACCTCATTAACCACAAGAGGATCAATATTTGACAGATTGCAAAGAGAGACGGCGCTTTAAGCGACCACGTGTGGCCTACGTAGTCTACAAACATTCGTTTGAACCCTAAGCGTATAAGCTTCAAGGTGAACCACTGTACAAGCTCCTCTTTAACTAAGCTACACTTGAAATTGAAAGTGGTGTCAAAAAATGTCAAGTTTCAATTAAATATTTTCAATTCAATTAAATATACTGTGGCAACTTCAAACGGCTTTTCAAGAGTACTTCACACAAATAATGCATTGATAGAACTCGGCCAAAATCAAATTAATTGCTGGAATTTCTAAACAATTTCACCGGCATATTAACAAATATGCCTTTGAAACTTTTTCAATTTGAAGAGTAAAACATAGGAAATATTTTCAAGGCAAAACGAAAGCGTAAATTTGAGAGAGAAACAACACTTGTAACAAGAGAGAGATCAGACACTTGTAAAAACGTATCGATTGCGCTGTCATGACCATATCCGAAATGGTCAGTAAGCCAAGTATCTCCACTTCATACGGTGTTAGAACAGTAAATTATTTAGCGCCTATTCACTCACCAGGTCGTAGGCAATTTTTATTGCCCATCAACCAAGGAGCAGTGGGTCTTGTTCATAGCGAGGGCAATAATCTGCTTTGATGATCGGTTCAAAACATGCTGCCGCTTTCCCTAACATGACCATCGTACCACGTTTCATCATGATTCGCTCGTGCTGCGCACAGCTGAATGCATTGGGGTTATCCAGGGGGAAGGCTATTGTAAAGAATTAGACTATTTGGAGAAATTAGTAAGTAAATTTTTTTTTCACCTTCAAGTTCATACACACAAAAACGAAGACCTTTGTTATGGAAAAAAATAAGACAATAACAGAAAAAAATAAAAAAAATTTCTTAATTTTTTCTGCTGTTGAAAAAAATAAGAAATGTTTATCATTTCCGAGGCTTTTGGAGAAACAACTTTCGAGGCCGTGGGTGTCACGACACAAGAATACAACGGTTGGATTTTTCATATTCATCCATCCATCTAACTGGAGCTAAGGTGTTTAGCTCTCAAGGCTTGTTTACAATGGTCGAATTACAATTAAAATTTGGCGCTGACAACAAAAGTACTTATGAATTGTCATCAGCACACTTAATCGCGGCTTGAAGACAATTTTTAGTTAATCGTTAAAACGGTTTCCGATAGCACCTCCTGGTATAAAACGTCGCAACGCAAAAATTCCAAAGAGCTTCCAAGTACACGTACCTAAATTGCACAATCGTAAATATGCTTTGTAATGGATTTGGTCGCAAGACTACATTGACATTGATCATGAGGGGAAAAGTGGATTTGTGTTTACCTGAAAATCTTACAAAGCGCTCTACAAGCGAAATAGCACGAGCTATTACAACATTGAATGAGCTTAAGCAACTTCCTCCGTGCGCTTAGTACTAGGAACCCATGGATTTCACATAAGCGAGCAAACAAAGTCTAAATTAAGTACTAGACTTATAATAGGTTAGTTTCAATTGGTTGACCACGTCAAAATCTAAAATTTAGTTTACCCTGAGAGCAGAAAGCCATTTTTATGGCAAGGCCACGCCCCAAAAGCGAGGATAAAAATGGTAAAAATATAGCTTAGATAAAACATCAAGTGCCTATTGTAATATCAATAAAAACATATGGAGACGATTAGACAGCTTTCTAAAAAAAACCCAACACCCCATCAAAGCAGCAGAAGTAGGTTATCTGCACGGTAATGAAAGAAACGCACTGACTTAAAACAATAAATTTTTGTAAGGTTTTTTTTTACAAAGAGCTATTGCCATTAGCAAATTGACATCAAATCGTAAAAAGGGTAACGCTTTCACATCAAAAAATATCCATATTTATCCTAATTTCAAAGTTCGACGCCAAAGACAGATATGTAATTGCAAAGCAACTTACAGATGCACCACAATCATCAAGGTCATTGATACTGATATGCTCAGCTAGCCCTTGAACTCAAAACACTGCAAATTGCATCTGAACAATGCCTATTTTTGTCCAAGAAATTTTGCAATTTGTTGTGAGGACAATTGTGGCTTGACAACCAAAGAGGCAATCTATGGTAAAAGAAGAGACACTCAAAAATATACATATAGTGACGAGAAGCGTGCTTATTTGAAAAACTGCGAAGCTATTGACATTAGTACGTTTCATCAATTTAGATTCCGCAATGCTTAACTTCAAAAAATCGGATCAGAATACTTCGTCTGTATTGAGTAGCCTGAGCTTTTAATTTATATCGCAACAAAGCCTGTTAGTAAATTAATAGCTAAGTAAATATATTTGCAATATTATGAGATATCAGCAAATAATTAAATATTATGAGAGCATCTGACCATAAATTAAAAGCGTGTGGGTTCAAATCACACAGGAATCACTTTCAGCCTTTCACACAGCCACATCGTAAGTACAAGTGACCCTAGTTACTAACTGTGCGTGAGGTAACAACAATCTTTTCTGGAAAGTTACCGGTACCTCTCATTAAAAAACTGGTACATATCTTTGCTACGTGATAGTACAGTAATAGTAATGTATTTTATTTCGCCGAAAGCATTTTTGTTGCTGAGGTACCAAAAAAACTCAATCGCTGCGACAAGCTCTGACACAATTCAAACCAAACAAAATTTCAGAAACAATTTCCTGAAGTTAAGACATATCAACGGGATAAAGACGCGGCAATTCTCAACATAGCCTTTTTGGATTTGGAGTCATTGTCGACCATTTTAATCACTAAAATAAATAGACAATTAAAATGCCTTTACGGGGTGTAGCAAGCTTGTCACGATAGGCAACTTCTTGAAACTACGGTTATTTGGATATTGTCTAGCTTTATAAAAATAGTGAAGCATTGTATTGGCTGTCATGTGCAGAAAACACCAGCCTTGATTTTCATTTAGTCGCTGCCATTGACCGCTTAAATTGTTCTTTTGTGAGCGGATACACGTTGCCACGATGGGCAATGACAGCTATAAAAATACAAAACTAAACAATGCCGGCCCGACATCACAGAAACTAGATTGATTTCATAACTGAGGTTAGGTCAAGGCTTACGTATCACAACAAACAATCCCGGTGTACTTTTCTACGAAGATTAATTCTGAAAAACTTAAAGCGCCAAATCAAACTTTCCTCCATTGAAACTACAGTAAATCCAGGTCTTCTAAAAATGCATTGTTAAATAAAAGTACACCAAACCCTCCAAAAGCCATTGATGACGCAAACTCACAGGTATTTTACCATATTTAGACGTGCCTCGTCTGCCAAACATTGAAAAAAGTCTTCAAACGACCCCACATGAATTTATGCACATCCGAAGTCTTGGCATCTCGACCATTGCATAACCACGCATAAATCAAAATAATCGTGATATCAACAAGAGAAAAAAGTTTATTGCGGAAAGAAAAAACAGAAGATCTTGTTAACTGTCGTAAAAGTGTTAGCAATTTCCGTAGTCTTGACAGAGAATCGTAAAACCCACAAAAACTTGAAAGATTATTTCAAGCCATTACGTCATTTGCAATTAAATTCAGCAGTCATAAAACAAGAAAGCAAAACATTGCAGTACTTCCTTTCCTTTCTTTTCTTATGGCTTTGCCCATCATCATAAAAAAGCAAAACCATCGGGTCTACTTCGGCAAAAACCTAAGCGCAGCAAGTAGATTACAAAGCCTAAAATCCGTGTTCAATAAAAAAAGTAGCAGTCCGTCATATTTTTTTGAATAACTACAGTAAGCAGAAATCTCTGGACCAATAAACTGTGAAGTAGGAGGGAGATCTTTTTTCAAAAAAAGAAAAAGCCTTGGAACCACCTCAAAAGTTGAAGTAAATGAAAGCTTTCTTTATATCACTTGCATGTTACTAGTAATCCTTTTGATAACAGTTTCAGATAGCTGAGCTTAAAAAAAGTGTGACCACCACAGTTTATTGAACATGCAAAACCATTTGTTTCCATGAATTGACTACACATGCTGTGGAGTGGGAGTGGTGTGTATCATTTATCTTAACTTCAAATCTTTGTACAAGTTGTAGATAAATATAAAAGAAAGCTGTCAATCATTGTTTAGTCAGTTTACAAATTAGAGATGACGGTTTGTGAAATCGTTGGTACTTTTAAACAATTAAATCTTTCGAGTTTAAAACTTATCAACGCCATTAATATCAAACGAGCATTTGCCATCCTGATGTTAAGCATGTGAAAGCACTTTTCCTTAAATAAGCGTTATTGCTGGTTTCGGCAAAGACGGATAAACGGCGGTTAACTATGTGACCACCTAATACGATTTAAAGATTAAAAACTAATGCTTTTGATCAACAGCCAGCAGCAATTAATGCAGGCGAAGAAGTTAAGTGATGTGGTACCCAACACCACAAACTTGAACCAAAACAGAGATCCTTTGTACTCAAGAGAGGGGTTTATCTCATCAGACGAATAGATTTTTATTGATAAACATAGATACTTTCACACAAGCTAAATAACTTTAGGTATATGATTGGATGATGAACATAAGTAAAAAGATTCTGTTGAAACAAGCAATAAGCTTTAACACTTGCATCCTTAAGCAAAAGTTGCTTGAAATTTGACACATGATTATACCCATAATTGAGGCAACTTTTGGCACTGCATTTACAGAGACTAATTTACACAACAGAATCAAGTTTTGAAATACAATGATTATCGTTAACGTTGAACGTAATTTTGAAAAAAGCATACAGCATTTCGTTGAGCTAATTATGATTGGATTATCAAGCGAAAGACAGTATGTATACATAAGTTCTTTCCTCCGAGCCAAGACTTAAAATTGACATCACCTGGAACGGTTTTTTGAAAAAGACCCAGGTCGTACAAGAAGGACGCATTGCCATGCATGATAGTTAAACGCAATACTAGCTTGAGGCTAGTCAAGCGTTTACACTGTTGTAATATGGCCATGCAATTTTGTGAGCAATTCATCTTTTTAAGGGTTGTAAACACAAACATGTTCTTGTAAGTACAAAAAAGATCCAACAATTGAAAAAACACGGTCAAGCACAGGAGACAAAAACATGAAAATTGTGCAAAGCCATTAGGAAATGATCTACTGTACTTATTCTAAGGTGAGACAAAACATTAAAAGTCAAGTGGAAACACTCTGCCAACAAAAACGCTGGCGATATTTCGAGTTAAAGTTTCAGCTCTGACATTTTATCTACACATTGCAATAGACATTGTTCTTGATATACAATGAAAACTGCATAGTTGCTTTTTGATGGACAGCAGCTTAAAAGATTCAAAGCCATTCTCCCTGGAGCCTTTTGAAAATAACAATACCTATGGTTCCTACCATCACATCGCCCTTCCTAAAATCGTGTTTACATGAAGTACCATCAGATTTTTGATTTTCTAGTCACGACACTAGTTCATACATTAATTAAATGATTTTCAACATCTTTGCAAAATGTATACAGACAAACACTGGTAAACATTATATTCTAAAGCGCTTAGTTTTCACAGGAAACAACTTCTTAACACAAATGACAATACCTTTACAATAAAAGCGAAACGTTATAAATCAAAATGTTTACCAGAATACTCGATAATTCTTTTTGCTTAGAGCAAGAAAGAAAACCCATTTTTAAACTCCTAATAAGCCTTTGAAAAGAACTACTGTCATTTAAAATATTTAATGCACAATTAGGACCAAAATATAAGGGGTAGGAGAGGTAACGTCCTTCCTAGCAGTGTTATTTTGCCTCAAAAAAAGGGTGAGGACCGCTTTAAGGATGCCCTACAACTTAAAATAAAAAAAGGGCATTATCGATTGGTTTATTCTGTCTCCTTAAAAAACCCTGGCAGCGTGCTTGTGCTTTATGGCAAAGTTTTTAAAACCTCACCGCGCAACGGAACTTGATGAGAGTAGTGCAGTTGCTGCTTTACCACACGCGATACTTAATGACTTGAAGCTTGTCGATTATAAACAAAAATAACGCCACAATCAACAGCCTGACATCAATGTGAACTCGTCTCTTATTTACAATTTATATATCAGGAGTTTTCTTTTTACAGAATGGAACGAAACAAGATACGCAAACTCCTAGGTTGGATTACTAATAGTAAAGAGGAGGCGGAGCAAAACAAAGGTCAGAGCTAGAGCAATGGAGAAGACTAAAAGGGTTAATTAAGCCGAATAGTATCGGTGGTCTTTGATCACGTTAGATTAAGGCCAAATATGTTGCAAGATCAAATTATTTCCTTTCTTATTCACTACTAATGTTGACTAAAAACTGAACCATGACCAAATTAGGTCTCAAACACTCTCGGTCTTGAGAGCCGTTCAAAATGACCGATAACATTAAGTAAACAAAATGCACTACGCTGACCGTGAAATGTGTACTAGTTTGCCTACAGCAATACTAATAGTAAAAGCTGCGAAAAACGAGAATGCCCTCTCATATTTCAGACGAGTAGGCGGACTTGTGATTGAAATCAAGTCACTTATTGAGAATAAACGGAGCCACTTTTACTACTGTATGTCAGCTATAAAGTATATTTTATTTACAATAGTGCATGGGCTAAGGTGGGCGTTGGACTTTGAGCTAAAAATTGATTAGCAAACCGGCAACAGTCAAGTACTTTGAAAAAAGACGCAAACACAAAGATTACGTCAATTGCTTGTGTTTGCAGGATAGGTTTGCCGTACAAATATTACTTACAGCTTACAGATTCGCTTTCTCTGCAACTGGCACGTGATTGAGTGTGTTATGAAATATCAACTGAAAGTCATCATGGCCACTGGGCGCTAAAATCTATTAGGCACTAATGGCCAGGGTAATTGACCGACTAAAAACTTGCAAATACCTTACTGCATTACGCCGCTACATGCAGAACATAAGATTTTATGAATTATTTATCCCATAAGCTAAGTTATAATGCAACTCTACAATTTATTGCAGTTGATCACACGATAAAGCAATTCTAAAAGGGGATCTTCAATAACTTTTAAAAGCCTTGTTCCTCTTTCTTGCTTTTTTATGCAGCGATAAATGAGACGTTAGGTAGTTTCACTACAGCATGTAGAAATAACTTTCTGCAATTTTGCTATGCTCTGACGGATAGGACGATACGATTGTTCTTTATCATAGCACTATGCAGAGAATCATCTAACGTTAATTCGCAGTGCGAACTTAATCTAAAAAACAAATCGGATTTTTCATTTTTACTGTAAAACGAGCCTTGAGCGTGTTGCTCAGAGCATATAGATAGCTATGCGCTCAAGCACCCTATTTGACGGTGTTGTAGATCGCACAATTCACGTCTAGTTGCTTAAGCTTTATGGGTGGCTATTAATAATTGCAATGTTTGTTTGTGATATAAAGCCACTTACTTGATGGACAGCGCCTTCGTCCATGCAATTACCTGTCAAAATAAAAAATTCAAGATCATTTCATGTGCGTTACGATTTATAACACTATCCAGTGACGTTTAGCTAATCAGCAGTTTAATCTTACAAGCGCCTCTTGCTCGATTTGATCAACTATTATGATATCATTATTCAAAAGTTTCAAAGTTTGGTAGATTTAAAAACCCTGGAGGGTTAAGAAAAATAATTCTAAGTCGATCTTGGCCCGAATAGGATGAAAAAAAGAACTTTTTATGGTGAACTTAACCTGAACCTAGACAGCGAACTTCCTGTCTTGTAGCAGCGAGCGGTATCCAAAGCATGAAGTGTATGAAGCTAAGGTAGAGCCAAAAATGCAGATACGAAGCCCGGGGCAACATCATTACACCATAGTTAGTTTAGTTTAGGCTTACAACTACATGCATGAAATGCCGTACTACAGAACGTAAATGCAATTATAACGCTAACCATAAAAAGTTTTTGGCACATTCAATCAACGGTGATTTAGAAACCTATTTTAAAAACCAAATTCTGAAGGACCTTGAAATTGCCTTTTCATTTGGGAGAGGAAATAACCCATCAATACCCAATCGATAAAAAGACTGAACCTTTTACTACTAACATGAGAAAGAATGCGTCAATATTCGATTGAAATAAAAATGAAAGTTTTTGCTTGGCAGCTAAAGCGTTGCACCTACAGCTAAAGGCGTCACAATTTTACCTTGTCAATTTATTCGCTTGACTGGCCGGCTTTTATTAGAAATAGCTGATAGAAAGAAAATTACATGAATAAATTTTGACAAAACAAGCGGGCGACCAAGCTCAGTGAGGAGGCCTTTCAATCGCCAGTGCAGTGCTGCAAGGCACGTGCGTTTATGCTAACGATCCTTTTCCCTGCTAACTTCGGTGCTGGCTCAATACCCTTGTCGAGTCATACCACAGACGTGAAAAGCTGGCGATGTGGCCTTGGGTGAAGAAAAAGTACGACACCGCATTTACTCATGACTAAAATTATGTCTTGGTAATAAAAAAACCGTGCAGCGAAACAGCGCCGAAGTAATGCTCTATATGTCATTTTATGTCCAACTTTTTTTTCCAAACATTCAATACTGCTAAATTTCGCATGAACACTTCGTAAGTTAGAATTTACTGCTCTCCTACGACGTTATGAAAGTCGAGAAATGTCCGAAAACTCACAACAAAAATGCCACTGCAAGATGCAACAACCGTAAGCAAGCTCACATTGTCAATATAAGCTTTTTATCATTGAGCCGTTATTATGTCTTTTTTATCATATGCGCCGTATTTTGAACTACACCATAACTGTGAAATAATAACAGTAATTAAATCAGTGTTAAATGACTTTCAAGCCGCACAAACCAAACGTTTAATTTTGATATTAATTATATATGTTGGTGCAAGAACCGTAATTACCGGCACGTGCCGGCAAAGAGCGGTTTTTACATGCACAATCAGCAAGCATACGCAAAAGAATTTATGCTGTTGAAAATACATTTACCGCTTACTTTTACGGCAAATATAACACATTACTACGACGCAGCCTCGACAGGAATTGTGTGCAATATTTTTTTTACATATGATACGAACCTTTAGTAGAAGAGACAAAGCCCAAAACGAGCAGCAATATTGTAGTGGCTAGTTTCATTTTTAGAATGCAGCTTTGTAAATTTTCTTCAACTCAAAACGTTTACTTTTTTATCCTTACTAAGTATGGAACGTGGAATACTAATGCCCAGCCTTTTTATTCCATTTTCAAACAACTTTTTAACAGTACAATAACGTGAGCATCTCCAAATGCATTTAAATAATTCTACTGCAAAAACAAAAGTAGTAACTAAAATCAATGCCTTATAAATACATTTAGTCTTCCTCTTGCAAGTAAGTGTTTATTAACCACCAAAAATTTACCGGTAATAGATATTTCTCCTATGAAGCCTGAAGTCCGCAAATAGTAATCATTTCTTTAATGATACAGTGAATGCAAGATTCAATTTCAACATTAAAGGATGTTAAATAATATTGGCGAGGATAAAATGCCATCCTATTCAGCAGCACCACATGGTCGGCGCAATCGTAGTTTGAACCAGAAGCGTAAGCTTGCAATCAACAATGGTTACTCTATGCCATACTGCATGTAACCTAAGCATGACCTATCCCCGTCTTTGAATTTCTATTAGTTAAACCTTTTTGTCACCAGCTTGATTTCATTCAGCGCGGTACTACGTGAAAAGTGTTAGCAATTCAACCACTATTGCACGTAGCAGCATTACAAAAAACGATTAGAATAACGAACTTGACGATAATAGGCCAGGCCATTACTTTTTCCTATGATAGCATTTCTGTTTCTCAATCCCGGGCACTGAATAAAAATTTTTGGTGGCAGAAACTGAGGCAAGTCGTAACTCAAGTCGTTTCTTGCACCGTGTACCTGTATTAGTTTCCTTTAACCGGAAAATATAAAAATATGAGATAACTGTTGATATATTAAGCATGCATTTCAAGACATGCTTAATTGCTTTATTCTTATCCTTGCTTGCATTGTATTCTGCTCCTTACAAAGGTATACAACATGTAGTAAAATGGCTCGAACTTATTCGGTTTGAACGTGTTTGCTTTGCATTGTTTCCCGCATCGCCACATTTCCACGCGGCGGCTGATTCGTACCTATTCGGCGACTGATCTCAATTCTCGCGAACTCAAGTTCTTCACACTGACAAGCCGCCAGATGACTTTGCCAATTGAATTTACGCTTGCTTCAATAGTTTAACTTTTAGTACGAAAGTGAAAGATGTAGAACACATAACTCTTTCGCTTTCAAATCCAACTTGTAAACACCTCATCCCGTCGGCTGCTCGCCTGCTAGTCGACGAACATCTGCGGCCAGTCGACGATTAAACGTAAGTTTTATTTGTGTGCTGAAAAAACAAAGCTATTGAGTCTCTCTCTCTCTCTCTCTCTTTCTCTGTCTCTCTCGTCTCTCTCGTCTCTCTTTTACATCAAGTGCTCTAGGCTAATAGCGTCATCTGCCGACAATACTGTTGATACAAGTACCTTCTTTTTCATTGTTCTTATTTGTTTTCGTGAAAGCTCTGCTTTTAAGATGAGATTTTGCAATTTAAAATCGCTTACAAAAATAGGCAAGAAATTTTGTGAGTAAACTCGACAGACGTAGCCAATGTTGGGGGTGCGTTTAAGATAAAACTGTTACAAAAAATTGATTCAAAAAAAAACATGTAACAAACTTAAAATACAGATTGAAGACATTGCGATGGAAAAATCGATTTTCAAAAAAAGATCATCAAACAAATTTCAAAAGCAGACTGACGAAATTGGGGGTTAGAAAATATAAATCTTCACAAAAAGGTTATCCAACGAATTTGTGAAACGCCAAAACAAAAAAAAAGGTACTTGTGGGTTATCTGTCACCACTTTTTTTCACCAGGTATTAAATTACTATTATTTAACTGTATATATAATGTTTAAGCGTTTGGGTTAGGGTTAGGGTTAGGGTTAGGGTTAGGGTTAGTCACCACTTTTTTTTAAATTTATTCATTGGGTGGCCTAACCCTAACCCAAACTCATTTTAGGCTTAAACATTATATATACAGTTAAATAATAGTAATTTAATACCTGGTGAAAAAAAGTGGTGACAGATAACCCACAAGTACCAAAAAAAATTATTTGAGCAGCCCTAATGATAAAATTTAAAGTTGTCTTTTGGAAACACTTTTCAACGAGGTAAAAAGAACTTTTGGTGAAGATTTCCCGCTTCTGCACTGCCCGTTGAAACTTTTGAATCAACCAATGTCGCTGACTTCTCAGTTTCGAAAGCACCAGTTACATGGGAAAGGGCCAGATCAAAGTCAAGGGAGCAATTATTCTCCTCAAACAATACATTATTATAGCTTTCTTTAAATTTGACTAAATTGCTAAATGCCCTCTGAGAAAATGTCATTCCTTCAGCTTAAGTCTCACAAGTACTTCTATAATTCACTTAATTCTTGCCAGAATTTTGTGACGCCTATGTAAAAAGTCATCATCAAAAATGATCTAGTATAACAAATTGAGGGTGCTCTGGACAGATTTATCTGAGGGCGAATCACCCTAACAAAGGTTGAAGTGCATTTTTTTTACTTCTTGAAGTAGGCCTGTGCAACCGCAGGTTTAAAAATTAAGAAGTTCATTATCTGACGTTTATTATTTTTATATGAACTTTCAGAAGCAACAGACAGCAAACAGTAGGCTCGTAGACCTACGTTTTAATTGTAGTCTACGTAGACAAAGCTATTTGAAACGGAAAAAGAAGTAAAAGTGTTAGCGCGTTAGTTTAAAACTCAATGACACCAAGACTCTATTCGCACATAGCGGTTTTCGCAACCAGTAATAAAACTTCTTCCGATATTTAGAGCAGGTTTAGAGACAAGGTTTCGTGATTTGATATCGAGGTGCAAACAGAGCGATCCTCTCTTCTCACTCAGTATCAAGCAGCGAAACCTCGACTCAAAATCTGCTCTAAACATCGGAAGAAGTTTTATTACTGGTTGCGAAAACCGCTACGTGCGAAAGCAGCCTAAAATTCGAGACAACAAAACCGGCTTTGAGTAACATCAAACAATCCTTGTTAATTTTGATATTTTTTTTTTAAAACAAATTATTTGGCTTTATTTCGGAAGTGTTCACCAGAAAACGGGTGACTTTGACCGTAAACGTAGCAAAAAGGAGCAACCAAACGGACCAAGTCCTCCCAAATTTCTTGGACTGGATCAAGTTATTGAACTGTTTTCAATTAACTTGTCAGTAAATAACTGATCTCTAAAAAAAATAAAAAAGGTTTGTAACCATAATTGAGGGCCATAAAGACAAAGCCAATGAAGGGTTTTAAAAATTTTCGCCCCTCCAATATTTTTTTCTGGCTACTCTAATGTGTTCAACCTGAAATACTGTCACGCTGGGTGCACATGAGACGCCAGCGCTAAAGTTTTCCGTAGATCGAAACGTGTAAGAGATAAGGCGTGGGTGACAGGAACAAACAGTTGTTTTCAAGGTCACGCATCAGATCCACAGTTTTCACTCCATGGCTGGCACTGGCCTTTACGGGAGGCTGCTAGTTCAAAGATGTTAAGGTTACTCCTGAGTTCCCAAAATCTCCGATCATTCTGCTTTCAAAGAGTTTAATAAGTTTTAATGTTATTTTTTGGTTTCATTTTTGAGAAATTTTTGGTTTGTCAAACAATGATTATCAGCATAACCAACGCTAAATGATAGAATTATGTGCTAGTCTTTGTTTGGTTAATCAAGATACGGAAGAAGAATTTCTTCTTTTAAAAATCCAAACTTGAAAGAAGTCGCCAAATTCGGCTTAAGTGGTCTTACAGCTAAAAAAAATTTCACGCCTAAATTCTGAAAGTGCGAAAGGTCGTGCACATTTTTACAACTTCAGTCATTTTTACATCAGGTGAAGCGACTTGTGACTCACCTTGAGTCAATACTTATGGCATTCAACCTTGTCTTCGTGAGCGCATGAGTGCAACATATTGAGGTTAAAAGTCAAAGCTATAAACAACGCAATGTCATATTGGACTACAGAATAACCAAAGAACGGAAGATCAGTCCTCATAAAATATGCAAAGCTTTGCTAGTATGTTGACTTGTCTTTTCAAGAGCACTAGAAAACCTTTTTCGTCCTTTGTTTCACCATCCTCTCTTATCAACATTACACTTCTCTATCTCCCCACCCCTTGAAAAAGGATTGTTTGTAAGCGTTTTTTCGTCAAAATTTTGAAAGCTTCCTGCAAGGCTATTTTCTAATTGCTAAAGCAATTTTAAAAAAAGCACCGGTACTCGAACATGCATCAAAAAACAGCGATACGACAGCTTGACTTGGGCGTACTATATTGTTTGTGGCATCAAGGCACATCTACCTACAAATAAAAAATTCATTGAAATCAACCACGTGTTAAGTCGCGAAATGTGTACATAGCGTGAGAGCGCTTGCTTCACACTCAATAAACCTGGGCTTAATTTTTTGTTGAGTCATACCAATAAATGGTGTAAACTGCACAGCTTCTCCCTGCTTGGCGCTTAGCAGGAACAAGACAAATGAGGAAGAAAGTGGGCTAGTTTGTCTTTTGGGAATTGCACCGGACAGGATTCTAGTAGGTGGAGCCGAACAGTCTATCCGACGTGGTGCCCCAGTGAGACTAAAGACATGCAAAAAGAGCATGAACTCATACGCAAAAATGAATAACAACGTCTCGGGTTCAAGGCGCTCATTGAAACCGAACTACTATCGTGTTGCTATCGCGATACGAAGCTACCAGCCGGCAGCCGCTGTAGTAACCTTATTAACAAGGGTAAATTTTATTAACACCGGATTACGGTCAAGATGCCAGGAAAGTTGGCGACTTTGACACATAACTGTCATCAAAAAATGTATTCAAGCCTATTCAGTTGTATAAAATCAAGTTTCCTAAAACTTGGCCAAATGTCCCTAACGTGAATGACGAAAAAATCGAATTAAAACAAATGAAACTGTATTTAGCGAATCATCAGAAGAAAAAAAGGTCAGTTTTAAAATGGGAAAATTCAGCATCAAAAAACTGCTTCAAACATAAGATTTGGGCAAAGCAAGCGGTTTCAATTTCTCGTCACCAAAAAAAGTTCTTAATTTCAAAATGAGCAACTTTTGAATTGGTTGGAACGCACAAGGGTAAAATAGTAAGGCTGTTCGCCCAAAATGTCGAAAGAGGCAACTTTTGGGTACCTGCTTATGCTTCAAACTAAAGTCACTCTGCTTTACCCTCATGCCCCAAAACTGAAATTGGAGGTAAATAAAGATATATGCTTTCTATGAAAGAAAACATGTTCCGAAGATTCACCTTATGAAAAAGCTTCTCAAAGAATTGGGCCCCAGTTATTAGCTGCTCTTAAATAGGCAGAGGGTGTGAAAAAATTCTGGGTTTTAACGTAAGATTTGGAAGTTGTGATGTTGGAAGTTGTGGAAAAGGTGCGGACGTGTGTGAGCTGTTAAGAAAGAAGAAAGTGAATACATGCTGTCTGCAGGTCTTCTGGAGAGGGAACAGAACTCAATTTGTTGGTGGCAAGAGTACGAGATTTAAGCTGTGGTGGTCTGGAATTAATGATCGAACAAGGTGTTGGTATTTTGGTGAAAGAATTATGCCAGATGATTATAGAAGTTTGAAAACAGTGACAGAATGATAGCAGTGGTGGTGATTTTTGAGAAGGAAAGTTATGAGTCGTGTATGTGCATGGGTCTGGGTGCATAAGTAGGAAAATCGATGGCATATTGGTTAGAGCGCCTGCTTCGCAGTCGGTAGACCTGGGGTTCATTCCCCATGTCGAGTCATACCAAAGATTTTTAAAAATGGTATCCCCAGCTTATCTGATTGGCGCTCGACATTTAGGGGAGGTTGTGGAGAACAAGCCGGCAAGTTCGCTTGTTGTGTTCTTGGGCAAGGCACTTAACGGGACGCCCCCACTTTTATGTGGAAGACATGTGGCCCAGACACCTCGGAAATGCCAACTCCCGAGCGAGTGCCGATGTCCTGTCCAAAAGATAGCAATACAATTCGTTTCTGGTAAATGGATGATAAACATGGACAATACAATAAAAAAGAACCAGACTGCGAGAAATAACAATGTGATAATGAAACGCCAAGTGAGTGGGATTTGCAAAACCCTGGTCAAATGATTCTTGTTATGGAAGACTTTTATTGACATTTAATTGGGAGATAGATTGATGCTTTTGAGGGTGTGAATGGTGGATATAGAATTAGCAACAAATGTTGAGGGAAGAAGATTGGTCGAATTTTGCGATGAAAAACAGTTGTGTGTCCCGAAGACATGGTTTCGAGACACCAGAGGATAATTCCACATAGTAGGAGTGGGAATGAAACTGAGATTGATTTTGTGTTGATTGGTAAAAACAACAGAAAGTATTTAAAAGATGTGAAAGCTATTTTCTGAAAGTAGCAACATCGGTTGGTGGTAACAGACACAGATTGAAAGTTGAAGGAAAAAGAAGATAGGTTTGGAAATTAAAGGAAAACAGTATGAGAGCAAGATTTCAAAAAGAGTTAAGAAGTTGGCAAATGTTGATACGTTCAATCTATGGAATGCATTCAAAAATGGTATGAAGAAAGCTTGTCGTGAAGTGTGTGAAAAGAAGAAAGGTAAAAGGAATCATGGTGACACTTGGTGGTGGAATGAGGAGGTGAACAAACCAGTAATACAAAAGAAGGAAAGTAAAAAATGTGCGTGAACCAATTGGAGGAAAACAAGACTTGAAATGAAAATATGAAAAATTATACCAAGCACTTTCGTGGTATAATTTTTCTCATTCTCATTTCAAGTCTTGTTTTCCTCCAATTGGTTCAGGCACATTTTTTTTACTTACTTTCTTTTGTATTATTTGTTTGTTATAAAAATAATAACACGAAAGTGCTTGCTCAGTCGTCGCAAGGCCTTACGATGTATTTCTGCTTCCTCATGGGGGCCCTTTTACTAGTCCCTCTCTCTTCTGCATAAAGTTTTTCTTCGGAAGATCGTCATGGAGAGCTTTTGCGTCACTTGCTCATGCTTCCTTCTACTTCCCTTAGGGAGGCTCTTCTTGCTTGCCCTCCCTTTCCTCCTCGGATTCTCCTCTTTTCACTGTGGAGTCCACTCTTTCTTCTTCATGCTCTCGCTCTGATCTCCCTCTCTCTCGCCAAGGTGCGGCTCTCGCTCACCTCGACTCTCTACTACATTACGAGCTGGTGCTCTAAACTGACTGCTCTGTTCCTTTTCTTTCTGGCAAAAGCTGCTCTGGCGTATTTGCCAGCTGCTCTCTTTGTGGCACTGAGGCCACTCTTTCCTTTTCAGCAGGCCCAGTATGCTCCAGCTTTTCTTCTGAAGCTTGCGCTATCCTTCAAGCTCATTGCTGGTCTCCACTTCTCTTCTCTTCTCCTCCTATCTGGTTCTCGCTCTGTTCTCTCCTCCGTCTTTCCTTTTACCTCAAACTCTCTGACAGGAACTGTCTTCTTTCTCCTCCCGTTTTATCAGGCTACAATGGGTCCCCGGACACTCGTTTCTCCCGGGAAACGACGCGGCTAATGAGCTGGCCAGACAGGGAGCGCTACTCGCGCCCTCTGCAATCCCTTGTAGTCCTTGGTAGAGACTAAGATGCACTGATCAGGGCGAGTGAAGTGCGACGGCTTGAGCATGAATGATGATGATGATGTGTTAAGAGCGTTGCATGGAACGTAGGCGACCAAAGAAGAGAGGGCAAGTGGAAAAACATATTCAACTAAAAATGGAAGATGTCACCAACAAAACGAAGTGGCGTAATGCTGTGAAGAAAGTTTCTAGAAACATAGAAACTGCTGAACTAGACCTGTTTGTCAAAATCAATCCGTCATTTCAATGCCACAGGGTGCAAAGCTTATCTAAATCTAAAAACAAATGTGAATTAAAATATCTTGCTTTTGACTAATTAGGCTAATTTGGATTCAAAGTATAACCGGAAAAAAACGTTAACTAATTAGCTTATTAAAACTTGGGCCAAACTTTCTATTTAAAATGTCACTCATTTCTAGGGAAATTTACCAGTCTCTCTCCCTCCATCAATTAGAATGTTACGCCATTGCTATGAAAATCTTTTTCTGCCTTGATTATAGAAAGAGTTTTGGTGCGAAAAATCAATAAAAGAAGCAAACAGGAAGCTCATTATAAAAGAAGGCTATTGACATAGGTAGTGGTGGGCACCGTTAGTGACATTCTAACGGTGCTATAGCTAGTCAACAAAAAATTTACCGGCGCTACCGCTAAAATTCTCAACTCCAGCGTAATAAACGCTTACGCTGGTCTTTTCCAAAAACTAGCGGCCGCCAACCGCTAACGGGCTGAAAGCAGTGGTCGCAAGTACAAATCTCATTCAAAATGTTGCCATGCAGTGAAAACAGCAATTTTTCTGAAAAAATATCGGCATATTGTCTGACCAACAAAAGCGATAGCTGTCGTAGACAGCACAAAAACAAAGATAAGTCTATTAAAACAAAGCTATTTCAAAAAGACGAGCATCTTAAAATGTTTATCGCTGAGCCCACATTGTTGTAGCTTCAGGACGTCCTTTCCTAAGTAAAACAGGCGCGTAACTGCTGCACTGAAAAGTATGGCGTGTAGTGTTTCACAAACAACTCCTTTAACGCTGTATTGGAGAGAAACGTAGCAATCGCTTTGCGTTGCAACTTGTCTCTTTCTGTATGAAAGTCGTCCAACAGGTTCTCACTCCTGCTGCATTTGCGCAGTGATTTCCAACCGATGGTTCAGGCGGCTTTTCAATTGGTCCACGGAGAAGTTCTTCCATGAGAGAGAGAAATCCAGTTTTTCAAATCCGCTTTTGTCCGCGTTAACGCAGTTGCCGGATTCATCTTGTGCTTTTAGACCATTCGTAAACACCATTACGCCACTTCACTCTGTCAATGGCATTTTCCCTTTTCATTACAATCTGATTGATATGCTCCTCCACGTCATATTTGGCCACCCACGCCCCTTCTTTCCGCCACTTCAAAATCCAACGCTTTTCTCAAAACATCACTATTATCCCTTCTCAAACATGCCCATACCATTGCACTCCACTCGCCCTGGCTAGTCCATCCAAAGTATTCTTTAAACCCAGCAAACTCACAAGTTCTTGGCTCCTTTTCTCAATGATCTTAACTCCATGCATTACTCTCATGATGGCTTTTTCAGTTCTTATCAAAATTGCCATCTCATTCTTTCTTAGACACAACGTCTCGCTGCCATACAGCTGTCACGAATAAATAAATAAATTTGCTTAAAAGAATGGTTTTTATATATGTGTAGTTGTAGTTTTATTTTGCAGTGATCATTTTATTTGTAAATCTGAATTGTATGAAGCCCTAAACTTGCTAAATAGTTTTCGATAAAAGACCTTTTTTTCTGTGGCATTTATAAATAGATTTGTAACTCACAGCCTTTTCTGACGTCATAATCGTTCACTACGTAACCAAGTTCCAGTGTATTATAGTGATTCTTGTTTCTTCTCGAAGATTTTTCTCTTTTTCTTTATTACCGATTACGTAATTTATTAACGGTGTTTTTCCTGCGTCACGTGATGTTAGCAATTTCTAGATTATTTTCCAGTCGTATATATAAGGCGGCAAGATTTTTCATTCATTCAGAAAGTGTAATTCAGAGTGTAGTTCAGTAGAGATAGTAAAGTGTAGTAAAAAGGCGTTGTTCTGCAGTGATTTTTGTGACAGGAATCAAGCGATTGTTTGGGTGGTTTTAGTTTTGGTTAGTCTGTTATTCATATAGCAGTGCTTTAGTTTCTGTATTTGACAAGCGAAAGAATTCGAAGTTTTAAAGTGGTTTGTGAATATATTTGTTCCGTTCATGATCGAGAAGTGCGTGGGTTAAAGTATCCTAGTGGAAGCCAATCTTTTCCCAGCTATTAAGTTGCAACCAGACTTAATTATTCAAGCGATACTATACGTCGCCTCAATTTTAAGAAGTAAATTAAAATTGAAATAGAATCAAAAAAATTTCTGTTGAATCGCGACAACAGCATTGCTGATCTTATGCAACTCTGATAAATCCTTTCGTTCATTTTTGACGAAAACTTTCTCCCATAAAGAAACTCCCTACATTCTCTAAATTTTGTCCATTCAATTCTCATTCTTGCCGTTACCGCTGCCTCACTTCCACCACTGGCGTTCAATCTGTCCCCCAAATAACAAAAGCCTTCACAAAGTCAACCTGGTCAAAAAATGATAATTCTTCACCTGGTTCCACCATTCCTTCCTTTGTACAAACACATAGTTCACAAACAAAACCTTTTGCCAGAGTTGAAGTCACCCTCTTCATTTTCGCGTATCTACAATGTACCCATTTACCGCACTTTGTACACAACACTAAATTTGCCATCACCATCTTGCCGCACTTGGCACATGGATCAACTTTACTCTTGAGGACCTCACCTTTCGAAACGCTCACCATTACTTTGGTTTTCTTAAGGTTCACTTTCAGCCCCCTGCTTTCAAACGCCTCTTTCCATTTTAAAAACTTTTCTTTCAAAATCTCCATACTTTCACTTATTAAAACCAAGTTGCCTGCATACAAAATTTCATTCATCAATCCTTCTCTTGCATTCTCCGAGATTACATCCACTGCAGTTGCAAAAAGCAGTGGCGAAAACACAGATCCTT
Source organism: Trididemnum clinides (assembly GCA_963675345.1). Classification (NCBI taxonomy): domain Eukaryota; kingdom Metazoa; phylum Chordata; class Ascidiacea; order Aplousobranchia; family Didemnidae; genus Trididemnum; species Trididemnum clinides. Next base: position 12,850,488 of record OY776300.1, on the reverse strand, counting down.
GATGCACACGAATTTGTACCAAGAATTCCTGGGATAATACAGATCCCACTCGAACTTTCGTTTTTGCCCGGTGATATAGACTCATCGTCGCTCTTACGATAACTTCTGGTAAACCTTTTTTCTCATCGCCCACTTCATTACCTTTTTTTGGAACTTTATCAAATGCCTTCTCAATATCCACAAAACACATGTACATTTTTTTTCTTCTTATCCCTATATTTCTCTTGCATTCCTCGCACTACAACCAATGTGTCTGTCGTTCCTCTTCCATGCATAAAACCAAACTGCATTGAATCAATATTGACCAATTCTCACATTCTTTTCTCCAGCACTCTCTCAACGATCTTCATGGCGAGCTCTAACAGCTTCACTCCTCTGTAAGTACTGCAGTTTCTTACATCTTTCCCTTAAAAATTGGTACCAGCACACTTGTTTGCCATTCCTTTCTTATCTAACACGCGTTGGCAAAGTTCCACTATCACACTAACCCTTACTTCTAAACTAGCAAATATCATCTCTTCACATACTTCAGAGGGTCAAGCTGCCTTTCCTGGTTTCACAACTTTTATTGCTATCACCATTTTTTCTCGGGTAACATTTTTAATTGATCCCTTCACCATATTAGCTTCTGTCACGTGGTCCCAATCATTCTCCTTATTCATGATCTTCTCCATGTGATTTTTCCATATTCTTTTTCACTGAAACCTAACCTTCCGTCTTTTCCTCTCATGCATCTACCTCCTTCAATATCTTTTCCATCTTTTTTCATGAACTTCACTACTGTAAAAATGTGATTTGGTTTTTGTTCAATTTTGTTAACTCTTTTTCAGCTTCTTTCCTCATAGAATTAGCAAACACTTTCTTTGTTCGATTTTGATATTCTCATATTTAGCCTTGTTTTCCTCATCGATTTTTGCACATCTTATATGCCACTTTCTTTGTTGTATTGCTTCCTTCACCTCTTCATTCCACCACCATATATTCCCATGGCTTCTTCTTTTTTTCTTCTTTCCACATACTTCATCACAAGCTTGTAGCATACTATTTTTAAAAGTATTCCATAGATTGGGAGCATCAACATCAACCAATTCCCTAACTCTTTCTTGAAATTTTGTTTTCCTTCAACTTCCAAACCCTCCTAAAAGTTTGTTCGTTCTTCACTACTTTCTTTTGTCTGTGTCTGTAACCACCAGCCGATGTTGCGATTCCCAGGGGATGGCTTTCACGTCTTTTACATACTTTCAACTATTTTTACCAACCAATACAAAATCAATCTTAGTTTCATTTCCACCCATACTGTATGTTATTTTTCTCTGCTCCTTCTTTTCAAACCATGTACAGGGTGGGCCAAAAATCACTGACCCATTTGAATTTTAAATAACTTTTTTTATTTTAACAGTTATATGCATGAAATTATAGTATCATAAATAAAGGCGATAAAATTTATTTTCTATCACAAATTTACCTTAGTAAGCTTGAGAAACTTGTATTGTTAAATGTGAAAAATAACATCCTGCATATGCCTTCCATTTTCTGCTTCACAAATTTAAGCTCTTTTGATTACCTCTGCCATAACCTTTTTCAAAGTTTCTGGCCTTATTTCTCTAGTGATATTTTCCTTTAGCTCTATTAACCCTATTTGGCCCGGGGGGGAGGTCGATTCGACCCACAGCAAATTAAAACTGATGTAACTTAGCGACCGCTTGAGATATATGTTTGAAATTTTTTGACTTTTCCTAAAATTTATCTGGCTTTTGGTTGGTCATAAACTGACAAAGATATTCTTTAGAGTTTTGACTTAAACATAGCAATTTCGAAACCCACTCTGGCAAATTCTTCATCGATTGCTTTTGTATAATAAAGAAAAAAAGTAGAAAGAGCACACACGCAAAACCGTGACGAGCTACGTAAACCGCAGAACTTGTTTGAAGTGACGCACTGACTGTGAAACTGAACGGTTTCTCAGAAATCTTTCTTCTCAAAACCTTTTCGCTGTGAATAGGAACTCTTAATATGACAAGCCAAAAACATCAAAGTGTTTTCGGATACACGGCTATTTTGTAACTTTTAGTTAAATAAATAATACCTTCTTGACGCTAGGCCATCGCCTACCGATAAAGTAATGCAAGAAAATATTTCGTAATTTTGATACTTGACAAATGCAACAAAGCAAAAAGAATTGTTTTCAAGCGCAAAGCCAGAAAATAAATTTGGCGGCGTGATAATATAGTTTGCGATTTTCATAATGATTTGTAATGTTATTACCAATTAAAATTGGGGATTGGTTGGTGGGAGAGCAACGAGCGCACTTGCAATTTTTGTTAGATGGAAAATATGCAGTGGTAGATTAAGGAATGCAGGGGCGACAGACAGCAAAATTTAATTTAGGAGTTTTATAAAACTTGATTTCCGTTGCTCTATGAGTAAGCTGTTAGTAATTAATTAAGTACCGAATTTTATCAGCAAATACAAATCCAAAACGCAAGAAGCCAATCGTGAATCACAAAATTAAATTTTTTTTAAGGGGAGAAGTAGCTGTGGAACATCTCTTGAGTTTGTGACCAACACCAAAATTTTTTTCTGTTGACCGCGTGACAAAAGCAATGTGTTTGTATTCTTCATCTACACACTTCCAAAGGCAAATGAAGATTTTTTTTCCGTGTTCTTTTATCCACTTTTATAAAGACGCCTCTGGCAAAAGCATTACGTTGCCTGCTGCATGGCCAAGCAGAAAGGCATTTGCATTGAAGTTGACGTTTCAAGTTCAAACTACAGCTTGCGTCAACTATCCCAACATTATAAAATTGAATGCTGACTCAAATATCGTCTTGTCATTTTCATTCTTCTAAACCAGAGATGGGCAAACTTTTTAGTCGGAGTGTAGCATTGACCATTCAAGAGTTAGCCGAGGGTTGCATCGACCATTCAAGAATTCGCCGAGGGCCAATGCGTGAAATCTTGTAATAGCTGTATGCAATGCAAGAGCTTGCAATAGCTTAAAATCTTGCAATAACTTCTTGTAAAGACGCATTACAGGGCTTAGATAATGATGGCGTCCAAAAACAAAGATCATCACTCTTTATTTGGACGGAAAATGCGTCAGTTCAAACTAAGAATTGCGTAGCGGCTCTTTCAATGATGGCTTCTATCGTTTTTGGCTCTTCAGTACGGCAAGTGCGGACAACCCTTTCTTATTGAATTAAATTCATGGAAGTTTGTATAAGTTTGGAGGGCCGCACAAAATGCTCTGGCGGGCCGCATGCGGCCCGTGGCTCGTAGTTTGCCCACCCCTACTCCAAACTACGTTCATGTTATGTTCGATAAGTTAAATTTCTAATTGTTTTACTTCAATACAGGAATAGTTAAGAAATCAAAAGTTTCTTATGACATTGGGAATGCAGCCACTACATTTTAGTTCTATGTTTGAAATGTTCAAATTGCTCGTTTCCACTAAAATTTAAATATTCTGCCGGTGTATAAGATAGTGATGATTATATGATATTTAACGAATAATTTTCTTCTTTCAGACATATAAATCAGCAAACAAAAGTACATGTAGTAAAAAATAGCCCGTGCCAATGTATGACCTGAAGAAGTGTTAAGTAAAATTTTGAATGAAGTATCTGACGAAAAAAATGACGACATTAAAAACATAGCCTCTCTAGCTTCCGGTGACTATAAAATTATAAGGACCGTATAAATATCACATGATGCCTTCAGAGGAAAACAAAACTGCCGTATTGGTGTTATTATGGGGGAGAGGATAAAAAATAGGCTACGTAGGCCTATTGTTGTAGCACAAACTTGATAATAAAACGAATTAAAGAGTACAATCGTTTGATATAACAGGCTTTTTGCAGCAAATCCAAAACTTAAGTTTGCTTGAGGACTTTTTTCATATGACTCGTCACATACACACCCAGACTTGGACAACAAAATATGCGTAATTCTAGTTGGCTGATTCGGTGAATTGCAGCCAAAAGTCGCTAATTCTAATCTAATTTGAAAAGTTCCTAATTCCAATTCTAATCTCATTTCGAAAAAGTTCCTGACCGAAGAGTCGGGTGTGAAAAATAAAAAGATCTTTTATGTTAGGAATCAGAACCACCTTCGGAAGTATTGGCACTGATTGGAATGATTTACATGCGAGGCTTACTAGGACAAGCACTAACGCGATGCTCCATGAAATATTTGGCAATCCAGTTTTTAGTGCAGCTAAATCACGGAATAAATTTAAATTTTTGATTGCCCACATATCACTTGATGATCATACAACGCGTCCTACTCTTTAGCAATACGATAGATTTGCAGCTTTTCTTAGAATTTTTGAAGAATTTAACAAAAACTGTGGGAAATTTCTAGTTCCTAATGATTATTTGTCGCTGGATGATACTCTTTATCCTACGAGAACGCAAATCAGTTTCAAACAATTTAATCCGAGCAAACCAGCCAAGTATGAAATGCTGTATAAATCAATCAGTGCTTTTCGCTATCCATTTATCTTTTCAACTGCTGTGTATCCTGCTAGGCCAAAAGCAGAGCCGATATCTTACTACACTCCTGGGACGTCACAAACAGAAAAATACCTAATTCAAAATTTGGAATGCCACACAAACTTAGTGGCAAGAAACATATTATATGACAGATTGTATACTTCAATACCAATGGCGCAGTGGCTGCTTGACCGCGGAAAAACTTCTGTAGGAACTTTACAATCAAATAGAAAAGCAATTCCAGCCGAAATTTAAAAAATCAAAGACCGAGAGACAAACTCATACGAAATTTATTGGGAAAAGAATAACGGCATATTAAATCTGCACTCGTATGTGGTAAAAACAAAAAGTTCAGGAAAGCGATATGCTTTATTATTGTGAACAGTGCCACCGCTTCTTGCAACTACTAAAGATGACAACAAAAGCAAGCTCGCTATTTACAAACTATACGACTTTTCAAAAGGCGAAACAGACATTATTGATCAAAAAATGGGGTTCTACAGCTGTACATCGAAATCAAAGCGCTGGACTATGAATGCATTTTGATACGTTTTGAACACATGTCGAGTGAACGCTAGCACGATATATGCAATGAACAATGATCTGCAGCCTCGAAACATAAAATCTGTAGATTTCGGATTTAAACTAGCTATGTCTTTGATTCGCCCACATATAGAACAACGAAGTTTAATTGGCATAAATTCTTCTGTGGTTCGCAAAATTAAGATAGTGCTGGGGAAAAAAATATCCTCCAAACATGTAAAAACATCAAGTGGCTTTTTTCCTCATCAAAGTGAAAAACGAAGGCGATGCGATGCATGTATCAGTAAGATTAAAGGAAAACGATCCAAAGAAAAGAAAAATTTCTAAGCAATTGAGCCAGTGCCAAAAATGCACAAACCCTTTGTGCAATGAGCGTCTTATTCGCATTTGAGATTTTTCCTTGCAAGACTAAACTGTTGTTAGGCTTACACTTACGGATAAAATTGCACTGCCATAGTTGTTTTTGAAGCATACATGCGTATTGCTGCTTTTGACGATTATATATGTATTGTTGATATTACCCGTAAATTTAATGTAGTGTTCCCGTATTTTCATATTAGACGATAAATTACACTACGTAACAAAATTTTAAAAATTTTTTGCTTAAATTGATTTTTTTATTGTTTCTGGCTAATTTTCGGTCGCAGATTTCGAAAATGCAATTATTTTTTTTCTATCATCGTCCGTTTGGATGTTATAACCGAATTTGAGTTTTCAGATTTTGGCAATTTTAATGCTAATTTTAAACTGCATATCATTTGAATCAGGAAGAACCTGTCTTTTCAAAGATAGGCAATATTAGGTGGTATAAGCAGAGTTATTACGTAACGACTGATGAAAAGAGTAGTTGCAGTAGATTCCAGGACCCCCCAAAAAGGCCAAAAATTTGGCTTCTGGGCTTCAAAAAAATTGAAAATAGTACAAAAAATTTGTCGTTTGGTAATTTTTGACATTTTGTCTTAAAAGCATAATTCTTTTACATCATCTAGCGGCCATTTTCAAAAAAATTTATCCACACGCGAGGCCTGTAATACCTTTTGAACTTGGGGGACATTGGTTTCCCTCACCAAAAAATGAAGGGGGTAAAGATGTTTTTGTTTCATTTTGAGTCACAAGGCATTGTTTTTAGAATGCACATCATGCTAACTGGGATGAAATTTCCTTTTCAGCGATATAACATAATCGATATAATAGCCAATGGCTTAAAACCAGTGAATGATAAAAGTAAACATGATTAATGGTTTTTTTATGCAAATTAGCCGTTTTTTTGCATCTGTTACAAGGACTGCTTCGCGGGAGCAAAAGAGTTAAACTAAGAGCTTTCCCAACCTTTAACAGCAGTAAATTTCATTGCTGTTTACATACGGTTTCCGCACTGGCAGCAAAACATTCGCGTGATATCACGCTTTCCGTTGAAGCGGCAGTAAAATTTTTGCTGTGACATTTCAACGGGGCGCGTCTATAGCCGCTTCCTGGCGGGAAGTGGTTAAAAAGAATCAAAGTTTACTATCATTCGATGTCACAGGTTTTTGTAGCAAATCCAAAACTTAAGTTTGCTTGAGTACTTTTTTATGCAACTCGTCACATACGCAGACTTGGACAACTGATTAATTCTAGCTGGCTAATTCGGTAAATTACAGCCAAAAGTCGCTAATTCTGATTTGAAAAAAACTAAAAGTCTCTTATTCTAGTGTAATTTAAAAAATCTCTAATTTCAATTCTAATCTAATTTTAGAAAAGTTCCTGACCGAAGAGTAGAATCTGAAAAATGACAAGAACTTTTTTTATTATTTGCGAAAAGTTTGGCCGAAAATCAAAACCGAAATTAGGTGATCTCCAAAAAGAAAAAAGGTCTTCACAATGATTTGATGGCAAAAATGAAAAAGTCCTAGAATTGTCGCAAATACAAAGTGGTTTTGCGAAGATGTTCAAATGGCATCAAAATTCGCTTGGTAATTAAAATTTCAAACTAATTTCAGAAAAACTGGAAAGCTCTAATTCTAATTCCGATTCCACTTAATTTGTGGTAATCAGAAAAGCTCTAATTTTGTTCTACCCTAATTTGAGAAAAGCATTAATGCTCTAATTCCAAGTTTAATTAAATTTGAAAATGCTAAAAAAGTTCTAATCGTCTAAGTCTGCACACAAGGATGGGAGGGGCTTACAAAAACGTCGTATTGCGTCGCATAAGGGAGAGGAAAGAATAAAAAAGTCAAATGATTCGTGAGCATTCCTTAATTTGAATGAGATTTATGTCTTGATCAATAATAATTTATCCGTGATGAACAAGCTTAGCTTGCATTTTTTGTCTAAATGAAAAGAGTAATAATTTTATAAAGCTAAGAAATCTTTGTCGTTGAAATGCTATTTCACACCCTGTTTCACATTTACAAACAGTCAATTCAAATTACAAAAATCTAGCTGGAGATATGGCATATGGCAAGTAGTCCAACGTAAGAAATATTATACAAATATCACGGCTGGTAACTTTTTCGTAAAAAGCAAAATGGCAAATTGATGATAAGTTGTTGAACTTTTTACCTGGAAGCTGACACTGATGAATTGCGCGTAGGCGATCGCAAAACCACAACGTCGAAGAGTAAACACTATGAAAAAAAATTCGTATCTGATCATAACCAAAAGTATATAATTAGATTGAAAAATAAATTCTGCATCTATCTGAGCAAATGCGGAATCGCTATTGTAAGCGGTTTAAAAGTTATTAGCTGCCAAAGTGTCGGGTCGAATCGACCCCCCCCTCCCCGGACATAAAAAGCAAAAAAAAGCCCGGCTTTAATAGGGTTAAAGATTGGGGCTTGTTGACAAAAACCTTTTCCTTTAGACATCCCCACAAAAGTAGTCGGAGCTAAGGAGATCAGGAGAACGAGATAGTCAATTGACTTTACCAAATCGAGAAATTATTCTTCCATTGAAACGTTACCGGAGTAATTGCATGCTTTCTCTTGCAGTATGAGCTGTTGCTCCATCCTGCTGGAACCACATTCTAACTCGATTTTCAATAGCTGGCCATAAGAAATTTCGAAGCATCGCTCTGTATCTCTTTCTTGTCACGGTCACAGCATTTCCATCATCATCTTCAAAAAAGTATGGCCCGATAATTTCATTTGCAGTTATTGCGCACCATGCAGCGCACTTTACAGAGTGAAGTTCTCTCTAATGCACCGCTCTTGGATTTTCTTTTGCCCAAAAGCGACAGTTTTGGTTATTGACAAACCCATTGAGGAGGAGGTGGGCTTCATCAGACATGATCAGTTTATCAAAAAAATTAGGTTCATTTTCGGCAAGTTCTCGTAATCGAACGACATACTGTAGTCTAGGCTAAAAGTTCTGTGGTTTCAATTCTTGAATGAGTTGCACCTTGAATGGATAAGAATTTAGACTTTTCATAACCCTTTTTAAAGATGTTCGAGAAATTCCAAGTTCCAATGATCGTTTTTGGGTAGAAGTTGTTGGATTTTCTTCGACATTCTCACGTATCCTTTCTTTGTTTTTATCCGTACAAACAGCTTTGGGTCTTCCAGAACGTGGCAGATCACTCACAGCTCCTTGATCTCCAAATCTTTTAACCATGCCCTTAATTGCATTCTTACTGGGTGCATCTCTAAAACTGAAATGTCTTCGATAAGCTCTTTTGGGTTTGAATTATTGAGCCTTGATTTTGATAGTATAATTTTACAATTTGTGTACGTTGGACAATACTGAATTTTTCCATAATTAATTTTCAGGGTCTGAAAAAATATTACGAAATAAGAGTTATTAAAATTTAAATGAGTCAGTGACTTTTGGCCCACCCAGTATTTGCCACGCACAACTCCTTTTCATCACAAAACTCGAGTAGTCTTCTTCCCTCAACATTTCTTTTGCCAATTCCATACCCACTCTCAAAACCATCAATCCGTCTCCCAGCATGTCCGTTAAAGTCTCCCATACCAGGAACCACTTCACTAGTGCTTTGCAAATCCCACCCACTTGCCATGTCATTATAAAATTGATCTTTCTCGCACTCTGATCTTCCAACCTGGGGAGCATATGCACCTGTAACTCTTTATAACTTCCTCCTCGAAAGCCAGCGTCATTGCCATCACTCTGTCACTTTTTCCTGGGCTTCTACGACCTTTTCGCAAAGTTCTTCCTTCACTAAAATTGAAACATCTCCTATTCCATCATTATTTCCAGACCACAACAACTTATATCTCCTACCTTTGCAACCAACAAATGAGCTCCCTGCCCTCTCCATCTTACTTCCTGTAGACAGCAGATATCCACTTCTCCCTTTCTTAACTGTTCACGCACTTCCGTAACTCTTCCGACATTCCAAATCTTTCTCAAATTTCTGTAACCCGAAGATTTTTCGCACCCTTGTCCATTTAAAAGCTGCCGGGGACTGAGGGCCAATTCTTTAACAAACTCTTCGATGAAAATGGAATATTTACCATAAATGCTTAAATAAAGATTCTACGTAAGTCTTTCTGCCTTCTTCAACAATAGACAATGCTGCTTTGTTTTTAGTACAATGCTGCCGCACAGTAGAGGCTAGCTGCAATTTAGGTTTATAGCTTATAAATTACGCTACTCGTAAAGGTTGTCAACATCGATTAAATTAGAACTTTAATGCCTTTTGCTTTTTAGGACAATACATACAGCCAACAATTCATATTAATATTGTCTTTAAAGCCCAAGGTAAATTAGCTAAAGCCTGTACGTGGGAAATTTGGAGAGTGGTCCAAGGCGGTGTAGATTTTCTTTTAGTGGTCCACCGGCTCAAAAAGGTTGAGAATCACTGTGCCAGCGTTATTTTACAAAAAAGGAACGCCCGCTATAGTCTGATAACAGCGGTATTAAAGAAAAAGCAAGACCAGAGGCGGTAATAGCGGCCATTATTTTCATCGCTGCTAGTGCCCACAACTGGACATAGACTTGCCCCAGAGGACAAAAGCTCGTGCTTTCCCAAAAAATTTCCGAGACCCGATCAAAGCACCCACCTATTTTCGAGCTTTGAATGCGATTAAGTAGACTACACAGAAATATTACAGTCGTCAAATGCTTTTCAAAATTTACATTTATTTACCAATCAAAATACAAAAAAATTATAAAAAGCAGCCACAAACAAGCAGTAATACCGCGCAGTATAAAGCGCAGCTATGTAACTTCTATACCGGCTATTGCAACTCTCGCAATACACATAAATAAATAAGGGAGAAGACGTAAAACCAACTGGCCGGCGCTAGTGTTCCCTTTGCGTTGTAGATATTTCCAGCTGTACCGGTACCGATTTAGTGTTGATAATAGCAGCAGTTGAGAGCCGAAATGTCAGCATAAATATTATGCAATATTGACTGGCTATCTCAAAAAGTCTATTAGGAGGAAAACTAATCAACAGCAATAACACCAGGTGATTAGTAAGGGATCTCGTTCTTTCTAGTTATGAATGGAAAAGATACTAAGCTAGCTTTGCGTGCAATACTGAGATCCATTACTAAATGAAAAAGTTAGTTTAAAAAAAGATCTTCGCGTCCATTTTGGCACTGGTTAAAAAAAAAAGAAAGTCGTTTGCGTCATTCCACAAAGATGGTTTCAAGTTGTAAATGGGAATCAAACTGCGCATTGGTGTCAACTGAATTTATTGAATAACAGGACACATTTACTACTATTGGTAAAGCGATACCAGCAGGTATTCTTGTGCAATGTCAGACCGCAACGACTTACTTTCTCTTCTTGGCGGCACGATATAAAAACAAAATATGCATCACAAAGACACAGAACAGAGCATAAAAAATAAACGAAAAATATTAAAGCTAAAAATAAAATCTGTTAGTTATTACTCATTCAGAAACAGATAATAATGAAAAAAGGAGAAAATCTTGAAACATTACAACAGGGTGTTAGATAATTCTTCAAGAGCTTGAAAAATCTCTGAAATCTTTCATCTGAAGCTTTTGTTCTGGTCGGTTTTAGATTACATTATAAACACACGGTGATCAAATACTCTCATAAATGCATTGCCATAAATTAACTCCGATCTATTCTATGGTGTAAAAACCAAAATCATTGAACGGTGGTTGGAATCAAAAATTCCACTGTTTACCAATGCTTCGCTAAAGTATTTTCAAATGCACTTTGATATAGCTCCAACGCAAAATTTCATTTCACGCACTGCGCAAAAAAGTTTAGCGAAAAGCACAAACGGGACTACAGAGACTATAGAATTTAATCCACTGACAACTGTGAGATCTGCTGAAAACTTGGCCATGCCAAATCTATGGCTCTGATCAAGAGGATCAAAAAAGAGAGCAAACTGAAATGGACCCCACAAAAACAATGTAAATTACAGAAAGTTTGCGAAAAAAAACACCTTTCTTGATGCGTTGTTCCTAAATTATAAGACATTTCTGACCAAATTGCTTTGAAATTTCAACTTTGTACAAACTACTTCTTGTTTTATAAAGACGTCAAAGCCTCAAAAAATTGTGAAACACCCAGTATAAGTTGAACTTGAATAGCATTTAAGTACTGCATATGAATAGACAATACAAAATTGTGACGGAACATAATAAAATCATGTAATATCAAAAACAATGAATAAATGACAACTTTTGCTTCTGATAATAAAAAATTGCATTTTTTGCCGCAGTTCTACGTACTACACGTCTGCAATGTTCACAGCGAAGGGCTAGGGTTATACCGGCGCGATGGTGTAGTGGTTAGAGCAACCGCTTCGCAGTCAGTAGACCTGGGGTTCATTCCCTAAGTCGAGTCATACCATAAGACTTTAAAAAATGGTATTCACAACTTCACTGCTTGGCGCTCAGCATAAACAAGAGATAGCGTGGAGAACAAGCCGGCGAGCTTGCTTGTGTCCTTGGGCAAGGCACTTAACGGGACGCCTCCACCTTTATGTGGCAGACAGGTGGCCTACCCGTACTTCGCGGGGTTACAATCGTGAAGTTGCTCACCCAGCATGTCGTAAAAGGCGACTTTTGGGTATCCACCAATGGCAGTCTGCCTTGTTGGTGATGGGGCTACCAGTCACTCATGACTGGTTCGAAATGGGCTGCCATCTTTCCCCTAACCTATTTTCAATTAGGTTGACGGCATGAGCCTCAACCGCTGTTCGTGGCGTACCTCTATTCCAAGGAAGAAAAGGGTAATCACAAAAACAACAAGGGCTAGGGTTAGTTCACATCGCAGACATGTTAGTGAAAGTGTAACATGACACAATTTTTCGAGTGTCATGAAATACATTTTGCAAAACAACATGGATAAGCTGCATGTTCACCAATATTCATTTGATTCCAACAAGTTTCTAACTATGACTAGCATAGCACTGCAAACATGGTTCTCTCCAAGTAAATGGGCCACAAATAGTGTGTGACTTAATGCACATAGAAATTTGGAGCATTCACACAACAGCGATTGTTAGACTTGTAAATTCAATTTTATTTGTCCAACTTTAGACAATAATAATGCTACTATCTGATTACCATTTGGTCTTTGTGACAGGGACAACATTTGCTACACTATTTGGTTGGTGCCTTTATTGTTGACTGTCCATATTTTTGCGTCATAACAGTGTTATGTCTGGCGCTGGTGACAAACGAAAACTTAGAGGAAACGTTGACGGGAAATAGAAGAAATTAAAAAGGAAAATTTTGCAAATTTCATGTATTGCAAGGTTTAGCAATACAAATCTACAGGTGTCTTTCGAGAATCTACAGTTTTATATGAAATACCGTCAAGTATTAATTGATTTGCAAAGTTCCTAGCAATTTTTTCAGTATAGCATTATTTCTGAAAACTACTTTTCAGATGTTGGTAACATCAAGTAATTTTTCATCTGCGTCTCCATGCAAAGAACCTAAAGATGAACGAGTACAGAACACATAGAAAAAATCACAATACAAAACTGTTTGCACAATTCCTGCTGATATGGCAATAATATCAAACCAGCCTTCCATAAAATACCTCCAGACCCAATTAACCAAGTATAACGCTCTATACAAACCCAAAAACACTAAATACTGAACTGTAAAGATCTCAGCATTTTGTAACTTTCTAATCATATACAATTGAGGAACAATGGCAACACTTTCGAAATACACACTGAAAGTCCACAAAACTTCTATAAATGAAAATTCGTGATTGACAAATATGGCAAGGACAAAAGCAGGAGGAATAAAAATAAGCTCGGCATAAGGCATGTCAAATTTGCGGATATACGTCTCTCTGTATTTTCCATATATCAAAAATATTGTAAATGCTGTCGTTAAAATATATATCACCTTCATTGTTGTAACATACACTGATATGTAGTATATAAATAGATCAGAATACCGTGTAATGAAGACAATCAAATAAAAAACTTGACTTTTTCCCGATACACCTGTACAAGTTCCTCTTTTTAAGATCTGAACAATCAACAAAATTATGGCCACCAAATGTGATGAATCCCCAAGCAAACGAAAAATATTCATTTTTTTAGCAGTTAGGCTTTGTGCCAAAAAACTAGCTTGTAGTGTAACCTGAAAAACGAAGCATTAACATCATAAAGCTGCTAATAAAAGATATATCTTTTCTTCCGTGAGTAACAGTTAAATTGTCAAGTGAGCTGCATGCCTATACATAGGCATCGAGAAGATTTCACAAAGCATGAGCAAACTTTATGATGTTATAATTTTTTGCTGGTCCAGACATTCATTTCCGCTTTGCTTTTGTACTGCTACGCCTCTGTCTTGATAACAAGCGGAGAACCGCATATGCACCAAAAAATCTCAACAATCTTCACTTGCAGCAAAAACTTATGTTTTCAAAAGCGTGATGCAATAATTTTAAGTTTTGTAATGCTATGGCGTTGTAACGGCGCAGAAGCAAATGAATGAACATTTAATCAAACTGGGAGTTGTTACATTGTCACTAGTGTCAATTTTAACAAATTAAAATTAAATAAAGGTTGGCCATTAGTAATACGGAATTTTTGGGACCTGGGGAGTGCCGGATTAGCCATTTATTATCTTAGAATACACAAACCCAGTTGCTAACCATCTCATCTTAAAATTAAAATATCCTCTAAATCAGTACAAGTTCGTTAATAAAGAAAAGACCAGTGAAATGTTAATAAAATATGACCCCTAAAAATATTTTCCGGGTGCCCCAGAAAATTTGAAATTACAGTACAGATTACAGGTACTGTTTTCTAGGTCAAATTAGTCGCGGATAACTGATTGTCCTACTAACTGATTGCCGGATTAGTGATGGTCAACCTGTATAAATATATGTACAGGTTGGTCCAAAAGTAGGTGGACAGTAAAAAAACAGTTTAAACAATCTAAAAAATGAGAAAAAATTACATTAAAATAAATTTAATTGTAAAATAGCAATTATACACCACAAAGAACGTAGTTTTAACGGAAAATTGCATAAATATAACCAACAAATAATCTTTTTTCACTAATATTCACCTAATTTAGGTATAAGCCAATTTTGACTACTGTCCACCTACTTTTGGGCCACCCTGTATATATATAAGGATTTGCCGTCTGCCCTGTATTCAAGAAAAAGTATTCAAGAATTTTATGTGAGATTTAAAGAACTGTATGTCATTATTGATGATTTTTTGTGAAATTAATCGTCTGGTAAAATAGTGTTACTGAAAATATTTTGTAAACCTGAGTTTGCTTTGTTTGCATGCTTGAGTGTATTGAGCACCAAGCCTGACTGTAGTCTAATGAGCAACATGCATCACATGCCTGCATACCGTAGTTGGCACCACAGGGCCCCTATCTGGCATAACAACTATGCACAAAAATATGAAATTCAAAGCAATGCAAAATTCTAAACTATGAAAGCTCTTAATGACTTAAAAAAATTTTTACCGGAATAGTGACAAAATGTCAATTAAATGGTGGAAATCACAGAAATGCAAAAGGTGATATTATCAGTTTTCAATAACTTCTGTATTTCTGTAATCTTCAGTCTTCTTTAGTTGGTAGATTTTTTATAATTCTCTTTTTGAAATGAATTCTTATTTTAATATAGCTTTTAAAAAACCTGTTTGAGCCATAAGCTTTTCATGGCGCTCTCATCGGTGGCAATATCATGTCAAAAAAGAACAACAAAAGTGAGTAAGTGTTTTATGTGGTTAATTTGGACGTTGGGCAATCAAGACGAATCAATGATAGCGCTAGTATTGTAAAGCAGTGGTTCTCAAACTTTTTGCGATGCGATGCATTTAAAAAAGCTTGCGAGACTTCGCGACGCACCAGACAGCATTCTGCAGTTTTGTTTGCTGTACTGCGAGATAAATGTGACCCATAATCTACATAAATAACTGCCCCTATGCTCCCGAGATTTTGGATCGGTCTGTCATCTTCAATCGTAAAATTACGCTCTTCTAAGTTTTTAACTCATCTTTCCTGTTTTCGTCCAACATACAACTGAATGCTTTATTCTTTATATATTTTTCGTCATTTAACTCTTTTGCTCCCGCAAAAATAGCCAAAGAAAATGTCCGTAAGGTGGCAGTGCGAAAAACTGTCATAATTTGTCATAATCAATCATAATTATGTACCTCAAGTTTGTTTGTAAATCATTACTCATCTATTTACTTCTACATCAAGTGTGATATATCGTTGAAATCTACATTTCTTGAGGATTTCAAATATAATAAAAACAAAAAAAATTTTTTTGAAATATGCAAATTAACCCCCCAACTGGGGCTGAGTTCTCTTCGAAATTGAAGTAGTACCCTCACCTCAAAGATCACTACAGATTATATTTTTCCACCAATTTTTTTAGAAATGGTCGCAAGATGATGCTAAGGAAATAAGCTTTCAAGGTACATCATTCAACACTTACCTAAAAGCATAGGTTTTCTACAATTTGCAATTTTCTGAAGCACATGACCTTTTTTTTGACCGGTACCGATCGGTACTAAATTTTGGTAGTTAAATTTAGTACCTAAAATATAATCAGTCATTATCTGCTACAGGTTAGCCTAAACCATGTAACATTAAGTATTTTTGAACAGGGAATTTCTTCAAGATTCAGAAAATATCAAGTTTAAATAGAATATGCTGTCACTGACAAAGAAGCAGAAGCTTTTTTACACCCGTCCTATTTCTTGAGAAACAAGGGGGATACAGCAAACTTTGATTTAGAGAAGCCAAACTTCTGCTAGCTTTTAAACTTGTATTTCAGTTTTTGTCTCCTTGGAAACTTGATACAAAATGACAACTTTAGTGGTGAAATATTTGCAATTTATTTTATCATTTATAAGGTGTAGTTTTTCTAAAAATTATAATTTAGTGAAGGTAAGTCAAAAAATTTTCGGGGTTTTGAACTGACATGATGTACAGTACTCATTTTTGATCAGTAAATATCATATACCACTTATTCTAAACTATTTAAAGGTATATATTGCTGGAAAGCAAATTTCCTAAGCTTTCAAATGTAACTGGTATTTAGCAACATATCATATTTTTTACGCACTAAATTTACTTTCATCTACTTACCATTCAAATTTGTTTGGGGGGGTTTTGAGACCCCTAAAAAATTTGGAAATTTAAATAAGTAAAATTTATTATTATCACTTGAAATTTTGTCAAATGATGCCCCAAAAGAGTAGTTTTCAGACTGTGTTAATGATAAAGGGTTTGGTTTTGTGGTAAACATGTAATCTCAATTTGATTTTAGCGTAGTTGGCACGTGCTGAGAATTTGGCAGGTTTTGTCGTCTGCAAGTGGGTTGTTGGTCTTTTTAACCCTTTTTTGGTATAAAAATCCAAGAATTAGGGCAGAAATTATACATCTTCTGATGCGTGAGAAAATAAGCGTGATCTTTTGAAAATTTTATGAAAATCGGATGAAAAATAAAGTCACAAATCGATTTTTTAGTAAACTAATTTTGTAACTCAATTTAAAAAAATTTGAGGAAAACAATGAAAACACGAGATCATCAGTTGATGATCGCGGGAGCAAAAGAGTTAAGTTAAACTTCTGCAATTTGATTCTTGAATAACAAGTCAACCGTTACAACAGTGTATCAAAAACACTATTGTGAAAATGTCAGAAGAAAGTAAGAAAGGAATCTACGATCAGAGTTCTTTTGACGCAATAAAACCTAGACTTAATGGCACAAAACCAAAATATTCTGCGACGCCTTTGTAAAATTGAAACGACGCACCAGGGCGTGACGATGCAGTTTGAGAACCACTGTTGTATGACAAAGAAAGATTGCACAATTGCAAAAGTCAGAGAAAGTGCAGTAGGAGGCTTGTCTTGATTGCCTAACGTCCACATTAACCACATAAAACTTACTCTAGATCTTCCCCTTTGATGTGATATTGCCACTGATAAGAGCATAACGAAAAGCTTATGGCTCAGACAGCTTTTTTCAAAGCTATATTAAAATTCTGTAGCACCAACAAGATTTTTGAATTTCTATTTCTGTAATTCCATGTTTTGGTGTAAATTTCCGTGATTCAATAACCCCATATTTCAGTGTGAATTATTTCTGTAATTTAGTGTTGCCTTCAACAACAAAAAGTTAACTACAGGGGGGTGCAAAAGTAGGTATACAGTGATTAAAAAGAGAAACAAATACATTGCACACTGCGTTTATTATACAAACAAAGAAATTTCCTTTAATACGAATTAAGAAGCAGATTCAATAAGAAGGACGTGTAATTAAAGACCCTAATCTCTTAGGTACTCAAATTGTTTGCCGTCAGCATTCACACACTCCTCCAATCGAGAACTGACACTCATTCACACTAAAGAACAAAGGTCTTCATTGGCATCAATTTCCTGACAAGCCTCCAAAATGAACTGACTCATGTCTTCAACAGTGCGTGGCCTGCGTGCGAAAACCTTCTCCTTAACAGTTCCCCCCCCCCCAAAAAAAAGTCCGTGAGCGTGGCTGCCATTCGATGGGTCCCCAGTGCCTAATCCACCTGTTGGGAAATTTTGAGTCAAGTAGTGTACGCACATCGAGTGTAAAATGAAGTGGTGCCCCATCTTGCTGAAAACAAAAGTCATCATCTTGGTATTTGTACACGTACCTGCGGTATTATTGTATCCTTTAACATTGTATCCTTTGCTTCAGCATATCATGTCACCAATTTTTCTGATGTGATACTACTGTATACCTACTTTTGCACCCTCCTGTATATGTATCCATAGTTTTGTAAGAGGTTGACATTAAGGTGAAGTAAAAATTTCTGTCATTGATTTTTTTACAAAAACGTGATTTCGGTCTTAATCAATCATTGTCTTGTCACGACTTTTTGAATGGAATTAACGTCTGTAGTGTGGGCATACAACTAACGTTAACATACAACATACCATTTTTTGGTGACCTTTTTAATTGTTAGGTGAAAGGTATGCAACAACAAAATAGTATTTGAAGTCATAGACCCAAATATTAGTTTTAGTCTATGTTTGAGGCATTTAAAAACTAAGCTAATTGACTCTGTAATTATAAAATGCAAATATTTTTCTTGTGGTGTTCTTCAGGGTGCCACATCAGGTTTATATTTATTTCAACTCGTATTAATAATACTGGTCAACAAAATTTCACTTTATTTCTTAAACAAGAACATGAGTATATCATTTTAGATATATTTTTGCGCTGAATCCAAATCTGCTTTTAGTTGGTCTCTAGCACATCAGGTTTTCAAGATATCGTCGAATTTATGTTTTCAGAAAAAAGCATTAAAAACAATACACAGCCATGATGCATGGCACTTACAAATGTTTAGCATGTAACTTCCTTTTGTAGACATGAATGAAATCATCAC
The DNA here is from genome assembly GCA_963675345.1 of Trididemnum clinides. Lineage (NCBI taxonomy): Eukaryota > Metazoa > Chordata > Ascidiacea > Aplousobranchia > Didemnidae > Trididemnum > Trididemnum clinides. The sequence goes on along the minus strand of OY776300.1, from coordinate 12,831,639 downwards.
GATAACATCCAGCAGTTGTCTCCAATCATTACCTCGTTTCAAAAATCTTGGTAACAAGCTTCCTTTGCTTGAATGTTTCGGTGAAATCGTTAACCTTGTTTGTCACTAACTGCACCAAAGTTTTCTGGAAGCAGTTTAAGTAAAAGTGCAGAAAATGCATTTTGAGGGATTTGTGGCAACCCATCTCTCTGTTGGCCTCAAGCAAATCTTCAACTCCTGCATGAAAAAAACGCAATTTTGCATTTCCTAAAAAGTTAGCACACAACCACTTGAATGCCTATCAAGTACGAAGTTCCAACTTTGACAGTGATTTTTCAAATCGTGGATCCTTTAGCACTTCTCTAATTTGTGAGCCCACAAAGATTCCTTCTTGTAGTTTTGCTTGTCTTATGCTGGAAAACGTTTTGCAAAGAAATGCGAACCCATTAAAATTGCTCTTTCCCATTGCTTCAACAAAATTTTTTGTTATACCAAGCTTGACATGAAAAGGTGACAAGAGAATATTCTGAGTATCTACTAGAAGAACATTTTCGATGTTAGCCACTCCAGTTAAATAGATTTTCTTACAGACCAGTCTCTTCTGATATAATGCTCTTTGGTAGCAAGGCTGTTCCACAAACACAGGAAGCAGCAGTGTTTTGTGAATCCTCCCTGCATTCCCATCAAAATCCCAACAACTTTAAGTCTCTGCAAATGCTCCATTTGTAAGCATTGTACTGAATAGCTTCCAAAAGGACTTGCTGCTTTCAGAAGATTCTTTTAGTTGAACAGAATGTGCCTTAGGAATAAATGGTTTTATATTTCCGTTGTACAGCAATACAGCTTTTTAACTTCTTTTTCAAGAGTTGCTGAAAAGCCTCCACTCATCACCAATGTGTGCTTCACTCAATTTTTGAAACAAGCCATCAATGTTGTGGCAGTAGCAAAGAGGTCCGTCTACTGTAAATGTTGCAGCCAGGTCCAAGTTTTGCTTTTTGTAACGACTTATTGCTAGCACTATGTTCAACTTCATCTGGATCAGATTCAAGACTTCCATGAAGATGAAGCAAAACAAGCATTGAAGCATCATGTGATAAAGGTCTTCTCGCTGAATCTAAGTTGGGATATGCAATTTTACTTTTACATTTTGAAGAAAATCTTTTCACATTGACAAAGCACAAATGGCAGTCTTGAATGTGGTCTTTTGGTTTTCGCCATATCATGGGAACAGCAAAAGGCATTGATAACGTTTGTTTGCATAGCCAATTGTGTAAACCAGCAGAACAAGCTGTACATATCTGATGTGGTGCCAACTTTTTGTCTTAGTTTCATAATGGGCAACTAAAGTACAACTTTTAGATCTTATTAATATTTGAAGTGATACTTTGTTGCTTGCCTTTGGTTGTAAAACTGCCACATATATAACAAAACAGTTCAGGATTGTTGTCACACTTCCTTGGCACAACAAAGGCATAATAGCAGTCGATCAAAGTACAGCACAAATAGATTTATTGAACAGTGTGAGTTGCTATAATACTGATTAAAATCTGCCATTAACAAACATTGTGAAAACCAACCACTTCATTTCGATTTTTCGGCTGCAGTGCTACATAGGCTACTTGTTCAAACAACATACTCAGCCCTGAAACACTATCTGCATCTAAAATTAACTGCTCAATATAAACTACTTGTTTTGCAAAAAAGTTGGCAAAAAATCCTCCCTGGGCTGTCCTTATCAATATTTTGAGGCAGAGATGGAATGCTTCATAAATTACATCACTATTGTATACATCGCATTGCATAATCTGTCTATAATAAAGATAGAGCATAACATCAAAAATTTAAAATGCAAATACCTTGAAAACCTGATGTGCTAGAAAAAAAATAAGGGCATTTTCAGAATCAGCATCAAAAATTCTTTGAGAATCATTTGATTGGATCTTCGTTTAAAATTTGCTGTTGACCAGTGTAATTTATCAAATTTTGCAATCATCATGCACAACAACTGGCAGACATTACTAGCTTTAACTTTTTTTAAGCAAATCTCTAGATCAAAGGTCTCCATACTTTTTCCACAAAGGGCAGCATTGGTGATATTTTAAAGAACCATCGGCCAAAGTTAACTAAATTAAGTTAGAAGTAACAGTAAATAATGTTGGAGATCGTGTTATGTTGCATGAAAAGTATGTGATCTCCAAAAAAAAAGTCATCATCTCTCTCGCTGTCACCAATAATGCTGTTTGCAATCAAATTCATTCAATCAAAGTGGCTCTGTCAAGGAAACACTATGCTATACAGTAGATTCCGCTTAATTGGGCCGCCGGTTAATCGGGTCAGCCGTTTAATTGGGCCAAATTGTTAAGAACAAAATCCAATTAAAGATAATGCACTACGTTAAACTGCATAATCGGGCCACTATTCCGCTTAATCGGGCCACAACTGTAGTCAGACATACACTGGTTTAATTGCAAAACCGCCTTTGTAATGTAATAGAACTCAATATCACAAAGCCAACTATATTATGTAACAATTGAAAAATACAGACGCAAATTATTTTGTCATTTCATGCCCTTGGACATAGTAATTGTTGTGTTTTGTTGCAAATTTTGTGAAGTCCCAAGCAGAGATGCCACAAAAAGAATTAACAATTGCTAAAAGGGTTGTTATCCTAAGAAAAATTAGAGAGCAACCTCCAAACATTAGTCATCGCCAGCTAGCTGAGATAACTGGTGTATCAAGGACAACCCTGGCACAGATAGTGCAAGACTTCGGATAATCGGGTCAGCCACTTTATCGGGCCAAATGGTGCTTATCCCGATGTGACCCGATTAAGCAGAATCTACTGTACATTTCTTTTGCAATTATGACAAGGGCTCTGCAAGCCAGATTTGGCAACCCCTGCTCTAGATAAACAAAAAAATTCAGTTTTGAAGCAGCAAAGTTGACCACGGATGAAGTCAGATAGCCGTAAATTAATTTACAAAACATGTAAATGTATTTTAAGATTAAAAGCGGTTTCTGAACTGTCAAAATTTTAATGTTCCCTACATGTTGAAAACAGCTTGGCATGAGTCCAAAATCCTTAGCAAAAATATGAGATTGAGTGCAATTAACTTTTAAACTAGTTTTTTCACCAAAAAAAGTACTATTACTTTTCCAAAGTGCATAAAATAATACCAAGTACCTTATAGTGAGTGTCTATATAACAAGGTACTTTAAAAAACAATGCAATATTTTGTTGTTTAAAAGCAGGCACTTGCTGGAGTTTTGAAAACATTTTCTTTGACACAAAGTGTACCCAAATAAGTTGCCAACACCAAGAACGGCCCAAAGGATGGCCAAGGCAAAACAACTAATGTTGCACTACACATAAAATATGTTTAAAGAGAATGATCACATAAAAAATGATATGCATGCACATTCATACATTATATGCAAAAACATAAAAGCTTTGCTATTGTTGTAATATTCTTCAGAGACTGGTTCATTTATATATTTATAACCTTGTTAATCATTTTGGTAAATATCTACCTGTTTACAAATATTGCAATGCTTTTACATGGAGTGCCATCAGCCCTATAGGATTTGTAATGCAACTTTCAATTCAGTTTTTCTGTTTGGCAAGTACTGCTACAGCACCATTACACAAATTGGCAAGTATGATGTCTGTGTCTGTGCAGCTGCTCTTTATCTCTTACTCTATTAAAGTGTAGTGGTGAGTGTAATACAACCACTCAGCTGTTTTGACCACTGTAGACTGTTACCCTGCCAACTCTTTTAAGTTTTAAGTAATTAGTGCAATCGTAGATGACATATTGCTATGAAATGAAATTAAACTATTTAGAAAATTGTGAACTAGTTTTAACTCTACCAATATCTTGGAGTAGACATCCACATTAAAAATGGTGTTGGAGAAATTTCTGGTCTTAATGCCCTGCCTAACTCTCTCTTCGAGAATCATGCATACTACAGATTCCACTCACAGCAAAAAATTACAATAAAATCAAAATGACTGAATCAAAATGTTGATAATCAGAGTGAAGCATGTATACTATGATATCATCAGTGGCACTGAGTATGGGGGGTGCAACCCCTCTAAAAATTTTTACTGGGGGGCAGCTCCTTGTTGATTGAGTAAACATACTCGGCAATAAATGGAGGCTGTTTTGTTATTCAGACCCATTATTTTCATATAAAATTTCTCAAAATTGCAATGTGAAATCATTTGCAATTTTTCAAAATTGGTTGTTCTTTCACGTCTGCTGATCTAAATTGATGGCAGTTTATTTGCTGGGCTGCTGTGCTGGTTATGCAAATTATTATGTCACCAGAACATGATGTCACAGTTTCACCCACCCAAAAATTTTGAAAACCTGGTGCCTATGAATATCATACAGTGCGATTTAATATGGCTTTCTGTAAAAGAAATAAAAACACACATAACCCAAACGCACAAAATTCACTGAAGCACTAACCTACCTTAACTTGACCGAAAATCAGATCCAAAAGCAATCTAAGAGTATATGAAAGTGTTTAAAAAGCAGAGGCTTACAAGTAAATTCAGTGGTAATTCACTAAAATTCTAAACTGGCTAAATGAGTGCAAAACCATCAGCTGTGTTGGTAAGGCAGCAATGAGTAAAAACAAAAATTGCAAGGGATAAAATGCTTTATCAGAAATGACTACAATATGATCTAAAAGTCAATTAATCAATAATAAGGTTTGTGAGAAGCAATGCTAAATAAAGTAATATTGGACCAAGAAAACTCTAAAGCTAGGCAACAAACAAAAGAAACTAGATCCAAATTCATGTTGACTGAGAGGAAAAGCTTGCTGTAACAGAAGGCATATTACAATCTAATATGCACCCATCTATAATAACTACCAGTGCATTAAACTCTGGGGTAGGCCTACACCTTTTTCTTTCTTAAACAGTTAAACAACTTGAAATACTGCACAACAGTATGAGATTGGTAGCTAGAAAACATTAGCCTACTGTATTATGCCAATCTTTTGGACTTGTTAGCTATTGTATTGTAGGCCTAGTTTCTATTGCTACTTTGTAGCTTTTTTATTAGGCAGTGGCTATTTTGCCATCGACGGCAATTTGCCCTTGGAATCTATTTTGCCGTGATCATTCACGTGTGTTTATATAGCCAAATTTGCTATTATTGCACCAGTGACTCTGTGGTGTAGTGGATAGAGCGCTGGTCTTGAGATACCGAGGTATCAGGTTCGAATCTCAGCTGGCCAGGGCTTTAAAAGAAAGGCAGTGTACACTGAAGGGGCAGGCCCGGTATGTAAATGTACGGGGCAGTGTACACTGCAAGGGAGTGTGCAGGGTGGGGGATAGACCTGGGGGTGCAAAATTTTTTAAATTGGTTTTTAAAATTGACCAATCAGAGACGACAAAAAGTCACATGTTTAGTACGTCATTAAGATTGACCAATCACAAACAACTCACGGCAAAATAGTCTCTGAGGGTAAATTGCTGTCGACGGCAAAATAGCCACTGCCTTTTTATTATTAATATCCTACATTAGATCTATTTGCTGATGTCTTGAGCAAGTTTGTTTCTGTAAATAAACCTCAAAATTAATATACACCAGCAACTAAATGTAAATACTGAACTCAATGACATTGTTTGATTTTTTTCACAGATAGCTTTACAAGCCAATTGGAAGATTTGATTTCTAGGGTACTTCTTTGTACCTGCAATACTATACACTCACTGTTCATCTGATATTGGTCTGATTGTGTTTCGTGGTGAAAGAAACACATGAATGTTTTCAAAGCTGTACCATATGTCTTTACAGATTGTTACCAACATTAATGTTATTAGGGTAATCATTAGCTTTACTAAAAATCAATGAATCGAGCTATAAGCACAACTTATCAAAAAGAATCAAATCACACATACATTACAAAATTCACAATAACATCTGTGACTGGATAGTTCTGCCCTGAAGGAGCTCATCAGGCAAAGTTCAAGCCATGCACAATAATGCAATATAAAAAGCAAAATGCAATGTAATACCAACACCAAGGGGTTTAATAAATCAGAAAATTAATGATTGTTCTGTCATATCTAGTTCTACAGTTCTAGTGAGCCTCAAACCCACGTTATTCAAGCTACTGTTCCACACATGCCAAGATTTGATTATTGTGCAATCACTTATGCTTTAAACACATTTGGTGAGTAATCATTGGATTGGAACGTTTATATATTTCCCAATTAGAAAACAATGAGACCTAGCCGAATTGACTGATTATGTAGACTACAATTTAAATCAGAGTGTCAAATCAAACTTTTGTTCATGACAATTTGATTGCGATACTCAAAACAAAATTTTTTCCACCAACTGTTTGCTAGCTCATTTAGTACGGCCACAATGAATCATTTCATAATGCTTTTGAACATGATTGGTGGCCAGTTTAGCTTTTATGCTAAAACAAAATGAATATTTTTTATATTCTACTTCATTCAAGAACCAGATTTGAACTTAGTATAATTTGGAAGCATTCAGAAACTACCGTACTGAAGCATTTTTCCTGAAAGTTTGTATTTTAAAATTGAGATACGAGCACAACTTTGGGATTGTGGTAAGAGCGTTATGACGTACAAACGGACCAGAAGAATATATTTTCAAAAAAATAAAGATAAAGACCTTATAATGATTTTTGGTATTTTTTCGGCGATCAGCCTTTCGAAAGGGGCTCTTTGCTCAATTTCTTTAGAAATTCCACTTTTTGCAAATGTTTCAATGATTTTGAAAAAATTTTTCTACGACTGCACAATATTGGACACGTGCAAGTTTTTGGCGTCTTTGACCGACGCTTTTTTCTAGCCAATGGGGTGCAAATTATCTAAAAAGAGGACAACGGTTGCCCAATTCGTCTAAATAACCATCAGTTATTATAAAACCAATGTGAAATCGGGTCTTATGAATAGGGCAATTTTTTTATGACCTAATTTTTCCTAAAATATGACTTAATATTTCCTAAAATATGACTTTAAATATGACCTAATTTTTTCTGTCTGGTTCTTAAAAACTATGCAGCTGTAGCGTGTCGCGCCTCGCACTTCATCGAGCTGCCATGCCAAACATCTTTTTGTCCTTTTTTTGTTAGTTTGCTTTCAGTGGCTTGGCACCTTGCTCCCACTGATGTGTGTGATTCTAGTTGTTTAATGTAAGAGCTGTGTTTGCTAATTTGCAACTTCGTGCGTCCCCAGTTTGATGCGCAGCTCGCGCACCTTTGCTGTTTTACCCTATGATGTTGCTGATGAAGCAATGTTAACTGACGAAGTATCTACCGTCAGGTTTGTAGCCGCTCGGCTATCTCCGTTTCAAGTATATCGTGCTCCTATAGTCCGCACGCCTGGCGATGTAACCTCACGCCAGGAATCTAGCCTGCATGGCTTTCCGGCAACCTAGCCGTGATATTGCAACGCGTATTGTTTATTGTTATTGTATGGTCTAAAATCACACACATTTATTTTTCTTTTTTTATTAGGGCTAGAATATGTATATTTTTATCTTCTCTTGGTAGCTCGGTGATCGGCTTGCCCTTCCCGCCATTAGGTTGTTTATCCGTTATTTTTTGTTAATGTGACGTGTGCAGTGTCCTGTTTACATAGACGTGTGCAGCGACCCAATTCGTGGTGTCGCGTGCAGATTTTGTTACCGACCATGTGGTCGGAGATATTGTGCTCCCTCTTTCTTCGTCGATCGCCGTGGCGGACGGACGTGTTCTGGTTGTCTGTCGTTTTCTCGTTCGTTGTTGATCGTCGTGGCAGAAGAACGTGATTTTTGATTATCTGCCACAGCTTGCGCGAATTGATAGAATAAAATATTGCTGTAGTGCTTTCTTCCTTGTGACTGCCATAGTTCCCAGCAATTGGGATTCAGTCAGCACGTTATTGCTCTAAGGAACTTATTTCCTACACAGCCGAGTCGGAGTATTAAACTCATTATCATTTATTTCGAACAGTTGAACCGCATAATCAAGTACGAATGAACATTGTCTTTGACAAAATTGCGTCCAGGACATAGCATTTTTTTCAGTATAGAGAAAGAGCGTTCCACAGAAGCCGAAGTTGGCTGTGCTCTTTGAAGCAGCGCTACCTCAGCAGGAGAATGATCTGGTAGATGTGCACCACTACCGGCGGCAATTTTAAGGAAGTCGCTACCTCTAGCTAGACGACTTTGAACATAATTTTTTATCTCACATGGGTCGTCACTAAAGTGGAGATTTTGAATGGCTTCCGAAGCAGCAACAATTGTATTCGCTGAATTGGTAATTCCCTTGATTAGGATGGCAATATCTCGGTAGTTACCATAGATTTGCCTTAATTCGACGAAAACTGCAGGTTCTGCTATGGCTTCCTTTGCCCGCTCAACCAGTTTTCCACCATCTTCAAAATTGTCAACAATGTTTTTGATAATTTGGAAGTTTTCTGCGTAGTAGAAAGATGCCTCCAGCCACGTGGCCCAACGAGTCAAAACAGGTTGTGGTGGTGCCGGCAAACCAGCTGCGGTGAACAAAGCATGTCGGTCTTTGTTTTTTATGGTTGCTGCTTTTATAGACGATATCAAATTGTCTGCAGCTTTAAAATGTGCACGTATATGCTCAGCACAATTATGCAGCAAATGTGCGATGCAAGTAACATGGAGCAGGCGTGGATACAGGATTTTTAATGTTTCAGCTGCTTTTATCATGTACCTTGCGGCATCACTGAGTAGCAGCAAAAACTTCTCACGAGCAATATTTATGTTCTTGAGGGTGTCGTCAACAATTGTACAAATATTGGAGCTATTGGAGTTGCCATTTAATGGTTTGCAGTTGACTAAGTATGTTTTTCAGATTCCTCCATCAGCCCTGCTAAAATATTGACATACTTTTGACCAGATACCTCAGCCTCATCTACGACCAAAAACAATGCTTTTGCAGCAAACAATTCCTTAAGGCGTTCAGTTTCTTTAGCAGCCAATTCCTTAACATGACTTCGACATGCTGATTCAGAAGGGCAATGCTTCCCCAACTCTGAGTTTAATAGCTTTTTAATACTGGCATGCTGAAGCTTATAAAGTGGGATGTCAGCCTCCAAGAATGCCGTTACAACCTTTTTTGTAAAATCCCATTGGCAAATGGGGACAAAAGACTGTTTGTTTAAGGTCTTTTTTGCCGGTGCAATTTTCTTTTGGTGTTTTGCCGATTTTCGATGTTGTTCCACGTGAAAGCGCTTGTCACATCTGACGATGGTGGCACAAAGCTGACAATAAAGATCATTCTGGGGATTGCAAGAAAACTCTTGGGGATATTGCTTTACATACCTTTTTGTTTTTACTACTTTTGATTCTGCAGTTTTTCCCATAATGTTTGCTAAAACTTGCTGTTAAGGAACACTCGCTAATTCATACGCTTGCTAAATAAGCTAAAATGCGTTAAGGAACACGCACGTGTTAAAATAATTTTCTTTTGCTTGTGGTTATGACGACATAATTTATTTTCTAACTTGCGACTTCTAGCCTAGCGCTTTTACGAGTTTCAAAAGCATTACGACTATTTCGACAGTTGATGGTGTTGTAGCAAAAGAGCAATATCTGTGCTTGAGACTAAAATTACAACTTGCAAACTAGTCTAGCTGATTCGCTAGAACTTATACAAGGAAATAAATTAATTAATTCGATATTTTTGAGCAATATAACTATGGCGTCACAGAGTCATAACAATAATGGAGATAGCAATGCTTTGCAATCGTTGTTAATCTAACGTTCTGTCTTTGCACCATGAATATCCTACTGAATATGGGAGCAATGACTAAATTTATGACTTTTATGACCGAAAATATTTTTTATGACTTATGGTGTAAAATATGACTTTAATATGACTTTTTAACTCCGTTATCAAACATCGTACGAAAGTTTTGATTGAATTTTTGGGTATTTTATAAAAAACAGATCTTCAAAAAATATATAACTTTAATGACAAAAAATTGCCCTACTTATGAAATTAAAGTTTGAAGCCCTGAAATTTGGCCACGGAAAATCAAATGAAATAAGAAGTAAAGTCTGTAGCAATTCAAAAATTGACATCTCGATGCCTTTTCAATTAACTTTCAAAAATTTGTTGTTTTTCACAAATAATTTTGTTTTGTTTTTTTTCAAATCAATGTTTAAGTGTAGCCGTATGAGTACAAATGTAGCCTACCAATGCCGCCTCTAACGAGTGAAAATTGACTTAATCCAGTGTACCGAAATTAAATGCGAGTACATATTTGTGTGAAATTTATCTTGCGTAAAACAATAAAAAAATGTGAATGTAGGGCCTAAGTAAATTTCGAGTATCTATGACTCATCGGCATAGGCGGAGATGCTTGGCCTAGGGCTATTGGACCTGATGTAGCACTATCTAAATTTTCAACTTTTTAGTTAAAAATTAAATTAGTTAAAGATTTTTTTAGTTTACTTGTAGAAAACAGACCAAAAATCAGAATTTGATCCAGGTGAGATGATGGTGTCAGATTCCCTCAAATTTTTAAAGCTTATATTGACCAAATCTTGACTAAAATGGGCAAAGCATATTTTTTTGAATGGTTCATTTTCAAAACACGGTCTTCAAATTGATCCTTCAATTCGAACTACTCAGACTCACTTCAGCTACTATAACCTAAAATTTAGTAACTTTCTTTAATTTCGAGGCTTTTTCTTCATATTGTAGCCAGAAAGCAAAGTTTGAAGGGATCAAAGTTAAACACAGTATTTAACATTCATTAAGCCAAAGTAAAGCATAAATACAACTCAAGCCAATGCCAAGCAAACCTGCAAAAAGTTGCAACTATCCAAAAGATCGACTGGACGATTTATAGGCCAACACAGTCGGTCGAATTCAAGGTCGCTCACTTACCACATTCAAACCTTGCAGACATGAATAGGTCTTACCAATCCTCCAGTACACATTTGACTCAGGGAAGCCAGAAAGTCTATTCACCGTGGCTTTCGTCTTCAGTTCATCCCTACCTGGAACAAGAAATGTTCACAACTCTATGACACGTTATTGACCGCCAAACCAGCGGAGAAGCAACCACTGTAGACAATAACTGCATTATCATAAAGTACAAGCAATGTTGATGTTAGAAATTTTTTAATTTTGGGCTCTATTTACACCATTTTCTTAGTTTCTATTCAATTTTTTGTGTTTTACGTTTAGTAAGCCATGTTGAATGTGACACTTGCGTCAGTAGTTCTGTGATTGAGTTGCATTAGTAGTGTTATGTAATCTTTGTTGCATACTTGCAATGCACGCCTTTTTCGCTTAGCACTTTGACCCTGATTTGTGCATGTAGTAGAACTCAATAATTGTTTCACTCTACTTGGAAGTTGGTGCAGTTATCAGATGGTAAAATTACTGCAAGCATTTGAAGTTGAAATCTATTTCGAAATTCAATTCTTCTGTCCATATTCGATCAACCTAATTGAAAACAGTTCAACGTCTGCGTGTTTATCCCTCAATACAACTGGTCAAAATAAATAAACCGTCACAGATTGAGAACTCGTCTTTCACCTGGGATATAGGACAGGAGAAAATCACAAAACCTCTTGTTACTTAAATATTTACAGTTAAGAGGACACAATCCAAGCCTTAGACTTCATCTTCTTTAATAGAATAGCGCAGAAAACAATCAATTTGCTAACAGGTTGCAGCCATAAACCAAAGCGCTTTTTTGTTACTGCCAACACCATTACACATCAGCTTCTAGTTGATGGCATATGTTTTAACGGAAGACAAAAAATACCCTCTTTGTGTTGCAACAATGCAGCAATAACTGGAATGCCAAAACGCAAATGGCTTCTTGTTAACTATTTTTCCTTCTTCATAAATCTTCGCTGCTATTTAGCGAGTCAAAGTGAAAAAGCACCAAGCCTCAATGACATCGCATTACAACTCCTAAAACACTGTGGCCCAAAGTACCTGGCGTGACCGAAAAACTTCTATATTGCTTGTTTAAAGCTGAAGTATTTAGCAAAGACAAGGCGGAAAGCTACCATAGTTGCGTTACCGAAGTCAAACAAACTCACTGACAATCCCTGACGCTATCGTCCAAAATCACCTCTGAGCGTAGCCTATTCTACATCAATGTTATGCGAGGAACTCGATTTCTTCTACCTTACCTCTTTCCCTCTTAAATCGTACTTGCTATTTTAATTTTAGCACGCAATGTCGCTGAAGTAGACTTATGAATTGAGCCTTGACCGGTTTCAATACAAAGACCGAAGATGTGAATCTCACAATGATAGGTATGATATTGATCTTAAACATAAGCCCTCTACTCTCAAAATCTTGGTCGCGGTGTGATCTCTGAATTTGATTTGAAGGACTGGTAAACTTGCTGTTTTAATGGCCTCATATCAAAGTTTTTCTTTAGTTCAACTATGTTTTACGATTTTTCCTTTTTCTTGTCTTCATTTGTGGTTTGCACTTATGTAGTGGACGATAACTTTGTGTTTATAAATACAATATTTTTTTTGTGAGATTTAGAGCATAGAAACTGCAGAATTTAACTTTTCCAATAACGAAAACATAGCAGAATACAACAAGTCACGTGTAGAAGCTCCGCATTGAATTACTGGTATAAGCTAGCCTATCAGACTCGTTACAGGAAAACTTGGTTGGGGAGATCATGCACTTTTCCTATAGCTCTTGTCTGAATATACTATCAATGAAAAAGAAACAAGTGCATGCTTCCCCCAAATATTATCAGCTCTCCCATTTTCAAAAATTTCCAAGATGGTCAAAGAATTCACTTGTACAAGATTATTCTTCAAAAAATGGTCTTCAACTTTGATTGCATGGAGCAAAAGAATCGCTCAAAAAACGACAATCTTTAAAAAAGCTTTCAAGTTGTTTTGAGATATAAATTTTTTTTTCGTATCCGCCCCCCCTCCCCAGAATTATCGAAAGTGGGCAAGATACGAAAAAAAAGTACTTCATTTCTGTTTGAAGCTGAAAATAACAATGAAATTAATCACAATAATTACAATATCTTGCATAAAAAGGTTTTCAACTGTATTGTAAAACAAAATTGTCTTCAGCTTCCCCCCATCCCGAAAAATCTTTAAAAATATGCATAAAAGTAGTCTTCACGCCTATTTGGAGATGAATATTGCCAAAAAGTCATGCAGAAAGACTTAATCTCAAAAAAAGTTCTCGACCTTGTTTTGAGACGAAAGCGCCTTTCCTCCCCCTCATGCACAATAAGTGTTATGCCCATAAAATAGATCAGTTTTTAGGAGTGTTGCGAGGTCTATACTGATTTGCGATTTAGTTTTCGAGAAAACTGATGAACCAATTGGTTCCACTATGGGGCAAAACAACGCCGTTTTAATAAAACACACTTTAAAGTTTAGCTGAAAATATAGTTTTTTGGGACATTAAGTTAAATTCTCTTTTTATGGTGCCGAAATAATTTTTTGTAAAGCAGTTAAGTTGCAGCTACTTTCAACTACTCTGGGTTCTTTGCACAATTCCTACTTTGTCGGTATTGCCAGGACCCTTCTCAACGCAACTGCCTACGTGCGGTTGTTGCAAAGTTCAAATTACATAATTGCTAATCTTATTGTCCTACATGTAGGTTAGCTTACCAAAGATAGCCCAAAAATTTCTTTTTCTGGCACATTCGCTTGCAGTTAGTGTCTTAATATTTAGCTACCTTATCCATCTTTGCGATTACCGAAAAAAATTGCAACTTTAAGCGATAAAATGTTTAAAAAATGAACTAATAACAAAAACCTCCATTGAAATTCTATGCAAACAATGCACTTTTGGTCCTCCAACAAAATTTTGAAGGGCGCCGCAAGTGGTGGTGACATCACTTGCAATTGATCTATAGACGCTGTGCATGGATAAAATAGCGTAGCCTCACATGTAAAAACATAATGTTTACTGGGAAGAAAAAAAACTTAAAGGGGCAAATAACAAGTTCTTGAAGGGCCCAAAAGTGACTGCTTTTCGCGCATTAAATCATTGAATGTAAAGAAAGCTCACACTGGTTGGATGACAAAAAATTTTCTAACAACTTGATCCTCGGATGACTCAACATCTGTGGCAAGTGAAATAAGTTCGCTCTAGCAAGGAAAAAGCCAAAAATCAACCGTAAACTTTTGCTTAACACTCCTTCTGTACCACGTATACCCTACTTGTGCACGCCGAAGGGCTAAAAAAGTGTTCATCATTTGTTTGCTTTTGCAGAAAAATTGTGGTAAACGTTTTTCATTTGCGTTATTTGATTACCCCAGGTTCCTAGTAGATTATCATTTTTTACAGTTTTAGGAATTTCAAATCCGCAATTTACTTTCTCATCATCCTTCCACGCCGAGAAACTAATTGCATTGCAGGTGTACAGCTGAATAGTGGTAGTGCGAACAGGAAATGAATGACTGGGTTGAATTAAACCAATCATTTCCGTAATTCCGCAAATTTCCGTATTTTAGTATTATCTTCGGCTGCATTGTCACTAACGTTGCTTTCATACTTAGCAGAATGTAACCGCATCCTGCATTGCAAAAGTGTCAGTTTGCTGGTTTGAGTAAAGACGGCGTAGTTATAAATAGGCATAGTAGGCATAGTAAGCATAGTAAGCGTAGTAGGCATAGTACAGGCTTAGTGATGATAACTAGAGCTTTTAACGTGAAATCTCGTTGCACCCTCTCAATGCTTTAATCTAAACTCATAAAATTACTTTTTTTTAAAGGAAAGAGGTAAGGCTTTTTTATATTGGTGTGACTGGTTTTCGGTCGCACACCTCTCATACTATCTTTGTACCAGTACTATGTCTACTATGCTCACTATGCCTATTTATAACTACCTTAAAGACGACAGCAAGAGGATGTGACAATCTGGGTGAATTAGGTGTGTGTATTACTTGATTACTTGCTCAGTTGCTTGGTTACTTGATAACTAGTGTGCTAGCTCATATTTTGATAACAAAAGGTATCATAATTTTGTATAGGCTATATGTTCATATGTAAGCATCAGGCTAACAGTGCTGTGAAAAACTTTTAAGGGGGAAGACATTGCCAGTACTTTAGTAACACAGCTAATTCAGTAACATGTTTGACAAAATTCTTGCCATAATTTAAGCAAAAGCAGCATTTTTCTTCCAGCTCCATTACTTGGTAATGAGCCTGATTACTTTGCTACTGCAAATGTATTCAAATCTGACCTTTTATTCCAAGCTATGGGCATGTAATAAAATATAGTATTATTTAGATGTGACGTTTTGTGGCTTGTTTGTGAGAGTTAAAAAATTTTCCCCATTATGTGTAACTATGTAATGAATTTACTTGGTGATCAAATTTCCTTATCACCAAATCACTGGAAACTTGGGAAAAAGTTAAATTGGGCATGTTCTCCAGGGTTCATGGCAAAAAGTGGAGCTTAAACATGAGGCAGAAATCTTGTTGTTTAGAGAACACTCACGATTTATGCAATGTGGAAAAGTTGTGAGAATAATGGGGTGCACTTACAAGTTGTTTATAGTAAAGTGCATTGGGGTTGCTCCTCAGGTACTGCACTGAGTCCTGCTCAAACTTATTCAGATAAACAGATAAAGCTTTATATTACAGATTACAAAACAAATACTACCAGTTTCTGAAGGGAAGCTGATTATGTTAGGTTCAGAGTTTACTCACTCTGTCAAGTTTTGCAAAACTTTGGTATGTGCTTAAGTACCTAATCATGAGCTAAGTAATGCCTGTTAAGCAAACGTACAGTTCACCCCTTTAACTTTCAAATTAATTAACAAAGCATCTCAGCATCTCTTGGGGTGAGTTGCCAGTTTAGTACATATGATTTGTTTTTCCCAGGTGTGTTGTAAAAGAGCAACAATAATATGGAATTACAGAAATACTTGAAACAATATGGAAAAAAGCACAAACTAAATTGTAGAAATTGCAGAAGTATGGAAAGCATAGTTACCTAAATTTAGTTCCAATTTGTAAAATTCTGTGTTTGTGCAATTTGTGTAGCCTACTCTACTTTCTTTGGCTGTTTAATATGTATGGTAGTTCCGTTTTTCTGTAGGCCTAACTCATCTGCTCATTACCAATAATTATTCTTTTGGAATGAATTTTTGAAATTTTATGTGTTAATATCAATATCTGGTATTTAGTAATTTCATATTTCAATACGAGTTTCAATATTTTGATGTTGTGTTTATTATATATCACCCAGTCATTATATAATCTGGTTTCTCTTGCTGTTTGAAACATGTTTTTTAATGTAAAGTTTAATGTGTAATCAAGTATAATGTATCACTGTGTTGCCAATTTTCAAAAAAACAGGGCTATGCAGTATGGTTTATCACTTCATGCTCATTCTTTGTATTTTTTCACACAAAAGTAGCTCTTAAGTCTAGCAGACAGATACAAAATTGTTTTACAGTTTTATTGCTTTCTAGACTTAGCTTGTAGTTTATCTAAGTGTTATTTTCCAGCATTGAAACAAAATAATGTCTAGCACACCTAAATCTCAACAACGCAGGTAAGATTAATTTCCATATCTTTTCTTGTCTTTCACCTTTCTTTTTTCAAGCATAGCATACTGTACGTTTTTGGTTAAGCCTATTTTTTCCATGATTGAAGTTTGGTGTTTTGTGGTACTTTTAGACCCATGTATCTTGTATCAATTTACACAATCAGTACAGGTATCTAAATCCATACACAGTTATTCACCAGGAGTGGCTTTACTAGAAAACCTTCAAGTTTTTTGTTGCTTTCAGGGCTACAGCAACTCAGTAATAACTTGATTATATTTGTTAGGTTCTGAGTTTATAAATTAGCTATAGTCAAAAATAAATGATCTTTTTATCTACCTTTAGCTGCTAGGCTACAACTAAATATAAATATATAAATTATAAAGTTAAATAATTGTGCGCCACAGATTAAAACATGTCACCAAATACATATAGGTTATTTTAAAGATGTTTGTCAGAGTAAGATAACTGAAAACACACTATTTTTTACTATGCCAGCAAAGACCTACTGTATGTCATTTTGTCTTTGCTTTTATGTCATTGTTTTTATTTGAGTTGGGTCTTTTTTGGCTTATGCATATTAGCTCAGGAGTTGTTTGCTAGTCTTTTAGGTAGATTGGGCCATTGTGATGTTTGGACTCCTTAGTCCCATCATCTGTCTGCAGTGTATAGTTGCTAGTATCCCACTGAGTACCTTATCCAAGGCACAGCAGGCAAACTTATCAGCTTTTGGTCACACTATCCATCTTGTGTCAAGTATCAAGCAGGACGATGTGAATCTAACTTTTAAAGTCTTTGGTGTGACCCAACAAAGTAATTGAACCTAGAACTACCACTGCAAAGTAGATACAATAATTACTACAGCATTACTTCACTGTGTTCTTATGTTACACTTAGTTGTATTTCAGCTAATATAATCAATGTTACTAGTATATATTACGTTGTCAGTGTGCACAATAGGCACATTTTAATTAAAAACTTTTACATCTGTTTAAATTTTGCAGTGATTACCTGTATTGATTGCCCTGCACTGCCCAATTTTTATTTGTTTCAAAATGCTATTTTTTGAATTTGTGTTTGCCAAACTAAAAAGAGCCCTGCAAAAATTAGCATTTTAATTTTGTTTAAATTTGCTGTAAATCCTAGCCTATAAGTCAACGTTTCAAGTCTAATAAATTGTTTAGAAAAGCACTAGTCGACTTATATGCCAGGTCTAGTTTTCAGACCTCCAACATCTAGGCTATCATTAAGGGTTACCTATCATGAGGGTTATCATTAGAAAAAAGTTGTATGTCCACAACTGTCTGCCCCTTTTACATGAAAATGTAATAGGTTACAGATATAGCTATGCTAATACTTTCAGTACAAAATGGCTAGGCTAGCCTATTGATTTTTGTTATGAAAAAGTTGGGTCGACTTACACGGCAGGTCTAAGCTTAAATCATGAATTTTTATCTAAAAAACTAGGTCGACTTATAGGCCAGGTTGATTTATAGGCTGGGATTTACGATATATCAGTAAGTTATATAGGTAGCCTATGCAATAAGCATGATTTTCTAATGCAGTGACATATTTGTACACATGCATTAACTTGGTTTCAGTGTTGTTAGAAATGGCAAACTTTAGAAGTTTTGCATTAAACCTCAAGTTTTTATCTTTTTCTAAAAGCTCACAAAGGCTGAATAGAGTTCTATTAGTAATAATGATTGCACAAGTTATAATAATTGGACTTGATTGTACAGGCGAATGTTTGCATTGTTTATATTTGTGTTGTTGAAAAAAGCCATTTTTAGCTTGGTTTTCATTGTGTATTTGCTCTGAGTAATGTGTTGTCGCTGGGAGCTATCTGTTGTTGTTGGTATGATCTTACCACATCTCTATTGATTTGTTTTTTGTAGGGGGGCTCCATCAACACCTCTTGGTCCAGCCTTGGCCTTAAGAAAAGATGAGAAGGAACAAATGGTTAATCTCAACAATCGAATGGCCATATATGTTGAAAAAGTTCGATCATTGGAAACCGAAAATTCACGTTTGCAAGTTCAAATTAGCAGCTATGAATCCAGTCGGTCAACTGAGGTATAATTACATCACATTTTGATTAGTGCTTTAATTTCAAAATAAAAAGTGCTGATAAGCAATGTGTTTATGTGTACATTCAGCCGGCGTCTTAGATAAACAATGCTGCATGGCGTTTCCATGAAGTTTGGGTAAGCAGGACACTCAAAAAGGAACCATGGAATTAAAAAACGCTACGCCAGTAGTCAGCAGGGCTCAATTTTCAAAACTTTTGACCACTACCATCTTAGCTATCCGCTAAGTGTACATGTAAATCAACCAAGACTGTGTCGAATCGAAAACTGCCAGACTCAAATTTTAAGTATAACTTTGGTTTTGTGTATCCCCAACTGTCTTTTTGACGTTTTCTAATCATTGTTTTGTAAATATGTATTTATGAATATTATTATTTTGCTGGATATTGCGTGTTTTTCCTTGACGATTTGGAAATCTGGTTACATGTATGTGGTGTTTGTCATCCATCCGTAAGCTTTTTTATGTACATGAGAAAAATTTTGTATTATGCAAAAATGATTAAATGCTACTGCCAATCTTATTGATGCATGTCACCATTTGCAGCATTTGTAGAGAAAGCGTCGCTGTTACATGTATGCTAGTATTGGTGTTGTGATAATGTTGACGCAAACTTGAGAAAATTCTTATGATAGATTAAACTTCTTTTGTTTTTGACGAAAACTGGAAGAAAATGTAACATGATTGATTGGTAATGATTGTGTAGCTATTAGAACGAGTGCTGCATCAGTTGGTTTTAATCGTACCTGAACAATTTTGTTTATTTATTTCTGACTCTTGACTATTAGATGGTATTATTTTAACCACTTTTTGTGCTTTCCAGACCAGCAACATAAAAGCTATGTTTGAAGGCGAGCTTGCTGAAGCACGAAGACTGTTGGATGAAGTGTCAAAAGAAAAAGCTCAACTTCAAATTGAGGCAACATCGTACCAGGAAAAGTACGAAGCTGAAAGAGCCAGGTCAGTTGCCAAATACAATTGCTACCGGTATCTTGTGATTGGAGGACTTCATGTTAGCTACCTTGTATAGTGCTAATAGATCGTTCCTACGTGACAGCTTGTGTGTAAAAAGCTGCACGTAATTTGAGATGCTCTACGCAGCACACTTGAAAAACAGTTTTCATTACCTTTATAACTGACTTTTTGCGCTAGACCTCAAAGTTTGTGTTTATCAGCATCACAAGGGGCTTTGGTACGGAGGCCAATAAGACGATTGTAGGTGGTTTGCCTATAACTGATGGCGGCGCTACGAAAAGGAAGTGGATTGTATCAAATTCATTTAATTGTGCGTATTTGTCGCGTAAAGCTGAGATTTTATGGCCGATTTTTGATTGTTATATTTGGTGCTGTCTAGTTTATACAATACTTCATTCGTATTGAGGTATCTTTGAGTTGTGATGAAATATTAGGTCATTGTGATGTAGATGTTTAAGTAAGCTGCTGTGCAGATGGTGAAGACAGAAAATAACGTCATTCTAATTTGGTTTATTTGGCCTGTGCATTTTTCTGTCATAATACCATTTTTCAAGAGAATGGTTAACTGAATGCACATAGAAATTGCTCTATAAATATTAAGAGGACAAAGCCGAATCAAAACTGAATAACCACTAAGGTGGCTGTACACAGTTTACGTTTTTGCATGTTTTGTGCTCAATCATTTTCGGGCGGAAATTTTCTTCCGCTTGGATATTTGTAGGGTGTTGCATAGTATACCTTGTGTGAACTCCGGTTTGGTCAAGAAAAATCTGTTTGCACATTTTTTCCGCAAAATGTATACGCTTTTTGGTACTACTGTGCGGACAAAATTGGATATTCGGACAACGACATATACTATTAAGCATCATATAAACGTCAAAGCGGACGAAAATTTTCGTTCAAGAATACAAGTGCAAGAGAGCAAAAACTTTTCCAAAACCTTACATAAACGTGTACTGTGTACAGCGATCTTATGGCATCCTACATATATCTAAGGGGATGAAAAATTTGGTAGAACAATGAATAAATGCAAATAACGTACAAAATCGGACAAAAACGTATGCTGTCGACTTTTATAAAAAAAACAGAATTAAATAAGTAGATTACCCTGTAAATTATTCATCTTCTTGCATGATAAAGATAATGCTGAAAGGAGGTTCAAATCCAGATACATAGCGACCAGTCGAGCAATGGTAACTGATGCATAGATATAGATCACAAGTTGTACTGCTATTAATTAGAACGCAGACACCATTGTTCGACTGGTTAAAATGAATCTGGATACGAATCTTCTCCCAACATTATTTTAACACGTTGGGAGTTGTAAGATGTAAAGGTGGTTTTGATCGCTAAATAATTATCTCTGTGCAATAATATAAATAAGTGGAAATACTTCTGTAATATGGCATATCGCTAGATGAGGTGATGGTTTGACTGCTTGTAGTAATAATTGTCATATTGTGCCGTATCAGAGAAAGTTAATACGACTAACTTTTTGATAGTTGTGACACGCCCTTGGCAAGTCAAGCGTAATTTGATACGATGATATGTAAAAGACCGGCCACATATTATCTTTTGTTAGAATTTGAGTTAGAGCTCGCATACCTGGACGCCACTGCTGTTAAAAAAGTAAGTGCCTGAACGACAAGCGACATTGAAGTGAAGTGATGCGTAACGCATGGTAAATTACAGCTTTGCGGTTCTGCCGGTCTTTTTACGTCGCGCGTGCCTGCGTGTTTTTGGCGGGAACTCGATGTTCGCACGAGTCGTTAAATATCTCTCCGGCTTAAAGCGGCTACTGCCTAGAAGTATTGCTAACAGGCCATTTCCAAATTAGGACAAAGCAGTTGGATTTCTTTAAAAATGTCAAAACTGTTGAAATATTTGGCTCTAGTTTTGATCATTTAGTCAAAATTTAAGACAATTTAAATTTCCTTTTATTTTAGACAGTTGATATGACTGTTTTCACGAGATGAATGTTTGTGTGTGATGTTGGTATTTTTAGCTGCTTCAATCGCATTTCATTTGTTTTTCAAAGCAGGCAGCAATGTATTTACGCCGAGTAATTATGAGCCGATAATCACGTTTTAGTACGCACAGTACAAAAGTACAGAAGCTGTGGTGGTAAAATGTCAGTTTTCTAGTAACTACGTAGTTTCAAATTATCCCGGTAAAAGTTTGTACATGTATGGGTGCGTCAACATGGCCTAGTCAGCGCACGATATTTTTAATATACAAATATTGGAAATTTACTTCGCGTTATTTAAAAGTTAAATTCAGATTATAGTCTTTCAATTGTGCTTAACATCATAAAAATCGGGGTACTTGCTGGACTTAGCTTCATGAATATCGTGCTGACTAATTGATCACGTCAATTTTCACTTCATCCATCATAGAGCCGGAGATTTTTAACGTATTTCATACCCTGGCGTCAGGCAATATATAAATTTTCGTAACCCTCACGATTGCGACCTTGCTGTGGCCTTACGTAAGACAATCTTACCAAACTGGTTGCACTACTTGAGGTATGAATGCGTTGTATCAGCAGTGCTGGGTTACTCCGAAGTAGATCTGAACGCAAATATGTTGTGGTCCACTTATCCCAGACAGCAGGTTTTTTAATGACCGGAGGAGAAAAGTTGGATCTTTTGTAGAAAGCCCCCGCCAAACAAAAACAGCCCCGTCACCGCTCAAAATAAAAAATTAGTGATGCGATGTGATCTACCTATATGGAATAGGGTTAGAGGTTGGGGGTTAGGGTTTTGCATTAGTGGCGGGGACTTTCTACAAAAGATCCGAAACGGTTGTGATTCGACTAATTCATCGGTGTGGTGTTAAATAGGGTTAAGTTTATTATCGGCATAATTTATTATTCAATGGAACTGCAGCTGTTTCGTAGAGAGCACGTTTTTCATTGGTACTGTTGGTTTTGTGACTGCTGTAATTTGTAAGTCACTGAACAAACTATTTCCTAGCCAAAAGTTTTTGAAACAAAACGTGTGCACTTGCGTACTAATAAGTTTGTGCAGTCTTGGCATATCAATATGTGTATGTAAGCTTTTTTAGAACTTTGTTTATTCCTTGCGTGCTTGTGATATTCTTATGATCTTTACATTCAACCTATGTGAGTAAGAGATCAAATCAATTTTTTGAGCTACCATTTCGCAGTCGACATTGCGAAGTAGAGGGTTGTTTTTATTCGCATGAATTGTCTGAGCTAGACGATTAATTGATAGACAATGCAGCCTCACGAGAACTGACGCGGGATGTGCGAAAGCTAAGTTTTGCGTCCAAAGTATGGCTGGCGAGTCAAATGTTCTTTGAAAAGTAGTTGTCGCAGCTTTAATAAGTGGCTCAACGTGTACTTTTTTCTATGGTTCAGTCAATAAATATGCTTGTACAAAACGCCAAAGCACATACCGATATATTATTTGTGGCACAGGCTTGGATTCACCTGCAGTATAATCCATATAACCACTCTACCGATTCCGGGCTTTACCAGCAACATATTGCAGTTCTTCGAATCACAGACGTAGAAAAGCGAGACTGCCACACCTTGATAATTATGCACTCCACTGTGTTTGCGTGAGCGTTGTCTCGTTACATAGACCGTTTTTATTACGCAAGCTACGCAGTAAGACCCCACTCCGTGCACGAGATATTTCTTTTAATTTTGTTCGCTTTGTGAATTTTTTCGTCAAATACGTTTAATTACCGTTACTAGTGCTTGTGACATATGCTGCAATGAAATAATGTTGAAGCAGACATACACAATTCGATAACTTCGTTTTGACTCTGTTGCCTACAATTTATAAGCCTATTGATTGATAACCGTACGGTTACACCCCGATTCGCATGGCTACCAATCAGTTATAAAGCTCTTACTGTTTCTTTTTTAGAGCTGATTCTTTGGAACATGACAACGATATTTTGGAGAAAAAAGTGAAAGATTTAAGCGCTTTGTTGAGCGCCAAAGAAGCACAGTGTAATCGCTGGAAGAGAGAAAGAGACGAGCTGTTTTCTGAAGTTGGTAAGTTAAAGTGCTTATCAAGACATTTCTAGTAATTTGTAAATGTCCATTGAGGCATTTTAAAGGATGGTGTGGAAGAACACGATAGTTTGTATATCATTGTTTTGCCATGCAGACCATGTACTTAAAAGCAAGATCATATTGCGCTCAGTTTAGTACCTGTCAAAGTAAAACTTTATAGCTGCGATGGTATACTGAAGTTTAGTCAAACTTGTACCTCATAGAGTTGTTAATATCGTTCTTAGTAACTGCATTATTGCCTCTATGCAAAGTTGTCAATCTCAGTTTGATTTATGAAGGTTGGTTCTTTTTAAAGAAAAACGTCTATGTTTCCTTGATCCAGAACAAGCATTTGTTCGATCTAGTAGCGTCATAAGTTTTCAAATGGCTCCACTAAATTATTATATTTTGTTGCAAGATGGCCTCAAAGTAAAATTGGCCGACCTTCAAAAGGAGCTTGAATCGACTCAATCGTTGCTTGAAAATGAAACCCTTCAACGTGTCGATTTCGAAAATAAGCTTCAATCTATGAAAGAAGAATTACTCTTCAAAGATAGGCTGCATCAAGAGGTAGCAACAATATGTTTTTTAATCCTGTTTTTGAACCAGTGAATTGGAGCACCGACGCTGCTCCATAAATAAAAGTTGTAGAAGTTAAATCCCACTTTAAAACCAAAATGTACTGGTGTTGCCTTTTTAAACTGTGGATCACTGGCCCTCTGATCTATTGTTGCGCTTCAGTGGCTTTGAACGGGAGAGTTTATTGAAAAAAGGGTGATTTGCTAATCAAAGATCAGGGTTTTAGTTTTTACGAAATATATCGTGCCTCGCCATTGGGTTGCCACTAATCAGAAATTTTCCTGGGCTTCCAAACTGACTCGTCGTCAAGTTGTTGCTGTTGTTTAGTTCACCGGATAAGAAGCGCTGCGTTAAACCATTACTAGGTTTCTCTGCCCAAATCTCATCAGGGTTGCGAAACGCATTAGTCCATTTGAAACTAGTCTTGATTTTAATTTGTAAATTGGTATCCCAGCTCGAAGGTGTATTGTCATTTGTTGGCGCCTCTAACGACGTAATAGGTGAGCAGCTTCACGAAACTTGAGCGAAAAATCTGCTGATGTGAAGAACTACGCATTGAACATTTTTTTAATCGAGTCCTTTGTTTTGAGGAATTGATGGAATTGCGACGCAGACAAGTCGTCAATTTCGAAGAAGTGAAGCAGCAGGTGTCCGGGGAATATGACAGTAAACTTGAGATGGCGATCATCGAATTGCGTGAGCAGCAAGACGCTGACTTGGAGGCTCTTAAAGAGGAATATCAAACAAAATATGATCTAAAAGTAATTAATCGTCACCTATGTAGATTCTTGTTTTCGTAGCACAAGTTAAATTTCATTAATATTTGTAGGTCAAGTCGCTTCAAGAACAACTAGATGGGGCTAGGAAGGCTCAGTTAAAAGGAAACGACACGGCAAAAGCTGCTGAGCTTAAAGTGGAGCGACTGCAAACCACCATTCGCTCTTTGCAAGCCGAGGTAGGTTGAAAACATTTTTGTGTCGTTTTCCGGAGTTTCAATGTCGATGATATTAAAGATTTAGATCTAGAGTAAAATAAACCATCGATACGCTCGTTCTACGTTCGTGAAAGCAAGCCAGCGATATTCCAGTGAAAGAAGAGTGAGTTTGTTTGAAATCAATCGTGCACTCAAACTAGTAGTTCTGCCACCAACAACGAGGAGTGCAATTTTTAGGTGCCTAACGGTCGCCTTTTAAGTTTTTGTGACCAGCTGCTCTGCATAAGATTAACGATCACAGTTTCAGCGTACAGAAAGTAACAGTTGGCCTTGCTTCAAAGTTGTCTTTTGTATTGGAGGGCACGTTTTTAAGTTTGGAGTTGGATTAGTGGATAGTTATGAAGTTTTATGGAAATGAAGTAGCCTACGCCTGTGCACTATTAGCACCTTCCATTTATGATGTCACATTATCGAGTTTTTCAGAATTGCCAAGATATTAAATTGCTAGAAGTGCAGATAGAAAATTTGCAAAGCGAGGTAAATCATTTTTCAGTCGATTTTTTAAAATATGCTTCTGTAAGCAGGAAATCTACTTTAAAATGTCTAGTTTTTGCGCCAAATCAAATTTGCAGAATGGGATTAGATACTAGTATTTGCATGCTGTACTTTATTTCATAGAGCTCATTTTTCTGTAGTATTCTCAGTCTTCCAGCATTTATCGTCGGCCAAATTTTACATTATTGCGTCGCACTATTGGTTCAATAACGGCGGTAAAATAAAATTGAGAAAGGTATACAGTGAATGTAGCTTGCGCTGCCTAACCGACTGGCAGTTTTGTAGGCAATCGTACTGTGATTAAGCTATTGCAGCTAATGCGGTCCTCGTGATGTAGATGCCCTAATGAGATCTTATGAATCGAAACAAGCCTGTCTGCATTTGTCATTGACAAAATTGTTTCTTGAGGCTTGGACGGAATATATTGACGTAACAAAGCCATCAAACTGTCGTATATTGCCAAAGCAAAAACTGGTTTCAGGTGCAACTCTTCGCTGACGCGTGAAGTGGATGACATTATTGTATTTTTCTAGTGCTATGAACAATTGTTTGACATTCCAAGATCAGAAAAATATTTTGCCGAACATAAAAACTTTCGTAGATCAAAGCATTCTTTTTTTTTATTGTTAGAACTCAAATTTGACGAACCAGATTCAAGATTTGGAAGGCCAGATAGAGACTGAGCGGCAACTTCGTATTTCTGCAATCATTTCTATGGAGAAAGAACGTGATAATGCAAGAGAAATGTTGGCCAATATGGAAAAAGAATTCAATCAGCTCCGTGATGTAAAACTGCAGCTCGATCATGAAATAGCAGTCTATCGGAAGCTGCTGGAGGAGGAAGAGGAGCGGTAAGCATTAGCATCATTTTAATCTTCTTGTCACGGAAAAGCTTTACGGTGATACATAGTATCGCTTGTTCTTGCTATCTGCCGACATGCTGCGTTTTTATAGACGAGTTAGTTGCCGTAAATGCATTTCCAAGGGCTGAACGCTGAGTTTATTTCAACGGCGGGACTGACACTAACTTTC
This sequence comes from Trididemnum clinides, assembly GCA_963675345.1. Classification (NCBI taxonomy): domain Eukaryota; kingdom Metazoa; phylum Chordata; class Ascidiacea; order Aplousobranchia; family Didemnidae; genus Trididemnum; species Trididemnum clinides. Next base: position 12,804,933 of record OY776300.1, on the reverse strand, counting down.
TGGGATATTGTTGTTGATCTCTGTTACGTGTTAACCCAATGGCACTCAATACTTCATAAAAGGTTAGGGTATTCTGAGGCATCTTAAGATGCTATATTGAAACAGATGGCGATAACAGTTACGAAAAACGTTTTCAAGTGGCTGCATGTGTGGAATTAATGTGTAACATTTTTAGTTTACACTTGAGCCCAGGTAGTGGGAAAAAGAAAAGCCGATCCAGAAGAGGTGGAAAGAGGAAAATGGTTTCTCAAGCAACGTCGGAAGAATCAGAATCAAAGAAAAAGGTAATGTCTGATTTTGTTAAACCTGTTTTTCTCCTATACGTTATGTGCATGATAGAAATCATGAAGGCTGTCACTATCACGGAAAAGGTTACGAGGGTTATACATACACGTGGTTTTTGCATTGTTGGAAAGAGAGAGAGAAATTTAATTTTTTGAATCCGGTTTTGTCTCCGTTGACGGAGTTGACCGGATTTACCTCATGTTCCTCAAAAGTTCATAGAAAGAGTTGCGCCACTTCTGTCGGCGATGTCTCTTCCACTTCAATCTATTTTTCAACGTTCGTCCTCTATTCATCTTCAGTCGCCCACGTCTTCTTTCACCTGGTTCAAAATGTAACGCTCTTTTAAACACATCATTGCTATCCCTCCTCAAAACATGTTTCTGCAATCGCACTACATTCGCTTTGGTAAATTTGTCTCAATTTTTTTTCAAACTCACCAAATTTAGAAGTTCTTGGCTATTCCTTGTCTCAATTAATTTAACATCAGACATTGCTCCTTCAATTCTTTTCAAAATTGCCATTTCATCTCCTTTAGACGCCATATTTCACTTCCGTATAACATTGCCTACCTTACACAACCTTGATTAAATCGTCCTTTCATTTTCAATGAAAACTTTATTATTGTTGTTGTAATTACCCCTCCTCTTCCTCAGGATGGAGGTACCGCACGAACGGCAATTTAGGTTCATGGCGTCAACCTAACTGAAATTAGGCTAGGGGAAAGATAGCAGCCCATTTCGAACCAGTCATGAAAGACTGGTAGCCCCACCACCAACAAGGCGGACTGCCACTGGTGGATACCCAAGAGTTGCCTTTTACGACATGGTGGGTTAGCAACTTCACAATTGTAATCTGGTGAAGTACGGATAGGCCATCTGTCTGCCACATAAAGGTGGAAGCGTCCCGTTAAGTGCTTTGCTGAAGGACACAACAAGCAAGCTTGTCGGCTTGTTCTCCACACTATCTCTTTATGCGGAGCGCCAAGCTGTGAATACCATTTTTTAAAGTCTTTTGGTATGACTCGACTAAGGGAATGAGCCCCAGGTCTACCGACTGCAAAGCGGACGCTCTAACCATTACACCATCGCGCCGGTAAAGCTTTATTCGTTAAAGTAACTCCACATTCTCTAAATTTTATCCTTCCAATTCTTTTCTTGCTGTCGCCGCTACTCTACTTCCATCACTGGCATTCAATCTCCCCCAGGTAACAAAAACTCTTCACCAACTCCACCTGGTGATAAAGTGATAATTCTTCATATTGTTCCACAATTCCTTTTGCTTCAGCATGTCTTCACAAACAAAATCTTTTTTTCAAACGCTTTCTTCGTTTTAGCTCATCTGCTATGCACCCATTTACCACATTTTGTGCAAAGCACCGACTTTGCCATTACCATCTTGCCGCAATTGGCACACGGATCAACTTTGCTATTGCGTATTTCACCTTTGAACCGCTCTCTATCACTGTGATGTTCTCGAGGTTAGCCTTCTGGCCATTACTTTCAAACACCCTTTTCCATGTCAAAAGCATTTCTCTCAAATTCTCTACTTTTATTCATTAAAACTAAGTCATCTGAACACAAAACTTTATTCATCAAGTTTTCTCTTGCGTTCTCGATCATTACTTTTCCGCAATGATGAAAAGTAGCGGGCCATAACAAAGACCCTCAATGCATACCAACTTTCATCCAAAAGTCATCAAATAACCCTGATCCCACTCTTACTTTCGCCTTAGGTTCTTGACGTAGGCTCATCATCGCTCTTACTATTACTTGTGGTAAACCTCTCCTGGTCGCTCACTCCATCACCTTTTTTGGAACTTGTATATTTCTCTTGCAATCTTCTCACAACCAGCAATGCGTCTGCGTAATTGATGGGTGATACAAAACTTCAATATCGTTGATGATATTGACCATCTGATAGTCTGCTCTCTTTTTCATGAATAAGTGAAAACTCAAACGTTTTCGTCTGGCTCTCTTCCAAAGTTATCGCTAGAATGAGGCCTGTAGTAGATGGCCAGGTATTTATACAATCCGTAGCATTCGCTGATCGGTGGAAAATTTTGAAAAGTTTCGCCCGCAATATTTTACTTAAAGTCAAAAAGCAATGTATAGTCGCTATCAACAATTGCTTGGATGGAGTAAAACCTTGCATAATGTATTCAATGAGAAAGATGATTCCAGCAGTCCCCTAAAGTCGTTGTGCCCACCCAACAAAATATGGTCGTATATCAATACGTGTGCCGCTGCGATTGCCGGTACATAGTTCGCACATTTCAATGATTGCGGGATAGAATAAAACGACATATACCAAAGGCAATAAGAAACAAACATCAGCAAAAATAACCTTCACTCCCGCGTGACTGTAAGATATCTCAATCTTTCCCAGCAAGCGATTCGGCAATTGAACAACACCTCGCAAGAAACAAAGAATGTGCTAGACATTATAAAGACAAACAGTTTTCCATTTTGGCCAAAGGAAGAACACATTTCCATTTCTCTGCACAAGAAGCTACGTTTACCAAATTCTCAAACCTGAATTCTGCCGCCAAAAAGAATTCGTTTACATATTAAAATTATCGCATTATTGATTCGGACACTGTCGAAACGTTTTTGATCAAAACAGTTTACCATTTTCTCTGTACATGTTGTGAATGTTTTATGTCGGAATAATCTGCTACTCAGACGCTGGCGAAGCTTTTCAAAATTTTCCACCAATCAGCGAATGCTACGGATTATATAATTATTTCGCCATCTACAGGCCTCATTCTAGCGATAACTTCTGAAGAAAGCTAGACGAAAACATTCGAATTTTTGCTTATTTATGAAAAAGAGGGCAGACTATGAGATAGTCGATATCGATGGCGATAACGCGTCTGTTGTTCCTCTGCCAGGCATAAAACCGAGCTGCATTGTAACGTTTAGTAATTCTTGAATTTTTCTTTCCAGTCTTTCAACGATCGTCATGGCATGCGCTAACAGTTTCACTTCCCTGCATTCATTATAATTTCTTAGGTCACCTTTTGTCTTGAAAATTGATACTAGCACACTGGTTTGCCATTCGCCCGAAATTCCTCTTCCATCCAACACTACTTGTTGGAAAATTTCCATCATCATACTTTTTCCTACTTCTCCACTAGCAGGTATCATTTCCGCACACACTTCAAAGCGTCCAGCTGTTTTTTCTGGTTTCATTGCTTTTAATGCTACCATTATTTCTTCCCGGATAATCTTTTCAGGTGGTTTCTCCTCCACAATTGGTCATGCGGTTCCATTCATTCTCTTTATTCGTGATCTCCTTTGTGTTTTTTTTATCAAAATCTAACTGTTTGTATTTTCTTTTCATACGTCTACAAAAGTATTCCTATCTTTTTTCATGTATTTTGATGGTTTACAAGTGTTATGTTGTTTTTTGCTCGACATTGTTAATCCTTTTTCAGCTTCTTTTCTAATGTCATTAGATATCACTTTCGTGGTTCGATTTTTCATAATCTTTTATTGAGCCGGTCTTCCGCCGATCGATTCACGCTTATCTTTTTAATTGCTACTTTTGTCTTATTGCTTTCTTTATCTCCATTCCACCACCACGAATCTTCATGATTCTTTCTCCCTTTCACATACTTCATTACAAGCCTTCAAACTACCGTTTTTGAAAGGATTCGGCAGAATAGGCGCGTCAACATTGACCAGCCACTTCACTCTTGAAATTTTGCTTTCATATTGTTTTCCTTCGGCTTCCTAACCCTTCTCGCAATTGTTCGTTCTTCGCTATTTTTTTAAATTTTCTTTTGTTTATATCTGTTGCCACCAACCAATGTTGCAACTACCATGTTATAGCTTTTACCACTGAAAACAACAGGATGCTAAAACCAATACCTACCGAGTATCTTATAGCCTTCTCTGGCATTCCACCTGCTGAGCTTCGCCGCAAAGCTGCCACACTCTCACTGGCACGTCAGTCTTTAGAACCAGGCCATACACTTTATAATTATTTCAAGAGACCAATGACAAAGAGGCGCCTTAGATCAAGAAAAGCATTTGTCATCGAAGCGTAAGGCTTGCTGGCTTAAAACACCAATGCTCCAACATAGATCCACAATACCTGGAAAGAGAACTGGACAAAAAACGTCACATGTCTTCACTCTTTCGTTACCGGTGTGGGACCATTACCGACAGGTCATGAACTTAGCCGGTCAGCCTGGGTTCGGCTGAATCGTCTTCGCATTGGCATCGGACGAATTGGATCTCTGATGCATAGATGGAGACTGACAACAATTGTAGTATGTGATTGCAGTGCAGAACAACAAACTCCTGAACATTTACTGTATCAATGCCCTATATACAATCTAGCCAGAAAAAAAGGGCTATTGGTATTGGATGACAACACCATCGATTGGCTGCTCAGTGTATGCCCAGATAATTGATCCCCTGCAGATGATCAAACAACAACACCTCAAACGAAAGAAGAAGCTTTCATGTCTTCAAATACTTTCTGTTGTTTTTACCAACCAACACAAAATCAATCTCAGTTTCACTTCCACGTATGCTCTATAATTATCTTCTGCTCACTTGAAACCTTATCTTTGCTAGACGCAACTAATTTTCATCGCAAAACTCGAGGAGTCTTTTCTCACTTTTCTTTCGCCGGTTCCGTTTCTTCTATGCACATCCTTGAAACCATAAGTCCATATCCTAACAGGTAAATTAAACCCTCCCGTACCAAGAACCGCTTCGCCGGTGTTTTGTAGATCCCGCTCACTTGCCACTTCATTATCAAATTGATCCTTCTCGCCATCTGGTTTTCCTAACTTTGACCCACACCCACGTGTCACTCTCATTACCCCCTTCTCGAAACCAGAACGACTGCCATCACTCTATCACTTTTTCTTCAAACTTTTACAGCCGTCTCGCATAGTTCTTCGCACCTTCTGTCTTAACCATCACAGCTTGTATCTCCTGCCCTTGATACCAACAAGTCGAGCTTATGCACCCTTCTCCCTTCCCTGCTGGACACTTTGAAAAAGCACTTCATCGCAATTTTGAGTGCTTGGCGCAGACTTGTGATCGGAATGGACTGAGGCAGCAGCATCGTCATGCGGGCTGAACATAAGTTGTTTTGTGTCTATATACGGCAAGGTCTTATTGTGACCGATGGAATAAAATTCGAAAATTTAATAACTCTTCAAGTCCTGAGATGCTAGTCCTTTTGTCACACGCCTCTGGCGTGGCTATTGATGTACATCTACTAATTGTTTGAATTTGTCAATATTTGCCCAAAGTCTGAATTCATTCATGGAGTATTCTAGTCAATACGGTTGCTGTCAAATCAAAAAGCTATGAAAATAGTGAAGGGAATGCTAGAAATATTTTAACAACATGAAAAAATAGAGAAATGGGAAGGTTTCGTTTACGTCAGCTAAGTAATCGTGGCAGATCATTGGCGTGTTTTTTTTTGCATTAAATTGCGAAAGAGTGAGAGCGTTTCAGTGAATAAAACGGGTAAAATAAACTGTTGTAAAGTAGATGTGAAATATGGTTTGTATTGACATGGGACAAATTTTAATTCAAATGTGTATGGGTTGGCTTGTTATTGCTGTTAGTTAGACTAGTGCCCTGCATGTCTAACATGATGACCTATTGGTAGCTTAGTTCTGGTATGGTTCCAGATTTGAATAAAGTAACATGTTTGGGAAACTTGTTATTATTTGCGAGTAATATAGCAAGGGTCACCAAACCGCGACTCTTTGATTGATGTTGTTTTTGCGTGTAGTGATGCAGTGCAGGGGTGTGTAAACTGCGGTGCGGCACATTAAAATTTGTGGTCGATGAAAGGCCGCACTTGCGTAATTTCCGTATCGAAAATGACGATCTCCAAAAAAAGATCTTCACTTAATATTCGGATGGAAAATCTGGCAATTGCAGCTTCGTGAAGTGCTATCTCAAAAAAAGGTAGTCACCCTGATGGTAATGGCCTCTATCGTCTTTTTGGATCTTTTACACAGCAGGTTTGGCCACCCCTGTAATATAGCATATCCAGATATGCGTGAGAGTACATAGAAGAGTTGTTGGCATAGATGTTATGTGAGACGTCTGTGCATTGCATGTTGCAGTTGATATTGTGTAGAATCAACTGTGCTGAGGAATTTTTTGTCAAAGATACAGGCAAGCTGGTAGCATCGATTTATCAAATGGAAATTGAACTTCTCGCAAACTTTACAATTTGCACAGTTTATCAAAACCGAATTTTTTGGAACTATACGGCCTAAGCTATCACCGAGTAGCCCTCGGCAACAACAAACAACTAAAGTTAGGTTAATTTTATGTTAGAAAAATTCGTTTTTCAGATTTTTAAACTTACATTAAATTGGTTGTTGGCAATTTTTTGATAAATCATGCAACCACTTGCAAGTAATCCAAGCCGCCTCGCTAAATTGCCATAGTGCAGACGCTGTTCAAAGCTAAGCGTAGGCTAACCAACTAATAGCCCTAATTTCAACCAAAAACACTTTTAATAAGTTTTATTTGTTTCCTGATAAAAAACTAGCATCATTAATTCATTCCAAAATGTAGTTAAATCTACATTAGTATTCAAAATAACCTTTGAAGTTTATGTTCGCCCAGTACCATTCTAGCCAATATGTAGCTTTTGGTCATCCACTTATTTACGCCAAAAGTGTGACGTCATATGCGATCTTTCTATTGGCTGTAGCATAGCTGTTGGGATATGTTCCTAATACATGTACAGTACTATAAAATCATCAATTTTGGCTGACCTTATCGATAAGCGATACGTTCTGAGTTTCGCAACGGTTTTTGTTGACAATAAAATTATCGGTTGAATTTTGTAAGAGCATTTTCATCTCTTGTTTCACCTTGTTTTTTCCATTGAAGCGCGAAGTCATCACAGCCACCTACACAAGCAGAACAGTGACAGTGCAAGAACAAGAACGAAGTGGAGCTGAAGACGTTTTGCATCAACAGGTAAAGTAGCAATGTTAATTACAAAACTGGCCCATTTTTACAATAAAATTACCTATTGCTTTGCGCTGTCGTTTGTAATTTGCTTGGGTTGCAAGTGCTCAAATTGGTCTCTGTTTTCGCGTTCAGGAAAAATACAACAGCTTCCTACTCCGTCATCCAGTCTGCTGGAAGTTGCTGCTTTGCACTCGACATAAGATATTTACAATACATGTACTTTATCACATCAATCCTACGTATTTTCCGTTTTAGATAATTTTTATTTTAAGATACAAAATTCATGCTCTTAAAAAACTTAAGGTTGCACGATGAAATGTACCTAATTTCTGTTAATTATAGAACAACCTTTGTTTACCTCGGAATCTGTAGCGTTATTGACACAGTTCATTTCAACCTCTGACTTTGCCACGAAGCTGGGAAATTGCACTGAAATGCCCATTTTATGGGCACAACACCATCCATGCTGGCATTTGAGCGTCTTGGGGGTATCATTAGCGCCCTCGAGCAACACATAGATCTTACCGTAAAGACTTCATGTCAGGCAAGCACAGCAAACGCCCTCGCTTTCGTCTCATCCTGTTGACCTTATTTGTATTCAGGAATCTAACCTTAATTCATCGTCCTCTTTCCGGATTCCTGGATTCTCTGCTCTGCAATCTGATTGCACCCGCTCCCGGTCTGGCATTCTTTCTCCTGATACCACGCACGTTAGTGGCGGCGTCATCGTTTTTGTCAGACAGGACTTATCCTTCTCCGAACTTTCTACCTCCTCTCTTTCTTCGGTTGACTCCTACTCTGATTTTGTAGCGGTCGACATCTCTCTAAACAACTCCTACTCGCTCTCATTCCTTAATGTTTGTGCTCTCCTTATTTGCTCTTCTCGGGTGGGTAGCAGAACCGACTCCTTTTCTCCCTCCACTCTTCGCTCCAGAAATTTCAATTCTGGGAGACTTCAGTTGCCATCACTCCCCCTCTGGGACTCCAAGGTACTTCCGACTTCCGTGGAAAGGAAGTATGTGATTGGCTCATCTCTTTTGACCTTCTTCCCCTCAATGACCCTGACATACCTACTTTTCTCCATCGCTCCTCCCCTAACATCTCTTTGCTCCCACTACTCACGCTCTGTCTTGCTCCTGGGAGGTGCTTCAGGTGGTGGGTTATGATCATCTACCAATTCTACCAACCATCCTTTTTTCTTTGGTCTTTCGCCCCAACGGACGTCCCCCATCCTTTAATTTTCAGAAAGCTCGCTGGGATCACTTTGCTTTTTACTTTGATTCTCACTGTTCTTCTGCAGAGGAATACTCCCATTCCTTCTCTTTCTTCTGCTGCTGCTCTCTTGACTTCTCTGACATTAAATGTGGCTAAATCTTCCATTCCTTTAGTCGCATCAAGCGCCATCCTATAGCCTGGTGGTCCGAAGTGGAAGGAGCGGTTAGTGAAAGACGTAAGGCTTCATCTGGATGATTTCCTGTAAGCGTTACCAATACCACCAAATTGGAACGCCTTCACCGAGCGGCTAGTCGCGTCATCTCCGGCTGCCTCTCGTTCTCCTCTATCCCACTTCTCCGAGGCTTCTCAACCTCCCCTACGAGTCATCCTAACTCATTTCACTCTGTCCTTTTTTGGGCAGGTTCTTCGTCTCCAGCCTCTTTTCCCTTTCAGGTTTGGCCAGACTTGGAGTGAAACCAAGACTCTGCAGATCGTTCTGGAGAGCTTTTGTGTCCACTCATACGCTCATGCTTCCTTCTATTTCTAGGGAGGCTCTCCTTGAGACCTGCCTTTATTCACTGTAGAGTCCACCCTTTCCTCTCCATGCTCCTGTTCTAATACCCCCTCTCTCGCCAAGGTGCGGCTCTCGCTCACCTTGACTCCCCCCCCCCTTACAATCTGGTGCTTTGGACAGACGGCTCTATTCCTCTTTTTTTGGCAAAGGCGGTTCTGGCGTACTTGCCAACTGCTCCTTCTTTGTCGTTTGAGCTATTTGTTGTGAGCTTTATGCAGGAAGATGTATATGTTAGCCACACTGCGTTAACGCTCGCGCTCTGTTTGCTAGTCTTCAGTTAGACTGGGGCCACCACGACGGGTAGACTGCTTAGCCCCAACATCTGTCTGCCGCATAAAGATCGAGGAATCCCATTAAGTGTCTTGCCCAAAGACACAAGCAAGCTTGCCGGCCTGTTCTCCGCACTATCCCTATTTGCTGAGCGCCAAGCAGGGGAGCTGTGACTACCATTTTTAAAGTCTTTTGGTATGACTCGACTTGGGAAGTGAACCCCAGGTCTACCAATTGCGAAGTGGACGCTCTAGCCACTACCCCATCGCGCCGGTTAGCTTTCTCTGTGACACTGAAGCCACTCTTTTCAGCAGGCCCAATATGCTCATTTTTCCACTGAACCCTGCGCTATTCTGCAAGCTCTTCGCTGGTCTCGGCAGCACCAACAAGTCTTCCACTTCTCATCTCTCCTCATCCTATTTGAATCTCGCTCTGTCCTCTCGTCCATCTTTCCTTTTTACTTCGATCTCTTTGACAGGAACTGTCTTTTTTCTCCTGTTCTATCAGGCTACAATGGGTCCCCGGACACTCGTTTCTTCCAGGAAACGACGCAGCTGATGAGCTGCCCAGATGGAGAGCGCTACTTGTGCTCCCTGCAATCCCTTCTAGTCTCTCTCGTATCCACTCTCCTTGGACTGGAGGCGTACTGTCTCATCTGAATTCTTCGACACACAGGTTCCCTTGATTTCCACCGAGGAACTTGTGCTCCCTCGTCACGCTCGCTGTGTCCTCTCTCGTTTATGCTGCAACAGACTCAGCCTACTGTTAAGTTCTTATCTCTCTAGAATTGGTAGAATCAAAAATCCTTTCTGCAGCGCTTGCGGACACTCGTCCCAAAACACCTCTCATCTCATTCTGCTCTGTCCAGCTACGGACTCTTTGCCCTGCTCGCTCTTTTGCGACTCCCTGTCTCTTTACGACCTCTGGTCCAGGCCCTGGGAAGTTTCCCGGCTTCTAGGATTCCATGGTCTTTTGCCATGTCCCATCCCTCAGAAGGGGTCGGGTAGCAACCACGACAACAACGCCCTCGCTAATGCCTTTAGTGGGGCCCTCCAGGAATTTGAAAAATGTTGTAGTTCAAACAGCTATAACATTTTTGATGCTTCTCTGAGCAATGGCTATACGTATAGATTTTTTGTTTTGTAATGATTGTATTAGAGTTGCCATGTAGTGGTAGTAGTTATTCAGTTTTTATCCGGTGTTGTCCCTTTAGCGGAGATGGCCGGATTTGCCCCATTTCTTCTGCAATTGCTCGCACTCCGTCTCTCCACTTGTCTCGTCTCAAGACATCCTCTTTTGTCAAACCAATCTTCTCTGTCTCCTCTTCCAGGTCTTCTGTCGTTTTCGCTTTCTCTTCCACTTCAAGATCCAGAGCAACCCTCAAAACACCATCGTCATCCCTCCTCAGCACATATCCATACCATCTGACTCCGTTCGCTGTTGCTTATCGGTCTATAGTTTCCTTCAACCCCAACAGGTTCATCTGTTCTTCAATCGCTTTCTGTCAACAACTTTGTGACCGCACATGGCTCTTAGCATAGCTCTCTCCGTTCTTCTTAAAATTACTTTTTCATTTTCTTTTAAACACTAGCCTCACTTCCATTTAGTACTGCCGATCTTACGCCACAACGAAAAACTTTGGCTTTCATCTTCAGAAAAAACCTATTTCCAAGCAATAACTCTCCACTTTCCCTAAATCTCACCCAACCGATTCTTACTCTTGCTGTAACTGCCGCTTCACAACCACCACTAGCATTTAGTCTGTCTCCCAAATAACAAAATCCATTCACTGTCTCCACTTCATCGCACAACTTCTCCATGGAATCCACCGTTCTTTCCATTATTTCTTTACATTTCGAGCAAACAAAATGCGTTGCCAACCTAGCGGTACCTCTCTTTATTTTTGCACATTTGCCATGAAACCAGTTTCCACATTTTGTGCACAACACTGAATTGGCCATGGCTCTCCTCCCACAAACTCCACATGGATCTATCTTGTTTTTGAATAGTTCTCCTTCTGACCCGCTTGCAACCGCTTTTATTTTTCTGGTGTTGACTTAAACCTTTACTTTCCAGTGCATCCTTCCAATTCCAAAATCGTTCTTTTGGGTCTTCCATGGTTTCGCTCATGAGAACAAGGTCATCTGCGCACAGTTCTTCATTAACCACACCCCTTCTTGCATTTTCTGTAATAACGTCCACAACTATTGCAAGCAATAGTGGCGACAGCACAGATCGTTAATGTACACCAGCATTTACTTTGATTTTCTCTGAATATGCAGATCCCACCCTCACTCTTGTGTTTGCACCATCGTACAAGCTCATAACTGCCCGAACCATTACTTTTGATAGACCCTTCTTTTCATGGCCCACTCTCACTTTTTTTGGCACTCTTTCAAAAGATTTTTTCATGTCAACAAAACACATACAACTTCTTGTCTTTTTTTTGATATTCCTCCTGCATTCTTCTCACAATTAATATCCATCTACTGTTCTTTTTCCTGGCATAAATCCAAACTGCATTTCACTCAAATTGACTAGTGTTCGTATTCGTCTCTCTAGTATCCTTTCAACAATTTTCATGACATTTTCTCGCAGTTTCTCTCCTCTACGATCCAAAGCTTATTACATCACCTTTTCCTTTAAAGATAGGCACAATCACACTGGTTTTCCACTCATCAGGCATTCCTCTACCATCCAAGTCACGCTGACACAGTTCCATCATCACTTTCACTCCAATTTCACTACTTGCAACTATCATCTCCACACTTACTTCAGATGGTCCAGTTGCCTTTCCTGATTTCATCCTTTGCATTGCTTCCACAATTTCATTACCGCTTTTTGCACTGGTCCTTTTACTACATCAGTTTCCACCATGCAATCCCATTCGTTCTCTTCATTCATGATCTTTTCCATGTGTTCCTATCCAATTTTCTCCCCATCTTCAATAAAACCCAATCGTCCGTCTCTTCCTCTTAAGCACCTTCCTCCTTCCACATCATTTTCTTTCTTTTTCATGCTTCTAAGGAAGTAGAAAACACTATTAGAATTCTGATATAGATTATTCAACTCCTGATTAGCTTCCATTCTTATAGCACTAGCAACAATTTTTCTCGTTTGATTTCTTACACATTTGTATTTAGTCATATTTTCTTCTGATGGAAACCTGCACAGCTCTTTAAATGCCGCCTTCTTTGTTGCTATGATATCCTTGACCTCTTAATTCCACCACCACATGTCTCCTCGATCTTTCCTAGACTTCCACACACTTTATCACATGCCTTTAGAACACCATCCTTGAAAATTTTCCACAAATCAGGCGCATTTGTGCTTACTAGTTCTTTTGCTCTTCAAATCTTACTCTTGTTTGGTTTGCATTCAACTTCTAAATCTTTCTTCTTATAATATGTTGCTTTCTCACAACCTTTTGTGGAACCTTTTTATCTAGATCTACGACCACCATCCTGTGTTGAAGTTCCCATGGAATCATTTTCATATCCCTTATATACTTTCTGTATTTTTCCCTCACCAGCACAAAATCAATTTCTGTTTCACATCCACCGGCACTATAAGTGATTTTCCTTTTGTCTGTCTTACAAAACTGAGTGTTTGCCACGCACAGTTCTCGTTCTTATACTCGAGCAATCTTCCTTCTGCATTTCTTTTCCCTATACCATTCCCCCGTGTACACCTTCAAAACCCTCATCACATTTTCCCACATGTCCATTGAACTCCCCAAAAAACAGTGATTTTACTTGAACTTCCCGAGTCCCGCTCACTCCCCATTTCATCATAAAAACGAACTTTCTCTGCGTCTGGTCTTCCGCTTTGTGGGCCGTACGCACATATTATGCGCATTATTTCTGTACTTGAAATTAGCACAATACCCATTACTCCGTCACTCTTTCTTCTAGCTTCCACAACGTTTCCAGATATTTCCTCTCACCAAACTTCCAACCCCTCCGAATTACCACCACAGTTTATACCTTCGTCCCGAAGTACTCACAAAACGAGCTCCTTGGCCTTTTATCTTCCTGGATGCAGCACATATCAACTCTTCTCTACCTCAGTTCTTCACACACTTCTGTTTTCCTTCCACAAAAACTTTCCACATTCGACACGCAGTTTGATCTCCATACGACTGAAAGAATTTGATTTCCAAAAGGTCTTCATATTTGTTTTAACGTTAAATCATCCACTGGCGCTAAAAGTGTGAACGTGCCTGCCATAAATGTGCCAGGAATTGTGCCTCTTCAGATGTGATAGCCCTAATCTGTTAGTAACAGTGTCGACATGAGGCTCGCGAAAAAATATTTGTTATGGCCTTTTGTTTTCAGTTGCCCATCGTGCTTATCTGCTTTATGTAACCAACTGAACTGTTGTTTTAGGCGACATTGGATCCTGATGGCAACAAATGTGCAATCATGTAAGGAGTCGTCGTCAGTGCGAAGGCAGGAAAACATTGGTAATCTTTCAAGTACTTGGAGACAATTTTATTGTGTTATTGATGAACCAAAGACTTGGAATTACTTTTCTACTTGTGCAGCTACACCCGAGGGCAATTGGTTTTAGCAAAACATTTTTTTTCTTAATTCGCAATTGGTTTTATACTGAAACTTTTGTAAAATGATCTTTGCAATTTCAATTAGAAAATTTTTCGTCTCCCAAAAATACCTAAACCTACTATTCATCTTATTCTCCAGTTTCATTTTTTATTGATGTCGTATGCACGGTACATTTTGTCAATGCTTAATGTTTCCCCACTGCAATACATATAGTACGACATGTAGTGAACTGTATATAGCTTAGCAAGTGACCATTTTATTATTGCATGCTTTTGTATTCCAATATAATCATGTTTGTTATGCTTGACTTTGTAGCAACTACTCGTGTAATATAACGTAGGCAACAAGGCCTGCTTCAAAATGCTGCCGTATTGTTTGCAGTGGTTACTGATACCAAACTATTGTAGATTTCCAAACTGCTGTGCTAATTTTTGCTTGCAATTCCAAATTGTTCAGTGCTTTGTATGCTTCAGCAAAGTCTTTGATGAGGGCCTTGATGTGTCTTGTATCTTTGTATTTGCAATTAAGCATATGTACGATGAGATTATTATCATGACCACCCGGCGTGACGGTCCTCTCCAGGCTAGTGTTGTATTTTATCAGGCAAATCACAAGTTTGAAGGCTGCACGTTGTTAATGTTTATTTTCTGTGTGCTGTGGCGTCGCTAGAGACTTAGTCGTGTCAAATTATGAAACTGACAGCTTTTAGCAACATTACCAGTTTGTTATTAAACACGAGCATTTTATAAGAATGCAATTCTGCCAGAGTATGATCTGGGGTAGATCGTCTCGTAGGGACGCCACTTGTATGCATTACCTGCTTTTGAGTAATTACAAGCCAGTTCATTTTCTTCAGAATATTTCGTCACAGTCTGTTGAGCTGTAGAGTAGGAGAGAAACCAATGAAAAGATGAGTCATGAAGTAAAATTTTGATTGACTTCCGCACGATTATGAACATAGGCGCGGTTGTGAAATAAAAGTAAAGCGTTGCGAGGGTAGTTGCAGTATTGGAGGCCTAAATTGGGAATGAGCTCGACCTTTCGTCCTTTTTTACCCGCGTTTTTTGCAGTGACATAAGACTAACTGTTTCAGTTTTAGTCTATCACTATACACTCGCTTTTGGACCAGATCTATTAGATAGGTAAAAAGAATTGTTAAAATTTAGTTAAAAGGAATTTGCTTCGTAATATGCACAGGAAATCGAGTAAATATTGGATGCTATTTCTGGAACAATCGCATATTTTTGCATTACCAAGGTGAACAGTTGTTGATTAGAATTTTAGACTTTCGCAATTTAATGGTCAGTTTTCAGATTTAGGTAATATTAGAAATTTTAAGGTCTACGGATTTTATCACGTGCTTGAGACCTAAATAATGGCTTACTGCACAAAAATGTTTGGTTTACCTACTGGAGGAATCCCTTTCTAACGTCATTTTTTGCTTTTAATTCAATTTCAAGAAATCTAATAACGTTAGAATTTCGCAAACAGGTGTAACAAGCTAAGGTAAAAACTTTTTCAGCTCCGAGAGGGTTGCAATGATGACGTAATTGATTGATGACCACTTCGCGATTTTTTTAGTTTTTAATACAAAATGCTTTTTAAAGTGTTGTGAAAGCAGTTTGAGCATAAATTCCGTATTTTTAAAAGGCATAAGTGACTGCTAGCGATGGGCAATTTGGAATACCGAATCTGAAGGATTCGAATCCGAATCCAAAATGCTAATTCAAACCGAATAATAGGATTCGGTTTATATCCTGCTTACCAGCTTTATTACGTTGCTTGGTCACAGGTTTTCTTTTTGTGAAAGTATCAAGTGCATGCAATGATTCAAAAACTAACTCGCACACAGGCAAACATGTAGAACGCGTAAATGTATTGCACTGCAATAAACTCGTTCTCTATTGTTGCTGTAAACTTGTGATAAATGCTTTCATATTGATTGTGCTAATCGCAAAAAAAAGGATTCGGATTCTGGATTCGGTTTAATTCTAGAATAGTATATTATTCTGAATTACCCATCCCTAGTGACTGCATAATAGTAGTGATGACGTCATTATATAATTGTTACATAGTTGTAAAAGCACAAATTCTCCTGATAATGTTGGATCCATTTTAAATTCAATACATAGCCAATTGAATTGATTCATACAACTGCAACGCGACTATGCGATGCAGCCTGTCGGCCAAATACCATCTTCTGCAACCATTGGCGTACGCAGAAAGTTTCCAAGGGGGAGGCCAAAATTTCGTCACAATCATGTGACGTCACAAACCAGCTTTGCTTTTGCCAAAACTGCTGTGTTTTGCTTTACATTTTTAGGGTCTGATGGGGGAGCATGGCACAGTGGCCTCCCACCTCGGTACGCTAGTGTCTGCAAAGCAAGAACACAGTGCCACAATTTTAATCGGTCTAATAGTCAGTTACACAGCGCAACAGAATAGCGCGCAATACCCCTACACCAATAATTTTTATAACGACTCGTATCTCTTGGCACAGAAACCTTTAGCGGTATTTATCCTTACCAACTTCACTACAGCCTTACATTTCAACACCATTGCATTATCACAGTGTTTTTCAAATAGGTTATACGGTAACATGCAATACAAACAGATTGTAAAGTTAAGTTGAAACCTAGCAATCACGCGGAGAAAAAACCAACTGATACAACAACTTTAAAACTAAACACATACTTCAGCTCAAAAGGCTGGTTAAGCCAAATTACTCTTAACAAAATAAACAACTAGATCATGCTGATAATTACACCACACTAACTCCGGTTTCTGATATAAACAAAGGTAATGTTGCGAACTAATTCCCAATTACACCTAAACAGCAAAAAAATGCAGATCACAGACATAAAACACGGTTGCTGCAGTTACAAACGACGAAAGTTGAGCAAAGTAAAAAGACAAGCAAATGAAAGTGACGAACGGCAAAACTAACAGTGGTGATGCTGTAAGCAAACGGCACAATGGTGCTGTTGGGCTGGCAGAAATAACAAAATATGACATAAACATCATAGCAATATCTGAGAGAGAGCACTAAAGAGTAAATCGATGAATAAAGTAATTCCCATGTACAATGGTTGCGTTTAATGGCAGGGCTTGAAAAAGAGCTCGAATACTTGATTTTTGGTCGAATACAGTTGTGGTGCCTTCTATAATATGCCCAACCAACTTACCCCAATCTAGTCCATGCAGTTGAAAAAAATTGTTGACCTTACTGAAACATCCTAGTCTTTTGTCACACTGGTCACTGGGCAGCCACCAGCAACACATATTTGGCAATTTGTTGCTCACAAAACGGATATAAACTAGTCATTGAGAGTAGTAGGCCAGGTTTGTCGATTCGTGCAGTTGAATTTCAACAAACTTAAAGACTTTTGTCTCTATCATCACTGTTTTGTTCGCCAAGTCTGCAAATATTTTCCTGATGCGGCGTTTTGCCGTGCTATTACAAAGCGACACACTTTCCTACTTTGCCACAGCCTCTTCTCCAATTAAATTTCTCACCAAACTCTTTCCCGCTGGAACAATAAAATTTTAGCAATGTTTTGTATTTTGTTGGTTCTGGCCACCAACAGAGCGACCTCATGTACTTTTACCATTCAGATATTCTTCTGCTTTAAGTGCCAGTCTTGTTCAATCGTTGCATTTGCGTCAAGAAACCACAACTTTTGTCTACTTTCTCCGAGTGGCATCTCTCAAAATAATGTTTGAGTCAGATGGATTTCGCAAAGGCATTCAAAAGACTTTCTTGCATACTATACAGTGATGAAAAGCTTTTTCGCTGCGGTCAATTGAGAGGAAGCTGCATTAATTATATATGCAGGCTATGTCGAGTTGGGTCGTATTTTCTTTTCCCCATGCCTTTCGTTTAACTATATTGACGCAGTTTTAAAATCGATGTTAAAATTTGTAACTAATGTATTTGCAACACTTTGAGCAAAATCAACACTCGAGAGTAAAATTAACACTTTGATTGTCAAATCAATATCTCTTTTTCTTACAGTTTGTAAGTATGCTCTTTTGTGTGTTTTTTTCATTTATGGTTGAAAATAAACCCTACCGCCCAAAGTTGTACAAGTTATTTAACTTAAACCTTTACTTTGTAATTGGCCAATATTTTTGTAGTGTTGTGTTATTGTTTGCTACATGATTTAGAGGTTGACGTATCATTGTAAACAAGGAGGGTTTGTCAGCACTAGCGTACCGAGGTGGAAGTCCACTGTGCCATTGCTCCCCCACTCAGACCCTAAAAATGTAAAGCAAAACACAGCAGTTTCAGCAAAAGCAAAGCTGGTTTGTGACGTCACACGATTGTGACGAAACTTTGGCCTCCCCCTTGGAAACTTTCTGCGTACGCCACTGTTTGTCAGTATGTACTACAAGCACCCTTTTGGTAACTCTTTTTGTAGGCTATTTTGCCATGCTCTATTAATTTTTATACCCACTTCTAAAAAGGTTATTTCAAATGTTGTTGAGCCATGAAAAATATGGTAACAGCGATAGGCATAACATTTTCTTTTCCCCCAAGGGGGTGGAGGGGCTGAAGGCATTTAAGTCTCAAAACAAGAGAAAACCCTGTTTTGAAAGTGAGTGTTTTGCCCATTTTCAAACTTCTAGAGTACTGAAAACAGTCTGGGGGAGTGCTTCACCCTCCCGCCTTCCCTTTCTCCTTTTTCGCTTATGGTAATATTGTTTCACAGTGCCAGATTGCGTCAAAAATAGCCTAATACACGATTTTCGAAGTTTGTCCATGTCACTACATCGAAAGTCTCAGCATTTGACTTAAGTTCATAATAACAAAACGTAGTCTATTATTACGTAGAATACATATAGTTGTCAGTTTCAGCTCTGCGAATTTTTCAGGAGTTAGTGCTTTTTCGTTTTTAGCTCTATAACAATTTTGAGGTCAAACGCTTGGGAGAATGAAAGTATTTTGTTTGATAATTTAGTGACGAGAAATGCGGTCAGAAGTTTAAAGTAGAGAGGTCCATGTACACTAGTTTTGTGTTCCGTTAATTTTAATAAATCTGCCTCTGATTACTAAGTTCCTATATCTTTGTGATAACTTCAGATGGCAGTCTACAACTTTAGTTCTGATTCTACTGAAATTTTTTACCGTAAAAATAATTGAAAGCCAGCTTTGGAGTAAATGCCGGTGATGAGAAACCGGTACTAAAATGCAAAAAACTTTGAGGAGATTTTCTCGGATTTGCTACAAATTTTTTGAAGAAATCTTAGAAGCAACGTAAGATGTGTCTTGAGATGAAGAACGGAAAAATGTATTTTGCTCATTGAACAGATGTTGGAATAGAAAGTTTGGGAGACTCCAAATTGCCTTGTGATCATTGAACCGGTATAGCAACTCTGGCGTCGTGGTGGTCGATGATAATTTTTTTGTAGACACGTATACTTGCAAAACCAAATAATCCCCCATGGGTAGGAGACGGTTCTAAATTGACACTTAATAATCATGGCTCTAAATCTCAGCCTACCAATTTAGAACTGCCACGAGTCGTTACTGATTGCAGTCCTATATGAACCAAACGTTTTCGCCAGTTTTGCACGAGTACCACCGCGAAGGTTCTCATGTACCATGGATTGGGAACACCTGGTCTAAGACTTTTTGTTAGGTAAGCACAGAGCCGAATTACACGGACTAAAGGTTTAAAAATCTTGGTAAATAAATAAACTTATTCCATTTATCCTAAACCAGTGTGAAATGCAGAGTGAATTTGCAGTAGTTTAGAGCTAGGCTCTGTTTGTGTCAGTAGCCACAAGTAAATGTCATTTCGGTTGATGCGAGCTGTAGCCTACTTTAACGTTTCAAAATGCATTTGAGTGCAGCAGCGTCTCTTTTAGCCTGATTTTGTATATGGCTAATAAACAACAAATAAGTAACTCGAAAAGTAGGCGGCCTATTAATTTGTTGGCATTAAAGATCAGTGTCAGCTCAATAAACTATAGTAGATGTGGGCGAAATAGGGCCCGTAAGCGAAATCCGGCCCGTCTTACAGTTTAATCCAATCCCCCAAATAATTTTGCCTTTTCAGTTTGAGATCTTCCTGCTGACCTTATATAGATTTTTGCACGAAATGTCTAAAAGTGTTAGAGCTTTCTATTTTAAACAAAACTTATTTGCAAAGAATATGTTAAATAAGTCTTTTCGTTATTTTCCAGTACTAATCGAAAGAAAAGAGGCTCCTCAAGTTGTAAATAAACACAGCAAACAAACACCAAATGATTTGCATATAGAATTCTGCCATCGGTTTCAGATTTTGAAAAGATTCAGGATTTATATACATCATTGTCTCGTGCCCCGTCACACAAGACTTAGAGAGAGCCTTGAAAGAGGCACACAAGGAGGTGTTTCACCTTCAATGTGTAATGTGATGCTACGTTTTATAGAAAATATTAATTAATACTTCACTAAGTCAAACAAAATTTGTAAAATTTGAAAGATGGCAGAGAGAATTTTTTGGTGTTTGATTCCACGTACAAAGGAGAGCAGACATTAAGTTAGACATTGAGACAAATATTCAGACAGTACAATTTCGGTAGAGAGATGACTTTTTGTATCCAAGTTGTTATTATTGCTAGTAGCAATACACCGTTGAACATAATAATACAATATATTTAGCAAATTCAAACGTTTTCGGCGCTACATATCGCCCTCATCAGGATCTATATACAAATATTTACACCATTAAAACTTTCGTTGAACGAAGACACAAAAAACACAAAATAATTTGAAAATAGTTCTGATAAAAAACAGTAAAGCTTCATTCTGCGATCTCCGTAATTGTCTGGTTACTGCTAACAAAGAATCTGAACGGTTTGACACTAAAATTACAATCGTCTACAAAACAATAAAAGTGCAGGAATATTTCTCTTTGGAAAGCAAAACTCCTCTGATCTTAAACTCAAATGTCGTTTATAATTTTACCTGTACACGTGATGTGAACGTCACGTGCATCGGTACGTCGGCAAGACATTTGAGTATAAGAGCAGGGGAGCACTTAAATGTTTCAAGGTCAGGCAAAAGTGCCATCAAAGAACATAGAAGAAAATGCAGTTCGTGCAAAACTCAGCCGAATAACGTGAAGCAATTTGAAATAATTAGAAAATGCCAAACATCATACGAAGCCAAAATCCATGAAGCCTTGGTGATCAAAAGAAGTAACCCTGTGCTAAACAAACAACTCTATGCAAACGGAGCGTCATTTTTGCTAAACGTGTTTTAATCAAAGATATTTATTTAATCATTTAACCAAACAATTTTGCACCGAACTTTACTGCAATTTTAATTCATTTGAAACAATTATTTACAGAACCTCAAATCCGATCAACTCCTCGCAGGCAATCGCTTCTATTATCACAGTGGTCGGCAACCACCGGGCCGCGGCCCGGTGCCGGTCCGCAAGGAGTCTGCTACCGGGCCGTATACTTTTTTTAGCATTTCAGACTAAAGCTTTGAAACATTTTTTTAAAGCTTGACGCAAAATGTTATTGTTTTAGGAGCTTTGTTTAAAGCCTTGATTGCTAGCAATATTCGATTGTTAGCATCTTGTGATGAAATAATGCAAATTCATCGTCACTTATCAGAGATAATATCTGAATTTGCTACCGTTCTCTGATCGTAGGCTAACTGCTTGCCAGTAGAGTCCCTCGCTGCAGTGGCTTGCGCTTGCGGCTTGAAACGTCTAGCTAGCGTTGCCAACTATAGCGATGAAAGTTGCTTTGATATGGTTGCTTTGGCACTGCAGGGGCGAATTTTTGTTCGACGAAGCAAAAGATTTTGACGCATTCCAACTTTAGTTAGGTTAGGTTAGATTAGCAAGTGTAGTAAGATCATATTGCGTTAGGAATTAGATTTTTGATAAGGTATTAGAGTAAAGATACAATAGCAGTTAAATTGGGACACTTGAATAGAAATTATTACTGAAGCTTAAATTGTATTACAGATTAGCAAATCTGTAATACAATTGCTTTAATGGGCAATTGTATTACAGATTTAAAAAGTTTTAGCATTTAAATTTTTAGTCCGAGAAAAATGAGTACCGGTAGGCCTACAAAACAAACATCCATGCTGAGTTTTTTTGGGAATGGACCAATATCATCTGAAGAATCTGACGTCGAGACCGAGGGTCCTACAATCACAAAAAAAGGAAAGCTTCTTTCAACCGACAATATAATGAGTCGTACCTAAAGAATGGATTTATTTCAACTGGCGATTCCGAAGCACCTTGTCCACTCTATTAAATTTGCAAGAGCAAGTTATCAAACGAGGCAATGAAGCCATCAAAACTACTTCGGCACATGAAGACCAAGCACCCAGAAATAAAAGATAAACCTCTGGAGTTTTTTGAAAGAAGGAAACGTGATCACGAAGGTGAAAAACGATTATTGAAGACTGTTTTATCAACAAATTCAAATGCACTCAGAGCATCGTATTTGGTAACTCATCGCATTGCTAAGACCAATAAACCATTTGCTATTGGAGAAGAATTGATTCGACCTGCGTGTACTGATATTTGCCGTGAAATTTTAGGAGAACCGGCAGCTAAAAAGATAGCGCAGGTTCCTCTTTCGGCTCGCACTGTTGCGAGACGAATTGAAGATATGGCGGAAGACATTGAAGCTCAGTTAATAGAGCGAATTGTAAAGTCACCATGGTTTACGATTCAGTGTGATGAGTCTACAGATATTGAAAACGAAGCTGTGTTGCTAGTGTTTGTTCGATATCTTTATGAAGCGGATATTCATGAAGATATCTTATGTGCTTTGCTGTTGCCAAAAAACACCACAGCCTCCGAACTGTTTAAGGCTGTAAATAATTATTTCATAGAAAAACAGATCAATTGGTTGTTTTGTGTTGGGGTGTGCACGGATGGAGCTGCAGCCATGATTGGCCGTCTGTCTGGTTTGACTGTTCGCATTAAAGAGGTCGCACCAGAGTGCGAGGCCACTCATTGCGTCATTCACTGGGAAATGCTGGCTAGCCGAAAAATATCACCTGAGCTTCACAGTGTATTCACTGATGCAGTTCTAATGATTAACCTCATTAAAGCTCATGCACTTAACACCCGGCTGTTTGAGCAGATATGTGAGGACATGGATGCAGAGCACAAATGTCTTCTTTTGCACACAGAAGTGCGATGGCTCTCCCGAGGAAAATCGTTGAACAGAGTGTTTGAATTACGTGAACCATTGCAAAGGTTTCTATTGGAAAAAAATTCTGATCTTGCAAACAAATTTAGTGATGAAAAGTGGCTTCTAAAGCTTGCATACTTGTGTGACATATTCAATCTGCTGAACGAACTAAATCTTTCACTTCAGGGAAAAATGACAACTGTATTCAAGTTGGCAGATAGAGTGGCTGCTTTTAAAGACAAACTTGAATTGTGGGAGCAGCGCGTAAGCAAAGGAGTATTTGATATGTTTCAAACGTTAGCAGAGACTTTGAAAGACAGCGAGCCTGACCAAGAGTTCTCGGACCTTGTGAGCAGTCATTTGCGTGTTCTCAGACAGGAGTTTAAGCGTTATTTTCCAAGCGCCAAAGACCCTCGAACTTCAAAGAAATGGATCCGTAATCCGTTTAGTTTCAAACCAGGTGATTCGACCTTACCTGTACGACAAGAAGACCAGCTGTTGGACATTGCAAATGATGGTAGTCTGAAAGGTATTTTTCATACAACGACTCTGCCAATATTTTGGTTGAAGGTCTTGCCAGAATACCCTGATCTTGCCATAAAAGCATTAAAAGCTCTACTGCCATTTCCAACATCCTACTTATGCGAGTCTGGATTTTCAGTGATGGCAGCAACAAAGACGAAACCGCGTAACAGACTGGACGTCAGGGACACATTACGGGTGTCATTGAGTACCATGCTTCCTAGGTGGGAGCGTCTCGTGGCGGCAAAACAAGCTCAAGGTTCTCATTGAATTAAAAATGTAAATACTTTTGAGCTTTTATAACTTTTTATTGTTGAGCATTTGTGGTTTATGGAAAGCCGGTCCGCGAAAAATTTTGAGTTTTAAACCGGTCCGCAGTACGAAAAAGGTTGCCGACCCCTGATCAGATTCTTTGTTAGCAGTAACCAGACAATTACGGAGATCGCAGAATGAAGCTTTACTGTTTTTTATCAGAACTATTTTCAAATTATTTTGTGTTTTTTGTGTCTTCGTTCAACGAAAGTTTTAATGGTGTAAATATTTGTATATAGATCCTAATGTGGGCGATATGTAGCGCCGAAAACGTTTGAATTTGCTAAATATATTGTATTATTTTGGTCAACGGTGTATTGCTGCTAGCAATAATAGCAGCTTAAATATTCAGACATTGATGAACACCTACAAAGCTTACCACAAATGCCAGTCAACTGATGAACAACTCAGATCTATTCTTAGAATTACCACAATCATATTAAAATTAAACTGATGAATTGGTAAAGGAACCTACCCCAATGGATTGTCCACATTGGATTAAATTTTATTTGCCATTTTTTCAGTCTTTCTTTTGCGTCGCATTCTCAATTGGTGTAATGGCATCTGCGTAATGAATTGCATTTTTGAAGTCGTCAAGCAATGCAGTAACTTTTGAAAAAGTTTTGGCCTCCCCCAAACAAATTTGCCCACCCCTGGACGATAGTTTAGATTAAACTTTGTTTTGTACAAAGTTCAATTGTTGAAGAAGATTTTAGTATTAACAACCTAGTCAGTGGCGTACGCAAATAGGGTTCCTATGTGTCTGCCCCCGTCTCAGGAACAGTAAATGTCTATTTTAGCGATTATTTGCCAAAAATTGTCGTCACACCCCCACCTCAGAAAATGGTGAAACGTAATTGTCGGCTGCCATAATTGTAACTGCAGCATGCATTTGTCCAAATTTAAAGATGTCGACTCTCGATCTCAAAAAAAAAAACGCGCAATTTGAAGCACTGTGTTTATTGTTCGCCGATCTACAGAAACAAATTTCTTGCGCCCCCTCAAGAAATTTCTGCTGACGCCCCTGAACCTAGTAGACATAATAGGGCCAATTTAAAAACTTTTAATGCCTTCTTTTAAAATGTTTACGGCATAAACTTTTTACAGGAACCATACACCATAAACTTTCTGGTGTATGGGCAATAAGTTCAATTACACCAATATAATTCTTTTGTAGTTGTTAACCTACATGTTATCATTTATACAGTCATTCAACATGGTTTATTTAGAAAATGAACAATGGGCAACTGATACCATTTTGCTGCTTTTGTTCAAACTGAATGAGCGTTCTCTTTTTTCCCTTCACTACAGCTAGCATACGGCTTGTAACAACGAGATCAGTTTTGTATTGGCTATCAACACCCGAATAGCGACTAGATGTTCAAGGAATATATGAAAGATATGTAGTTTTGAGGCAGCTAAGCCTTGTAACGGAAAAGCTGAAAAAAGTGTTAAATGTGCAGAATAACTGACACAGTTTGAACTGTATTTTTGGGTCAAAGTTAGCTCTGAAATCTCAGTTGTTTCATTGTGTGCAGAAAGTTAAACAATAGAAACAATTCTGGGTTTGTGCTTAACCAAAACATAGTAGACAAAACAAGTTTTTAACATAAATAAATAAATAGAAACCGAGCAAAAGTACAATGGCAATGGCTCACCCGAATCCTGGTCTGGGGAAGCGAAAGGTGACCCGACATTATGATCCGTTTCGGAGAGTGACCTCAGCCCCGCCTGATCTCATTCGATTGCGACAAATGATCCGCCCCTTGGACGCCGATACAGTGGAGATAATAAGGGTAAGTTGTTGCTTTGTTGTGCCTGAACATTCAAGTTGCTGAGATTTTATATTTGTGTACGATGTGGCTGTGAAAGCTTAGTCCCCGTGAACTATCAGTTTCCTACAAACGAAAATGCCTTTGCTCGAAAAGCTGAATCGCGCATATCTTGACAAAAAACAAAACCTAAGAAGATGTGAGTTTAAGAAGCTTGTTGGTTCGGTCGAGGTAAACTATTTATTGAGTGCCGTTGAGTGTTGAGCGTGCCTTTAATGCCTACAGCACAAAGCTTTAATTGGTTGTTTGGATACTCGTAAATCTTTCAGTAGGATGTTTTATCAGCACTTGAATGATCAGCATTGTTTTGTGGCAACCATTTCGGTTTTACGTAAGCATATGGTATCACGGTAGGCAAATATATAGCTGGCAACATTTGGAGTTAAATAATACCACAAAACATTATTGTTACCACGGCTTGATTTAAAGTACAGCGTATTTACTGGATGTGAACAAGATTAAATAAAAAGTCCACACAGATTAATGGCACAAGTTAAATTAGGTATCGTAGGCAAGAATTCGAAAACTAGTGCTAAAGTCACTTCAAGTTCATTTGTATCCAAAATAAGTCATGAGAGAACTATCAAATCAGAACCACGTCTTTACCTCGCAAACAAATAGATGCAAGTTCAGAGCTGGCTTGGTACATGTAGGTCTATAAATCTAGAGATGGGCATACGCCACTTCAAAAGTAGCGGCGTTGCCACAACTCGCCTGAAATAGTAGCGACGCTATCTAAATGAAACTGCATTGCGGTAACACTGAGTTGCAGAAAATGTAGCGTACGCTGCTTGCTACTTTAGCGCAAAAAATCAAATTTTTACTGCACTCGTTTGCAAGCAGCAACGTCAACATCAGCGAGCTTAAGCGCCGAGTTTGTAAATTTTTCCGGAGGGCGAAACTGTAATGTTACGTTTTGATAACGTCATAATTCTCGCGATCATCTCAGCCTGAGTTACAGAAGAGCGGCTGACTAATAACACATTGGCAGCGGCACAAAGTCTGGTTGTTTTAGTTTGCAAAATAACTTCCGATTGCCATTGTAATTTATTTTACTTTCAAGCAAGAATTAAAGTAAGTTGAATGCGCCCACTCAAACTCTACGACGTTTGCGAGAGTCATTCGTAATCCAGAATATTAGTTAGGGTGCTCGTACAAGATTGGCTCTATGCACAAGATGGCCCTAATCATTAATTATATGACTGTTACGAAATGATGGGATGTTAGAGTCAGGGTAGTTGAGAAATTGGCCCTGGCCCGGTATGAAAGCTTGTAGACTTGTTGTATACTTCACGTGCTCTTTTTAGGTTGAAGATAAATTCCTAACATTGATATGGTTCAGTTGAAGACTTTTTTGGAGATCAACCTTTCAAAAGCAATTGTTTTGCCCATTTCACGGCGCAGGTCATTTTATATCTATACTTTTGAGGATCGCATGTAAACTTCAATGCTTTTGCCCGACCTTAAGTTCGACAAACCTTTTTTGTTGGAGATTAATCTATAAATCAACTTTTGTGCCCCTCGTTTTTGGTTGATTTTTGTGCCCCTCAGATTAGCAGGTCAGGGCCTCTGTGAAACAATTCCGCGTCTGGGTCCGTCAGTCCATCTGTCAATTTAACAGCTAAGGCTACTACGACCATGGGCGCATCCAGGGAGGCACTGTGGCATGATCCTCCCTTTCGTTCCAGGCACACAAAAACTTACCAAAATTATCGTTGTGAACAAGTGTAGAGCTCTTAAGAAAGGTCTTTACTACGTTTCTTTCGCACGTACATGAAGAAAATCACCGCTTTGAAAAAGTTGATCTCCAGAAAACAGCTCTTTAAGTTTGTTTTAACATAGAAATAGGCAAACATGATGACCTATTTTTTCATTAATTTTTGGAAGTTCAGCCCCAGTCACGAGATAGCAGTGGAACGTCATTATTTAGAAAGGTGTTGTAGCAAAAATAATGGTAGAGAGTTAGAAACACTTCTAAAACTTCCAAATTCTCGAAGATGCGCTGGCAGAATGTTTTTTATCGCTCTTATTTAGTTTTAATTGACAAACATTTTCCAAACGTGTAAACTAAAGTGGCAAACATTTGACACGCGAATATTTATCTTTGTTACTATAAAACTCACGAATATTGGTTAAAGTAAAAGAAAAATTTGAGATTGCAAATATTGGAAAGTTAGGTAAATGTAGGTTTTTTAGTCTAGGAAGATGTACTACTAAAAGCTGCAGCGTCTCACTCGGTGGCGCTTACCGTAGAAAAGCAATAGGTCTGTTCCCCATTTGCAATGGCCTAGGTTTTCTTAATGTGAGGAAAGCTGCCAACAGATCCAAATTTTTTGCTTCACGTAAGCCAGCTACGTTGCTCGACGTGAAAATCACGCCATCACTTCAAGCTGCGTGAAGCAATAGCATGTTAGTTCCGACACCCCATGGTCTATTAGCTTATACTAAAAAAGAGTGATTCTATTTCCGAGTCATCATGCAGAAATAGTTACCGATTATGATTACATACGTCGACCAGCCGCATAAATTGACATACCAGAAAATTTATAGGCTGTCACAAGTAATCAAAATATAAAGCTAAGTGACTGAAGATAACATGTTACAAATGCTTCGAGTCTACACAACGTGGGCTACTTTGTATCTGATATACTAAAAATCCTTGCGGTCTAGAGTAAAAACTGATCCAGGATAAATAAATACAGATTAAAATAAATCTATACATGTAAAGCTTAATTTCTTTTTCCTTTCATTTCAAACTACACTTGCCCCTCCTTCCGGACCAAATCATGAAGGAACTGGTCCGGACAACAAAAAAGTCCGGATAACACAAGTATATTCACAAGGCAAATAAAAAAATAACCGTCCTGAAAGAGATAAAAGACAACATATCTACAGTTTTGCTTACCTCCACAATATCTACAATGTATTTTCACTACTTACTGGACCAAAAAAACTCGTTATGATCGGTCCATGGCTGGGATTGAGCAACTAGGACCGCTAACTGTAAAGTAGAAGAGGTGACCATTGTTTGATGTCCACTGTCCGGATAAACCAAAATCCGAATTAACGAGTTCCGGATAAACGGTGGGTGAGTGTATAAATTTCTTTTGCCTAAAAAAAGGCAACCAGCAACACAGTAAGACGTAGAAAGAAACAGTAGCAACTTGCAAGCTACACAATTTTGAGATTAGAAAAGCATGTGATATCAAAACTTTGCTTTGATCCAAAAAAGTGTTGAAACCTGTTACTGCATTCTCGCAGTTATCATCTTTTGCTTAATAACATCTACAACAGGATAAAGGGGGGCGATATTAATTAATTTTTTGAGTAAAAAAGACTAAACAATAGTGGCGCGAAAGTTCACAGCTTACTTTGCAACGACATTTCTGCATTTTTGTGTCAATCGAGTCATAGCAAAGTAAGCGCTGGCAGGCAAAAATAAAATATTGTTACCAGCAGTAGAAAGAGCTGAACCAATGCTGAAAATTGTCGGCGCTATCGCCACTTGGGAAACTAGAAGCGGCGGTACCTCTACTCACGACTATAGTCTTAATTCAGGGCGAAACAAGCTGATATAAACACGTTTTGATAAGGCTACTAGAGGGACAAAGATATCCTTCTTATTAACAAACATTTTTGCATTAATATACTTGTTGACCTTGCTTCTTTTCCAGCACTCAGCAAAAAATTCTTGGAAAGACGAAGCAACTCGAAATAAAATGAGCGTAACAACATACGGTGGCCTTCACACTCATAAACAATTGGATGAACAAACTCAAGAACGCGTGAGACCTTCGTCAAGAAATCGGATGAACAAGCCACATCCTCCAACGTAAATAGAAGGATATTTTGATTAAGAATTTAAGAACAAAGCACAACCTATTTAGCAGGAGAAGACTTACTTTTAATGCGGAAAGATTGCTCTTTTCAGACAATAGCGCAATCCCAATAAGTGATTTTTAAGAGAACTTTTTCTTTTGTTGATTTAAATTTTATTCATGAATTTTTTTTTCTTTCTTTACCAAGATAGAATATGATGGTGAAATGACGTTGCTCACCTAGCTACTATAAAACGACTTTTGAACAGCATACTCACAAATGCAGTGCTGTCGCTAGGGGTCATGCCTCTCCAAATTCTTGCTTTGGCTCTTACATGGCTGTTTCAATCATGTTTTCCAGCATCAACATGCACTGCTAATAGCCATGATTTGTAATATTTTGCCCTCAACTCCAGCTACCAAAGTATTACTCATAGAGTCGTCTATATTTCAACATTAAGTGAGTAATACGATAATTTATGTAATGAAGCACGGCACTATAATAATTGCCAAATCAGCCATTTTCCAGCGAAAATGCATTTTTCAATATCTCGCATATATAAAACCACCAAATAGTGAAATAATTATTATTAGAGGCATATTTTTGTTGTTGCAAAACAATCAGCAGGACTACAGTCAAAAACAGCCAAGATATTGGTGCCTCCCACTGTATCTTTGTGCCCTTTGTTGGTTGCGACAGCTCGGGACTAATGGCAATCTGAGTTCAAAGAATGGAGATGCCAGAATGCGATACGTGTTCCGCGACTGGATTAAAATGAATTGCCGCGTCCCCTCGCCTGATCATGATAATTGAGTTACGGTGTGAAGCTGTCGGTTTAATGCTGCGCCTTCAACTCAAGAAGAGGAGGGGTAAACAGCATAAATCAGTTCTTATAAGCTACATAAGGATAACTGAAAAAGTGCTATAACTGCATAAATAGCGTAATAACTGACTGAACTAGCAAGTCGATAAGCTTTGAGCCGGAAATGTAAAAGCAAACAACTGGATTGATCTTTTTCATTAATGTTTAGAAACTTAAAAAATGAATTAAAGACTGAAAATTCAGTTCAGCTGGTTAGAACTTTTTTTCAGGGTTTTTCTCGTAACGAGGGCTAAGAAAGTTGATGGGTGTTATGAACCGGACGAAGCAGCAGCTGAAAAATACGGAGGTAAGTAATAATTTCGAATAAAATCTCAGCAGCAGCCAACGACTAGTGGTTTCTTAAGCTGCGCCCTTCGATATTTTTTTGCAGAACTGTAGCCTTTAACACGTTGACTGCCATGTCAACAATTATTTTTGACGGCACATTTTCATGGAGGGCCATGTCATCAATTATTGTTGACACTTTTTTCCTTTAGATTTGCTTATATTTTTATACCTTAGGTTTAAAATAAAAGACTGAAACTAGGGGGAAATGAATTTATTAGCATCATACTTTAATTTTTTATTGTTAACAAAAATTGAAAAATCGTGGCCCCCAGGGTGGTTTTCGGAAAACCCAACGTGTTAACGAAGGAAGAAGAGGTAGTTACCTACTGTTCACAAAGGCAAACAAAAGTCGCTTCACTTCAACTTGAAAGCATGCGCAACTGGCTGATTTAGCCTAGATTGCCAAAAAAATGCCATGCTTGACGAATTGAAAGTTTATTTGGGATTGTCAGTGATTGCCTTGTCATTAAAAGTCACTTTGTTTTTATGTGGCACCAGTCGGCTTTGTCGCCTCGCCTGGCAGGGTTGCCAATCAGTTAAGTCTGGTTGCAATAATCGGTTGAGCCAGTTGCGCCGGCTTTATTCAAATAACATTTCTGAGAGCAGTGACAAAAAGTTGGTATAAATAAAGGCATCACTCCTATACCCTTAATCCCTTTGAATTAAGAGTGGTCTTACTCACAAACTCTGAATCATTTCACAAGTTTTATTCACTTTTTTCAATAAGGCTGCTTTTGCACATTGCGGTTTTCGAAACCAGGAATAAAACTTCTTCCAGATATTTAGAGCAGGTTTAGAGACAAGGTTTCGTGGTTTGATATTGAGGTGCAAACAGAGCGATCCTCTTTTCTCACTCAGTATCAAGCAGGGAAACCTCGACTCAAAATCTGCTCTAAACATCGGAAGAAGTTTTATTCCTGTTTGCGAAAACTGCTAAATGCAGACGCAGCCAAAGTTTAGGGGCACAACGTCAAAGTTGGAGGTTGGCGACGCAATGGTTTTCTTTTACAGCTACAGAAATAAGTTAGGTGGTGGTAGATTTGTTTAGCGACGTGGTGCGACCTCTCTCGTAACAACATTTGAGACACCAAGCTCCTTGCCTGCACTTGTGCACCTTGATTCCGAAAACCGAGATCCCGAAAAAGCAAAATAATCTATACCTCACTCTAAACGCTGCGTATCCGAATACGCTGTTGGCCTACTACCGGTAAAGCTCTTTCAACAAAAAAATTTCCCTTCATAGGTACGATTGCATATTTGGTAACTATAATTTCACTCAGTGGTGTATAATACTGACCTATATTTTTCATCGATTTCCTCTCAAATTTTGGATTTCATAAGCTACGGCCATTATACAGTGGTGAATTGAAAATTTTCGGGGCTTGAGGCAAGCTTTCATGAAGGGTCCCTTATTGGCTTTATACACCAATGGAAGATTACTTCTATTTCGAAGATCTGTATTACAAAAACTGTTTGAAAACTAGGGCTGGAGCCTTAAACCTTCAAGTGAAGACCTTTTTTTTGGAGTGCATCTCTGTTTTGTTGGGTTGAAATGTACAAACTTGTTTAAAATCCAGGTTTCGGCCCAAAAGTACTTGTGATGATATTTTTTAGAGATCAATACTATTCTGCAGCGTCAAAAGGCAGTTTATCAGTCTTGTCTTGAAGGGGGGCCTGAGGCAGCTGCCTCAATTGTTTTACCCGAAATCCACTACTGCCATTATACCTACCTATAAGCTAACAAATCAAGATTGTGCTTACTTACAAACAGCAAATGATTTGACAAACTTTCATGCGTTCATTTGAGCAAGTGCGTAAGGACATAAATTTTGAGTTGCAAGTGCGAAAGGAGCGACGCTGAAGTGATTGATAAATATACAGGAATTAAGCTGTGAAGTAATAGGAATAACTTTTTGTATCAATTGTAGGCGTAGTTATAAACCTAAAGCCTCTGGCTACGATTATGTTCCTTGCTCTACGCATAAACGCAGACAGGGTAGGGTGAAGTGACCTGGAGCTCAGAATCCAGGAAATAAAGTTGAGTTATTACAATAGGTAAGGTTATGGTTTAAATGGACAACCAGCCGACCAGCTTTTTGAGCTAAAGAAGAGAATAATTTCTTATAAACTTAGCAAGATTTTGCTTTGCTACACGTCATAAAAATGTCTTAGGAAATAAGAATACTCATACGCACGATATTACTGGGCTACAAAAGTATTTTAAAATGGAGTCCACCTGCTGTTCAGTAACTGTAATTTTCGTGCTTGCCATGGCATTATTAAGAAAACAGATTTTAACCGGTACGTTAGTGTTGTATTATATTGTTGTACTTTAATAAGCAATATATTAGTGATAGGCTTTGCTACAAGAAAAAAGAAATTAGCATGTTTAAAAAAACGCTGAAAAGCTTCAACGCTTGTTGCGTTCTTGATAAAATACAAATTGCGGTTAAATTAGTTTTATCGGAAGCGTTTTGTCGATATACTCTTAAAAAAGCTTTCAACCACGTTTCTGAGGTGAGTATTTTTTGAGAAACTGATGAAAACAAAGTTTACAATTAATTGTTGATTATGACGCATTTTAGTTCCTA
The DNA here is from genome assembly GCA_963675345.1 of Trididemnum clinides. Classification (NCBI taxonomy): domain Eukaryota; kingdom Metazoa; phylum Chordata; class Ascidiacea; order Aplousobranchia; family Didemnidae; genus Trididemnum; species Trididemnum clinides. Next base: position 12,771,605 of record OY776300.1, on the reverse strand, counting down.
AATACATGAATTTTACTGAAGTTGGTTAGTCTGGTCCTGGCTTTCGTTTAAAAAAAAACTTTTTCCATCGACAAATACAAAATATAAAAATATCTTTAATAGTGACGTCATTGTTTTCCTCCCTTATGACACTCACCCCCAAATGGTAATCAGAGGATGAGTGTAGAAAGCCAAGTTTTGTGTTTGTACACTCAGTAGTTTCGGATGTTAAAGCATTTTTATCGGCTTCTTTTGGTCTCCTGTTCTGATTTTTCCGCGTCTGATCCTTCATTTTGCGTTTCCTCTTTTGTTCCATCGACGTCTTCTTGTCTTAAATGCAAGAAATCCATTACTGCTAAATCCAAACCGTGCGCAAAGCGGAACTGATGGATGCAACTGATCAATCTTCCAAAATTCTTCATCCCACTGGCACATCTATGGTAGCTTCAACAATATCCTTCATCTTGAGACCACAATCGTGCTTTTTTTTTCTTTCATCAATTATTCGGCTTTTTTGGCTTGCATAGTATCTTATATTTTCGCTATTTCTATTTAAATGCGTTCTTCATCGTGGTGAGAATTTATATTCATGGATCTTCAGGTCTTTGTGCTTGTATTTTCTCCGAGCGTCATAGAGCATAAAATTTTTAGTCATTTTTTTTATTTCAGTTTTTTCTTTGGTTTTGCTTTACAGCCGGTGAAAAACTTTACAAGATTTTTAACACTTTGCAATGTTTTGAGTAACATGTATTTTTCTGCTAAAAATGCTCATCTCATTTAATTACCAGTTTCAATTACGTTGAAAGAAATTCCGTTTACAGCTGCTAGCACTACAACACTTTTCCATAACGATTCATTGACTGGGACGAAATAGATATCAATCTTGCCGGCTCTTATGGAACTAAAATAGTCATTGCCGGAGAAGAAACTTGCTTTTTCGTCTTTTTTGTACCAACCTCAATCTTGTGTTTCAAATTTAAGTGATTTCACATTGCTCCTGTAGAATCTCTAATGCCAAATACAGTATAGTAGTTTCCCAGGTTTCACACTTTGCCTTCTCGTGATTTCTTGAACTTTGGAAGTAGCTCGGAATAGAGTTTTCACTTTTAAAACGTTTGAATTCCATTTCAATAATCTTACAAATTTTTGAAATTTCTATAGTAAACACTCTATGATTTTAACTGAATTTATTTCTACATCTGAATCACGTTAGAAAGCATAACATTGCCCAACAAACACTCGACAACTATGGTGTGTCACATAACCACAGTCATTGCAACCTACAGGGTGTTTCAGGATTGTTGAAACAAAACGATTGGGCACAAATCAAAGATCTTAAGATGATACAGTAATGATGATTACATTTATTGATAGGCAAAAGAATAACACTTTAGATTCTGCAATTGTTTGTCCTCAAATCTGAAGTAAAATGTTAAGTGGAGTCGTAGAGTACGTGCTCCGGATATCCACCTTTCATTTAAAGGCATTCTTGAGCGTGGCGTGCAAAATTGTTAATAATACGCTCACATTTCGTCTTTGTAATGGTCTGCATCTTTGTAGTAATGGTTGCATTTAAAGCATCAATGGTGCTTGGGTTATCCTGGTACATGTTGTCCTTGAAGAACCCCCGCATGAAGAAATCTGGAAGGTTCAGGTCAAGCGAGTGAGGTGCCATTCTACTTCGTTTTGCGAATGATGAGACGCTCCCAAAATGTTCTCAAAGCCAGGCCTTGGTGATGTTAGCAATGTGAGGAGGAGCATCATCTTGTTGGGACTACTGTTCCTTACTTTCAAAATCCTCACACACTTTGACCTTTTCCCACAACTTCTCAAGCAATAAAACTTAGATCTGTTGTGTCAGGGTTACAGCATTACTGTGACTCTCTTCAAAGAGAATGGCCGATAATATCATAGTTAGAAATGGTAATCCATACTGCGCAGTTTTTTGAATGCTTTGGGAGTTCAAGGACTATGTGAGAATTCTCACTCCCCCAAAACACCCAGTTTGGGAGTAAAAATGACCATGCAAAAGGAAGTGGGCTCTATCCAAAAGCAGATCTCATTCAAGCGTTCCGATTCATCAATGACGTTTCCGAAAACTACTGACACATCGATACCCTTGTTCCATGTCAATTTCGGTCAGTTGATGCTTTATCTGGATCCTGTTGGGATTAAGTTTCAGCTCCTCAACCTGAATGCACCGTATATAAGTCGCAGAGATGTCAAGTTCTTGGCTCCTGCATTGCAGAGATTTGCTCGAACTCCAACGGACTGACTCTTGAACTTTAGTGACATTGTTGGGGGTTCGCATTGTTATTGGAGGCTCTGAGGGCAAGACGCCTGATGCCCTACGATCTTTACAAGTGCCGTAAGCTTCAAAGTTTTTGATCAACTTGAAAATCTGACTCCTGTTCGGAAATATCTCGACGCTGAACTTCTTTCTGTGCCTTGCTTGAGAAATCTTCAAAGATTTGGTTTGTAATATGTTTTCATACAAAATATCTTCCGTTCCATCGATCAAGGCATGAAAAGACTATTTTTCGTTTATTACGTGCAAACTATTTCTCTGAGTCAATCTGAAAATAGAAAAAGAATAAAGTTATTTGGAAAGATTTCAGAAGTTTCTTCTTTGTTTCAACAATTGCGAAACACCCTGCTTAGTTATACAGTCATACATGACAGCGACTGCTCAGTGCGGATGTTACAATCACTTGCTAATGCCTAGACCGCGAGGTTGAGATTTTACTGTCGCATCGCACTCGATTTGAGAGGCACTAGTGCTAATAATTTGATGTAATTTATTTGGTTAAAAGCCTAAATTTTAATTGCAAATCAGATAGCTGAAAATGCTGGGTTAATCGGTTAACCAATATCCGGGTAGAGCAACCCTAACACACACACACATATATGCATGCACACTTACAGGCAAACAGAATTGCGCTTTATGGTATAGATCAGGAGTCTCCAAAGTTTTCCAACGAAGGGCCTCATTGCTGAATTTTTAAAGCTTTGGGGGCCAAGATTCCAAATCAGTGGTTATCAACGTTTATGCCGTTTTCCTCCCTTGGTGACCTGCCTCAGACACAGTCACTTCCACTAGAGTTGTGCAGAATCGTTGCCATTAAGTAACGGTTGGTAATGTCGGAACCCGTGTTGATCTTAAAAAAAAGGTCATCCGATTCAACATGAGTGCTACTCAGGTAAAATAGAAAATTTGCTCAAAAGTCGATATCAACACTTATTGACATGTTGTAATAGTTGGTTGTATTGTACAGTATAATGTTGTTTGCTTGTTTGTGGTTACCCCTCCTCTTCTTCGGAATGGAGGTACGGCATGCTGTCAATCTAATTGAAATTAGGCTAGGGAAAGATGGCATCCCATTTCGAACTAGTCTTCAGTGACTGGTAGCCCCACCATCAACAAGGTGGACTGCCACTGGTGGGTACCCAAGAGTTGTCTTTTACGGCATGTTGGGTTAGCAACTTCACAACTGTAATCCGGTGAAGTACGGATGGGCCACCTATCTGCCACATAAAGGCGGAGGCATCCCGTTAAGTGCCTTGCCCAAGGACACAACAAGCAAGCTTGTCGGCTTGTTCTCCACTCTATCCCTTTATTATGCTGAGCGCCAAGGAGGGAAGCTGTGAATACCACTTTTTAAAGTCTTGTGGTATGACTCGACCTAGGGAATGAACCCCAGGTCTACCGACTGCGATGCGGACGCTCTCACCACTACACCATCGCGCAGGTTACAGTATGATGTCGGTGATTATTTTTGAGCAAATTTTTAAGTTCACCTTAGTGTGATGCTGTTGAGGGCATATCCCTCAAAGTTGTAGATGCCTGAAAATTGCTAACTAGCAATCCGACTTTTTGTTTGACGAAAAGCAATTTGAAGCAATATTTGTAAACCTATTCCACGTGGGTTACAAAACTAAAATTAAATTCATAGAGCAATTGGTAATTTTCCTTTATCATGGCGCCGAAGGCTTACAAAAGTTCAAACCCTATCTTTCGTATGAGTAAAAACTACATATCTGGAATTTGCACTTAGCCAGCACCTGAAAGCCTTTTCTTTGATCTAATTTTTTTCCCTTGGTTTAGCTCTCTCTTTTGAAATCAGCTTTTAATGCCAAGGCTTTGGTTGTCGTGGACAAGAGATTCCGATCAAGCAAATTGTAGTTCATTTTAAGAGGGCATAAAGGGGGATGGCTTCCCTGCACGATATGACAAAAGAAAAAAATGGTATTCACGTCGGTTTAAAGATCAAAATGGACGAATTCTCGCCTGCAAAAAGTTGATTTCCAAAAAAGTCTAAATGTCTGCTTAGGAACCAAAGAGGGTGAAATTCTTCCTTTCACAAAGTTAACCATCGAAAAAAATTTTTTTATTTTTTTAAAAATGGACTTCTTGTCTTTTCTGACAACAAAATGGGTGAAATTCTTGCTCGGAAAAAAGTTGACGTCCAAAAAAAAAAAGAAAAACGGTCTTCAAGTTGTCACTCTTCATAGTGAGATTAATAAGCTTAATTATTGCTTCCCCTCCTCCGAAAAAAAATTTGATTCTAAATACGCCAGTGATTTACAGATACGTTTATCAGTATTTTCCTATTACGTACTGCACTCAATAAGTTTTCTTGATTTAAATGATATTTTAGCCAAATCGAAACTGGATCTTGATAAGTATGTTGCCGAGCACAAAAATGAGATTAAACGTGCAATGAAAGGCTTTCCCATGGAACGACCAGTAACAACGATGGAGGACCGAGACAAGGAAAGAACAAGACTTCAATCGGTTTTAGGACCAGTACCAGCCCAGGCAGCAGAAGCTTGGATCAAACTAAGCAATTCAGAAGGTATGTGGTTGATCTTTGAAGTGCTTAATGTAATAATAAAATTTTGGAATAGTTGTTTGCAATGTTCTTACATTCGGGCACCAAAAAAGGCCCAAAATTAGAGTTACTGTTAAAAGGCATTTTTTACCCATTTTGTTCAACTGCAACTAGTTTTATTATCATTGCTTTCCCATTGCATAATAAAGTAATTGTCGCAGGTTAATTTGTGGAACAATTGTTAATTTTTACCTAAGTTAATATTCCATTTTTTACAATATCTTGTCTAGACCAAATGGCAATTCGTAAACAATTTAAAGAAACTGAAGCAAAAATTAAACGAGAATTAGAATCAAACAAGCTGCCAACTACAGAGGACTATCTCAGTCAACATGTAGCTGCTGCCAAACGATTGACCCAACGACGACAGCTGCCCAACTTGAGATCAAGCTTGCCGGAAAAAGGAGAGCAAATATATTCCACGTCAAGATGGCTCAAAAAAGCTGGACAAGCAGGTAAGAGAAATAGCGAGCACGTATATAAAGGGCTAAGATTGAATGCAACACCACAATCTTTTCCTCAATTGCAACCGCTGATATTAGCCATAAAGTTTTGATTAACTGATGTGAGGCTTTGAGTGATTAAACTACCTTGAATTTACTTTAACTTCAAGTCATTTTTACATTCAAAAAGTACATAAAATTTGTATTAAAAAGCGCAAGCATAAACAAAAAATTAAGATCTCGAGGCCAAAAAGTATCTGAAAATATGGAAATTTCATTGAATTATTAATGTTTTATCTTCTAGAAAGCAACACTGTAAAGAAATTGGCGGAAAGCATTAGAAATGCTCCTCCCCGTGTTATACCAATGCAGGGACCTCACTTTCACATCACTGACTATTCAGCAATGTTTGCTTCCGCTCCGAAGTCACCGCATTACGATTTTCAAATTCACCCGGAGTGGCACATGCCGTGGCACAAGAAATACGTTGCTGTTCAACAGTGATCAGCTCCGAAAACCATATAAGTATTGCCTTAATTTTTTGCGCTGATTGACCTGATAGAAAAGCTAGTTACAATTTCACTTTGCCGTCAGTTTGCAGAACTCTCTTACATCGTGTAGGCTGAAGGAAATACGCTTTCAAATGCCTTACAATAGTTTCTTCACATGTAAAGCAATCTGCCAGTTAATTTTTTACTGTTGGCGTTTTTATTTAATTTATTATTCGAATAATAAAATGTACATATCTGATTCAGTGCTTATACGACGCCTATCTTGAATGGAGCAGCAGTTTAGCCTTTTCTCATTGCTTTATAGAAGCAACAATAATCGACGAATTTAAAGTGGATCTCAAAAAACTGAAAAAATTTCTGAAAACCAGCTCTGTGTAGGTTTCAAGTCTTATGAAGCCTTCAACAAAAAGAACAAACACTGTTGGAAATTTAAAGCAGGGGAAAAATCTCGCGCTTTATGTTTGGAGTAAAATAGGTTGCCACCAATGGCTATGAAACTAGTTTTAACGTAAATGTTATCACGATTGACCGAGTAGGCAACTGATGCGAATTCAAGGAGTACAACCGGGCGCGCAGTCGGACAGAAGCATTAGAAGGGCCGATTAATTCACGGGGGAAGTGAATTATCAGCATAAAAAGAAAAGTTATTTTTCTGTTCAAGCACTATATCTATATTTTCGGCATGGAAAAATAAATGCAGCGCTTCGCTTTCTGCAATAATCTAGTCTAGTTCTATTCGAACTTTTGACCACCGGCACCGGCTGCCAATTTTTCGTCATGCTACATACTGGTACCTCGTTTATTATGGACTATACTTCGAAAAAAATCTGCGGTAAAATTTGATTTGTAACAGAACAAAACAAAGCAGAGATTATCAAACTACCGCCTGCAATGTTATGTTTCCAATCCGCTTTCGGAGAACAAAAATCGAATAAAAAAATAAACATCGCAATTATTTATACAAAAATGCATATCAAAAGTTGAATTGTTGTGTCTCTGAGACTGTCAATGCGTTTATCTGCATTTGTATTCAATTCTTACTGATGCATGTTACGTAACGTAGTCTTGAGCGTAGTAAGGGCCAACGAGATTATAGCCCAAAAATTTCTTTTTGATAGTAAGCTATCTCCAGAAAACTAACGAAAAAGGTTGCAAAAATGGATTCCGCTAAACTCAATTTTTTAAAATTTGGTTAAAGTAAGAGTATAAATTCAATTTTATGCTGTAGTGGTACTCAGCCAGTTTTGAGCAAACGTGCTCCTGAAACTTGATGAGCTCCGCAAACCGATAATCAAAAATTAGGTTATGTTAGCCTCTAGGGGCTAGGGTAACACGGGTTGTTGCTGGCAATATCAAAGTATAGCTTGGCACAAAAGTTTAAGATACCCAGATCAATCATATATAGCTGAGAAATCATGCACACATTTCATGCTGACGTTTGATACTGCAATGTAGGTACAGTTTATTCTGCGTTTCACGTTGCGCTTACAGTTGCTCAGTGTGACATACAAGCCCTTAACAATATTGCTATGATACTTAGCTCCGGGGTGCCGCAAACTATTCGTCTCTTCTGTAGAGTGTCCTAAGATTAAAAGCTACTGCCGTAAACGATAGGTGTCGCTCTTGCGCTAAAATATAAGCTACTTCAACTATTCAAATTAAAAAAGAAGAGTAGCAGGAAATTGAGCTACCTTTTTGCCTATCAGTTGCGACAGCGCATTCTAAACTGTGCACCAAAAAAAAGGTATAAATGTGACACAAAAATTTTATGATTTCAAAAAAATTGATAAAAAGTGTCACGACTCGTGTTTTGTCAAGACTTGCAATGTCACTTTGACGATTGAACTGAAGCCAACTTCTTTTCTATTGTGTTTGAATGTCGCTTTGGTTGGATATAAAATTTAATTCTCCACATTGGGAAGTGAGAGTGCAAAAGGTGGTCGACTCGGAATTAGGAGTGCAAAGCACAACTTCCACAATGGTGGATCCTGCGTTACGCTTTTTGAATTACTTTCTGCCTACCAAGAAACAGACTTTTGTTTTGTGTTTTATCGCTATGCGTGCTACACAGACAAAATATTTCTTGCGCTTGATTGTGTTTAGCTTTAAACAATATTTAATTTCGAAAAATGCGATTGAAAAGGTGATTTATTTCTTATTAATTCAAAAATAAAAACGTCGGTCATTCTTAAATTAACTGCTTGTAGGAATAACTGATAAAATGAAAGGAGACTAAATTTAGACAAAAGTGCTTCGGTTATTTGATCGTCGGTCATGGGTTGAAGTGACCTTGCAAAGCAACACTAGCATTCCGTATTAAGTCTCAGTGGATCGGGTGTTCCTGATCGGGTCTGAGATTTTAAAACCAAAGGTCAAACCTTGTGATCTCACACAATTTGAAGTGTTTCATAGTGGTGAAAGATGACTAGTGCCGAAATAAACCTTTGTAAATAAACAGAAGTATTTTTGATAAATAATAAAATTTCTCCTATAGTGCTGAAGAGTGAGTAGTTTTTGCTCTAGTTATGCCTTCATAAGCTACGTTGGTAAGCTTTAAATTTTTACTTTCAAAAGAATGTCATCAATGAGGATATTGATAATGTTAAACTCACACGCAGACTAAACGATTGTACCGCGTTTTACGAGATCAAACTCGTGCAACTGCGCACGTTGAGCAGAGCTTCAGCGAACAAAAGAAACGCAATCGCGCATTTTTCGGTTGCTCTAAAAAATAATATAATAAAAGACAGTAAAAAATCTACGCAAAAAATCTGCTTGCTAAAAGTGCACTGCGCTTAGCGTTTAGAAAAAGTTTTACTCTTGATTGCCTTGCGCTTCTTAAAGTTCCAAAGAAATGCCCAGCTCTAGAGTGTGCAACGGTCAAAACCAGATTTGAGAGCTTCCAAGCGTGCTTTATCCTGAAAAATTGGCACAACACTGAGATTCAATACGATTGTTGGTACATGCTGCTGATCATCCGAGTAACAATAAATTTAAAAACAATTACACTCAGGGGTATACTGGCCTGGGAACATTGTTCCGACTCTTAATTATGGCATGGAAAAGTTTCCGTGGGCTATTATTTTGAAAAGAGGTCTTTCCAAAAAACGCACATGTATCTCAAAAATAACTACGAACTGGGCTAAAGAAACAATTTCATAACTTCTTAAAAAATTTATTACGAGTAGCGTTACTTCACGCAATGTTTCACCACTACAACTCTGACTATACGCCTAAGTCAGTACCAAGTAAGCATGACGGTCCATAGACCATAGGTATGTTGGCCCATATCGATTCTTCCGATGTTTATTGTCAACCGTCGCGATGGCGTAATGGTGAGAGCGTCCGCTTTGTTGTCGTTAGACCTGGGGTTCATTCCCTAGGTCGAGTTACACCATAAGACTTTAAAAACTGGTATTCATGGCGTTCAGCATAATAAAGGGATAGTGTGTAGAACAAGCCGACAAGCATGCTTGTTGTGTCCTTCGGCTAGGCACTTAACGGGACGTCTCCACCTTTATGTGGCAGATAGATGGCCTATACGTACTTCACCGAATTACAATTGTGAAGTTGCTAACCCAGCATGCCGTAAAAGGCGACTCTTGAGTACCCACCAGTGGCAGTCCGCCTTGTTGATGGTGGGGCTACCAGTTACTCACGACTGGTTCGAAATGGGCTGCTATCTTTCCCTCGTCTAATTTCAGTTAGGTTGATGGCATGAACCTAAATTGCCGTTTGTGACGTACCTCCATTCCGAGGAAGAAGAGGGGTAATCACAACAACAACAACAACAACAACATGTTTATCGTCTGATGAATCCATTTCATAACTCAACACAGTTTTCAGCCTGGACGTTGAAGGCAGCACGGTCAAGGATAGATCGAAGTTCTAGCAAAAGAGGACATGTAAAGCGATGTTCTATTGAGTCCTCAGATGCCCCACATTTGCATTGCCTATTATCCAAGGATGATACAAGTCTCCATTTTTCCAAGTGATTCCTGGCGCACTCAATTCCTTTTCGTGAGCAATTTCGGCAGCGTCACGTTACAAATCTTGAAGTGGAGGCAGAAGAAAGCCCTTTGACAAGTTGGATTTCCAGGCCTGGAAGGTGGTGCAACAATCAGTTTTTCCTTCCATGCTTCCACTTTCCATAATGACAGACTTTGCTTTAGGGAAGCGACTCCCGAAGTGGACTTCGCGGGTTTAAGCCAAGTAAATTAAACAAAAGTAGTTGTACAGTCATCCCTCGTTATTTGCGGGCTTTTTTTCTGTGGTTTTGACTATTTATGGGTTTCAGTTGAAAAAAATATATGCAAAAAATAAATTTTCTCCCATTGGAAAGCCACTAATGCATCCCTTGAAAAATGAAAGCAACTAATTGCCGCAGGAAAAAGCCCACAGAAAGCAGATACTGAAGGAGATGAAAAAACAACGTTTACAACTCCCCATCACCATGTTCTTCAAGAAGGTGCCTGCAGTACAGTCCTCCGAGCCAGTGCCACAACCTTCAACGTCCTCAGCATCTTCAGAAGCAGCAGCAGACATCTCGAGCATATCTTCAATTGATGATGACTTAGATGAAATTAATTAAACATTTAAATGTTCATTGTTTAAATAAAAACTTATCTAAAACTTTTTTTCGTAAATTTTCAATGATTTTCTCAAAAAGAGTGTTTGCGGTTTGGGCCATTCACGGGGTTTTTGAGAACGTATCCCCCGCGAATAACGAGGGATGATTGTATTTGACTTACCACTCACAAAAGGTAGTTAACCTCAAAGTGAGTAAATTTGCTATCAAAAAAAGCCCGAGCTGCACGTTTGGGCAAATTCAAGGATTTTAAAGAGTTGTACAAAATAAAATCAGGCTTTCAACCCCAAATTGGGCAATTCTTAAGTTCCACTAGGGCGCGCAAGTTTCAATAAAATGTTAAAGATCTCGGCCATGAAAAAAATTCAGAAACCACTGCTTTAATTAAGGATCAACACGAAGTAAAAAGTTTTTAGACTTTAAAGCGAGACGGCGGTAGGCAGTAACTGCAGAGTATGCGAAAGTAGCTTTTAGGTAAAAAGAATAAAGTCTGAAAGCTGGTAAACATTTGACCAAAACCTTTTGTTGTTTCACCAAAAGCATCATCAGTTAAATAAAATTATCTCTAAGGCCAGACCAAATTTGATATCATTTTTGTCAATTGATAACTATATGCGTACCTAAAGATGCTTTGAATGTAAAAGTGAAATATTTTAATGACATATTTACCATCATTATGACTTTATTCTTTTTATGAATAAATGGGAATTGCCAATAAATTTTATTTTTGTGCTGAAAGTTCTTAGGCAATTTGCCTTATGGTAGATGTAAAGCTGATTTAGTGCGTTTATTGGTGTCATCGCAATTTTCCAAAATATTTAGTCCTGGCAAGTTATACGCAAATCGTCGGCACTCAAAAAACATCTAGATGATAAGTCTCGAAAGTAGTCTGTTGTGTACCATTCATACAAAAGATATGAAAGCACATTCTTCTGTGGCAAATCATTGCTTTGCAGGCGATCGCAGCTTTTCTTGGCTGGCTATTTAGCGAAACGGTGGCGATTGGCAAGAAAGGTTTTTAAAGAGTGTGATACATGGGCCTTGGTTGTTTCAAAGGTATTTCAAGTATTCTGCTGTGGCTGACAATGCTGTAGGCACCGAATGATTCAATTGACACTGCCCCTGTAATCTTCTTCACGTTGAACTGGTCGTCAAGACGTTGCAAACCTTCGCGCGGTGCCTCTGTTACGTTCTCACACGAACAATTGATCCCAGCCCTACTTCCATACCGATACGTAGCAACCCCACATGGAAAACCTCCTCCAGGTGCAGGAGGTCCAGGAACAAATTTTCTTGTTCATTGCAAAAATGCTTTACAAGGCATATATTGATATATAATCATTCTTATTGTCTTGGATTCAAATAATTTGTTGATGGTGTCAATTAAATTTATAAGCTTGTGCTGTTTTTGTCAGTCTTGCTATGCTGCTTGGCCACCATAACGGCGAGTACACTGCTTGGGTCCAGATTAAAACAGAAGCAATTAAATGGCTTGCTACAGATTTTAGGAGAAGCTCATACCACAACCCATTTCAATGTTATGGCCTGCGTAATGGCTTGTAATATAAAATAAATATAATATTTCAGGGCTATGGATGGTTTTGGGACTATCTGCTTCACAGACCTGAATTTATTTCCCCTGACGAAACTTGAAAAAATAGTATTTACAGTTTCCCTGTTTGGCGCTCATCACGACAAAGGTAGTATAGGGAACAAGCCCGCAACGTCGATAGACATTGTTTGGCAAAGGCATTTAACGTTTTATATCTGATGCCTCCATATTTACAGTAGCAGACAGGTGGTAGGGCCAATCACACCACCTATTGTGGTGCCCCGCCGAATAAAGGACTAGCAAACAACACTTAACAGTTCATATGGATGTGCCAAAACCAAAGCATCTTGCTTATAAGAAGAGATTAAAATATCTTTTTTGTGCTTAGATCTAATTGGCATTTAGTGTTTCTACCAAATATTGTATAATGCAATAATTTACAGGCAAATATTCTTAGCAAATCATTGCTTGCGTAACGCCAAAAGTTATTATTTGCAAGAATATTTGTACAATGCTGTGTACAGTGCAAATTGATATTGTGTCCAGGAAGCGAGGATTTCCACAAAAAGTTGTTGAATTGCTCCACGCATTGCTTTACTTTGTGGTTGACCGTAGCCACAGATTGGGCGCTCCAAGTGTTTGGTTATTTTCAGTAATTTTATTGTTCTACATTCACAGCTCGTGTCTGAGCTATCGTGCTTAGCATTATGCAGGAAGAAGTACATGCACTGCGTAGGAGCTCTTGCTCTGTTTGCGAGTCTTCAGTTAGACTGGGCCACCACGACGGATAAACTGCTTGGCCCCACCACCTGTCTGCCACATAAAGGCGGAGGTATCCCGTGAAATCTTGCCCAAGGACACAATCAAGCTTGCCGGCTTGTTCTCCACATTATTCCTTTTGTACTGAGGGTCAAGTAGGGAAGCTGTGATTACCATTTTTTAAAGTCTTTTGCTATGACTCGACAAGGGAAATGAACCCCATGTCTATCGACTGCGAAGCGGACGCTCTAACCACTACGTTATCGCGCCGGCTAAAATCACAGGTGATGTCTTTCTTCAAGAACAGCCTCAGTTCACCAGTTTGCTATGTTAATGTGAAAAGCAATAAGTGAATGCGTGTCGGTAATACTACCCTTTGGTGCTGTTTGGAAGCTGATTAATTAAACATTAATTTACTGGTTTATACCCTAACCAGGTGTTTGTGAAATTGTGGTCTTAAAGAGACCTAATGTGTTTTACCTAGTGAGGCCAAGCAGCCTACCAAAAGACTGTAAAATAAAACCACTAAGGGTATCCCGTTTAGAAACGGCTAATTTTTATATTGCATTTTATAGGTACTAAGTTTGTTTGCTCCAGCCATCAATATTCTTCAAGTTGAAAATACTGATTTATCAACTGGCATGAGACTTATTGCCTCGTGTGTTGAGAGCCTTCACAGCCTTCAAAAAGAAATCTTGTAATATATGGGATGAGGTCGTTACTGAAAGTGATGCTCATTCAAGACGAACACGTGATGATACATTGCTACAAGACTATTTAGCCAAAGAAACAACCAAAAATAATGAAATGAAAGTGGACGAAATGCGGAGATTGATTTATAGCACATTGGATCAAGTCATCAATAAAATAGACGGGCGTTTTAGCCATCAAAGTACAAAATTATATGCTGCTGTCTCTGCTCATCAACTTGAAAATAGCAACTTTTTGGCTGTAAAGATGGTGCAGCCTCTTTTGGATTTGGTAGACCGCACAAGTTTGGAAGTAGAAATGGACGTTGCTAAGACGTATGTTGCAAAATTCAACGGTGATGAATTTGATGAGTTGGCAAAGCCGACAACAACCAAACTCCTTTCTGGACATTGTGAAGCACTTAAGCCGATGCTTACTGTACATCTTGCTCTAAAACTAGGAGCCACTCTCGGAGCCTCTACCGTAAAGTGTTAGAACTCTTTTTCTGTATTGAAAATATCAAGCAAGATGGCAGGCAATCAATAAAGCACGCTCGCAAAGCCCATCTTGCGTTTGAAAGCGACTTGACAAGAACTAAAAAGTGATGGGAAAGAAACGTCTTTCGACATATCGTGTCCCACACTGCGGCTATTTTAGTTAAACTAAGTCCATTTATTTTATTTTAAACTTCTCGGTGTTCTATGTTTCAAAGTATTGGTTTGGCACTTCGGTGTTTTTTCTCAAAAAATCTGTTATTTTGCTATTCGACAATTTTCTTTTTTACTTTTTAATCGTGATTCAGTAGTTCCCAACAGCACAATATGTATCTTGATGCGTCACGTACTTGACTAATAGTAACTATATTAGCCATATATTGAATTTTTTACCACCGGTAGTTTGGTGGTTTAAGTTTCAAACACCATTTCACATCCCAAGTTCACACCATTAAGCCCATGAAATATGCCAAAAATCTCAAGTTACATTATAGTATAAATTGATCTAATCACCAACACACGATCAATCATATCTATTTTAAGATCACAAAGGTTCGCACTATGCAATTCAAAACATTCTGTACCCTATAGTGTCTTTTTTTAAATAAAAATACAGAATTTTCAAAATCGTACAAGATTCGTAGCCGTACAAAATCAGTTTTAATATGCAAAATTCAGTTTATTTTAGTGCCACCTTACTTTCGGCTTGGGCCCCACCACTTTGTTTGCTTTGGCGATGGCACTGTTCCCAACTGATGTCGTTCCGTCTTTCTGTAGCTCTTTAAAAAAAGTCCTCGTCAGCAATATAAAAATATCGACAATCAATTAAAAAAATTCCAAGATTTTTCCCAGCACATTTTCAAAACAAATCTTTAAAAATCCCAAGCTGCCAGCTGCCTTCAAAGTTCCCGAAATTGGCAACTATAGATGAGATGTCGAAAGAAACACTGCTATTGCAATTCACGTGAAATAAGGAGATTTTTGATGCGATATTCAAAAATGCAAACCACATTACTCATTTTGCAAAAGGCTATAGTCTATTCCTTCTGTTACCAATCATAGTAAAAACCGGCCGCACATAAATTCTACCTCTTCAATAAATCTCTGTTCACTTCCCCTCAAACGAAATTTTACCTCCTCTAGGAAGGTTGGTCTTCCTGGTTGGAAACTACTGATTTAGAGAATGCATTCGCCTTTTTAGCGCAAAAATTTAGTGGGTGGAACATCTCCTTAACCCGTGACTTTTTTTAAGAACTGATATGTAGATGTTGGACTCAGTATCAAACTGTCTACCGGTATTCCTCACCCTGACGATACTAACTATAGAGGTTTGGTGGCTCCTTTCATCCTCCCCTGCCTGAGCCCAAGTGCTAGTTACGGGAGAATCTATAATTAATTCTCTGAAAGAAGCCGCGGAAAAAATTTTATTTTGCTCCCTCCTCAAATAATTTTGGTGCATATACATTGCCTCCTATAATGTAGTGAGGTATTTGCCTCTCGATTAACCCAGTCGTTCTCAACAAATGAGGAACTTCTATCTAGTGAGACACTTTAAACTTTTAAGCAAGAAATTGTTGCATTTTGGGGTTTACTAGGTAAGGGTTTCACACTGTTTGATTTTATTGCACCTAATAGAACATTTTTGTTTCAGGATTTTTTCATGGCTTTACTTAGCTCGGTTGTACGTGATGCCAAAAATGCACCCACACATACGTAAAATTCAAGGATGGGGAGGGAACAAAGTTTTAAAAAAAGTGCTTTTTATTTTACAAAAAGGCACTCTTACTGCGCGTAGAGGCGAACTTTTCGGAGACTAATGAGAGCATACGTCACAACTACACCTCCAAGAAAAGTTTGTCGTTCAATACAGCAGGCATTTTTCGTTTGTCGATTACTTTGGTATCAAAATAAGATATACTTATAGGCGTTCTTTCGACAATTTTCTTTCAAATTCTTTGTCGTGCAAAAGAATTGTGTTTCTATCTCAGTTATAGTATTTTGAATTGAGGTAACGTAATGTATCACTCAGACAAATTTGTCTGACTGAAACGTTACTGAGATTTCAGTGATAATTCAATGTCAAATATCTAATCTACCAACTACAGATCCTTACCACTTCTTTTTTGAAATAACAAGGGACATATTCACGATTAAATTTGACTTCAACTGCCCTACTTGCTACAACAATTATCAATTCTACTTGGCCTTTACGACTTCTAGCAACAACAAACTATACGCCAAATAACCAAACGTAGATATACATCAACAAAACCAATCAATTTCTATCGATCTCTCTCTAAAATTTTCTGTCATATATATCTGAGGTGTGCGATCTTTTTTTGCAGGTGGGCCGATAAAAATTTCTTTTCCATGTTGTTTCCACGCACAAACATCCTTCGGAGCAGTGGCCTGTGACAGTGTTTCTTCGTAATGACGGCGAAGATTTTTTTCGTTTGGAGATCGGTCGTACCGTGATGCGAGAATTAGGTTTGCCATCCAAGACCACCAAATTTCACGTCTTGGGCCGCATTTCGGATCCTTTACGCGGCCCGCACAATTTTACGTCGCGGACCTCAGGTTGCACAACGTTGATATAGGCCTTACATAGTAAGCGAAGAACGTTTATGTTCCAAAAGATTTCAGTAAAAACAACAACAAGAACTATTATAATGTCATGCGTACGAATAGATGCAATTTCTCGTTGGGCCAATTCTACGTCACAATTTTACAATTAAAATGTAGAAAAAAAAATTGGTCATGTAATCTGTTACATAACATGAAAATAATAGTTTCATAGCTGTTACAAATCATTATTCGTGACCATCATTCAAAAAGAAGCGGCAGGTGATCTTTCGTCGCCAACTGATCTTCACAGGAGAAAGTCTTTACCCCGATAAAGGTACAAACGCAATCACATCACAAGTTTACCTCATAATCTTGTAGAATTTTCAACAATTATAGGTGAACTCACGGTGGCACTTTTTAGGACTAACAAGTTTACTATATTACACAAAGAACACGAGCTCATGCGGTTAGAACCACCGCTTCGTCAGGTGCTGTAAAATAGCAACAATTAGAATTAAAAGCTAAAAAATAATACTTTTTTAATAAAACATAATAAACTAGTTAGCTTGCGTAACGTCCAAGGCGGCTTACTATTCTAATTACAATTACAATGAAATAGCTTCAAAAATCCATTTCAATTTTTTGCTAAACACACACGCCCATAATCTTTACGCCCACGCACCAATTAAACATTTTTTTATTCCGCATATTTCAGACGTAGTTTTTCATGAAGCATAGGACGTAACACACAACAGTCTAGTATTTTTTTATTTTTTTTTCGAAAAAGTGAGGAATAAAAAATTTTTAACACGTGCAAGGCAGGAATGTATTAATGAATGTTGGATAACACTGATGGGACTATTTCGTAGGCCTGCTTGATAATAGCATTTTTGCAAATTTTTCAAGCTGCGTCAATAAGTAATGAAGCAAACACTCGATTGTTGAAAACCTTTCAGGGATTCAGCCTTGTCTTGGAAAATTTCAAGCCATCGCACATACTGATAACAAATTACTTAACTTGATATCTTCTGAATCTTAAAAAAATTTCCTTTTCAAAAATACACAATGTTACATGGTTTAGGCGAACCTTTACCAGATAATGACCGATCATATTTCAGAGTTAAATCTAACTAACAAAATTTAGTGCCGGTCAACAAAGGGCTCATGGGCTTCAGAAAGTTGCAAATAGTAAAAAAACTAGGCTGCTAGGTAAGCTTTGGATGATATACCTAGAAAACTTATTTTCTTAGCATCATCTAGCGACCATTTCTAAAAAATTGGTAGAAAAATAAAATCTGTGGTGATCTGTGAGGTAAGGGTATTCTAATTTGAAAGACAGCTCAACACCTATGAGGGGGAACAATAAGTATAAAACTTGCATTTTTTTTGTTGTATTTGAAATCTCCGAGAAATAGAGATTTCAAAGATATACAGCAATTGATGTAGAAGTAAACAGATGAGCAATGATTTACAAACAAACTTGCCGTATTTTATGAAGATTTTTTTTTATGTTGTCATGATTAATGATGACAAATTATGACAATTTTTCGCTCTGCCACCGCGCGGACATTTTTTTTCACAAGTTACGTGGCAGCGAAGAAGTAAAGAAAACAAACATTTACAAAGAAAATTTAAAAAATAGAGCATAAGCACCCGCAGAGCGAGTTTTAATCAATGCTTCTGTGCACAACCCTTCGTTTTCCGTAAATGAAGAACTAAGATGAAGCAACGAACAAACGAATGCATTCAGGATGGTCGGATTAACATGTATGTCGGAACGTGTGCTTTATCGCTTTTGGCATCTTTTCACACTAAAGGATTTCCAGTACAGTACTTCTTTCTTTTCGCTCACTCGTACAGTTACACTGAGTTTGTTATAAACGTTTACAAAGCAAGACCTTGGTAATTTCATCATGCGTAAGTTTAATAGAAGAACCAAAAGAACATATCACCAACTTTGATTGCGAAAAAATTCTTAAATCAGGGCATCCAAGTTGTCGAAAAGTTTGTAGTTGACACTTATGACGGTGGCAGTTGAAGTCAATACCACGTTCTTGCTGTATTGCGGTCAAATAACCTAACTTTGTGTGGTTCTCACAATATCACTTCGGAAGAAAGCATGCTGCCCATACTATAGTAAACCGGAGGTCAGGTTTCGGCAGAGCCAGGTTGCAGATATGCAAATATTTCTCCGATAGTAAAACCTGTGTTTGGATCTCTTCCAAAAACTACTTTGTGGATGAAGAGCTGCTCAACTTTCCAGCGTACTATGGTTTTTCATTCTTAATGCAGAACGAGAGGTCTTTCAGAACTTTTTTCTGCGCAATAATCGGTCTGCGCATTGCACTTGACGAATGTATCTCAAACTCTTATATTGGAGCACCTTGCTTACTGTTCCTGATATTTTAGATACAGTTGAACGTACAGTATGCTTTTACCAGTAAAGTAAATTGAAACTCAGCTACGACCTCGCATTGTCAGCAACCTTGCTTCGTGTTGAAGGAACTTAGCAAAACCTTGGACAAAGACACTATTTTGCTACATTTGAAAAAAATTAAAAAAACAGCGATGGATCTTGCGTAGCTCATGGCTACGCATTGCCAAGGAAGAATTAAAAAGGTTTTAAACATTGCTTAATCGCTAAACTGTTTCAGCTTTTGTTTGTTGTGGCTTCACCTCAATACTTCATTCACCGGAAAACGACGGAAACGTTAAGCACAAGACCGTTAATCCATATCTGCTTGGTAGGCGTTCAAGCTCTATTTTTTATTTGCTTTGTAAGCCACTGCTTTTCTAATAAACAATTTACTGCTTGTTAGTGGTAGAAGAGATTTATTTTCGATCTGCACTAAAGCTTTATCATGAGATAACTAATGAAATTGCAAACACAGAATGCATGCCAGATCAGTACGCGGAAATGCCCATTACGTCTTATTCAAACTTTTTAAACTCAGTTTATTGCAACTTTGTGAAAATAGTCGCCACCTCCCAATTTTTTCTAACTCCTTGTCATTCTGGCTACTTCATTGGCTGCGTATTTGCAAGGACCAGAAGCATAAGCGAAGCCCCAACCTTGAGGCTGCAAATACATTAAGACGCAAAAAATTTGTTAGTAAACCTAGCTTATTTCTGTTAATGTATCATCTCTTTGATTTTGTGCTCCCCGTTCTTAGTAAATGAAAGAGATAAAAGCTTGTGAAACTATGTCGTTTTTGTAAAAATCAGCCTCAGTTGAATAATGCAAAGGTCGGGATTGGGGGCACTTGGGCGCCCACCCATCACTTTGAATTAGCTCTCTCTTCCTCTTTTTCGTACTTTGGAAAAGGAATGGAAGAATGTTAGTGAAATGGCACACTTTTTGCAAGTAGGACCAGCCTTGATTTTTGAGAAAAGAGCTTGGTTTCAGGACATAGTTAATAAAATTCAAAAAGTTTTAGAGGAAGCAAAAAAATGGCAGGATTACTGGGATCAAGTGCAACACGATTTGCAAAGGCATGGCTCTTTTCTCCGGATCCAAAATTCGGGTATATAGGCGGAACCAGTAAACTTGATACCACAAATACTGTGTAATTACGATAAGGGGGGCACCACATCGTGACGTTCTTAGGTAAACCACTAAGCAGCTTATTTCTGTAATCGTACAAACAATTACCAGTTTGAAACATGCTCCGATTGTGAATTTGTGCACGTCTTCCATATTTATTTGAAGGAAAAAAGCTTGTGAAATTATACGCTGTTTGGAAGTTGGACCAGTCTTGATTTTTCGATAGGATGACCCGGATCTGGGGCAATGAGGTTATTTCCCCATTTATATCAACTTTACGTCATCGCTGTCACAAATGCTTTCACAGAAAAGCCGGCTGAACCAAAAATTTTTGAACTCGACATAACTAACGGGTAGTCCTGTTAGGCAACGCCCGACAGTAGGCTTATTTTTGTAAAAAATAGTCATTAAGTCTATTTCCACGTTATCCTATTTTGTTGTATGAGCAAATAGGATGTCGAAAGCTTGTTGTTGTTTAAATCTGGAATCTATAAATAAAATGGTGTGAGCTACAGCTTCCCTTTGAAACATGGACGGATGGTTAAAATTTGCATAATTTCTTCGGCGTATTTTTAAAGTGTGTCAATAGGAAGTACTTAATACCCTACCTACGTCAGGAAAATTCCGTAGATTGTTGTTTGCCACTTTGCTAACAACTTAAAGCAAAAATATGTGAAGTTGACCTAGCTAAAATGCCATTGACAACTAATAACAATCGCAAGCAAAGATGAAAGAACTCAGTTATACAATAGGAGTTGAGTAAATTACGCCAAGTGGTGCGTGTGAAGTTGAAAAATTGATTATGAAAAAGTCTCTGAGTTGCGTCATCTTTTGAAGTACCTGCTTATCAGGCACAAACGATTAAACATTTTAGAAATGAGATTAAAAAGCCCAGAATCTACTGCTTGACAATCAAAATATTGATTAAAAAATTAATGATTTTAAAAACAAAACAAAGCAAACTGTTATTGATGGATTGATATGAACTTCAACCCTTTGCAAAAATCACTGCTTCTTCTTTCTTAAAAATTATTTTGCTTATAGGATAGCAGAATTTATCTCATAATAAAAGCTGGGCAATTGTCTATGATAGATATTTCAAAAGTAAAAGAATATTAAAGATTTCGTGTAATTAATGTTGATACAAAACAGTGTAGTCTAATTTTCACACTTGGCAGGAACTGATTAACAAGTTGGAGCTGACAAAAAATTTAACTCAAATTACAAGATATTATCAAATAACAAATCACAAAAAACATGTGTTTACTATGCAAAGGAATATGAAACTAAGGTGGGGTCCGTCTGTTTCTGCTTCTACTACACGAACCATGCTCGTGGAGTTCTACCTATAACGTACCAAAATTTCATTAGACCTGCTCATTTTTGATATTTTGGCAAAGTTATTTTGCAGTATCGTTATGACAGTAAAGCCGTAGCTAATGACAAAGCAACGTCATACTCAAATCGGTAAAGATATCGAAAAACTGGGCAAAATGCTTGCCTTCATAACCAACAAAGACGGCTTTATCGGTGGACAAAGCATAGCTAGGTGTTGTGAAAGTTTATGAAATAAACAGAAACTCAAAGTTGGCAAAATAATTGCTTAACAAACTACTCTGAGTGATATCAAACTTACTGAAAATAGAGCAGGGATTACAAAGACAAGCTATCCGTAATGAGTTTGCTTTGTCTGTTTAAAAATAACTCTGACTCTACAACTATTAAGTCATCATTCCGATAAATAGGTTGATTAATAATAAGTTACTTATCCTACTGTAACTGAAAAGATTATATCTAGATTTATCTCAAAAAGCAAAGGAAAACATTGAAAAAATCAACAAGAAAAAAAACTCCTAACAACTCATTTAACAACAGCTGTAAAAATATGCTGAAAGTACTGATTTAAGCACGATAAATAAATGACATCGAAAGCACTGATTTGAGCACGATAAATAAATGACATCGGATATTGATAAAAACATTAGATAAAGATTTGTCACGAGAACATATGTTGGCAAATTACGGGGTAACATTGTACCACGTGTCTTGAAATCAATATCTTAGTGTTGCCAATAGTAAAAGTCATCGTCACTTCGATAAAATGATAAGTTGTTTTGTTTGAGTAACAAACACCGGCTGTTAGTGACGCACATCTCATGTCGTTTTATCAGAAAAACTGTAATCTCAAGGGGAAGTTTGAAAAGAATTAAAGCTATTTTTATATCTCGTAACATTGCAGACATTTTTGAACCAATGAGTGCTTGGTTCACTGTTCGATCTTGTTTGAGGAGTTATTAACTGAATTTCGCAACACTGCAACGCATAAGTAGGCTACGCATATTCACTTGCGGTAACTGTTCACATATTAAAAGTGTTTGAACAAAGGATCGATTCAAGTCCAACCTTTTAAGTACAGGAAAACATTTCCACAGCTGTGACTAATACCACTTGGATTTTGTAAAAAAAATTCTTTTGCCACATTCACGTGTACAATAAGAAAGAGGAAGTGCCACCTTTTGCAAACAAAATGGTCAAGTTAAAAAGACCACCTTCTGCAAACAAAATGGTCAACTACTGCATTTCTTATACAATACGTACCTTTTTGATTGGTGTATTCTTTATTAGTGGCCCATTTAACAGTAACATCAAAAACAGCTATTCTTTATATGGCTTCATGCAAAATTGGAGATTCTTAAAACGGCTTTATATTTCGTTCAAAGTTGTAACAGACCAACGAGATTAAGAATTATAGTTCGGGCTCCTATTTTAGCATGGCATGACCTATTCACATGTGAACGCATCCACAAATTTTACCATAAACTCCTTCGCTCCCTTCCTACTTATGCATCCTAGTGGTTGTTGCTGTGCACCCTGGGGTGCATCGTACAGTACAGGTTGAAAAGCCACGCTCTGTGCAACAACACTATAACGTGAAATCCAGATTTACGGAAATTGATATGGAAATATGGAACTACGACTCAAGGAAATTTAAGCTCAAACATTAATTTTTCATCCAAGTCCTTGTAAAAACATTGCGCCACTGAATACAAACTTTATCAAACAGAAACTGAATGGTTTATGCGAGTAAAAACATTAGTCACCTAAGTAAACCACACACAAGCTGATCTATTTAATACAAAAAAGTGTTGTAGTCATCTGTGAAAATAATCAATGTTAACACCGCCAGCCGATAAGCATTCAACGCATAATACATTGGTTTTCATGCAAGAGATCCAAAGTGTTAAAAATATAACTGCAGTCAAAAATGCGCGTTTACTAGCTCAGAGTTAGTATTTTGACAGAGTGCAAAGAAAAGCGGTTTAACATTTTCAGATACAACAAAGTTGTTTACTTTTACAAATACACGTTAGCTCCACATTTATATTTTTTTCTGCTTCACACCAAAGAATTTTTTGAAAAGCTTTTCCGGCTTGAAGACTTAGTAATAAACAATAAAGCTCAAATGAAAGCAACCGACAAGCCTAAAATATTTCAATCATTTTGCGGCATGCGATTATGCAACTTTACGTCAATTAATATTTAGAAAATAGCTATAAATATAAATTTGTTGTATAAAGTTGACACAAAGATTTTGAATTACAAAGGTAATTAAACTGTAATGTTATGTTGGTGATCAATGGATTTTGGACAACTCAAACTCGGATGATGATAAACTGTGCTTTTGCAGCTATAATATCTAAACGAGTTTATTTTCGCATTGAAACATGCTTCGATAATTTCACATCTTATAACTCATAAGTATTATCATAAATATAATAATCTGCATTAGACATGTTAAAAATATCAATAAACTTTAAAAGGTTTGAGTTGCAGAGCGCATCATGCTGTATTGAGAGGTTTGCAGTTGATAGAAATCAGCAGTTCTGATCTGAGATAGATAAGTGCTTTTCGGCTTGATGCAAATATTGCATTTCTGCAGGGTGCTGGGTAGTTTATCTGATACTTTATGGTTTTTCATTCTATTTTCTAGTCTGCTATAAATTCTTTTACGTTTGTGCACTTTTCTTAAGAATTTGTGACGCAAAAATTGTTTGATTTCCAATGGCCAACCCAAGAATGGGACTTAGAAGTGACGCAAGAAGTTGAAGTTCGCCGACGTCATCATTTACGGCAAAGAAGTTCATTTTAAACCAAAATTAATTATATGCTCCAACAAGAAAAATTTTACGACTCAAAACTGCAAGTCAATTACGTAATTTGCACTTGCGCTTTCACGATAGATCTACACACAATTAGCACTACTGTGGACAACGATAGCTCATCGTGATATGAGGTTTGTCCCGCAATAGAAAGGCAGCAAGTTGAATTCACCTTTTCATTTACGTTCAATGATGGGTCGTCAAGTTTAAGAAACTGATTTAAAATATGAGGTTACCTAACACTCCAAAACAGTGCTTATGAGAGGGGATCCAGCATGTACATTGCTCTGGGGCCAGAGAGGTACAAAGGGACACATGACTGAAGAACCATAGATCATAGAATCATTAGATAAACAGTTGGGGATTTTTAATGCACATCAATTGACTTCAATGTCTTTAATTTTCAAAATTATTTTGCAAATCTTAGGAGCTCTAATGGGACCGCATTGAAAAATTTCTCCTGGAAGCTCTATTTAAAAAATACATTTCCTAGATTGTTATACTTTGCCTTATACAGCTCATGTGATTATGCAATTTACCGTTCTTTTTCATAAAAAACTTTCGGCAGCAGCGCACTGCGCCGAAACTCTGCTGTGAAGGTGAGCACACAAAAAAGTTGTTCTACACAAGAAGGTTACTGAAAATCTTCGATGTAAGAATGAAAATATGCATCAAACCAATCGGGGTTTTAATTCCGCAATAGCCGTTTTCAAACGCCTGGATTTTCCAAATTTACCGTTTGAGCTCCATATAAGCCGATCATCATAAACAGCTACATAACAACAGATGTAAAACGGGTTTTTTTTTTGCCCGCAGACTACCTCCAAAAAATTTTCAAATAAACCTATCTTTTTATAATTTAGCATGAATGAATCACGTCTAAAGCTACGGAGATCAGTAGAGCGCAACGTGGTGCTAAAATTCGCATTGCCACAACCACATGCAATGCGCAACTCTTGATTAGGCTATTATTAGGGCATGTTTTTACTGAACTAAAAAAATTGGCTTAAAATTCAAAAAAATTAACTTTATTGTCCTAACAAAATTTTGACTAAATGCATTGATGCTTCTTGAATTTTGATATGATATTAGTGTTATTTTATGAGTGCCTGCTACGCAGTAATCTTTTTTATGTTTTGGATTTTTTTTAATATTTATATTTTGTATTGTCCATGTTTATCCTCCATTCACGAGAAAGCGAATCATATTGCTATATTTTGGGCGGGACGTCCGCACTAGCTTGGGAGTTGTCATTTCCGAGGTGTATGAGCCACCTGTCTTCCACATAAAAATGGGGGCGTCCCATTAAGCGCCTTGCCAAAGTATATAACAAGCGAGCTGGCCGGCTTGTTCTCCACAATCTCCCCTAAACGCCGAGTGCCAAGCAGGGAAGCTGTGGATATCATTTTTTAAAGTCTTTTGGTATGACTCGACAAGGGGATTGAACCCCTGGTCTACCGACTGCGAAGCAGACGCTCAAATCTCTACACCATTGCGTCTGTAATTAAATGTTTGTAACATAAACATACAAATCCTCAACAAAACTAGCAATACGCACACATTATATAAGCAGTTAACTTTGTAATCACCAGGCACAAGGATTTGAATGAAAAATTATGAACTATTTTACATTTTTGACCTTCAAGTTTTCGGCCTTTGCTAACAGTTTTCGCAGCATCGAAAAATTTCTTACTTCAGAAATAATTGTGGGCTGAGATTGTTGAAGTAAACTGTAAACAACCGGTGTGATGTCTGGTCTTTCCATGTTCATTATTTTAGAAATGTCATTGTTTTGTATTCTTTTTTGAATGTAACGATTGTTGCTGCAAGTGTTTTAGATTGCTTGCACCACATCTTTGGTGGCGTACTAAGCACTTGCCATCGTTTCTACTGTATAAGCCTAACTAAACATTCGTATTAATCTTTGATTTTGAAAAGTTGAGCAGCTAAACTAGTTGTTTGTAAGCTGACTTTTGCTTGAGTTGCTAAAATTCCAGATCCTTCAAAACTTTTCATGATCGCTTTCACTTCTGGTAAATTCTTTGCATAATATAAGGTAGCATTTAATCAGCCTTCCCATCTTGTAGCAACAGGCTGAGGCGGGCAACCAGTAGTAGCGAATTTGGCTAGTCTGATATCGTTTTTGACTGTTGCTGATTTGACTCTTGCGATTAACTGATCCACATGTTTAAAGGTAGATTTGATTAAGTGATTCACAGCACAATTGTGCGATAAATGTGCCACACATGTCACAAAGAAGCTGAGGATACAGAGATTTCGATATTGCACCTGCAGTCACCATGTATTTTGCAAGATCAGACAATAACAGACAGAGAATTTCTGTTGATTTCAAAAGATGTAACAGTATCATCAACCGCTTGAGCAATGCTGTTGCTATTTGGCGCACATGGAGAAGATGACAGTTGTACACATATACTGACGTCAGGTGTTTCTAGGCTTTCGACTAGAATATTTAAAGAATGTAAGCCAGATAGTGTGCTCTCAACAAAAATCAGAAAAATTTGTTTCTCATATACAGCGTTTCTTATCTACTGTAACTCATCTGCGCTTAATTGCAGCACTGTTTTTCCACAATTAGTATCAGATGGCAATATACTGCAACCGTTTTCACCCAACAAATGTGATGTTGCGCCTTCTAATTGTCGCAACTACTCAATTGGAACACAATCGCACATAGCTTGGTCTGACATTGATTGTTGCATCACAATCGCTCAATTGTGACAAGGAGTGTCGATCTGTACAAACGTACGCAAAATCGGCGAATATTGAAAGTAAAAAGAAAAAAGTTTAGTATGTTTCATCACACTTATCAGTTCTTTTCACCAATACGAAAGAGATATTTTGACTAAAAATGTTGATTACAAAAAACTGACTTTATTACTCTAAATAAGATAATTGACTGTTTATTGACCTATCAAATTAAGAATACAAAACTTACTCTTTGTATCCGAAACTCTTGCAAAAAAACTACGTCACTCTAGCTTCGAACCAAAAAATTTACTTCATTGTAAAAACTTGCTCTAGTTATCACCAATAAATAGTATAAAACATTTGTTTCGATAAACAAAAGACAATTTGTTGCTGTCAAATTTTCAGAAAACTAATAATAATATGGTGCACAATCAGCAGGTTATAATACGTATTTGTTTTCAAAACAAAGCAAGGGACTGGCTTTGATGACGTAATAGTTGTTGTAAGCTACAAGAGTTAAGTGTAACACAAACACATCTGCTTCACGGGAATAAAAGACAAAAAGATCACTATTAATGAATTTATTTTGAAGTAAATAATCATTTGGTATCTTTGTGCCGATTCTGTATGTTATGCACATTCCTAAAATCATTTGCTATATATATATTTCGTAATTTCTGGTTCAAAACAATGACAGTTCGAGATTTTAAACAAAACAGGCAATAATACTTTTTAACATAAGACCTGATGGCATTTCGTTATCTTTATTCACACAAAAATAAGTCGTGATAAAAATAATATACCTCATTTGATGAAAGCATAAACCCGAACTTAGTTTAGTAACCTAGGTCGAAAATACAACACGTTTTTGAGTGAATGGCTAAGAGAATAATCTATCTTCTTTAAACGTGTTCTTATTAGATAGAAGACAGAAAATTTTGTTGGCCTCATTAAGCATAAACATCAATAGATAACAAAGGCACATATGCATTACAATTCGTAAGTTCAGGTAGTATTAAACAACCCTAACATTTACTAATCAAAGCGCTTCCTGGGCTGAGGGCAGGTGTGCAACATACAAGATCACATACAAATGCGTAAGTGACAAACGTTGCAAGTAGACGCAATGCAAAAATTCATATATTAAGCACCTATCGAGAGCCATCGAAGCACCTGCACCCAATGCAGTGTAGTAATTAGTCGTCCAGGAAAGTGGCATCGAGTTCACGCAATAACTTATCACAATTTTTCATGGGCCTGCCTGAAAACACACGAAAAAAGTTTTTACAAATTCGTAAATAATTCAAAAATTCTAAATCATGGTTCTGCCGTTAGTAGGCAATTGATCAATGGTACAAGGAGATAAAACGGAGAACCATGACAGCAGGCGATCTAAAAAATCTGACTTTTAATTCTGTGACACTATATGTACAACCATTCTATGACAATTAGCCAATTTATCACCGCATAAATAGAAGTAGGAGACCCGTGATAATGCGCGCTTTGAAAAAAGTGTGAAGCTCATTTGCACGAGTAACTATGCGTTTATGCTTACCATACAAGGAGAGGGCAGTGTTAATGATTTGAGGCGGTCAAGTCTTTATACTCCTGATGTGGGTTCTGATTGGTTGAAAAATGTGCAGTGTCTGAATGATTCGCACGAAAAAAATGCATATCGTGATAAAAGATTTTGCCCAGGCCTGACAATTAAAAAGCTTCCTTGCATACCACACCCTTAAACAAACTGTCGTTGAGCGGTCAGTTGGTTAGCACGCGAGTAATGCGCTACTTCACAACAGTTTAACAAGTTTTAAAGCAATTAGGAAGCAATATGATACCTCTCGCATGATTCAATGTTTTCAAATTTAAGTGTTGTTTTCAGCAACCTCGTGATATTGATATTTGTTTTGCCCAATTCACGTCAAATACTCCACCCTCGGCCCTTCAGTCTGTGTCTCGTTTTTACAGCTGATTGAATTTGGCGCACTTGCCACTGGTAGAGCAGCAAACCGACCCCAATAGCAGCGTTTTTTAGTCACAGTAGAACTTAGCATATAAATGAATTCTGTCGCATAATGCAATATATTCATTTAATTTCTGAGCGTTGTAAGAATATTAAAGGTAAACCAAAATAGAAAACGGTTTGTAACAATATCGCCAAGTTTGCAGAATCAGTTGCTCACAAATAGAATACAAATCAAAGAGTAGAGTCTATTTATATATTCTTTCAACACTTTTCTGTTGGAAGTACTAGTATAGTATAAGTTTTGGATTGAAATGTTAATTCACAGACACTTTAAACGCGATTATGCAAGTTCTTGTTACAATTTTTTGCACACATCCTTTCAAAGAATTCGCTTTTGCACCAGCACTTCAAATAAACTTCTAAAACGTCGCCGAAACTTAAGAACTATGCACACTACAATCAAAGGGCATATCCATCGTTAGGACAGGAAAAAAAGCATCACGTCTCTAGCCACCTGTCATACACAGTTAAAAAGTAAGAGTCCCTTTTTTCTTAAACAACTCTATTGGGAAAAAAGCACTTTAACAGTAGACCTTTAGGCCTTGCGTGTCACGCACGCTTCAAAAGTAGTAGTCTACTTCTTTCCTGATTTTTTTGTGAAAAAATGCATTTAATTTACCTGGAGTATTTATAACGCTGAGTTTCTTTAAATCAGCATCCATTACGGTTGGTCGAAATTGATGTTGTAGAATAGGCAGTAGTAAAGAGTATTTTTATTCACAGGAGCTACATGGTATACCAATAAAATATTTAAAAACCGAAACGAAGTCATGAAAATTATTCAAGTTCTTGGAATTGTATTTTGGACGTCAATATATGGTACTCCGCTTGAAAAAGCACAACCAACCACAGCAGAAAATATTATACATCCAAACTTGCGTAGTTACCTCGAACCACTTTGGATAGAGAAGACAGCCATAAGCATTCAGGTGCTGAGCAACAAAAAGCTGTTGTCAATCAGTTTTCAATTGGAAATTAAACCATCCAGTGGTCAAATATTTGTTATTAAAATGACGTTACATAAATGCTAAAATCAAAACATAGTGTTGTGTTAGTTTTTTTGTACGAGGATGGGTTACAACTTTTGAAAATAATAAATTGCTATTGTCAGCATCCATCTCATAACCAGATCTATTTAAGAAGAGTTTTGTGCGACCTACGCTCATGTAATGTACCTATTGAAGTACGCCCGTAAGAAAATTATGAAATAAAAAATAGCAATAAAATTATAATTTGGCTATGTAGTCATAAATAATTAATGGATAAATCAACGCAGTCATTTTTAACCAAAAAAATCGTTGCTATTTCAATCACAATATTTTTGTAGCAATTCCAACTCTGTACCCTTTAATTCAGTAGGTTAATTAACAGTTACTTACCCAACAACTAATGCAAATATCAGTAGCCTACAAGTAATGCAAAGAAATCGCAACTTAATTGAAAAGCCACGAAAACTGAAGCCACTTTCTATTCGTACAGACTTACGGTATCATCCAAACGTAACTATGTGATTTTAAGTCATACCGGTATTGATGCTTATCTGTCAAAGATACCAGCACATATCGGTAGCCTTCTTTCTAGTCTCACTCAACAATACAGGTATACTTATTTAAAATATTTAGTTAAATCTTTGAAAAAATCAGTACTCACCTGAAATTTACGTTCTGATTTCTACTTCGACTAAAGATTAATGACTAAAATTTTGGAAACTTTTATATTTTCGTGACTACATTCTACTTTAACCCTTAATAAGCGAGTTAATCTAGACCCATTCTAAATTGCAGTCAATGTTCTTCTGAGAGAAATAGCTTTTAATCTTGTAATTTACGCTTTTTCGGGAGCATTTTTTCATCATGTATAGTAATGCAAGAGGCCAGCGATGCACTTAGCAAACTGCAGACAGTGACACTGTTTCGACCTATCAGGTCTCTTCAGTGCAGTTGGTGACCAATAAGAAGCTAGAGGCTTTTAATAAAGCATAGCTGTTAGACTTAGTGCACCTGCGACAACCGCCACTCATTCACGAGTGATACGGCTTCGCAGAGGTTGACAGACCATCCACTACAGTGGACCTAGTATTTTTTCTTCAGTTTCGCAAATTAGCCTAACTGTAACGCAGAGATTCAAGCTCATCGCTTAGCCTACCAGTGCTTTTTTGGTTTTATTGAAACATTTGCCTTTGCCGAGTGCTCATTCGTTTAGAATTTTAAACTACTAATTTTATCCGCGTGATGTTACTAAATTTTGTAACATCATAAATACTTAGTGATGAAATAACTGCTGCTTCATATCTGGTTTTGGTTTATTCAACTAAAAATGCAAAGACCCTATTTCACTCCAGAAAATTTTTGTTGTGCATTCCTTAAAGTTTAAAAATACCTGTCACTGTGTTAATGGCCTGTGGTAGTTTCTTTTGGTGATAGAACAAAATTTTTTTATCTGATTTAAACTTATAACAACTTCTCTATGAGGCATGTTTGATCTAAAGCAGATGAGATTTATAATTCTTTTGATTGGTCACTTGGTGAATTTTTTTTTCTTTTCAGGAAGCACTTATAGTTTTACTCCACCTCTAAGGCTCCTTAAAAATGTTATTAGATTCAAGGTTTGTAAACTGTATTGCATTTACTTTCAGAATTTCATCACACGAGCAAATACTACCTGTCAAAAAAATATAAACAAATTCAAAACAACAGAGAAAAAATGTATACAAATCACAAACAGACCCTTCAAAGAAATGATGCTGTATAACGTCAAGCCAAATAACGCTTCATACAGAGTGGTGAGTCGAACAAATCAAAATATTTTTTAACACAAATTCAGATGTAGCTTAGGTAGTAGTAGCAGTACATTTATTTCTGGACGGCAAAATACGCGCTAAGCAAAAGAATACATCCCCAGCCAAAATAGGAAACAGTAGCAAACGGTATACGTTAAGACGCACAACTTTAACTTTTGCTATATTTATCTTGTGCTTTGGCAAAAGCACGGATGCACAATCTTTACACTATTGGAAGTCTCTTTGCAAACTTTACTTCCATTTACTGCTATCAGTAAATCGCAATGAGAACTTCTTTGCTCATCTAGTGGTGAAGACCCTTCATTGGGAAATCAACATTTTGAATGCAAAACTTTCTGACCTTGAGCAAAAGTCTTGTTCAAATCTAGGTCGTTTCTGCTCACGTAAAGGCGAAGACCTTTTTTGGAGGTCAAATTTTGGAATACAAAATTTTTTGATTTTGAGCAAAAATTTTGTTCGAATTCAAGTTTGTGCTTGTGAAGAAGTAAAGATATCTTTTTTTGGAAAGGTGATCCTCTTTCAAATGTGTTCGCGCTGCCGCACAAAGTCGAATAGTGACTTTAGGCGGCAGCGCAAAGTCTGCCGACTTTGCGGACCGGTGCGCATTCCTGAATTAAAGGTATTCGTATCTCTACCTCACTCGGCCAACTGTAACTGTGATGCTCTTCTTTGTAGCAAGTTGTTGAACGTCTTTGATGGTAGCAAAAAAATTGTGGCAAAGTGGCACGACTAGATAGGGGGATTCACCGCTACAACCCTCATTGATTGCTATCATGGTTTGAACAGTTGTTGTTCTGTGCACAGTAAAACTGCAAAAGGTTTTTCGAGATCGGAGAATAAAGATGTAGGATTAAATCCCACATTTAGAGCTTGAACATTCAACTAAATTTCCAGACTATTCCGGAAGGTCGACTAACCTCTGCTCCCTTGACGATGGATTATGGTGTGGCTGTGGTGGATCCGTTCCCAGAAGCCAGCTTCGGTCATCTTGTATTGGTATTTTACGTTTACAACATCACAAGAGACCAATGTAACCCGCTCGAAAATAGATTTTTCACGCATTTTAATCCAGGTAAGTTTAAAGCCAAAAAGAAATAGAACTAGTTCAAGTAACGCAAATTTAAATTCGCGTTTGAATGGTGTTATGCTAGTAAATGATGGATTTTCTCTGCGTGAGATTGCTCAGTTTGTCTAATTTGCCACTATCTGCATATCTAACTTCTATCTTAAAAAGTTTGTGTTAGTGCATTCGCGTAAACCACACGTCAAAAATGTTGCCGAAAGTGACATCTACGGTCGATGAATCCAGTGGCTTCGAAAACAACCTACAGTGGTTCAACAATTAAAAACAATCTTTATTTTTTTTATTTGCCATATTTATCCTCCATTCACGAGAAAGCAATGTATCGCTATGTTTTGGACGGTGAGTCCGCACTCGCTTGGGAGTTCCCATTTCCGGGTCACCTGTCTTCCACATAAAGGTGGGGCGTCCCGTTAAGTGCCTTGCCCAAGGACACAACAAGCGAACTTGCCGGCTTGTTCTCCACAACCTCCCATAAATACCGAGCGCCAAGCAGGGAAGCTATAGATACTATTTTTTAAAAGTCTTTTGGTATGACTCGACAAGGGGAATGAACCCCATGTCTATCGACTGCGAAGCGGACGCTCTAACCACTACACCATTGCGTCGGCGCTTAATCGCGCAGTAAAACTGTCGCAGGTTAATAAATATTGATAAAGTTTTCAAAGTATGTTTGTTATAAGCCTTTTATTCATTTTTTTGTTACTTGTCAGGATCAGGCGTTTGCCTTATTCCTGCTTTTAGGAAAGATTGTAAAACAAATCGAAAAAATTCTCTCAAAAACAATCAATATTGTGAAATCAACTTTTTACCACTGGTGCAAGCTGGATCAGAAAGAGCAACTGGTGAGCCCATAAACTTTCTATAAAGGGCACTCACGTACATTGAAAAGGACTAGGCCAAAGATATGGAAGCTGTTACTTTATTTACCATCTTTAGACGAACATGAAACCTTATGTGCTGTTGCCTTTTGTTTTGAAAGAATATAAATTCTCATTCCATTTTTTAGTGCCTGTCGTTGAGGAAGTCTTCTCGCGAATAGCTTTTGCAGATGTGCCGATGTGTAACTAAGGATAAAGGCAAGCAAAACCTTTGTACAAGCAAGTAAATATCCGCTTGCTTAGTAAGAAAACTAAGCGGTTGGCAAGGAACGTTGCCCTTATTGTACAACACAAAAAAAATGTGAAAAACACAATAGAGTCAACATCGTGAATCAAGCGCCATTAGTTTTTTGATAATTAGGTAGTCTATTTGATAAGTATGACGATTATTTCATATTAAATGTAGGCCAAACTCAATTGCTCAGATGTGAAAGAGTTGGTGGTTTTGTGAAATGTCCAAGGGAATTACATGAAGAAAGCAATGATGACTGTGAGAATGTAACGGATCTTTCAAATTGCTATCACGGTCGCTCTTCTACAAAGGTAATAATGATCTATTATGACTATTGTTTCCAAATGTATTTGGAAAAACAGGGTTTCGCGCATCTCGAGGGATAAAAGGTTCAAGTAAAAGCTTTTGAAAGCAAATGCTAAATAGAGACGGCCCTTTATTTTCTGGCCCATTTCTAAAGAAGCCTATTGTTGTACTTATATTATGGCTCAAGCCAATGATTCCCAAACTCTTTTTGCTGACGGCGCCTATTAAAAACTTACAAATAGTGACGGCGGCCTAGTATCACCAAAATTTGCATGTGTTTCAAATGATCAAGAAATTAAATTAAATCATGCTCTATGCACGAAAAAACAAGTTTTCTACGACACCAAAAAATTGAAAGCGAACTGTAAGCTTGCTGCTCTAAACACATTTTATCAAACCGCAATTTGATGTTCGATATCGCAACAAGCATTTCTCGTTCAATGTCAATCTTACTAATGGTATTGTTGGTAGAATCTTGCTAAACAGTATTTTTTAGCGAGCTTCACTTGAATGCGATGTTGCAAATGGTGTCAAAATACGGAGAGCTTTACAGCTTACAAGCAGAAATTCAAATTGCGCCTTAACTCAGAAGGAAATGAGAGAATTAGGACTTTGTATGCCTGTCAAAAAAGAGATCAGATGAAATATCGAGTAATTGTTCAACTTCCAGAGATGTAAACCCTGAGGTACATTTTTGCCTCTCTACGCCTTCAGAGAAATATATCTTACATTGTGAGATTAGGGAATCCAAATGTGAATGCTTACATGACACTGCTTATATGACGCAATGCTTATATGACGCTTAACTGTATTCGGCAAGGTGAGATTAGCAGATTGTGAGCTTGCATGTTACTTTAAAAGTGAAAAACTATCACGCTGTTTGTTATTTTCCGACAGATCAGTTTTCCACAATTGCAGTTTGTCATGAAATTGCAGGATGTGAGTATCTTGAGAGTGAGATATTTACTGATTTCGTTTTGCAAAAATATCACAGAGATACGCCGACTTGGTCAAGAAAACTTCATCTTCAAATGTAGTAGCAAGTGCATGGTTTTCCTCTTACAAAAATATGATAATTTCGTTTCTCAATTTGTGGACACGAAGAACTTTGACTTTCGAAAGCAATCTTGAATTACAATAAAACAATAAATTATTGTGTTTGGCTCCCAATTCATCGCAAAGATGTCGGAAAAGCCAAGCCTCAAAAGGTCTGGTTTCAAGGAAATTTACAATTCTGACAACGATTTCAAGCACACCATTTAGACACCACCGATCTGCTGAGAAGCCTGCGCCTCACTGTGAATTAGGCAGTGGGTCTATTTGGCGTTGGGAGCAACGTCCTGCACTAACGCTCGTTGCAATTTGCCCAACGAAACAATCAGACATAGCACGGGCATCATCACTACATAAGCCAACACAATATTTCCTCAAGATTATCTGCCTCAAAAAATTGTCCAAAATCGCGAACAATTCATGCGCTTTAGAACTTGTTGAAATGGGCTTGCAAAAGAGTAAATCTTCGACAATGTTACCATCGTTATCAATAAATCGTACGTAGCAAATCAAGTAAGCATCTGTATTACTGATACTGGTTGTTGCCTCATTTAACTGTAAGCTGAACTCATTTCCATGCATTTTTCTACCAGCTGGTCATTAACATCATCCGCAATTCTATGGATCCTCCGACAAATGATAGTGTTTGAAAGCGGGACAGCTTTAAGTTCTTGCGCAGCAGATTTTCCAATCATTGTCGAGACTAAGTCAATGGCAGCAGGAAGTATTAGCCCCTCCGCCATGCGGTTTTTACAATGCGGGATTCTATACTAAACTTCAAAAGACGCAAGTGAGCTCTGGCTGGTGTTCGCAAAAGTTAGAAAATACGACTGACTGCAAGTTTATTTCAGATAACTTTCGGATAAAAAAATTCAAGTGGTTTGCCAGTTAAATAGTGGTGGCGTTTCAGTTTGCTAGGTAGCATGCATTTTGAAGCTAAAATTTTCAACAAATCACACATAGCGGATGCTCAATCCAAAGCCGAAATTGAGAGAACTACCGTTGCATTTTCTAGTCTTCTTTCTTCCACTTCCTCTTTATTTGCAACAGTTTCAACCTTCCTTTTCTTGTGTACGTGAAGTACCGGTAGCAAATTTCTCCATTACAAATCCTAAATTTTCTTGCAGTTAATGTTTCAAAGTATAATCGTGTAAACTTGACCATTGCAAAATCACTTTTGTGAGGAAATAAGGTGATTGCCATTGCTACGAAATAAGCAAAATAACATCCGGTTTTTAGGATCTGAACCCGTTTTTATTACAAAACAGAAAAGGTTTATTTGTGTGTACGGAGTGAAATAGTAAATGCAACCGTTTTTTCAAATTTATGCGGCGCCCCTGGCAAAGTCTTGCAGCGCAGCAGTTTGGGAACCGCTGGCTTAAGCGAATTAATGAACAAGAAGGCGTGTTGTAACTAAAAAAGCTTCATTTTGATATTTTAGGTAACATACTTAAGTGCGTTTGACTCCAATTGGCTCTCCACGTCTCTAGACCTGGCTATTGGGTGCATTGCTGATGGCTAGGGCAGAATCCGATGACACTTGGAAATATAAATTAGACTTTGAACGAATTTGGATCACCCTGCTGTAGCTCATAAATAGCATATGGTTAGGTGTTGTTGATCATAAGTTTTTGACTTTAGTTTACCAAAACGACTTACCTTTAAAATTGAAAATAAATGATGACATTTGGGTCAAAGTTAACAGATCAGTTTTGACCCAAATCTCGTCATTGACTCAATTGCTTCATTTTATCCAATCTTATCATTGATGGTTTTTGGAGCGAGCAGAGAGTGCACCCTCCCTCCCTCCTTTAATGAATACGTTATGCATTTAGCACGGCCTTCTCTGACATTTTACTCTTGCACTTCTTTTTTTCTGCCTTGAGAACGTTATTCTTGCTCATTATATGGAGATCAGCAACTGCCTGGATGTAATTTGCATGATCGTACTTATTTATTAGATGCCAGTGTGCGAGGTAATGAATACCTGCGATTATGCCGTAGCTATTTTTGGCGGCTGGAATCAGTTGACAGATAAAGCAATTTACTTACAACAGCAAGACAACATGGAGACGATGAAAAATATGTTGGAGCGCACCGGATTTGACAAAAACAAAATTCAAATTTTTTACCATGAAAAGTTCAAAATGTTGAGTTCAGGTAAGAAAAACTGCGTAATGCTAACTGCGTATAAAATTAATTTGCAATATACGCAAATCTATGCATAATGCTTTTGTAAACGATATTTTTTTGACTTTGTCGGATTGAAAAAGTCGCCATATTTTTGTAGTAGCTCGCATTAAACCAAAAAAAGGAAGCTCATGTTCTACCAAATTGTATCTCAAAGCATACGAAGAATTTGTGATGGGTCAGAATAGTTTGAATAATTAACGGCATTCTTTTTCAATAAGTAACTAGTTAAATCTAATATTGACCATTTGACTTCATAATTGACAACCTGGCATCATAATCAACCTATGGTCGATTATGATATTGGTTTGTCATGATCAGGTTGTTACGGTCACGATGGAGGAAGACAGATTGCCACGGTCAACGACTTTACAAGTAGCTCACAGGAATTTGGTTTCCACATGAACGTATTGCAGCTTATTTGCTTTTAATCATTCGCACGAACACGTGTAGAAATTGATTTACAACGGAGATCATGAAAAGGTTAGCGCATTCTATCAATGCGGAAGTAATAAAGGCCATAGATGCAAGGTCGCGATACCTATGCGATTTAAACCAAGGGAATTTTGGAAAAGATTTTAGATGTTAAGTAAAATTAAGTTAGATAGGCGATATCAAACTAGTCCAACTCTGATATAATTGAGCGATCAGCTTGCTGCCAAAAACTCATCAAAAATGATGTTGCATATGACCAAATCGGCTGAAGCACATGTAATAATGCGAAATGATGCGTTCCCTTGGTTGAAGTATTCCCTTTCAATAGACGAAATACATTTGCATGCTTTTAAATTTTTTGAATTTTACATTGCGTTGCAATAATTTGGTTTCAATCAATCTTATTTTTGTTTTGATATGAAATAATTCATTTTTTTATTGGACTATGGTGTTCAAAGATATGTGCTCGTCGTCGTTTGAGCATTATGCAGAAAGATGTACATACACTGCGTTAGAGCTCATGCTCTGTTTGCAAGTCTTCAGTCAGACTGGGCCACTACGACGGGTAAACTGCTCGGCCCCGCCACCTGTTTGCCTCATGAAGATGGAAACATTTCCTTAGGTGCCTTGCCCAAGGACACAACAAGCAAGCTTTCCGGCTTGTTCTCCACAATATCTCTTTTGTGCTGAGCGCCAGGCACGGAAGCTGTGAAGAACATTTTTTTAAAGTCTTTTGGTATGCACTCGACTTGGGGAAATGAATCCCAGGTCCATTGGCTGCGAAGCGGACGCTCTAACCGCTATGCCATCTCTCCGGTAGATATGTGCTGTAAGGTTTAGAAGGCAATATCTTCTCGTTGCGACTATCATCAAAGATCATACATTCTTTTACAAAATTGCTTTGTTAATTTCTTACTCAAAAAATTTGACTGCCTGATGGTTCTACAACTTTTGGTTTTTGCATCTGCATTGCCATTTTGTGCAGTGATGTTTTTTAGGGTTGCTATACATCGTACAGCGCGATCTGTGTATACATCAATGTAATTTTCATCTTTCTATTTGTGTAAAAAGTACTTTTATCCATTGACTTCTATCTGTTTGTCTGTTTATCTGTCAATCTGTTTTTAGGCCTATACGCTAGCATGTTTAGAACCACCGGTATATCTATTAAATCTGTTAAAACTAAAGAAGGTCACTATGTGATTCAAATTCATTTGATGTTAGATGGTTCCACTTACCACCATGGTCTTCCGGCAAACAACAAAACTGCGGTGCGAAGTCACATTCTATCGCTATGCAGATCGGTCTTCCAGTGTGCCGATTCGTTTGTAATATACCTCAATGGTCCCACTACATCCGACGGTTCGATATTGTTGTGGGACAACAACAGAAATGGGAAGGTGGGTTCTTTGAACTTTTTGTCATTTTATCTACGGCTTTTTAATCACATCAACACCACGTACGATGATCTTTTACAAGTTCACATGAACTGCGGTGGAAATGGCATATAGTACTTTATAAGTGTTCTCATTAAGCGCACAAATTGAACACTATCTGATACCTTGACTATAATGCTTCTCAATCAAGCTGAGAGCACAGAGATAAGTTTATTCGCCAAAAAGCCATAAAACATTTTGCTGAAACGTTTTACTTTCACTCTAAAAGTATCTTCAGTGATATAAATTGTTGCTTACATACCCCGAAAGCTTTCTTTTTGGCAACTATTTCCGCTGATATTTGTTTTAAACTCAAATCTTATTGTAGCCGGATAAGAACGAAGTTTACCGAGTGAAAGAATTTTTGAATGACATCGCTCAATGCCAAGCACGTCACGTTTTTGTATTTGCCGATCAAAGTTATTCCAATGTTCTGATGTCCAAATTTCAAAAGCGATTTCGTCGAGCAAGAGATCCATCAAAATGGAGCCACATCGTGTTGGCCACTTGGGGTGGACCGAGTGAATATTCGTGGAGAAAATGGGCTACGGAAAACTGGGGCACTTTGAGGCCTGAACAACCTGTTTCGGTCAGTAAGTATGAGCAATTGTCAAATCCGCCAATCGTTAACTTTAGGCCAACAATCAATCACACTACTGCAATATTAAAATCTATGTGGCTTTTTTTGCTATTTGTAAAACATTGGCAGTTTGGCCGAATATGTTGAATGCCGTTTTTCAGCAAGACGTATCGCACAGTTGCTTTCAAACCTCACCAACGTTGCGACGTTTCTAAAGTCTGCGACGTTTACAGCTGGCATGAAAAGCATTATCTTTAACATTTTTTTAAAAAACTTTTTAAGAAATTTTCAAAACAAGAATGTATTTTTTAAAAAAAGGAGCAAGCTGATTTGTTGAGTAAACAAAAATTAGGCTGATTTTTTGCTTTGTCGTCCGGGCCAAAAGAAGGGACAAGGCATAATACTTCCTAAATACACTTGTGAGTGCCACCTCCAATAAAAAAACGAGTAGCTGAAAAGAACCCATAGTTTCAAAACAAGAGCTTTTATCACTCGCCGAATAAAAAATTTTTTAGGGAAAAGGCTGCAGGAGTGTCATTTCCTAAACTACTGTCGCCGTAGTCGGATCGTCCTCCCCTTAGTGACGACACTTCTCACAAAATTTTCATTTGTGGGAATCTTGAAAAGACGCGCTAGGGCAGTGTATCCTGCTTGGTTGCACTGATTATGGCAGAAACTCTTGGCAACAAAAGCGATGGAAACTCTGAAATCTTGAAAACAACTTACTATATTTGAAGCACTGCAGAGATCTTGTAAATTGAAGCAGGCTTGTCGGCATCTGGCAAAGAAAGGTTTTTGTTTGACCGAAAGACACATCATACAAACTGACTACTTTCCAATTTTTGGAAAGATTTGTCAATGAAAACTTTTGTTTTGTTTAGAGTGTTCTCTCAACTCCAGAGGTTTCAACGTTTTTTAATTCCAAAGCGGCAAATTACACTCTCTGCGGAGCAAAGATTGGAAATGACATCGAAACAAGGACCCCAATGATAAGTTCCGTGGGCTGCGAGAATTTGATGGCGCAAACGAGGCAAGTGGGGTCGGCTCGTAGACGAAACTAAAATGTCATACAGAGTTCACTCAGGCAAAGGTCGCAACCGACCTGCTCCTGCTGAGATTTGTCCGAAACTGCCAGTTAGCAGAAAAAATGGAATCGGCTGTTAACTGGGCTTTTGACAATCTTTGCGAAAAAAATGCTTCATCTACGCGTTCTTGTAGCCTATTCACGAGATATGACACATGTTTTCTTTTTGTTTTTCAAGTTGTTGTGCACTACTATTTAAGTTTATTTTTGTTATTTGGTTTCTGCGAATGTTACTTTTGAGCAATTGTAAGCGACATTTTTTTACTCAAATTTATGAATTATTAATGACGTCATAACAACTTCTTAATTCACTACGATGCAAGAAAACTATTTGATTTCCGATGTGAATTTGACGTCATAATACTAATTAATTGTTTTTGTAAATATGCCAATTGAAAAAAAACTGCTATTTATTTATTTATTTTTAAACTGAAAAATGTCAAGCTGTTTGGAGGAGACCGCTAACATTCTTGTCAGAAGCAAATCTCTTCTCAGAAGTACAAAATCTAAAAATACTACCCCAAGGTACAACAGAATCTAAGCCCAAGTGTACCGTTTGTTTGTTTGAATTGTTTATTGTAAAGACTGGACAACGTCTTGCACTGCACCTGATATGTAGGAGATGTATTTTTGTTTGTATTTGTCTTTCATAAATATACAGTTGCAAGTACAACGGCTTTGATCAAGGTGAGTCTCATACTATCAACTTACGTCCTCTTTTAGGGGAATTTATCCTCTTTTTTTCAACAAAAATTGTCCTCGGGAGACGCATTAAAATGCTCAAAGGTCCTCCACAAATCAAGAAATTAACAGTAACAGTTTGAAACTGGCGATTTATGGCACAGGTATCTGAAGATATGCTTTGCAGTACCAAAACGTGTCTTCTCTTTATGCTCGTGATTTAATCAAAAGTTGAATTATCTGATCGGAGCTGCAAGTCACTGCGTCACAAGAAGGCTGCATCGTGATTTGGTCGGTGCAAATAAGTATTTGTCCGGAAATGTGGTTTGAAATCTGGAACCAATTTGTGTTATCCTTTACGTTTTATCGCAAACTGTAATAAAAGATCTGAAACATGATCATGTTTGTAGCGATCGTGCTTGATTATCGCTTAATCTTTGATCGAAACCGGTACTTATTAATCTACAAGACAACTTTGCGCCCATTTAGACTAAAGGCCATGAACAAACGTCTCATTATGGATAATGTTTTGGATCAAAACAGAAACATCCGCGCACCGGAGAATAAGAACAATATGACAGCTGTGACGTCATACTCATGTTTTTAAATTTTAATTAATTGTTGTATTGCATCACTTAATAAAAATTCTGTTATTGGCTAGCCGAGTGCAGAAATTTTCCAATCCGCTATCAACATTGCCATTGTCGTCATAGATGCAATCTTTTAAAGCGTGAACAGAATTTGGAACAGATACTTGAAAAATTCTCTTTTTGTACAAGAACCTCTACCTCAGTGACTTGAAAAATTTTCGTGCAATATTCACCAATATTTTTGGGTCCGTGCTGTGGCACCAGAGGTTTCGCAAAAGTATGAAGGGAATTTGTGGGCTTTAAGCACAGACTTTTTTCCAGATTTTCTTTTAGGGTAAAAAATCATATTGCTGGATGCTCATTTCGGTTTGAGAAGTGCACTCCTGGGTGCTTGTTAACTCTTCTTAAAAATTATTCCAACATTAATGGAGTCTCTGAGCATGAAGTTGGTAGAGTACGTTTTATTGCTTCAAGCTCTTGTTTCGAAAATTTTCAAGATAAAGTCTAGTGATATGACCACACCTTTTGACAATAACATTAAGTTCACGCCTGATTTCAGTTCTCAGGGACGCAACAAGAAATTTTCAGACGTGAACTAATGCAGAAACTTTTTGAATTTCTACAAAAAGCTCTTTGCACTATTTCTGACGCAGAGATGTTCGATATATTGATTAAGTAATATCGCTAGGGGTCTTCACCCCCTTTTCCCTATCTATGGTTGCAGTCTTGAGCTATATTCATTAAATTTCCATACAAACTTAGTTTAATGTAATTACTCAATTAAAAAACAATTGAACTGATTGATTGTTTTGCCAATATGGTTGTTTGACTTTTTGTCATTTACGTAGGTAAACGCAAAAAGTGTAGAACTGCTGACAACAATCTGAAAATACAAGCGATAACTAGGGTAC
This sequence comes from Trididemnum clinides, assembly GCA_963675345.1. Taxonomy (NCBI): domain Eukaryota; kingdom Metazoa; phylum Chordata; class Ascidiacea; order Aplousobranchia; family Didemnidae; genus Trididemnum; species Trididemnum clinides. The sequence goes on along the minus strand of OY776300.1, from coordinate 12,728,429 downwards.
CGTGTCGTCAACGTCACCTTTGCTACGCGCAAGTCATTTTCACCGCCACACCTTAAACTAGATAAAGTGATAAATCAGTCTATATATAGTTGCTGAGGAATTACAAAGTGAAAGTCATTCAAAGCACAATAACTAAAATTGTTAAGGCTATGAGATAAAAATTGGTTATTATGGTATGCAATTGCTGTGGCAAATCCGCAAGAAAATTCGCTTAGGGTAAATCTTCCTTGTTAAGTAGGCCTACACTATGCTCAGAGGCACCTTCAAAAGGATAAGTGGAAAAAATTTTTCCTCTCACCTTCTTGTTTCGAGCTATTTCGGTAATTTGTGCAAATATTTTGAGCTTTTTCATAGAGGAGGTGACTCCACTTATTTCCCTAATTTTGAAATCATTTTTCACGGGTCCGGAAGAAATGAAACTTAGCTTTGGTGATACAAGTTGCGTGCATATTTCTTCACATTCATTCGGTATGGACAAGAGCAATCAGTACTTTTAAATGTTTATTTCTTAGTTTTGTTCTAAATCTAAAAATTGTTAGAACAATGATTGCAATAAATTATTATGGGAGGCTAGTAAGGCTACGTGGCTGTGTATCAATGTCAGCAAATCTGTCAAAAGTCATAATTCAGGACAACTCACCGGTAACGTAATGATAACAATAAACACAAGGGTTTCGCACCAGAGCGGTTTACCATTCGCCGTCAGCCAATGCGGGGGTTTGATCAGGTGTAGGCTATTTTTTTTCTTGTTTATGTGCCTAGCCGGCAGGATTTGGCAATCATGTCACATTTTCAGATAAGTTAGCATAAATGAAGCCGTCACTAGAGATTTGCATGGTTATCACTCACAGATAAATTGATGATAGGGGGAGTTTAGCTCTGCCTTTAGTTGTTTATAATTTTTTTCCGCGTCAAATTAGTGATCAAATATTAGATTTGAAAATAAAGAGATTTTATCAACTCAATGACACTGGGGTGTAGACATTGGGGAAACTAACCCCCTTTTCGAACCATTTTTTTTCGTTTTTTTGAAAATATGTAAGCCAAAAAAATGTATCTGAAGTCAACGCATAGCTTCTTTGGCTTTCCACGATTTCTTAAATTCGATCCCAGGTGATTTAACACCACATGTTTTTGAGAAAAACAACAAAAATCTTTCGCACCTTGGCCGTGATTGCCCCCGAAAGGTTTATACTTTTCTGACTACTTTTTCCAGGTTTAACTGCATTACTTTGATCTACTTGTACAGTTAAATCAATTATAAGTTGCATCAGAGTGATTTTTCCGTTTTTGAGCGCTGTTGATTAGGTAGGCCTACCCGTGGATAAGTGTAACCAATTGATTCAATTAAGCCCACATGTGTGTGTATATAAAAGAATATAATCTAATAATATCAAAATCCAAGGTCGATCCATTTAATACCGAGGTAAAAATCTAAGTATTAATCCCTTTAGATAAACAACTAGGAATACATCACTTGTTGCGAGAATAGTGAAACGTTGGTTAGTTAACAAAACGCTAGTGTCAAATCTAGTAGTCTAACGATTAAATGTTGTAAGTTTTGATTCTTCATTTTTGAAAAACGTCATGTGGGAAAAAGTTGAAAATGTTGGTATAAAGTGTTCGTCTCTACATTATTCTGTTTTGGCTTTACAAGTACAGGTTAACTTAAGTTATCTTTTAGAATTTTGGCTTAGAATAATTTTTCTTGTTCCTGGAGAAAAGTTTTTTCTTACTGCTTGGTGTTTTACAAGCGTAAATAAGCCTAATGAATATTTTGAATTTAAGCGTTGATTGCATCGCATTTAGCGATCAGTCTCCTTAAAACGATATTCGTCTGTTTTCTTCGATTTTTGCTCGCGTTAAAATAACTATTTTATTTGTGACATTATTGCGTGAAACGATGTCAATTTTTCCCCATCCCACAATTGTCATCCTGGAGGTATCCTTAGTTAGGCTTGAACTTCTTCTTACCAAGGCTTAATTTTTCAGTTGAAAAATCAAGCATGTGCAGATTGCCGCATTAAATTGGGAAAAATGGTTTTTGGCTGGATGACTAAGCTACGCTGTCAGCATCGGTAGTCGCGGTCTAGATCTACCATTACTAACCGTACAGCTCCAGACCACGCTAAAAAAGAAAGTATTTAGTTTTTGTCGCAAGTAAGTCAATATTGAGCATAAATTAAACCTACTTAGTAAGCAGTAGTATCTTACCGAAAGCAATATCTAGTTATCTAATGAGCCTCGGAGGAGTTTTATTGTCTTTTATTGACGAACAATTTTTTTAACTAAATTTTAGACCAAATATGGTTATCCAACCCCATATTCTGGAAGATAATAGTCATATTCAACCGCGTACGGAATGTTTGACTTAATAGCATAATACACAAACAAATAGGCCAACGCTGTTATTCCAATCATTACTCCGGTCTGAGCCAACTTCCTTCCAATTAGTGAGCTCTGCTGCGCCTTCTCGCGGTTGGAAACAGCCAAGTAAGCACGCACCTACAGACAACAAAAAGCACAGATCACTATCTGGTTACTTTAGTTCCCAATTTTAGCTTCAGTATTGGAAGCTAGTTCCAAATAAGAATGCAATTAGACGTCATGGTAATTAATATGCCTTCCTGGATCAAAATCTTTCCGTGGTTCATGATCTTGCTTTTGCGAATCGAACGATCGCAAAATGCCAATGTTGGGCAATGTGCTCAAATCTTATGATTCTATCTACACAACCACAAAAAAGACGTCTAGACTGTACGAGCATCGAGCAATTAAGTGATAAACCGGTAAATCACTTAGACCATATATAAAGAAATAGCAAAAACTCTCGAATCTTTGGCTATATAAGAGAGATCTTTGTTAGTGGCTACCCCTCTTCTTCTTCAGGATGGAGGTACGGCATGAACGACAATTTAGATTCCCGCCGTCAACCTAATTGAAATTAGGCCAGGTGAAAGATGGCAGCCCATTTTGAATTAGTCTTGAGTGACTGGTAGCCTCACCATCAACAAGGCGGACTGCCACTGGTGGGTATCCAAGAGTCACCTTTTACGACATGCTGGGTTAGCAACTTCACAATTGTAATCCGGTAAAGTATGGGTGGGCCACCCATCTGCCACATAAAGGCGCCGGAGGCATCCCGTTAAGTGCCTTGCTCAAGGACACAACAAGCAAGCTTGCCAGCTTGTTCTCCACACTATCCCTTTTTCATGCTGAACGCCCAGCAGGGAAGCTGTAAATACCATTTTTTAAAGTCCTTCGGTATGACTCGACCTAGGGAATGAACCCCAGGTCTACCGATTGCGATGTGGACGCTCTCAATATAAGGGAGATCGGAGAGTATTTCTACAATTTTCCGATAAATCAGTAAATCTATTTCTGTACTGCAGCTAGGCAGTTTATTTTATCCAAAAAATTAGATTTTTATCTTGTCATTCTAATGCCACATTTAAACCAGTTTTACAACATTATGGTAACAGTATATTTTCGCTTTTATGTTTGGATGTCTGTAGTAACAACTGACCCCACTACCAGGGTGAGTGTTTACACTACATGGGGTAAATTTCTACGCCGGAATAACTGCTAGGTTTGTTATTAAGGTTGTTGTTATTCAACCGAAGGCATATATGCAAGTGGTTTTGAGTATAATGATAGTTTTTGGTGGTATTTAATAGAAAGAAACAAGCCGCCGAAAATTGATATAAAACAAGACAGCAAATCGAATTACAACAAAAGACCAACTCATTTTTATCGAAATTTTGTTTACTGCATTAATCACAGATTAGGATTTTTTTCTTAACAGCAGTGTGCAGGCTTCATGTGGCTATCCTCTGCAGGAGCCATCTTGCACCCAAACTTCCCTAGTATCAGAATTGTAGTATCTGTCATCGGAAACTATACAAAATCACTCTTGGTGTGTGCAGTTGTTTTTGTCTTCTAAAAGAGTTTCTTGATTTTTCTTTTGCTGACAGGTTTTGCTTTATCTTGTTGCATCTGATCCATCTTCTTTTCAGGGGTAGATGTAACCACAGGTGATCGACGTTTGCAAAAACTTTGTTTTTTACCCGCGTTTGTGCTTTCAGGAATGAAAGTATCATTTGAGGAGACTTAGTTAACCCATTAAAAGTCCTTCTTCCACCGACAAGTTGTCAAATGCTGCAGATGAAGCAGAGGGAACATCTTCTGGTTGGATGATTGCAGCAGATCTTGATCCAGCAGCAGAAAACCATGAAGGTCGTTTAATTTGAGGGCACTTTTAATCTGTGCTTGTCATGTAGTCATCATCAGTAAATATGTCGTTGTTGAATGGTAAACTGCAACAAACTGAAAAACCGTTTTGAATATTGACTGTTGTTGCGGCAGAAGATAACGCCAGTGTCACAATATGCGGAATGCCATAGACCATCATATACTATCTGCCGTTATTTTTTATCCACCTATCCCATACTGAATTGACGTATTTTTTGAGAGGTCCGAAAACAGTTCTGTCAAAAGATTGCATTTTATGCAAACAATGCGGTGGCAGAGTCAAAAATACTGCACCTTTTTCTTGACAATAATCAATTAACTCAACAGAAAGATACGATGAGCGATTGTCTAAATAGAGTAAAACAGGCAAATTTTGAGAAACCTTTTTGTAGCGACAAAAAGGTTTCATAAACATCAAAAAATCCTCAGACTGCATCCAGCCACTGTGACTAGTGGAACCCACTGGGCCTACAGGTCCGCTGGCGAGAAAATGAGAGCGAAACTGAGCCTTAGGAAAAACAAAACACGGTGGAATCATTTTTCCACTTGCACTAACTCCAACGGCGACAGTTACCAGCTTTACTCTTTCTCCAGACCTAAGGGCCCATACTTGCTTCACCCCTCTTTCTACAACAGTAGGATTTGTTTGTTGTACCGTAGTGATCCCAGTTTTATCAACGTTATGTATTTCATATGGTCGAAAGTGGTATTTTTCCAAACGTTTGCTCTAGTTATCAAAAAAGAAGAGCGACGTTTGTGCGATCAAAACTTGTAGCTTTGGAAAAACTATTTGCTTCTGGCTGTAGAATCGATAAGTTTTTACTTTATTTAATAAACGAAATAAACCGATACGGCCCAGCACATTTGTTTATATCCCATGAAGCTGGATGTGTAATATTTTTTGCAACCGCAGATTCGTATGCCGGTTTACGAAACAACTGTGGTGCCAATCCAAAATATATTTTCCACGCTTGAAGAATATGCAATAGTATTCCAACATCAGGATAACGGATAACACCATTTTTAGTTTGTAGTGCATTCATGTGTACGAGCTTCCGATTAGCCATTTTTGCTAGTCTTCAGTTAGACTGGGCCACCACGTCGAGTAGACTGCTTGGCTCCGCCACCTGTTTGGCACGCAAAGATGGAGGCATCCCGTTAAGCGTCTTGCCCAAGGACACAACAAGCGAGCTTGCCGGCTTGTTCTCCGTCGCGAATAAGTAAATTTGGATTAAAAGAATGGTTTTTATATATGTATAGTTATTGTAATCTGTTGTTTTATTTTGCAGTGATCATTTTTAATTGTAAATCTAAATTGTCTGAAGTCCTAGACTTGCTAAACTGTTTTCAAAGAAAAACATTTTCTCTTTCGAATCTACTGTATAAATAGATTTGTAACTCACACGCCTTTCTGACGTCACAATGGCTGTCTACGTAACTTAGTTTTCCAGCGTATTCTAGTGATTCTTGTTTCTTCTCCAAGATTTCTTCTTATTGTATTATTACCGATTACGTAATTTATTAACGGTGTTTTTTTTGTGTCATGCGATGTTCTAGCAATTTCTAGATTATTTTCCGTCATATATATAAGGCGGCGAGATTTTACTCATTCAGAGAAATTCAGAGAGAGTGTAGTTCAGAGAAAGATAGCAGAGTGTAGTAAAAAGGCGTTGTTCTGTGGTGATTGTTTTGACAGGAATTAAGCGATTATTTTGGTGGTTTAGTTAAGTAAGTCTCTGATGTTTATTTATTAAAGTGCTTTAGTTCTGTGTTTTGGCAAGCGAAGGAATCCGAAGTTGTAAAGTGGTTTGTGAATATATTGTTCTGTTCTTGATCGAGAAGTGCGTGAGTTAAAGTATCTTAGTGGAAGCCAATCTTTTCTTAGCTATTCAGTTGCAACCAAACTTAATTATTCGATCGATACTGCAAGTCACGTCAATTTTAAGAAGTAAATTAAGATTGAGATAGATTCAAAACTCTATTGAAATGCGACATTCTTCCCATTATTCCTTTTGTGCCGAGCTCCAAACAAGGAAGCTGTGAATAGCGTTTTTTAGTCTTTTGGTATGACTCGGCTAGGGAAATGAACCCCACATCTACCAACTGCCAAGCGGACGCTCTAACCATTACACCAATGCGCAAGTAAAGTTTTTTAATTTTCAATATAACCGGGTCGATCGTGCAGTGGTTAGAGCGTCCACTTTGCAGTTGGTGGATGTGGGGTTCATTCCCTAGCCGAGTCAAACCAAAAGACTTTAAAAAACGCTATTCACAGCTTCCTTGCTCGGCCCTCGGCACAAAAGGGATAGTGTGGAGAACAAGCCGGCAAGCTCGCTTGTTGTGTCCTTGAGCAAGACACTTAACGGGATGCCTCCATCTTTATGTGGCAGACAGATGGCAGAGCCGAGCAGCCTATTTATTGGAGTGGTCCGGTCAAACTGAAGACCAGCAAAAAGGGCTGATCGGAAGCTCATAATCTGAGAAGTTTCTACAAAAACAACGATCATGTCCACACGAAAAGGAAGAAATTTTTATTGCCATTAAGAAGCTAAAACAAAATATCAAATCTCATTTTATCAAGCTGCACGCCGATTTGTACAAAACAAAAGTTTTCCTTTCATCTAACAACACAGCAATGATTGAAAGATCAAAAATAAATCCAAGTAGAAATCTGAAATGTGTCGGTGTCCTCCCTGAGGATTTTAGGATTTTCAACAATTTGAAAAAGTGTTAATATTTACCTTCAATTAAGAAGATCACAAAGCCACAAATCGTTTTTGTGTGACCCTACTATCGACTTACCTTGCAACAATAGATCATTGAGGCCACTCCAAGCGGAAGGCAACAAAAAATCATTGTAAATAAGGCGGAATAGAAATTGTCTGAAATTCTGCGATTAAATCGCGTTGCTTTAGGTTTGTATGGTAGGTTCTAAAAAATAAGACAAAAATGTAAAATAAAACCTGCAAAGATTTTACAGGAAATTTCAGAAATATCTTTTTCACGTTGCTGTATTTGCCATGCAATTATTAATAGCATCGTGATTGTATTCGCCAAACAATTTTTCGATTATAGGCCTAATCAAATGCTATCTGCATAAAGTGTGGCAAAGACATATATGACGGAAAACGAGTGCAATCTTTATTTTTCTAAAATTTCTACTAATGTTCTGAAAATGTTATTGCTCTTCAACTTCTCCTCATTTCTCATTTTTCCCAACAAAGTTTTGTTGATTAGTGGCGGTATAAGCTCTTCTAGCAACATGAGGTCAAACATAACGCTATCATTAAGACGATATTTATTGTAGCCTAGCTTACCTTATTTTTTAACGTGTCGATAATTACCGTAAAAAATTGAACTAGGTTTAACGCCATTATTTTGCTTTGCGGTAATGAGCTGAAGGTACATTGCGTAAGAACACATCCGATTTGTGAACATTGCTAAGTTGCTAACTCGTATATAACAGCAATTCTTAACTAGCTATTGTTCTTAAGAAGGTTGGCGGGACAACAATTCTCGGAGTTTTCAACAAACTTCGCAATCGCCATTTATATCCGTTTATTCTATTGATTCAATTGCGCAACTTATCCATCTATCCATGGGGACAGAAAAGCGTTTTTTTTTAGTTGATGTAGCAAAAAGACTTGACTGGCAAATCTTTCTTAGGATGCTTTACATACATTGCCAAAGCTCATTGTACAAAAAGCAGCAATTTGATGTTAACAGATTATCAAATTTTGGTGTTAAGGATTTTATCCATTTGTGAAACATTTTCCAATATCCTCAGCAATTTTAATTGCGAACCGCATTCTTTTGGTAATTACCTATAGTTCATGACATGACCGAAGGTGAACATAGAAACAAAAAAACGTTGTAAAGATCGAAATCTGAGCACGCTTATATGCTTGCTAAGCGTGCTTGCTGTTGCCAACTCGAACAAAAAATAATTGGTCGCGTTCACCAGGCAAGAAAAAACGCCTGCATTTCAAACTGATTATAAATGCATTCACAATAAGCCATTGTCTGCATGCACAACAAAGTAAGTGTTACAGTTAGTAATCATGGGCGTCGGCAGGGGGCCATGTAGCCCCTATGAAATCTGCTATGTAGGTGTGTAATCTGCGACCAGCTACGTAAAGTGATGTCAATAGTACTAATGCGATCTTCCAAAAATCAATTTCCGAAAAAAAGGTCTTGATGTGAGAAGTACGTAAAATCTCGCCGCGAAAAGTGCAGATGTCAAACAAAAAAGTCTTGACCTTTTTTGAGGATTAACAGCACAGCCATCTCATGCTTAAAAGCTAACTTTTGTTTATAAAAAGTTTAGCATAGAAACTTTCACTGGCCAGAAAAGTATTCAACCAGCTTATATTGTTATGCCTTCCCCCCCTAAAAAACTTTGTGCCGACGCCCTTGGCGAGTAATAATATTGGCTTTCAATATATACAGTGATATATTCAAGGCAGCATAAAAAGAAAGGGCATATAAACATGGGGACTTTTGAAAAGCATTCGGCGGAAAAGGTAATGTTGTCTTACCCTCTGGGGTCTTACACTAGCAACAGCACTACATATTTCTTACATTGTTATCAAAAAATTAGTTCTTTTCTCTTTCTCCTTTTGATATATCTTGCGGCAAATCAAAAGTATGGGGAAATCTTGCGCTTTTCTGGCGCCTAGTGACGTGTTGCATTTTTCTTTTGCCGGTCAACCACTCTCCGGGTAAAAACTCTTTAACAAAGTCTTCAGGGGTTGAAACGTGTTAAAAAAAATACGGCACTGATAGGCCTTTTACAGGATGTCCCAAAATGCGCCACCCATGAAAACGTCAGGCAAATCAGCAACTTAAGTTACATGTAGCCTAACTTTGCACATATCAGTAACGGTCCGTGGCAGGCTTTTCAACAAGGTTCAGTCCTGAACACTGATTTGCCTTTGTTTCATTGCCTTTCCATGATGTGCTCCTTGGCGTGGAACCTTTTGGTTTCATTAATGCAACAAATTTGGATTGTTATCATAAAACTGTGAACAACTGAGGCTCTGACATCCATGACGTTTGTTGGAAAGCTTGAAACCTTGCACCTACTTTAATTAGTGTTTCTTCCGCTCTTAGCCTTAATATTTTATAATTTTTATTGGCCGTGAATACATGGACCCACATTTAGATGAGTTTCTTACATAGATAGTGATGACACTGAAATGAGCAAGTATGGATTTTGTCTCAAAATACGCTTTCACGGAAACAGCTTTTTTGCAACTGTCCCAGGCATTTTATAACTCTAAGCATTTAGATATTTAGGAAACTAATCTTTTACAGCTGAAAAACCAAAGCATCAGCTTGATATATGAAAACGTCATTGACCATTTTATGTGGCATTTCGGGGGATCTACCTGACATCCACGGAGGGAAGACTGTCTTGATCTTGAAAAACTTTTCAGAAATTTTGAATAACATACGTTTTTCCTGCTGTAAGAAAACATTTACACAAAAACGAGAAAAGGCTATACCTTTGCTAATAAAGCCGAATTTTTTCGAGCTTGGGAGTGGATGACTTGAGTTATTTCTTTTCTGTGTTGCGTCTTCCTCACAGCAAAACGGCGTTTTAGTTTCCTTTTTTTAGTTCGAGAAAAAGGTTTTCTAATTTTGCCTTTTCGGCGATCTCTTTTGTTCGGCAGTTTTGTATTTGCTTGGCAAAGAGGCAAAGCATTTCTATGTTCGATGACGGAATTAGAATTTAAAATTTGACGAAACGTGTTTAAAGAAGTATCCACTGATTTTTCATCAGGAGTTTTGGAATAAGATAAATGAGAAGGCGGTAAAAGCCTTGTTTGCTTATTTATTGAGCAACCAGGAGAATTAAAACTGTTCAAGTGCAGCAACTCTGTGATTCTGGGCTTCACGTTTGATTTCTCTTGTGAATTTTTGTTGGTTGGTGGAACTATCGAATATTGATTTGATTTGGAAACACTATGAACATTTCGCAAATCAATGCAGCTTGTGTTTTTTTCATTATCAGTCATAAACTTTGTCTCGTTGATCAGCCGTTGGGAATTATTTTGCAGTCTTGGAGCGAGTCCGTTCTTTTGTAATACTTCGTTTAAATTAGATTTAAAATGGTCTTCGGTACTGTTACAAAATGATTGTTTAATAGGCCTGGAGAAGGCTAAAGGAAGAGAATTCAAATGCATTGAGCATGTTTCAAAAACATTTTGATCATGCATTACTCTGTTTTCTGCCATATCTCGTTGAAAACATTACAATTTGCTTTATCTTTGAGACCAAAAACACCTGAGCATCTGCGAAAATTTTTAGAATCTTCAGAGCAATTCCACACTGGATTGTTGAGGGCATTGGTTGAAAAGCTTTGCTGTGATGAAAAAACTTCTAATGACTGCGGATTCGAAGTTTACGATCATTAGAACGAACTTTAAAGCTATAATAAGCACATTGCTTCAACATTTCTGAAATAATTTTCGATTATTAGCTAAATCAGTTCTGAAAACCAAATTGAATTGTGAATAAATGCAAATAGTGCTAACTGTTTTCACCCATCGATTCTCATCAACGCAGTTAGTGACCGAATCTGACCAGAGGCTTTGCAATAAAGCCACTGCGCTGATGACACCAAATAGGTGGAATCAGTATCTGCTGTGCGCAGTCACTCTCAAAGTGAATGGCCGGCCTCATGTTACCAATCAAAGTCTTTTTATAAGACAGCAAGGTCGACTACAAACTATTGTAATTGACAGACTAATCCAAGCTACCTAGCTTAGCCAAGGCTCAACCTTGAGCAGTGCAGTCAGTGGACGAAGCCGGCGATCGTTACGCTAATGGCAAACTCTCCCAGCTATGACGCTTTGCGAACTTTTTAAAAGAAAAACTGGGTATATAACGTTTACGTAATTGCACTTGAAACATGCTTCTTTGGTTTGTATGGACTGAAAACGATTTTAATCGCATTTGACATGTCTGGCATTTATCAAATTTTGGGCTTTACTCAAAATATTCATCGTTGTTAGCGGGATTCGACTAGTAGCGCTTTGAATCCAACTATAAGACAATATTTCATGCTACTGTTTCTGTAGAATTAAGTAGCTGAATGTGGGAAAGCATTGGCCATTAATTTTACAACATGTTTGAAAGCTTTTCGGCCATTATTGTCGATTTCATAAAAGATGTAATTTAATGAGTTTTTGAAATCATTACTCAAACTTTCAACAAAAAGAGAGGCGTAGAAAAGGTAAAAGGTCTTCTTTCTTCATTTTAGGTCGTCACAAATTGCTGAAGGTTGTACAAAAACAATTTCTGTTTAAGCCTGCTTTGCAGTCGTCAGAAAAGTTGGCACAACATTTGTCTCCGGGGCGGATCAAGGATAAACCGAGGGTTGGACCCCACAAATCTTTTCAAAGTTTATGCTTTGCTAGTGGACACAATTTTTGACGACTACACTCATAGTAATTTGTGAAATGTGGATCCGCCAAAAAATGCTGGATCCGCCCCCTGCTTTCTGTTTCAAACACCGCAACCAAACAGAGAGAATATTTGTAAAATACCATAACAAGAGCATGGAAACAAATAAACCAAGTAGGCTTTGAACTTGCACTCTCTATGTCGGGTTAACGCTTTATAACGCAAGATTACGTCGCCGATGCTGGGACAACTTTTTAAGGGCTCACGGGCTGATGATTCTGTGGCGTAACGTTACTCAAAGTAAACAGGCTGCCAGTAGGTTTTCAAATAAACAACTATAAATCAATCGTTTCAGCAAGGTAGCGGTCCATCTTCATCAAAAAATAATGTTGACCACAATTAAACACATATAAAAGCATTCCTAGCCACCACTATTTTATCTTGGTCGAGCGATTCCGTCATTCTGTTTATTTTATGGATTAATTTAAGCACATCGTAACCGCACTGGCAAAACGATTCCATTCCAAGTTTATGAATAATTTAAAACATACTTGCACCGCTGTGGCCAACAAACATTAGTTTCTTCCTTTATTAACTTAATTATAATTTATACGCGAAGTAATTACAACCGAATTCGCAACAAGTTGAGTTGGTGAAAAAATATCTTTTAGCTCGGTATAATAGAAGGCTCTGCAAATTCCAATCTCTTTCCAACATTGGCTTGAGGTTACGTGTGACAAGTTTGACAGTTGAGAAATTGTTTATTCATATTTGGTCATCAAGCTCAACAAAAACATTTTTAACAAAATAATAACAACTATTTATGGAAATAATTTGAGATAGAAAATGAAATATTCATCATCATAAGCAGACCACATATCATAAATTCTTGCCAAATATTTTTCCGGTCAAATTATGCAGCTTTAGTTTTGTGTCATCAACCAGGGGCGCAAAACCTGCGGCGGGCGGTGAAAAATTTTATGGTTCGCTAAAGGATTTTGCGAAACGAAGTATATGGCAGATCTGTCGGTTCGGTCATCAAAAAAGTGATCCCCAAAAAAACAAAAAGGCTATTACGCTAAATTTGGATAAATATCGCGTAAAATCGCGTTTTTAAAAGTATTAATCTCTAAAATAAAAAGTTTCCATTTGTTTTTGAATGAAAAATGCAACCATCCAGTGTTTCAGAGCTTATTTTCGCCTAAAAAAGTTTAGTTTACAAAAAATGAAGGCCAACAAAATTTTTAACTTGTTTGAAATTGGTCCGCTTGCAAAAAGGGTTATGTATCTTTGATACCAACTCAAACTACAAGTATTAGCTGATAACCTAGTTTGTGCCTGCAGTACCTTTTGGAATTTTCTGCATACTATTACTACTGCAGCTATTTGTTAAGAACATATTAGGATTCTTGGCCTCTAGTTGCAAAGTAACCCTGTTGCATTTGAATATACTGTAGTAGCTTGTGACTTAAAAGCATTTGACAATTTTAGAGAGGACACAGTTCGGCAAAACTGACTTTTAGCAAATAATATGCATATCAGCTTCAGCATTTTATCACTAAAAAATTAAAGCAATGATCCTGTTGGGAAAGGGGGGAGGAACAATGTCAAATCAAGCCCAGTTGGGTCGGGGTCCATTTTCTTTTGATATGTAGGCCAACTTTAGAAGTGATTTAAAAAGAATAAGGCTCTCTTTTTCTAATTCTTGGGTTGATTTCTAAAAAATTTTCATTTGTGAAATCAAATACCCATTTGAAATACGAACCCTTTTTTTCAGCCAGGCGCTCTTTTTTTCTGATTAGTACCATTTTTTATAAACAAGCTATATCACTTTTTTCAAAGGCGTTTTTACAACTACGGGGTCTTGTGAATATTCCATTCGATCTTTCAGCACAGGGGGCGCTGCGCTAAAAGATCTTTTGACAAGGTAATCTGTGGCGTCATGCTACAGTCTGAAATGCGGCTGGATAGACCGGCTCAGTGAAAAGGAATATCTTAGGCATACACCTACCCCTGGAAGAAACTGTCTAAATTGAAAAAAACAAAAACTTTTCGAGAACATAAAACTTTTGAATGTACCTGATGGACCTGTAACATACTTGGTTGGACATGTTATCTGAGAGTCGCTTAATGTTACTTGACTTCTCCGGAAAATCTGTTATTATTTATTGCTTAAATACGTGGTCAGGAAAATTCCGGTTTCATGTAGCGTCCGAATTTAACACAGTTGACTGCCACCGAATTGGCGAAGTAGCAACAATAACTTGGTGCGTTGAGGAAAGCTCCTGCTTGTAATCTCATGGGTTCAATATCCGCATGATTCCTGCGATGCTGTGCAAGTTTACAAGCTTTGCCCTGCTTGGTTGTAGTCAGTGGTGCATTTAGGGTGAGGCAAGTGAGGCAGCTGCCTCAGAACTCCCTTTCCAGACATAACCGAAAATTCAGTGTTAAAAATTTTTGATCCCCAAAAGCTAAGTTTACTTGAAGCTGAACACCAAAAAAAGGTTAACATAGGGCATTGGATCGGTAACAGTCTTTTTTGCCCTTTGCAAATGTCATCTCGGAGAAAAATAAAAGGTCATTACTTGTACGTCGACTATAGGCCCTTCGACAAAGTCATCTACAAGACAGGAATTAAATAGTGGTCTTCATATACAACTTGGAAAATTGGGGAGTCCCCATGAATTCTTGCCTCAGGCTTCAAAAATCCTAAATCCACCACTGGTTGTGGTGTCAGAGACAGAAACGCACTGCGTGAGCAGTGCTGATGACTGCGGACCAAATGCAAACCCTTCCATGACTGAAGAACAGTGATGCACAGCTCTCATGTGAAACCTCTCCATAAAAAGACTGACCAGTTACGCCAAGCAATCGTAATGAAAACCAAGATTTCCACCAATAAGATGTTCACCAACTCCGGTTGCTACGATTGCAAGTTGGTCCGGCCAATGGGCAAGTGAAATGGTTCTAAAAGATACGGTTTTTCACACTATTTAACTTCTACTTTGTTCTATTTTGTGCATCCCTTATGTTTACGGCGACCAAAACTAAAGCTTTCTTTTTTTGACAATTTCTTTTAATTAGATCTGCATTGATTTCTTTCTCCAGTTGATTGATTTCTTTCTCCAGTATATTGCCTTCAAGAAAAATTAGTGCGTCCAGAAAATCGATCACCTCGTAGCTCGCTGCGGTTTTCCATTTTCTTTCAAAGAAAAATGCAAACTATTTTCTTATTGATGGCTTTGCCGCTTCGTCTGAATTGCATGCCACGATTACCTTCTGATGTCAAAGCATTTAGTCACTGGCAATCACGAATAAGGGTAAGAGGTATTCGTACAACATTCATTTTTGGTATAAAGTTTTCGGAAAGCAAAACAATTTACATTCGGCTGAAGGATGGAGCCATAAGTCAATTTTAAAGTTTTGTTACAAAAGTGGTTACAGCAGAAAGGAAATCAGGGGGAGGAGAGAGGGTGTGTCACCTTTCCTCCCCAATTTCGGACAAGCGCTAAAGCTAAGCATTCATTGCCGCACCATGACAAGCTAAAGATCAAATTTAACCAGCAAATTTTATCTTCCTTTTATTTCCTCTCCTTCAGGGCATGGGACTGATACATCATTCAAAGAATAACTTTCTGGAATATTTTACAATCTTTGGCACTACTTTGCAAACAAATGCTAACTGTAAGTAGCTCACAATTATATTGATCCTATTGATTCTTCCCATTAAATAGCGATTGTTGAAACTTCTTGAAGAGGAAGCAGGCTTACCAGCGTTAGATTAGAAGGCATCAGGGTTCGTATTTAAAAACGGGCCCTTGGCAGAAAACTTTTCAACAAAAACCTGAAGCAGTTTTTGAGAGATGTTCTCAAAGTTTGGTGCTTCTGTCAGAAGAAAGGAAGCCCGTTGTTAAAAGTGACTTCGTGGTTCACTGATGACAACTTTTGTCTTATTTTTCAGGAAGTTGTCTTCAGTCGCATTCCACTAAGCTGCCATGTTTCTGCAAATAATCGGCGGATTGATTTTCTTGGACTTCTTGCAATCAAATCTCTAACGCTTTAAACGTTATCTTCAGTTCTTCCTGATTTTGGTCCGCCATCATTTCCTTTATACAAATCACTGATAGATCGATCATTTTTAAATTTATGAACTATTTTAGCACTGGTATTTCTTTGTGGTGGCTTCGACACTTGAAAGTGTACGTGATAGTGGGCTTGATCTGGCCTTGAGTTTCATTAGAGTAAAACTCTCAAAAATGATCTGCGAAAGATTTTGTCTAGGTTCTAAACCTGCCAATTAATAAAGTTTTTCTAGCTGCATGAGCAATCAGCCATGGACATTCTTCGGTTATAGCAGTATGGTAATTCTCTGCTGGGTTTTGCGCGCATCAAGATCAATTTTACAGTTCAGTGGCGTGTTTATTCAAGGAAAATTGAAATAAGAACAGCCCGAAACCATTTAGATGCCAAATGTACCAGCCAATTAGCAACCTTTTGATTCCTCAAACAAAAATTTTTGAGCATAGCCTGCTTACTACTTTTTTTCCTTCTTTTCCCCGGCAAATAAATGCTTGCTTCCTCATCAAGTGTCTTCAGTTGAGTTGAGGATGCAATCTGGTGACTTTGTTTGCTTGTTTATTTGTTTGTTTATAATAATGGAAGAAGTAGGCTAATGTACGGTAAAACTAGTATTTACCTAATAATCGGTCAAGGCATCATAAGTGGCGGTAAGCTCATTTATATTAATGTTAACGGATTAAAGCAATTGTACCCTGACGCTGACGCAATACTGGTGTGAGGTAGAAGTAGAAGCAGAAGAACGAATTGTTCCTGCCCTCCATCATTCTCACCGAAAAGCTCCAAGACTTCTTAATTGGGCCCATTATTTTTTTAATTCTTCACAGTAGTTAGGAAAAGTATGAGTTTCTTGCAATTGCTTGCATTTATTGGCCCAACTTTCATCTTTTTGCGTATGAGCTCATGCTCTACCTGCAGTCTTTTGTCATATTGGGTTCCGCGACGAGTAGACTGCCTGGCTCTGCCAGCTGTTTGCCACATAAAAATGGAAGTATTCCCTTAAGTGCCTTAAAAAGGCCACAGCAAGACATTGTCGGATTTTTGTCCACACAATCCCCTTCGTGCTGTGCGCCCAGCAGGAAAGCTGTGAATACCATTTTTTAATGTTCACTGGCATCAATGGAAGAAGGAATTGAACTCAAGTCCACCGACTACGAAGCAGACGCTCTAACCACTACACAACCCCGCCGGGGAGCTCCTGCTTCCGAAATTAACTGTAGCCTTCAGCATACTTTCATTATAAAACCTACGTGACAATCTTTCTTGTCCGTTTGTCACTCACCGGCCTTTTTTGAGATTTAAAAGTTTCTCCGACTTTTTAAAGCTTCTCCTCTTAAGCTGTAAATCTGGCTCTGGCCATACTGGCGTGAAATGTTACCGGTAACCACTAGCGGTCTCTCTCTCTTCTCACTTTTAACCTCTAGCTAAGAAAAAGTCACCTTTATACAGGCTAAAACGCCAATGTTTTGCTAAATTTTAAGTGGTGGCTGCCAAAAAAAGATTACCCCTGAGCTAAAAGCTTTACCGCACTCCTCTTTTCAAATTCCTCGGTTTGCAAGCAGGCCTACTGGTGAGACTGCTCGTATATTCTACACTGGAATCTGGATGTTGCCCTTTTTAAGATTTTTAATTAAATTTTATAAAACGCCAAGCAGTGCCGACCTAAAAATGCCAAAAAGCGCCAAACTGTGTAAGTTAAAGTAATTTACAATTCTTAAGTTTAAAATTAACCTAAAATTTTAATTTCTCATCTCAAAAGGTCATCTACTTCGTCATATTGCGTAGCTTTAAAAGCAACACATCTATGCATTGAAAAAGAAAAAAATCTGTGGAGAAAAGAAAAAAGCAGTTTGAAAAAATCGCAAAACTGCACATTTGTTAGTTATTAAATATTCATTAAGTAAACGCAAATCAAATTATATGCTCTCTCATCCAACCTAGCTAGCTAGTGGCTTACCAATCTGTTTTAAGGAAATTTGGCTTCGTTTAATTATTTTACTAACCGTGAGTTACGTAGTTCTAATTTTACGCGAGTTCTAATTTACGTTAATGCGTACTTTTACGCATTACTTTCCATTCACACCCAAACTGCAGACGTCAGATTGCAGACCTTAGTGTAGACAAAAAATTCTGAACTACAAGTGGCAGCAAGATGAAACCGGCAGTGATTCGAACGAGTCACTTGAGTTCAAGTCTCGAGTCGAGTCATTTTGTCCAAACGACTTGAGTCAAGTCGCATCTTTTTTTTATCACGACTTGAATCTTTCCAACACTTTATTGCCAGTAACTAGTTTCCAGTGATTCTTTTAATAATTGATCGGAAAGCGTGGGATATTGAAACAGTATACTATGTATCACAAGCATTGCACCGAGCAGAAGGTCTTGCCTTCAAGAGTTTGCTTTAAAACAACTACGCAGAACGCACCAGATTAGAACTAGCAACTTACTTGCCACACTTTTAAACACACCGAAAACAGAAATCCAGATCTGCAGAAATATGGGAACTCATACTGAAATGCGGAGTAGCTGAATCACGCAAGTCAACAAAAAAATATAGAATTACAGTACTAAATTACAGAAACACGAAAAAATCTATCAACCGAAAAAGTAGCCATCAAAAATTCCAAAAATACAGAAATTTTAGAAAGTCGATAAAAAACTAATAATATACCTACTTAGTCAAATAGAAGCAGATAACTAAATTGAGTTAAACAGTTCATCTTGATATTTAACATTTAAATTTGTGTGAAGATTAGTCATTCGGTTTCCGAAAATTTAGGTGTTGCATTCATTTCTGTAATTCAGTTGGTGTTTTTTCTATTTTTTTTAAATCAGAATTTTCACATTTTATTGCTGTCCCATATCAAGGCACATATCTTTTCCGACAGTTCTTAAGAAACGCACATTGCATAACCCGAATGCCAATCGCTCTAGCCATTGCTAACCTGCTGTGAAAAGTGCGAGCCTATATTTGTAGAGTCTTAAAGCCAAAGAAAGTTATGGTACTTACATTAGTTTACTGAAAGGAAGACAGCAGTCCACTTCGCAAAAATTAGCCATTGGAACGGTGTTATGATTTTGTAATACAGTAATTTGTGTGCGGTCTAATTGTTCACCTATTTCATTAATATGCGAAGCATTGCATGAGCGAGAACTCATAGAATTGACATTTAACTGTACAGCCGTATACAATAGAGTTATCAGTGCTGAAGTGTCGGCCAACTACAACTGGTTAGCTACG
The DNA here is from genome assembly GCA_963675345.1 of Trididemnum clinides. Classification (NCBI taxonomy): domain Eukaryota; kingdom Metazoa; phylum Chordata; class Ascidiacea; order Aplousobranchia; family Didemnidae; genus Trididemnum; species Trididemnum clinides. Next base: position 12,709,450 of record OY776300.1, on the reverse strand, counting down.
TTACTGTCAATTGTAACTTAATTTTTTTTCAGAGGCTAGATAAATATTGCACCCAATTACCATGTCAATTGATTCGTTTGACATTCAGTATAACACGAAATAACAATACGGGACAACGTTGTTTCGGGTTCCTGACCCTCATCAGCCGTATGCTAATTTTCTGCAATACCCTGTACAAAACATTCCCATCACCCCACTTTGGTCCAATGAAGGACCAAAGAGCATATTTGTAAATCATGCTATTTTATAATTTTGAAGTTTTAGCATTCCATAAAATTGCTTGATTTACAAATATGCTTTTTGGTCCTTCGTTGAACCAAAGTGGGGTGGTGGGAGTGTTATTGCACAGGGTATTGTAGAAAATAAACATCGTGTGGTAATTTAAAATTTTAGGCTCCTAAGCTAGGCTCACCGAAGCTTTGATCATAAGAGTTTAAACAGAACCTCTACATCAAACATAGTAATAATGAGACTTAGGTGTAAAGCTTGCTTTTAATACCACACCGGTGCTAGAAGTAACAACTCTACTGCTTTACAAGCTGTAGCTGGCTAGAAAGCCGAGCTTACGATTTTGCAGTTTAATAAAAATGACTCACAAAACGTTAGGAACCAACTTAAAAGCCTACACATAGGCCCACAACGTGCTAGATTCAAAATCTCATATAACAAACCTAAATGCTTGCAGTACAAAATAATATAAAAGATTTCCGAGATTGACACAATACGAAAGCTGCCCGAGATTAAAAAAATATTCTTAATCACCCAAATTTTCAAGATACAGTATTTAAGAATTCAAACTTTCAAACACAGAATATTTATCTCATGCAAGTAATTTCATTATCAGCCGACCAGTCGAGCCTTTACTCGAGTCACAGTATTCGGGTCTCGAGTCACTGGTGTCGAGTGTGCAAGTTTTCGTGCAAGTTTAAAGGCTTAGCCGGCCACAAACACCCCTCTTTGAATTTTGCATGCCAATTCAAAATAGCACGTCTGCTTGCTAGCTGCTTCGTAAACTTGCAAGAAATCGATGTTGAACACCTGTCGATGGCTCGGTTGTAGCTAATTCTAAGACACAAAACGCCTTTATAATTTTTTTCGGAAACGATATTGTTGGATTTGAAGAGATAAAAAAATGGGTTAACAGAGGAAAACTTCGTGATTTTAGCTTTTACGTAATTACGTAATAAACGTAATTACGGCTGCAAAACATTTCTGCTTGCTGGCCTAATCTTTAGTGGTTAATTCTTCAAGAAAACATCCGTAACTCTTCAGAGGAGCACTTTTTTATCTACCTATAAACATCGGCCACTTTGTAAATATCATCTTATTGTGATCTAACAATAGATGACAATCTGACGTCACAAAATATTAATCGCATGCAATGGGGGGAAGAAGATTTTTTTCACTTTTAGATTCTAGCTTTTAAATGACACCACTTTCACCTTGCTACTATTTGTAGTTTATGATATAGGAGTCCTTGGGAGCCGACATATACTTTTGTAACGCCCTGTATTTGTCTGCAATAAAGAGGCTACATTTTTTAAATCGAGGCCGTATCAGCCAAAAAAATTGAGATAATCCTGATGTCTTGACTTTGTCTCAGGTCAAAACTTTGAGAAGACCTTTCGCCTTTCTGCCCCCTTAACTGCGTAACAAGCTCAATGTTTTTAACATTTTCCGAAAGCCGCTTTTTTCCGCGAGACCATAAATATTCGAGGTCTTGGATGTTGTGGAATATTATCACTTTTTTATGGCCACTTTGTTGTGATGTGGGGGCGATTCAAGCATTTCAGTTGGATCCAAGTTGCACTGTGACCTGGTGGGGGGTGTTTGAGATGGAGGGATTCTCATGTCACGGCAAAAACGATCTTCACCGAGGGTCTCTTTCCAGAGTCTCAGCCTTTCTCCTGCGGGTGACCTATACAAGGTGGTGGTGTGACTGGTTTATCATTTTTAGAATTATTTTTTTCACATTTTATTTTGTACTTCAACAAAGTACAGTGTATGCAACTTGAAATCAAAGAACGTTTTAATTTTTTGAGAGTACTGGTGAGGCATCAACATATTTAGGAATTTGTGAACATGTGGCATTCCATAAAATCGCATGATTTTAATTTTTGTTAAGCAAAATACTTTTTCTCTGGCAAATTCCTTTTCGGTTTTTCTTGCTCTTCAGCCTTTCCAATTGATTTTTTGTTATCTTTATGAACGAAAAATGCAATTTTCTTTGAATTAGAAGCTACTATCCTACAAAATCATGCAAAGCTATTTGGTCTTTGGCTAATAGTAAACTCTTAAAAGTCAGCAAGCATTTTCTTTTTGTAACCGCGAGTTTGATCAACCTTTTAAGGCTTCGTAAATCTAATTCAAAGTGACATCCAATTAAGCCGCAAACCCTACATGAATAGAATCAAGGCAGTCAGATAGAATTCATTGCAAATCAGACAAAGCGTTTTTTTGGTAACAACTTTTCATTTTTGATTTTTTATAGCATCATAACACAATTTGAAAGTTTGCGTAACATGTATTGACCTAATTTACACACTCCAACAATACAAAGATCGTTATAGAAAGCTACAACGCAAATAATTAGCCATGAAGCTAAACACATTTTCATAAATTCCGCTTGATAGTGGGGATGTCTGGTCTTTTGGTCTAGAGAGAGCATGGCAAAAACTGTAGCTGGTCCTCCTCCAAGCAGGGTGCAGAAGTGCATTAAGTCCTCCGGGATCCTGGGGCCTTTACCAAAATTTGACGCCATCTTATCATCGTAGTGTAGTTTGTAAGTAAGCAGCTGAACAAAGGAAGCGTAAAGCATTGTAACAAACTTTGGCTGCTGGTTTGAAAGTAAAGAAAGATGCCAAATTGCTCCAAACCAAGCTATTGACGTTAAAAATCCAAACGCAATGCATTTTCCAAATCGCAACGTACTGCTATTCTTTTCACTGCCTATATACACGTAATTACGGCTGCAAAACATTTCTGCTTGCTGGCCTAATCTTTAGTGGTTAATTCTTCAAGAAAACATCCGTAACTCTTCAGAGGAGCACTTTTTTTATCTACCTGTAAACATTGGCCACTTTGTGAATATCATCTTATTGTGATCTAACAATAGATGACAATCTGACGTCACAAAATATTAATCGCATGTAACGGCCTTGAAGAAAATTTTCCCACTTTTACAGGAAGCAAATTTTCACCAAAAAGAAGTAAAAAATGACTTCTACATTGTTATTCTCCGTGTACAGCAATTCCCTTTCACGGGTTACCCATTTGGGTTTGGTTAACACCTTCTTTAGAGCAACTAGCATGCAAATGCTAGCACCGCTTCAACTCTACTGCAACCATACACGAAAATGTTATATGGACTGCTCACACAGTAAAGCATCTTTCCCAAAAATGCCACAACTTCAACGAAATTGTCTCCCAGACACACGTGTAAAAAAGTGGGATAAAATGAACTTCTCCCCCAAATATTTTGCACCCGAATCATGTATAGCCTATTTTCAAGTAAAGTAGCAAAAATTTCCGCTGCACATCGTGGTATTGGTTTTATGTTTTCTCGACAAATGTTGGATTTCATTGCTTCAACAAATAACTCGATTTTTAGTTTGTTGTCGTTAAGAAGCAAAATTGTTTAATTTATTTATACAAAATTAGTCAAGTTACCCTACTCAATGCCATTTCATGCAACTTAGGTGGAAAAATTTATCCAAAAACATGGACAAAATAATATGGTGTAGTCTAACTTTCTTACGGTCAAAATTTGATCAAAATATGGTGCAAACTTGGGATGTCTATAATTTCTAGAGAACCTGCTCTCTCTAATTTTTTTCTGGCTACTCTTTTTCTAGCTTCTACGTTTGCATTTCCTCTTATTTTAAGCAAGCTGTCACAACATATTTCTTTCCTTACTTTCACTGGCTTTATTCGATCCAGAAATTGAGTATAAATAGCGACATCTAACGAGAAAATAAGTAGAACGAAAGCTCACGCTTGATTTATTTTTGCAATTTTCTGTTTCTCGTTTTGCTACTGCGAAATTGTCATCCATGATTGGATGGCGCCGCAGGTGTCATGAAATCCAAAAAATACGACAAGAATGCACAATCCTATCAAATTGGTCGTGAGTAATGAGCAGCAACAAGCGTCCAGAAACGTTTTTTGATAGAAGCTGTCTTTGTCTCGATGTTTGTAAAACACAATCGCGTAAGCTGCAACTGGTCCGCCTCCAAACAAGGTACATAAATGCAAGATACCATCTGGTATTTGTCCAAAATTTGGGCTGGAAACGTAGCAGTCATCTCGAACGAACGCCAAGGTAATCAACTGGACAAAAGTAAAGACCATTGTAAAAATGCTATAGCATTTGAGATCCGCGTACCACTTGAAAAATATGCTCAACCAAAACCAATTAAAAAGACTCAGAAAGCCACCAAAGATACATTTTCCAAGCAAGAGTAAGTCTTCGAAACAGTAACTCCGTTCGTAGACACATTTCAAGCACGGATCCATACCGTAAAACTATAGATTTGCAATACACATATTTACATAGAGACGACCATGGTGAAGTTTTTTAGGCATCCTGTTTGCCTAAAACTCTTTGCTGAAACACTTTTTATTCTTCATTTTCATATCAGTTGCCAAAGCATTATGACATCAAAATCACAACGAATATAGCTGTGGTTTTTCGCAGTTTTGCGAAAGCCTATAAAGGAATATGACAACCAGTAAACGAGAAAACATTTTGCTTCAAAACCTTTCGTTTTATGCAGTATAAAGCAAAACATTTGGAAATAAATTGTTTACTAGCTTACTTGCTGTCATATTTCTACTCAGATTATTAAAGAAAGCTCACTTTCATGCTCCTATTAAGGAAATTACAAACAAAGCCAGGGCAAAATATGTGAAGCAATTAAATAGTTTTTGTAACCTCAACCAAAAATCGTATAGCATAGATGAACTTAAATCAAAATTCCAAATTTAACAAAGTTTTTGCAATTCTTTTTTTGGACAGTATTTTTTAACTGTTGGTTTATTTTTAGCTTGGATTTTTATTGTCGGAAACAGTATTGCATGTAAAATGCAGATCCATCAGGAAATTCCATTGGATTTTGTCGGTTTACATTCCCGTATGAGTTTGGCATTAGTTACAAGCTATTTTGTGATATTGTATTCCCAAATTGTTACCCATTTTGTAACCAGGCCTAGTATTAATCATGTTTTGCCGTTTAAGATATTTTTGTAAACCCGAGGATTAAAAAAGGCTGAAAGAGTGTTTTGGGACGAAAAAGTCTTGTGATAAAAATTGATTCCTATCATTTAGTGGCGTTTAAACGAGTCTACGATTGATGTGGAAAGGGATTCAGCTATATACAAGGGGGTGCTTCTCACAGAAAGGAGTTTGCAGTGCACAAAAAATAGTCCACAAAATCTTGTTGGTGGTACAGAATTTTAATATAGCTTTGAAAAAAGCTGTTTGAGCCATAAGCTTTTCGTGACGCTCTCGCCAGTGGCGGTATCGCGTCAAAAGGGAGGATCTACAGTGAATAAGTGTTTTATGTGAATAATTTGGTCGTTAGGCAATCAAGACAAGCCAATGATAGCGCTAGTATTGCAAAGCGCGCCAAAGAAAGACTTTCGCAAGCAGCAGGAGGCCAAATGCCACGATTATCGAAAGAGTTTGTGAGTGTAAACAAACACTTTCTGTCTGCATAACACCGGGCGTCGGGTCTTGATATAAGTAGCCTCTAAAAGATTAAGATGAAAAGAGCTGCGTGCTGCGGCGAGGATTGAAAACCGCTTATCATCATAGTTTAATGCGCATCGATCATTATCTAAAAGATGCTGACCAATGGCGGAGTCACAATCCGGTTTAGTGTCGGTTCGTTTGCATGATCTGTGTGGTTAAGATCGGCGTGGACGAGTCAATTGCTGTCTTAACCATTGCGGAACATGTTGCTTGATGTGATCCTGTAGTCGTTGGGATGTTCGCCCTACGTACCGACTATCACAGTGGCACTTGTATTCATACATGACAAAGCTCTGAGTGTTGATGATGTTTTTAGGATAGCCATTGTCCAGTAATATCTTCTTGATCCGTTCTATTTCTTCATTGAGTCTACGCTTGGTGCAAATCATTAGAGCTCGATGCACCAATGCAGATATTAGACTTAATTTGCGTTTGAGAGGACTAAAGGACTCCCAACGCAAATACTGGCCAGTGAAAGTGGGTTTCCGGTATACACTGGTCTCCAAGCCAACATCTGTTCTTTCGACGTAGACATCAAGAAACGGTAGACATTTCCCTTTCTCTTTTTCAAAGGTGAATTTGAGGGATGGATGAAGGCAGTTAAGTTTGGTCAGAAATTCATCTGCTTCAGCTTCGTGATCGAAGATGGCAAACGTGTCGTCAACATATCTGAAGTAAGTTGGAGGCTTTTGCGTTTGAGCGAAAATAACTTTTCTTCATAATATCCAACGAAGATGTTGGCTAAAGCCGGACCAAGTGGTGATCCCATAGCTACTCCGTCTGTTTGCTTGTACATGGTGTTACTGAAGCTGAACTCAACTGAAGATGTAGCGCTCTTCATCAATTCAACAAACACGTCTTTTGGACATGACTCGGTCGGGAATTAGACTGGTCGTAGAGGGCTTCCGAACAGATTTGATGGTTTCATCAAGGGGAACGTTGGTGAACAAGCTGGACACATCAAAAGAACACATGAAAACATTAGGGTCGATGTCAAGATTTTGCTTGGTCTTAGCAAACGTAAACGAATCTGATATGGAGTGTGACGAAAACCGCTCCAACACAGGTTGTAATAGGCTAGCCAACCACTTGCCAAGTTCATGATGGACGAAACCTGTCATAGACAGTATTGGGCGAAGTGGAGTGCCTTCTTTATGTGTTCTCGGCAAACCATACATTCGAGATCTTTGCGATCCAGTTGGTCGTATTGGGTCATATATCCACTTCGGCATGAGATCGGCTTTGACTAAGTCCAGCAACCGCTTCTGAAGGCGCGATTCAATGCTGGCTGTGTTGTCATTGCTGGAGACCGGACCAAGTCTTCTAAATTTCGATTGATCATCAAGTATCTTGTTCATTTTTATCGACGTAGTCGCTTTTGTTTAAAAGGACAAACGCCGGAGCTTTTGTCGGGTTTGGTGACAATGATATCATCATTCTTTCATAACCGGCTGATTGCACGAAAGCACTCTTTGTGCATTGTGAAGTCACGTGAATCTATCGTGCTGTCACAGTACAAATGAGCAAGGTCGGCGAGTCGGGCTTTCAAAGCAGTGCGTTGTTCAACAGAACTGGCACTGTGATGTAAAAGCTGTGATCACAGTGACTCAAATTCGGCGAAGATTTCTTCTTCTTTGCACAGATGCCTGGGTGGCAACCCAAAGTTAAGACCATGCGACAGCACGAAACTTTCAGTGTCAGACAAGACATCTGTGAGATTCAGAACTTGGCTAGTAGTATCACCGAGAGCATTGCCGAAACGGTCACGTCTGAGTAAAGCAAGCAATCGCTTGTTTTTGTTCTTCCATTTTGATTTCGTTCTTTCATCAAGTAGTGCCAGGTATCTGCAGAATCTAATTGTGTCGAAGAATGTTAGAAATTCGCGGGCCGCCCGCCAATGTGATTGGTTAATTGATTGAAGTTTTCTTGATTGCTCTGTTAGCTTTTCAACATCATCTGTTAGAAAAGCGCGTTCTATCTCTGGGCTGTGCCTGGCTCGTGATCGTTCAATGCGAGCCACGATGTACTTGGGGGCAACTCTTTTAGAAATGCAAGCCTTGAGAAAGGCTGCAGAGAACTTAAAAGTTTTGATTTTTCCTCTAGTTCTTATCACATTGTTTAAAACAGCTATTTGCTGTTTGGTGTACCGAAGGCGAAAGTACACAAAAATCTTGTTAGTGGTACAGAATTTTAATATAGCTTTGAAAAAAGCTGTTTGAGCCATAAGCTATGAAGAGCGCTACATCTTCAGTTGAGTTCAGCTTCAGTAACACCATGTACAAGCAAACAGACGGAGTAGCTATGGGATCACCACTTGGTCCGGCTTTAGCCAACATCTTCGTTGGATATTATGAAGAAAAGTTATTTTCTCAAACGCAAAAGCCTCCAACTTACTTCAGATATGTTGACGACACGTTTGCCATCTTCGATCACGAAGCTGAAGCAGATGAATTTCTGACCAAACTTAACTGCCTTCATCCATCCCTCAAATTCACCTTTGAAAAAGAGAAAGGGAAATGTCTACCGTTTCTTGATGTCTACGTCGAAAGAACAGATGTTGGCTTGGAGACCAGTGTATACCGGAAACCCACTTTCACTGGCCAGTATTTGCGTTGGGAGTCCTTTAGTCCTCTCAAACGCAAATTAAGTCTAATATCTGCATTGGTGCATCGAGCTCTAATGATTTGCACCAAGCGTAGACTCAATGAAGAAATAGAACGGATCAAGAAGATATTACTGGACAATGGCTATCCTAAAAACATCATCAACACTCAGAGCTTTGTCATGTATGAATACAAGTGCCACTGTGATAGTCGGTACGTAGGGCGAACATCTCAACGACTACAGGATCACATCAAGCAACATGTTCCGCAACGGTTAAGACAGCAATTGACTCGTCCACGCCGATCTTAACCACACAGATCATGCAAACGAACCGACACTAAACCGGATTGTGACTCCGCCATTGGTCAGCATCTTTTAGATAATGATCGATGCGCATTAAACTATGATGATAAGCGGTTTTCAATCCTCGCCGCAGCACGCAGCTCTTTTCATCTTAATCTTTTAGAGGCTACTTATATCAAGACCCGACGCCCGGTGTTATGCAGACAGAAAGTGTTTGTTTACACTCACAAACTCTTTCGATAATCGTGGCATTTGGCCTCCTGCTGCTTGCGAAAGTCTTTCTTTGGCGCGCTTTGCAATACTAGCGCTATCATTGGCTTGTCTTGATTGCCTAACGTCCAAATTATTCACATAAAACACTTATTCACTGTAGATCCTCCCTTTTGACGCGATACCGCCACTGACGAGAGCGTCACGAAAAGCTTATGGCTCAAACAGCTTTTTTCAAAGCTATATTAAAGAATAGTTCATCAGTGGCGCAAATCTTCAGCCTAAACTGTTCAAAGATTTTAAACAGATTATTTAACTTGAACTTGCGGACTTGAACGTGGGAGATTTTATTTCGCATTCGGAATAGCAGTTTTTGCATTCAAGTCCAAACTTGATTTAGCTAAATATAGCATGAAATGGTAATTTTTGTATAATAAACATAATAAAATAATGGCCGATATTATCATTTACTCTGGGTGATGAGGGTGCAATTTAATATGATTAATTTGTTTTTTAAATTATATCTGAAGGATTATTGATTTACAATAACAATTTTGAGTTGGGCATGGACTTTAAATACTGCAATGAAGTCAAACTTGAATCTGGAATTTGCCCTAAAACGTCAAGTCCAATGTCCTGGTTTTAAATAAAGTTGTTGCGATAAAACCATCAAATTATTTGTTACATTCGCCATTGATATTAGGGGTTCAACAGTCGAGGAGCTAAAGACGTCTTCAGTGCTGGACTAAGCGGTATGGGGCACGCACTGCTCTCGCACCAAAGACCGTGGTAAAAAAAAGAAGCTTTTGACATCCAGATGAAAACCCATTGTTTTAATTTTGTTTTTCTGTTTCCGAATAATCGTGATGAAAAGACGAGATTTTACTATGTACAGTATTTGCGTGTAGCTGTAGTCCACGGGAAATTGATCACGAATCACAGAGGTCGAACTATTTTTCTGAATAAACCAAACACTAACATTAATCAAAGAATAAATTTTACGTCATCAACATTTCAATGCCAATAAAAATTTCTTCATAATACGAGTACAGGTAACATTAAATACAGCATACCTTATACAAAAGCATTCCAATTTTGTTATCATGCATGACCAGAATAAATAACAGTATGGATGTCAAGATACGGTGGTTGTCAACTTCCAAGTTGTCAACAAAAAATCTTTTCTTCCAGCTATTTTACAACCGTAAAATGAGTATTATTTTTAAATTACTAGGGTATGTAGCCTACAAATCAGGTCTAAGTGCATAACGAAAAAGCGCGCTTTGTAACTGCACAACGAACGCTTTTACAACACAAATTAACTACACAGTCCCGTAGCACTCCAACTTTGGGCCCCCCCCCCAAAGTAAGCGCAAGAGCCCCTGCGTACAGGTCATATCACTTTAGAGGTGTAAAATTGAAAAGCTGCATTAAGAAAATACACCACAATTTGTACATAAGTAAACAGGCTAATGTCAGAATAAAGCATGCCGATACCGAAGGTGCAATTACGCAGACACTGCGAAACGAAAGCAATGACACTGAAAAACATGAAAAAGTTATAAAAACACAGTATCATTTAAATGGTCTGGAGCGAACCTTTTTATTCGCAAATGCTGTTATGACATTGTCATAATCAAAAGATCGGGCGCAGTCATTTTCGATTGACAACATGAAGATAGTCTACTGTCTGTCATTGACGTTCTATTAAAAGTTTTGATCAGTTTCAATTTGCTGAAGCTTCTTTCAGCGCTGGCAACAGTCACGGGGCAAGTTAGTAAGATTCGAAGTGCGATGTACACATTCGGATACAATTCAAATAAATGAGTCTTTAGAAGATAGTTCAGAAAGTCTTGAGCCGTATTGAGATTGCGTTTTTTTTGTAAAATTAAAACAAACCGCTGTAGCTCAGCGCTCATTTCATCAGAATCAATGTCACCGAACTTTTTTTGGAACTCTTTACAGCAAGTAAGAAGAGCATTTTCTTGTTGCACAAGCAAAAGTTTGTCTCGTGTGTACAAAAACGAAAAGGCGGAAGAAACCTCACGTAACAAATTAAAGCGCTCCTTTATTGACATAATAGCCTGGTCTACTAATGGATAGAAAAAGTTGCTTTTAAATTTCAGTTTAGGAGTAGCTCGTTGTTCCTCTTCACCTTGGTAATCAAACAATCTTCTTTTCTTTCCACTTCTTGACGGAGGAAAAGAAGGATCAATATCCAATTCCTGTGCTATTTCAACAGCAGATGTTGCGGCACTGTCATAACCCGTTGTGCGATAGTTTTGCAAAAACTTTTCAGTTGCCTGGATTTCCGTTTCCATTGTATGAAGGGAGACTCCATACGATTGAAGAATCTTGCTTGCTTTATTGACTTGGAATAGGATATCATACCAAATAAACACCGACAAAAGAAAACTCCATTTTGATAAATGAGCTATCAACGATTTTGTTTGTGAGGCAGCTCTTCCATCTTTTCTTTCTATGGAAATGGCTTCCAAGTCTTTCAGTGCCAGCAACACCTCTTTTAAATTGTATCGAAGAGGTTTGATGCATTTAATTCTGCTTTCCCAACGAGTATCAGATTGTGACTTTATGGACAGCTCCACATGTTTCTTCAAAATTTCCCAACGCTGAGCAGAGGAAGAAAACAGCACATACAACCTTGTAAGTACTCCAAAAAATGTCAATGCTTCCGTCGATGAATTAGCACTGTCAACAACAACTAAGTTAAGGGTATGGTTTGCACAGGGCACGTAAACAGCTTTGGGATTGATGTCTAGCATTCTTGCTTGGACCCCAGAATGTTTTCCTTTCATGTTAGCACCATTATCATATGACTGACCTTGACAATCAGACAATTCGAGTTGCAGTTCGGTCGCTTTTTCTAAGAAAACGTCGAACAAGCCTTTCCCAGTACTGTCACTTATTCTCAAGTAGCCAAAAAATGTTTCTTTAACAACAGCAGCTTCTTCATTACATAGTACATAACGGAGAATGACAGACATTTGTTCATGATGTGACATATCTGGAGTGCAGTCCAAAATTATAGAAAAATATTTTGCCAATTTCAATTGCTGTAAATTTTCTTTTTCAACTTCTGTCGCTAGCAATTCAATTAGTTCATTTTGTATGGTAGGACTCAAATAGTGATCTTTAGTGTTTTTATTCTTGATTCTGTCTTGAAGCTCTTTTAGGATCGGATCTCTTCTTGCCAAAAGCTCAAATATACCCAGAAAATTTCCATTGTGAGGAGATCCTAAGACTTCTTCAGATCCTCTAAAAGCAAGATTCCTTTCCGATAGAAACAAGGCAATGTCGATAAGTCTCTCTAAAACATTTCTCCAAAAACGTCTTTCATTGAAAAAAATATTCATCTCGCGTTTGTCGATAGTGGATGAATTTCTTATCCCTTCAGCTAGCAACATCCATTGACTGCAGCATTCTTGGTGGGAAATGCCGTTTTCATGGTCTTTCAGTTTTTTCGAAAAACCCTCCCATGTATTTATACCACTACAAAAGGGGCTTAGTGTTTTTCCAAATAGCTTACAACAAAAGCAAAAAACTTGATCTGATTCCCCAGAATAAACTAGCCACGACCGTGAAACACTTTCACCATTAGGTAACACACGTTTATAATGGTTGGAGGAAAAACGTCGCCTTGGAGTTGTGTTATTATATGGAAAATTCACTATTAGTTGATGTGGTCCACGCTTTACTATATCACATCGTTGAGCATCAGAAATACTTTCAGGCCATTTACATGGGTCATCAGGGACAGGGGTAAATTGAGATTCAGTTATTTTTGATATTGAAGGTTGCGTATTGGCAGGTAAATCACAACTTACATTTTCTGGAAATTCACAATCACTTTGATGCTGATCGTCATAGTCTTCTTTTTCTTGTACACTATAGTTTTCTTCATCCCTCTCGGTACTAGTGCCAGGTCTACTCTGCTCAGTAATCTTGAAAAAATCTGTCATCTTGGGCAATTTCGCTACAGCATCTCGAGCAGTGGCTGCTTCTTTTCTCTTTTGAGCACCACTTTTTGAACGTTTCATTCTATACAATGTCAATAAAATACTTTATCTGCACTCTGCAGTGTATATATATTGTCCCAGTATTTATAGCCAAACAGAATTCCAGACCATTCTATGATTGTTGCGTAACAACGGCATTGTTACGTCAATCGAATATTCAAGATTCTACCAGAAAATCAATCGAAATATTCTAGATGCTGGAGATAAAATGACGTTGCATTTACTTATGATGTCACAAGCCAATTTCTTCCTACAGTTTAAATCGGTTGTAAACAAGTCTGCTGAACTGAAAATAGTCACGTAGCCAAAAAACAATTTCAGACTAACTTGGGCCCCCAAAGTTGGCCTGGGCCCCCCCAATTGGGGAGTTTGGGGGGCGGCTGCTACGTCTCTGTAACTACAGAACTAAAGACGCGGATTTAATTCCATACGGCTCGTGAAATGCAAAACAACAAAATACATTTTTTGAACTGAAAGTGACCTTAATACGGTCAGAATATTGAAATTTCCAACAATTGCCATAGGAAAATAATGCTTTTCTTTTCCAAACCTTGATATTAAAGAATAACCAGATTACCCTAACTTATTTCTAAACAAATGTGGTCAATATTTTTGTGTGACACCTACATAAAATATCTTATCCAATCGATTGCACTTTACTTTCTATGCAAGACTCAACTGCTGAAAGGACCATCCACACACGAGATAAAACAATCTATGATGGCGTAGTAAAAAACGCAAGAGGGTACTGCAAGAGCATGGTAACTGCTGGATTTTTCCCCTAGTTTAGGCTTGCACATTTTTGAGATCAAATTTTCTAACAGCTTTTTGTCCTTATTTTTGACTTGATTCAAAACATATAAGGAGAAATCGCCCCAATCACGAATTTCACAAAAATTGTATGAAGTGAACAATTTGCAACAAGTTTGTTTCGCCTTTAAGGAGCTCATCAGGCAAATCAATTTGTTGGCTTTATAGAGTTCGAATAAAACAACAGAAATGCAAAATTATACAGTAATTCTGCTATGCAATGCAAGCAGTGATGGGATCTCATTTGAGAATTACGCAATGTGCTGGCTGCTGAACAAATCCATTATGATATCGCTAAAATAGGTGGGAATTTCTTGTTCCTGTCATATCAAGATAATGATTTTTTCATCCGCCTCAACAGAGAAGTTTGAGAAAATCAGCCTACATAACCATTGACGATTTGGCTTCAAAAGCTATTTCCTTCGGCAATTTAATCAAATACAAAATATATGTGGAGGAACTGTACAAATCACGCCTGCATTGTGCCAAAACTGTATAAATAAACAATCCGCGACTGGCTTCTTTTGTCCATAAGTTATTGTGACTTTGTCCCAGTATATTTTGCTTGATCCTTGCGATCTTTGTCCCAGTATATTTTGCTTGATCCTTGCGATCTTGATCTATGTATCTTTGTGTGAGCTATATGTCTTTATCTTTGTAGTGGATTATTCATTTTGTACCGATTGTGTGTAACGTATAATAAGTAGGCCTACCATATTTTCGTTGCCCAAAAAGAGGACAAGTTTCGTCAGCAAGTAAAATACGAGTAGGATAAGACCATCCCCTAGGCTACATTCAGCAAACGTTACGGCAAAAAAATAGACAATAAAACAAGACAAATTTATTTGTCAGATTCAGCCCATGAATATTTTGCGGTTGCCCCAACTTTTTTCTATAAGGAAGGATCAGCTTTAGCGTGATTATAAAATTGAAAATCGCTACGTCCTTTTTTGAAACAAGGATGCTTCTGCCGTAGTTCATCAGAAAACACTTTTTCTCTTTGGCATCATTGTTTAGCTTTATTTAGCTTTCCAAATTTTACTTTATAATAATTATATTAATCTAAATAGTAAAAAGAGGACATTAGGCTTCTTTTTAGTGTCCTCGGAGGACCATTCATTTTTTTTAAAAAAAGAGGACAAATCCTCTTAAAAGAGGACGTATGGTAGCCCTAATGATAAGGGCGATTTCTCCTAATATATTTTGTGCTTGATTGAATCGTCATAGTAAAAACCTTTTGAAGCCAGATTGTCAATCGCAATATAGGCTGATCTTCTCAAGCTTATCCTGTTGTGGCGGATAGGAAAGTCAATATCTCATTTTCGACTTGAGGAACATTTTTTTCTTTCGTTTTTTAAAAACTACAAAACATTTCTGATCTTTTCAGGCATTAGTTATTTGTTCTTTAAGTGATAAAGATAGACCATTAGTTTCAATTCCATAAAAGACGTTCGCAATCAAGCAAAAGAGAAGGTGGTTGTAGATTGTGGACTAAAGAGGAAGGGGGTTTCTGGGATGCGGACGTTCTAACCCTTCATTGCCGACTTTCGGTTTTAGTTTTTGCTTATGATCTTCATTACTTGTTTGTATGCGTTCAAGGATCAACAAATTTAATATTCATGCTGATTTTTGACTATTAAATTGATTACACGATACCTCCGATGTTGTGACCAGTGGTGGTATAAAATCTTACTTTCGTAAAGATATTGCTACTTGCTCAAAAGCCTTCTCAAGTAAAGATAGAAAGTAACGATAGCTATTTTTACTTGAGTAAAAGTAAAAACGTAGTCAAAGATTAAGCTACTTAAGTAGCAAAAGTAGAAAGTAGGTTCATTTTTAAGCAGTTTCCTCCTATATCTCTTTGAAACAGTGGTTCTCGATGTACTGGGGGTGCTCACTCTACGCAGGACACGAGAAGAGGTTTTTGAACATGTAAACTCTTCCATGAACTTGTCTGTAAGATACTTACGCGGCTCCTGGTTAGCCCAATATCCTACATAGGACTGCAACGAAACGCGTCGGCTCACCCTCAACAGCACGACGAGTTTATTGTCTCTTTCACGTAAACAAGCATATAAGGCGGATAAACGAAAGCGGTTTCTGAAAACATAAACAAGGTTCAAACTCAAAACAATCGAACACAAAGCACAGGACTTAGATACCGTTTACTTCTGAACCAGGATTCCTTGATGTTACTGCTAGCCGTACAAGAATCAACTAAAACTGAAGCTGATGTCTTTACATAAAATTGGTCACACAAAAAGTAATTAGATATAGAAAACGTTCCGATGATTACACTAAATGTGGGATTTAAGGCGTGCGTGATTGCTTGATAGTAAGTCTTGGCATGTGCGGAACAGTAGCTTAAATAGCCCGGGTTCGAGGCTAACAATAACTAGATACGACGTAGCATTGTCATTTAACTTATTGTATGATTAGGCCAAAGTCGGTGGGAACAAACAATTTCCTTAAAAGTTGCCTAATTGTATCTGAATGTTTTTAAGAAGTTCCATCACTTTCATTATATTTTAGCTTGTTCCTGTATACCAGTGGTTCCCAAACTGTGGTACGCGTACCACTAGTGGTACGCGAGAGTCCGTCAGGTGGTACGCGAGCAACTTCAGCTTGTTTATAGTTTTGCGGAAACATTCAACTTTTAAACCATTCAAACAGACTTTCATAGCGACGTCACTGCAGCTAGCAGCCATATTTTACATCTATTATCATATATTATTTCATTGCGCTAAAAAAACAAAGTGCTACGTAATGTTAATATAAAACAGTTAAAAAATTAGTTATGTTATTTTTCCGAACCTTTTCATTTAAAATTTGATTTTTTTAAAATTTGCTGTAGCAACACTGCGAGGTCTAGCAGATACAAAATGCCTCTGTGACGATATAATATACAAAAGTTTGTGGCCATTTTTACAATGAAGTGAAACTACTTTGTAATATATAATTAGACTATGATCTGTTGGGTGCGGAATTTATTACTAGAGTCAGAAATGGATGAATTTCTCTCCATGTTTTGAGCGTGATTCGCTTGTAGTAGTAAGCAAAATTTTGGAGAAAGTTTTTATACGAGTAGTGAAAGCGACAAAATTAACAAGTTTGTAAAGCAAAAATTGTAATTAATGTGGAAGTTTTATAAGCAAATAACAGTATTAATATCTATGTTGTAAAAGTAAGGTAGGTCAGCTTCATACCTCCAGTTGCAAAGACTCTTCAATATATGTAGTAATGAGTGATGGCACCAGTGTGTTATGTTTAATGATATTTCAATCATATTGAACTACTTTCTTTAAACAACAGGAATAGCGCGAAAACTCAGTTCAGTTTTTTGTCTATTGAATATGTCTAAGCAAAAGTTCAGTACAGCTTACATAAAGTATGGGTTCATAGCTATTGAACATAATGGGGAAGCTTTGCCGCAATGTGTAATTTGCATGAAGACCCTTGCTAATCCTTCTATGAAACCAAGCTTACTTCAAGGTCATCTTCATACAAACCATTCCGACAAGAAGGACCGAGATAAGAGCTACTTTCAGCGACTCGGCGAGTGTGTCAAGCGGCAGCGCTTGAACAAGACTGGCACAATCTACCAGAGAAAGAAGGGAGTTGTCAAGGCATCCTGTGAAGTTGCCTTCTTGATAGCTAAAAACATGAAAGCACATACCATTGGAGAGTCCCTCATAATGCCAACGGCAAAAATGCTGGTAAAACATGTGATTGGAGAGGAAGCGGCTACAAAGCTAGAAAATGTTTCCACATCCAACAACACAGTTAAGAATCGTATAGAGGAGATGTCAGTCGATATTTCTGACCAAGTGATTTCAAAAGTGAAAGATTCAAAGTATGGTTTTTCTATTCAATTGGATGAGTCGACAGACGTGACAAATAACGCACAGTTATTTCTCTACGTTCGATATAGACAAGACACTGCTGTAAAAACTGAATTACTGATGAGCAAAGAACTTTCCGGTACAACAAAAGGAAAGGATTTTTTGAAGCTTTGGACAATTTTTTCAAACTAAATGAATTATACTGGGGAAAGTTGATTGGCTGTACTACAGACAGAGCTCCATCTATGTTGGGACATAAATCAGGATTCAAAGCTCATGTGACAACTGTGGCACCAAACGTGACTTTTGTTCATTGTTTCATTCATAGATTCGCCCTTTGCGCGAAAGTGCTACCACAGAATATGTTGTCATGCTTAAACCAAATAATCAAACTGATAAATTTTGTAAAAACATCTGCCCTGAACACCCGGTTGTTTAAACAACTTTATGAGGATCTCAATTCCAACCACACTTGTCTTCTCTACTACACGGAGGTGCGCTGGCTATCCAGAGGTAATGCAACAAAGCGGCTGTTTGAACTGCGAGATGATCTTCTGAAACTATTCAAGGCAAAAAATCCCAATTTTCAAAACGACCTGAAGAACAAAGATTTTTTAATAAGATTGGCATATCTATCGGATATTTTTGAAGTTCTGAACAACTTCAACTTGTCGTTTCAAGGACCCAACCTAACTGCAACAGAGTTCATTTTGAAGCTGAGAGCACTCATTCGTAAGCAGGACCTCTGGGTAGAGAATGTTAACAACCAAAGATATGGAATGTTCAAAAACCTCACTTCCGTGGAGAATATTACAGATGGTGGCATTTCCAACGAAATTATTGACCATCCTATGCAACTTAAGACAGAGCTATTGAATTACTTTCCTGATGTTTCATGCTGTGCTTACTCCATCAACCCATTCTTCATTGATCCAGCTTATGTGCTTGTGGGGACCTGAGAACAAGAAGAACTAATAGACATTCAAACTGATGAGACAGCAAAAATAAAACATAAGGAATGCTGTCCCATCAATTTCTGGTTGAGCATGGCATCTTCGTACCAGAACCTAGCCTGTGTTGCTGTTTCCCACCTATTGATTTTTCTGTCTACATGGGAGTGCGAACAAGGATTTTCAGCTTTGTTGACCACCAAATCGAAAAGCCGAAATCGCCTTGGAACGCCTGAACATGATTTTCGATGCGCTGTCAGTGAAGTTATTCCTCGCATTGACCAGCTGGTGGAGAAAAAACAACTACATCCATCGCATTAAAACTATTTGTTGTTTTTTTACTCATTTTTTGGCTATTTATGTCTTCCTGGACTGCCGTTTGTTTAACTTTAATATAGCTACATGCTAGTTTTTCTTCTATAGCCTACTTTTGTTTATTTTTTAGTGTGATATATTCTAGTAGTCAGATGTAACTTAGGTGGTACGCGAACACTGTACAAAAACTCAAAATGGTGCACAAGTAAAAAAGTTTGGGAATCACTGCTATATACTATGATTTGCAAAAGGTGATTATTGTGTAATATTTTTAATCACTTGCAATCTTTCACCAACGAGTAGTACAAAAATTTAAACAATTGCAGGGAAGCAGGACTAGCAGAGCTTTGGTTTAATTCCCACCGGCATCGTTTTAACTTTTGAGGTTGCTCCATAGTAAAAAGCTGTCGATCGTCGCAACCTTAAGCCTTGTTTAACTGTTAGTAATCACCCATACAACAGTATATTTCTTCAGTATCTTCTTTTTAAAATGACAAAGATATTTTGTTTTGTACAAATATATTTTGTCATTTCATGCGATGCCGTTTACTGTTGAGTGTGTCACGAAATTAGTAAAAACAAATTGTTCAAAGAAATGTGAAGTTGTGATAAGCTACAGCAAAAAAGGATCACTTGAGATGCTGTGAATATTTAGCAAAGTAAATATGCAGCATTAACAATTCAGCAATTCCGTTAAATTCATCGGAGCTTAGAACAATCAATAATTTAGCTACCGGTAACGTCAGGAAAAACAAGGTCACCGCAGCAGTAAATACTTCAAGCATCGGAAATTGCCGCAACGAGCCTTTCGGACAAACGACCCACAAAACCAGAACTCGCACAGAAACGAGTATGTTTTCTTCGCAAGCCCCTCTCAGGGAACCAAAATCATAAGTTTGACACTTTGCTTTGCCAGAAGAAGCATCATTAGCCTACACAACAAGAACAATAGCCAGGTAACCATTTTGCCCTTATCTATAACAAACGGGCTTATTTTTGAGTCATGAGTTTAGTTTGTCTTAAAATCACTTCTCAAATTAGATCTGTAATATAGTACAACAGTTGTTGTAATTACTCACAAAACAACTGGTATCTATTTTTCTCGGAATTGTTAGCATTGTTGTCACTGGTGTGTCAATACAATGCATTTTTTGATCATGCGGAACGTCCACCAAGGGAAATCACCTTAGGGGATAAGTATTTTTCAAAAACACGGTAAAACTCGCACGAACAAAAAAGTGATTAAAATCAAAAAATCAACACATAACGTAGCAAAAAATCTCGCTTTTAAAGCGTCATTAAACGCAAGTTACATGACAAAGTTACGTCAAGGTCTCCTCGTTTATTTACGAAGTATCGCACACCTAGTAGACGTGCATCAGTGGTCAACACGTCACCAGTCGCAAGACCGCTCCATTACCAGTGTCACAATTCATATCTCGCGGTGGTTGATGCAAATCGTGAGGTCGAATTTCTACCAAAATAGGCTTTTGTTGATGCCATCTTGCTGCTAGCTGTTCAGAGACAAATCTCTGACGAATATCTTCATACTGTTAATTCTTCCAGTTAAGCGCCAGCGAAGTTAAAAGCTCAGATTCTTTTTGTGAAAGCTTAATTGTCATACTGCTCTGAACCATTTCCTCGAACCGTAATTTTGAAAACGCTTTTAATCCGGCATTATTACGAACTCATGTGATGCTGCTCTTTAGCGCCGTCATCAATGAGTTGTTAACCAGAATTTATTACGTCACGACGATTGGCTTCAACTTTTTCTATATCACCAAATTTCTCTTTTAATTAAGTTGAAATTTTCCTCAGAGAAGAGAAGCTGAAAACTTCCTTACCTCTTTCAGCTCGCCTCCACTCACAAAATCCAAAAGAAGTCTTATTTTCGAAACATAAAGTTTTCACCAGTTGTTACAGCAAGGTTACTTATCTTGGTTTTGTGTAATATCGAACTCGAGTTTTGAGTTCCTCATTGTGTTTTGCTTATCTTGTATGTCTTGACTCGCGCTTTCTATTTAAGCCTGAAGCTTCTTTCTTTTCTTTCCTCAGTCGTTTTCAATTATTGCCCCTTTTGGCCCTACATATTTTATAGTTTAGCCGTCTTTTAATTAGTTTTTGGTTGAAGTTCGTTCTGCCTACTTCAAAACAAGTAGGCAAGTTCTTGGCGTAATTTTTTTTAAGGTAGAAAAGTTTTTGAATGAATGTTTAGTTTTCAGAGAACCGTCGTTGTTCCATTTTGTGAATTAGTATTGTGGATTTGTATTACTGTTCGAACGATTCTCATCACAATCTGTCGGAGGATATCGACGCGTGGTGCTAGAGGTAGTTCAAACTCAGGATTTTGTGCAACAAAATAGTTTTCTACTTGTATTAAGCCTTCAAGTGTTGGAAAGGGTGCGTTTGTCATGAATCATTCTGGTAAGAAGTTTGCTACTTTCATAAAGATAATTTGGACACTTTGTACAAAAAAGCTGAGATTTTGAGCAGCAAAATACTGAACCATCTATTTTTAAGTCACCTACAATTTAAATTAATAATAGTTATTCTAAATTAGAAGAGATAGCTCTGCAGGAGACCAAAATATCTGAAGACTTTCAACTCGACTGGACGAAATCTACAAAGCCAAAGCGGTTTTTGATAGAGCTACAGCGTGATTGAATAAAGCGATCCATCTCGATCAAAATCAAGCACCAGGTACTGTAACCGCTTCTCTTGTTTTAATGTCTCGGTCGGTCGCTTTCAAACTACTTCGACTACTCCCCAGTTCTAGTGGTAGAGCGAGCATCGAGCATGGCCAAAACCATTGCCAAGGAAGAAGCAGCACGATTGCAATTACGTCAGTTGCATGAAGAACTCGCTATGCACCAAAGAAATGAATTTAAGCTTGAATTTTAAGAGCAATTACAAAAAGGTTTTTGTTTACAGCAGGTTTCAGTCGAGCGCTATATGTTTCAAAAAGTGGTCGATCATTGTGGTTATATATTCGATCCAAATATTCGTTTGGAGAAATTTCTCTTGTCCCGAGTCTCTCCCAAGAATGAACTGCCGCTGGACAATATTTTTAACCTTAACCCTGTTGTACCTAACGAATCCGTTTTAGATGGACCGGCTGAAAACGAAGGCGCGATTCCGGTAAATTGCTATATTCCTAACCAGATGTGAATTGTTATAATCCTAACCAGATGCATCCGCAATATGAGCATCTCGTGTGACTGTGGACTGTCGGACAAGGCGAACAAGCCCATTTCTGTGTGTTCGAAGCTACTGTGGAAACGATCGAGCGTGATAATAGCGGAAGATGCTTTGTTTTACGTAGTGCAACAATTGTTCTGGTGAGGTAAATCTCTCGTTGAGTTAATGTATACTGTTGGAACCACATCATGGGTACGCTAGAGCAAAGCAAATCTTACGAGAATTATGATAAAAAAAATGTGATTGCTCGTTCTTAAATTGAATATTTACTGGAGGGTTCTCTCATCAAAAAGGATGTTTCAAAGGTAATTCAAAGGCTGTAAATGAGCTACCCCAAACGTTAGACGAATGTAACACTTAAAGGATCCTCCCATCCAAAAGAATGTTTTCAAATGCTGTATTCGAGCTAGCCCAAAAGTGAAAGGGATGTAACATTACTTTAAACACCTGCATTAATTTTCAGATCTTAATTGTTTTGAAAACATGGCGAGGATTGTTTGTGCTGTGGCTGCGATTGCAAAAACATCAAAAAGAATGGCCGCAAACTAAGAGTGGTGATTTCAAACGCACTGTTTGCGAAACCAATGTCGCAAGATCGGCGTACGCATCTGCTGTATTTGAAGAAAGTAAAAAGGGGTTTGCTGCAAAGGTAGGCTCTGTTCTTACTAATTGCTGATGCTCCTTCCACGCCCAGTTCGAAATGTGCGTTTTTCTTTATCAACAACTCGTCGCCTTTTAGGGAATGTGCTGATCTCACCAAAAACTTTGAAAACGAGAGAACAAAAGCGTCTTTGTGGTACATCAACAATTCGTCGCCTTGGGAAATAGCCCTGTCCTTAAAAAAACTATGGAAAGATCATATGAAAATAGGACAGTCCCTTATTTGAACTCCTCTGTCCTTGTCCTTTATGAAATTAGAATTGTCCTTTATTTCCAGCATCGCTTTTACTACAAGAGCTGAAAAAGATTTGAAAAGTACAGTCAAACCTCGGTTGCGGAATTGTTTGACCTTTTTTTTTTGGGAGACCTAACTATTGGTGGCCGAGGGTCAGTGCCAAAGACCTAGCAATTGCCTGCGTCAGCTTCATCTTAATGCGAGACCTCCTTAGATTGACCTTATAACGCGCGTGGACATGGTGGTCTCCAAAAAAAAAAAGGTCACCACCTTCTTGTGGGACGGAAAATGCGAATTTGTAACAGAGTGACCTGATAAATAATTTAAAACTTAGGGATACGTGTCGCAGTGTCCTTTCTTGAAATTTGTCAAAGTTGGCAACCCTATAAGAAAATATGAGGCAAGGGTGCCTTTGTGATAATTGCAGTAAATGCGGTCATATATCCTAAATAAGATCTAAAAAGGTGTGAACTTGGTCATTATCAAATTGGGTTATCTTAGAATCCGGGGACACCTCCGCTTACGGATAACATTGAACAAGTAAAAGTGCGGTAATGCAAAAACAATTTGAGGAAACATCCATGTTACTGGTAAAGTACGTAAGATAGTGTGGTAAAGCAGGGGCACGCACAGCTGCTTCCCTCGGTCCAAATGTCGACCGACGGCTGGTATTTGCTTCATCTTCATCCGGTGCCACTTATGCTGGACGCTCTTTAAACGAAGTGTGAACCGGACTTGACAGTTTGGGTGAGCGTGTCTAATACCTTCCGTTTTTTGCAGGCCTCAAGAGTGATTTGTCCGTGGATCCAACTGTTTGCGGAAAGTCTTCCCTATACTGTGCGTAATTTGGCTTGCTGCAATCTGCCGAAGACCAGATACAAATTTGACAATCGCTTGGGGTCGTTAAACTTTTCATCAACAAAGCGTTGCAACAGCACGCGTAGCTCGACCTTTGTGCGAAACCAACAAGCCGACAACTCGAGCGATTCATTTTGGGACTAATCTTAACCAACTAAGCGTGATTTATTTTCGGGAGTACCAACGCCTGTTATTTAACGTCAGCAATGTGCTTGGCGATGTCTTAAGCCGGGTTTACACGAAAATTGTTGAAGTTGAGTTGAGTGTAGTGTAACGGCGTGTTTACACGCGTTTTGTGACCAAGCATCGTTGAGCGTCAGCCAGCAACAGAAGCATTACATAATTTTGTTTTTATGGGGGACAGCAATTATCTTGTACAAGCTGTACCAATAGCAGTGAAATAATTGCATTGTTGGCTTTGGGTGTAGGTTTAATTAGTTTATCCAAATACAAAATACACGTTTAATACGTTGTTGGTTCATCATTTTAAAAGTTCTCTTCTACAGTTGACGACATTTACTGAGACTAGGCCTAGCCTATTGAGTGAATGACGAAACTGAAGTTGTTGTTGTTGTTTGCCCTGGCACGTAATAGCCGTAGGCGATATCCTAGTCATAGCTGGAGTAACGAAAATTGTTCTTGGAATTAGTTATTCCCGCCCCCCGTACTAAATTAAAAATATTTCTGAAATTGATCAAATGATTTGAGTAATACGAGTTTATATTTAAAATCAGAGATAAAAGGCACAGGCCAAAGTGCGAGAAAAGTAAAGTATAATGCAACTTTGCGAGTTTTTTTTGTAACCAACGCCTGTTATTTCATGTCAGCAACGTGCTTAGCGGTCTTTTAACGACAGCCACAGTAACGAAAATTGTTCTTCAATTAGTTGCTCCTTCCGTACTTGAAAGAAATGCAAGAATATTTCTGAAATTGATTGAGTAATACGATTTTTATTTAAAATCAGAGATCGAAGGCATATGCAAGTTTTGAGAAAAGTAAAACAGCAAGCCTGTACATTGCACAAAATTGCTTTTTGTTTCCATGAGGAGAGATTTCAATCAGGTGCCAAGTATTTGAGAAAGGCAAGTCTTAGTCTGTATATCTTAGTTTGGTGCTCCATTATTGCCGTGTCTGGAGATTAGTTCACTGGGGAGAATAATCTTTGGCAGACAGGCGACTCTCCATCCTGGAGATGTGTCAAACCTAGTGCAAATTCCATTTTAAAACCATTGCTTCAATTCTGGGGGCCTCTGCTAGCTCAAGCACTTGAGTGTTTATAAATTAAGATGCTCCGGTGGTTATTTAAATTAATATGAAGGCAAAGTTGATGGAAAAGATTAAAATTCAAAATTTGAAGCATAAAACCACAAACAGTAAAGATACAAATCAGATAATGAAGGCAGCTTCCGATCTTTATACTAGAACGTAGTCCTTGAGATCATCTCTTCTGTGGAGCATGCTATTAAATCAATAATAATCTTGTTTGTAGAACATGGAAGAACACAATCGAGGAGCTGTTATAACTTGCATTGCACCACCAAGTGGAGATTTAATTGCTGATGAAAACTCGGCCACTACTGAACAACATAGAGTAAGTTGATTCTTTTTTATTTACTTTCTTTAATGATGCACCAACAATAACTTATTGTTTATGTTATAAATACATTTGTCGGCAAAGTGTTTTGGGGGTATACCTAGTAAATTAAATTTCCAAAAAGGTTAACTGCTTTAGATTAGGCGCTCTTGTGCTGCGGTTTGATCATTCACTGTCCAGTCAATCGACGTGGGTTCAATTCCCTTGTCGAGTCATACCGACAACTTTAAAAACGGATTTTGCGGAGAAAAAAGTGGCAAGTTCGCTTACTGACCATACCCTAGCCGGACCAATGACTAACAAACAAAACACAAGCTCATATGCTTAAAAAAACAGAAAATAGTAGCTCGTACGAGCACTTGGTCTTATCCGTACAAAAAAAAGTAACTGCTTTCTATGAACCACATTATGAACTGCTATTTAATATGACACGTCACACATTCTTTTGCATTGATGGTATATCTCATATCATAAACGACAATGAAACAAGCTACAGTGGTAGATTAGGCATACCGGTGATAGATTCTAAACCAATTTAGCGGAACCGTGCTTCTCTTCCTGTTTTTAAGATTTTGCATCAACATAAAAAAGATATTATATTCCGACAAAGAGTGATAAATACACAATTACACAATATGCAGTCGAATGTTTCATTAAAATTGTATTTCTAATTGTTTTTTATCATCTCTTTTTATCTACTTGTAAAATGACATGAAAGATGTTGCTGTAGCGCAAGTTCGATGCAAGTTTCCATTTATATAGGATGTCAATAAAGTTCGTGTGCACTTTAGAAAATATGTAACTTTATTTGTATCTGCGATAAAAATAATCTGTAAAAAGAATTAGAAAGAAGAAAATCTAGATTTTTTAAGGTTTTAATGAAATTTTATTAAAGTTTCCACATTTTCTCTATTATTAGCAATGCAAAGGGTAATGCAATTTCGCAGTTCACAGAAAACATTTGCCATCTGATTTACAGTAACACCCGAAATCACATTAATTATTTTAACTTTCAAATCTTGTAATGAATTAGGTTTGGTTGCGCACACAATTGTTTTTACCAGGGTTTGGTTGCGCACACAATTGTTTTTACCAGTGGCGACTCCAGCTTTTTATGGCTACTCGGGCTCGTCACTGACAGTGTCGCAAAATATTGCAAAAACAGTAAACAAAGCACTAAAACTAGCGAGAAGACAAAAAATAGCAGTAATGTATCCAGTCATTTAATTATGGTAAACGCTTTTATTTATGCAGTTATAATAAAACGCCTGCTTTCATCAACTATACCCGATTTCATCAACAAAATTGGGCAAAACGACGTCATACTGCTGACGCTCGCATTGTCAGACCTCGGGCAACTGCAATCAAGCCCGAGTTGGATTTGATTCGAAAAAATGCTTCAAAATCGCTTTCTCTCTCGTGATTTCACCAGAGTCTAGACAGCGTATCTGGCTATTTTCCTTAACCCCGAGCAAGACAAAATAACTGCCACCACAAACTCTAGTGGTTTACACGGTGTTCGGCTTCTTCTTTGGACTTAATATAATTAAGTTAAAAAGTTTTAAACTTGTTTCGCAGAATTTAAATTTAACAAAGTCTTCCCTCGTTTCGTAACTCAGGCTCAGCCCGAGTAGCCCGAGGGCCGGAGTCTCCACTGGTTAAATGTAAACGTTTTCAGCAATTCATTTTGCTCTTCTCACAGAAATTGTTTCATCTTTACTGTATCAACAAATTTTACAAATGAAAAGCAGTGTACGAATAGACTGGTAGAGCGTTTGACAAATTTAAACCATCGTGGTTTATTTTTTACTGCTACACCTCTGAATATAATTTTTTGTATTTGAAACGTAAACCGCCGTTTGATTAAAATGCGAAGTAACTAAACTCCTGGTAAAAAAAGACTGAAATCATTTCATTGATGCGACATCCATCTTAGGTATAACAAACACGTGGCACTTTGCTTCGGAACTACGGTCATGTTTCATTAACAATGTCATAATACCGCGATTTTTAACCTTTTTGAGCCGGTGGGCACTAAAAGATGTCTACAGCGCCTCTGGTCACTATTTCCAAACTTCCTACATATAAGCTGTCATATAAGCGATTTGAGTTGCTAATTGCTTTAGGCTACAACGTCTGCAAAGACTGATATTTAATCTATACTATAAAGCAGTGGTTCTTAAACTTTTTCAGTCGCGCCCCTCTTGACATTTGTCATTCATGTTCACGCCTCACCTAGCCTCAAAAATCAAATTCGCGAAAAATAGAACAATAATTTATTTGCCACTATCCTGCTTAGTGTGAAGGATGCAACTGTTTTTGGGAAACTAGTCGTTTAATTCGAGGCTTTGTTGAAGACAACGCGCATCGAAGATCTGCTTCGCATTCCAGTTTGTTACGAAATTTTGTCTTCATACTCACAAGTGCTGAAAATCCACTTTCACATAAATATGTCGATGAAAATGAAAGAAGGGTACGTATCGCCACACTACCCACATTCTTATATAGGCTATATGCAAATATTTAGCCCAGAAATTGTTAAGAGACATTGCTTCAAAATCATCTTTAGCAGTGGAGTTGCACTTCATCTCCAAAAACTCTTCCTGCAGTTCTTCCTTGTATTTTGAGCAACGACCATTTTTTCAAGGATGGTCGTTGCTCGAAATACAACGATCATCTTCAAAAATCGCTTACAGCAATTTCATTGCCAATTTGGGAGACACCGCCATTTTGTCAACTAAAAGCTGTACAGTTTACTCTTAAAACGTTATGAAAAAACTTTTAAATTTTATCGCATTTTAAACAACTGACCCCAGTTTCTCGCAAAGTTTGCCCACCTCTGGTCTAATGCAAATCTTGGGTTTGACTGTTTTCTGACTTTCTTTTTTAGTTTTGGCTTTGTCTGCTGCTTTTTTAAGTTGACTTCATCAAATTCACTTTGTCGTGGTTTGAAAGATTAAGGATGTTTGTGTCCAATTCGTGACAGACTGGTTGGATCACAGCGGCTGCAGGAAAATATGGAGACAGGCAGTGGTGAAGATGTAACACGTCTACTCCTTTATCATAGTTTTCTTCTGGAGCGGATCTGCGGGGGACTCGAAAGGATAAAATAAAGTGGTGTACTGCGTGTCTTTATGACACTTAGATCAGCAGCAAGGTCCGGCCATTGACGAAGATCAATATGACGGGCTGACAGAGAGTTTCTTTTAGTCTGTATATCTTAGTTTGGTGCTCCATTATTGCCGTGTCTGGAGATTAGTTCACTGGGGAGAATAATCTTTGGCAGACAGGCGACTCTCCATCCTGGAGATGTGTCAAACCTAGTGCAAATTCCATTTTAAAACCATTGCTTCAATTCTGGGGGCCTCTGCTAGCTCAAGCACTTAAGTGTTTATAAATTAAGATGCTCCGGTGGTTATTTAAAGAAATATGAAGGCAAAGTTGATGGAAAAGATTAAAATTCAAAATTTGAAGCATAAAACCACAAACAGTAAAGATACAAATCAGATAATGAAGGCAGCTTCCGATCTTTATACTAGAACGTAGTCCTTGAGATCATCTCTTCTGTGGAGCATGCTATTAAATCAATAATAATCTTGTTTGTAGAACATGGAAGAACACAATCGAGGAGCTGTTATAACTTGCATTGCACCACCAAGTGGAGATTTAATTGCTGATGAAAACTCGGCCACTACTGAACAACATAGAGTAAGTTGATTCTTTTTTATTTACTTTCTTTAATGATGCACCAACAATAACTTATTGTTTATGTTATAAATACATTTGTCGGCAAAGTGTTTTGGGGGTATACCTAGTAAATTAAATTTCCAAAAAGGTTAACTGCTTTAGATTAGGCGCTCTTGTGCTGCGGTTTGATCATTCACTGTCCAGTCAATCGACGTGGGTTCAATTCCCTTGTCGAGTCATACCGACAACTTTAAAAACGGATTTTGCGGAGAAAAAAGTGGCAAGTTCGCTTACTGACCATACCCTAGCCGGACCAATGACTAACAAACAGAACACAAGCTCATATGCTTAAAAAAACAGAAAATAGTAGCTCGTACGAGCACTTGGTCTTATCCGTACAAAAAAAGTAACTGCTTTCTATGAACCACATTATGAACTGCTATTTAATATGACACGTCACACATTCTTTTGCATTGATGGTATATCTCATATCATAAACGACAATGAAACAAGCTACAGTGGTAGATTAGGCATACCGGTGATAGATTCTAAACCAATTTAGCGGAACCGTGCTTCTCTTCCTGTTTTTAAGATTTTGCATCAACATAAAAAAGATATTATATTCCGACAAAGAGTGATAAATACACAATTACACAATATGCAGTCGAATGTTTCATTAAAATTGTATTTCTAATTGTTTTTTATCATCTCTTTTTATCTACTTGTAAAATGACGTGAAAGACGTTATTGTAGCGCAAGTTCGATGCAAGTTTCCATTTATACAGGGTGTCCATAAAGTTCGTGTGCACTTTAGAAAATATATAACTTTATTTGTATCTATGATAAAAATAATCTGTAAAAAGAATTAGAAAGAAGAAAATCTAGATTTTTTAAGGTTTTAATGAAATTTTATTAAAGTTTCCACATTTTCTCTATTATTAGCAATGCAAAGGGTAATGCAATTTCGCAGCTCACAGAAAACATTTGCCAATTGATTCACAGTAATACTCGAAATCACATTAATTATTTTAACTTTCAAATCTTGTAATGAACTAGGTTTGGTTGCGCACACAATTGTTTTTACATGTCTCCATAAAAAAAATCTAATGAAGTGAAATCTGGCAAATGCGGAGACCAAGAAAATGGTCCGCCTCTTTCGATCCATCATTTAAGAAATTCTAGATTTAGAAACTGTCTAATATGCAGAGCGAAGTGGCAAGGAGCTTCATTTTGTAGAAACACTGTATCAGTTGAAACACTGTTTCTAATTTTGTGGTAAAGAATCATTTAATAACTGCACTTAAAACTAGGTAGATGAAACTTAATAACACTTTTCCCAGATTACTTCTATCGCAAATACAAATAAAGTTATAAATCTTTTAAAGTGCACACGGACTTTATGGACACCCTGTATCGTCTGATTTCTTGCTCGAATCTACTCAACGTCTGGAAGAGCATGCCGTAGCAAAGCAAACCATTGATTAAATAGTAAGCATAGTAAGCATACTTAATGTAAACGTTTTCAGCAATTCATTTTGCTTGTCTCACAGAAATTATTTCATCTTTACTGTATCAACAAATTTTACAAATGAAAAGCAGTGTACGAATAGACTGGTAGAGCGTTTGACAAATTTAAACCATCGTGGTTTATTTTTTTACTACTACATCTCTGAATATAATTTTTTGTACTTGAAACGTAAATCGCCGTTTGATTAAAATGCGAAGTAACTAAACCCCTGGAAAAAAAGACTAAAATCATTTCATTGATGCGACGTCCATCATAGGTATAACAAACACGTGGCACTTTGAATCACGGTCATGTTTCATTAACAATGTTCCAATACAGTGATTTTCAAACTTTTTGGGCCGTTGGGCACTAAAAGATGTCTACAGCGCCTCTGGTCACTATTTTCAAACTTCCTACATATAAGCTAAAATATTCAAAAAAATTTTAAGAGATTTGAGTTGCTAATTGCTTTAGGCTACAACGTCTACAAAGACTTTGATACTTAATCTATACTATAAAGCAAGGGTGTAAAACTCGCTCACTGCTGCGGGCCACATTCACATACCTGGATTCTATGCGGGCCACACTCTATCGAAAATTTTTAGAGATACCATTTCTCCGGGCAACGATCTACGGAGATCGTGTGATGTTGCCCGAAATGGTCGTGGTCTCCAAAAAAAAAAGAAAGCTCATTACCTCTCTCGCCGCAGCTGTTGGAACAAAGTCAGCGTGACTTAACATTTGTTCGCGGCTGTAAACTGCGTATTATCAAACGTTGTGCTACTGCCGAAATTAAGAATCTTAAGAATTTTAAGAATCGCTTCGCGGGCCGCATTAAATTCGTTCCGGGATCACGGGTTTGACAACCCTGCTACAAACCGCGATTCTGTCTGTGCGTCTGTTTTAACTCCTCGGAACTATCTGCCAGAGATACAAGCTTCAAACTTGCCTCGATTGATCACCAACCCGTGGTGAGTGCCATAAAGGTGTTGGTGACGTCATATTAACGTCATAATCAAAAAATTTTTAATTTACATTACTTGACAGAGGACAACCGCCTTTTGCTTCAACAAAAACCTGTTTCCGATTTACCGTATTACAAAAACTTTTATTTGTTTGGAGTCTAAAATGATGTCACAATCAATGCTTAATTCCATAATCTGTTTTTTGTTCTTTCTCAAAAAGTGCTGATTACTGAAATGCGACTAAATGCTCTTTTAGGAGATGTTTATAAGGTGCTTTAAATAAAAACAACATTACAACGATTCAAGCTTATTTACTTGTGCTACGAGCTATTTTTTATTTAAGCATTTTAAGCCCTCTAAGCTTTATTCTTCTCTTTTTGTTGTTATTGCTGTTACCTGGCCCCTTCTGAGGGATGGGGCATGGCATAGACCATGAAGCCCCAGAAGCCGGGAAACTCCCCTGGGCCTCGACCAGAGGTCGAAAAGAGACAGAAAGTCGCCAAAGAGCGAGAGTCGCAGAGAGTCCGTAGCTGGACAGTGCATAATGAGATGAGAGGTGTCCTGGGGCGAGTGTCCGCAGGCGTTGCAGGAAGGATTCTCGATTTTGCCAATCCTAGAGACATAAGAGCTTAACAGTAGGCTGCGTTCGTAGCGACGAAGACGAGAGAGAACACAGCGAGCGTGGCGAGGGAGCACAAGTTCCTCGGTGGAAATCGAGAAAACCTGTGTGTCAAGAATTTAGATGAGACAGTATGCCTACAGTCCGTGAAAAGAGAAAAGTGGATACGAGGGATATGAGGAGAGAGACTACAACGGATTGCAGAGGGAAGGAGTAGCGCTCCCCGTCTGGCCAACTCATCAGCCGCATCATTCCCCGGGAGAAACGAGTGTCCGGGTACCCATTGTAGTCTGATAGAACAGGAGAAGAGAAAAGGCAGTTCCTGCCACAGAAATTGAGGTAAAAGGAAAGATGGAGGAGAGTACAGGGTGGCGAGGACAGAGCGAGAGTCAGATAGGATGAGAAAAGAAGTGGCAGACTTGTTGGTGCTGCCGAGATCAGCAAAAAGCTTGCAGAATGGCGTTATTTTTAGTGGAAAAACTCAAGCAGATTGAGCTTGCTGAAAAAGAAAGAGTAGCCTCAGTGCCACAGAGAAAGCAATAGGCAAGTATGCCAGAGCCGCCCTTGCCAAAAGGAAAAGGAACAAAGTCGTCTGTCCAAAGCAACAGATTGTGTTGTGAGAAAGAGTCAAGGTGAGCGAGACCCGCACCTTGGCGAGAGATGGGGGGATTAGAGCGGAAGCATGGAGAAGAGAGGGTGGGCTCCACAGTGAAGGAAAGTAGGTTCCAAGGACGTGAGAGACGGCAAACAAGCAGAGCTTCCCTAAGAAAAGTAGAAGAAAGCATAAGCCGGTAAGTGGATGCAAAAGCTCTCCAGGATGATCTGCAGAGTCTTGGTTTCACTCCAAGTCTGGCCAAACCTGAAATAGGAAGAGAAGTTGACATGCGAAGAGCCCGCTCATAAGATGATAGAGTAAAATGAGTCAAGGTAACTCGTAGGGAAGGTCGAGAAGCCTCAGATAGGAGAAGTGGGATAGGGAAGAACGATAGGCATCCGGTGATGGCGCGACTAACCGCTCGTTGAAGGCGTTCCACTTTGGTGATATTGGTAACGCTTAAGAAAGGTAACCATCCGGGTGAAGTATAAGTGAGAAGGGCTCGAAGAAAAGCTTTATACTAAAAAGAGAGAGGGATTCCTTAGAGAGGCCCCATGTGAAAGCAGAGATACAGCGTTAGGCCTTGAGACGAGGGAAAACTTGGCCTTCAGCGAAGATGCATGTTTGGAAAAGGAAAGAGTGCTGTCGAAGGTGACCCCAAGAAAAGTTGGAGTGGATTTGAAACGAAGGCGGGAGTTGAATAAGAGGAGGATTGGCTGGAGATTAGCTTGGTGGGAGTCCACTAAGAAGAAAGAGGCCTCACATTTGCTCGTATTGAAAGGAAAACACCAGTACTTGAGCCAGCGCTCCAATCAAATCAGAGCTCCTCCACCGCAGTAGGGATGGAGGGGGAGAAGGACCAAATGGCCAGATCGTCAGCATAAAGAGAGCAGTCGACGGAAGAAGGCAGAGAAGCAGGAAGATCATTGATAAAAAGAAAGATACAGAGCCAAGAACGGATCCTTGCGGAACACCTCGACTGATTCGAGAGGAGCGGCTTTTGCGATTTTGATAAACCTCACAAGCGCCCCTATCAGAAAAGAAAGACTGAATCCAACGAGCAAAGCAAGGAGGAAGGCCAGCTGAAATGAGTTTGTGGAAAGGGGCAGGGTGCCAGACAGAGTCGAAAACTGAAGTCAATAGTAGCGAAATCAACATTATCCATCAACTTATTCAATAAGATTCATCAAAAAATGAAGCCTACAAATTTTAATATGTAGCCTACTCCAAGCAAAACACTTGGTTATCACCCAAGAAAAAGACGATGGAGTAAAGAGGGTTCTTTCTTATCGTTTGCAATAAAATGTAAGTGTCGAGCTACATATGATCTAAATGTTGAAGCAATTTCCCTTGCAATTGTGCAAAGCTGTCGCCGCAGCCAGTTAATTTGATATTCTTGACTTCTACATTACTAATGGGAGCCCTTGCTATAACTTAACTGCGAGTGCTTCATTTTGGGTTAGTTTGCATTTTGTATGGCAGCGTTTATGCCAGGGCCAAGGAACATGCTCGCAGTCAGAGACTTTAGTTCATATTAATTCGCTTACAGCAGGGGTCCCCACACTTTTTAGACCATCGACCCCTTTATGGAATTCTTGATTTCTCATTGACTCCCAGGCATGTACAAAAAACAAATATTAATGATAACTAAATAGATAAGCCGTTTCCATATACATTAGTAAGGGAAACTGCATACCAAGCCCTGTGAAACTGTTGTTCTGTATCTCTTCCCATTCTGTATCTCATATACTTAAAATTCCTGGTCGACCCCTTTTTGACCCCCAGGTGTTTATCGACCCCTTGGATAATCCCATCGACCACTTTTGGGACCCCTAGCTTACAGTAACGAAAAAGTGGTGAGTGGCGATTCTAATATTTAATGGTTTAAAACGGACTGTTAGGTCATCATCCTAGATGACATCGCAATGCTTGCCACCATATTGTGAGAACAGCAGCAGGCAGCAAAATTATCCACTATCATTTTGATAGCGAACATAAATGGTAAAGCCTATTATAGATGTTTGTAACTGCAAGGATATCTGTACAAAACAGCGATATTCATTTAAAAGTTGGAAAATCTGGATTAGGGTCAAAGTTAAATGTAATAAAATCACAAATTTAAGAAAACATGAAAATTAAACAATATATAGCATCAATTTGTAACACTGGATTAGGAGGGAATGCTTTTGTTTGAAAAGAGCTTAATAGGCGCCTATTCCAATAGGTTATATGGCTTAGGGCAAAGGTATGATCCCTTTTCATGCTATGGCCGAATTAAAGCAAATGGCGCAGGCAAAAATCTTAATGTCACAAATATTAATACGAAAGCGGGACCACCAAATCGTCAAATATGCCTACCACTAAATAGCTCATTTCTTTATGAGTCAAAACGACTTCATTTGGGCGACGCCATAAATTTTGGTTGTTTCACCCCCTTTACACTTTTAAAAATTTCAAATCATTCTTTCTTTTTTTTGAATATTTCTAGTCTTCATTAATAGACTAACATGATCACCATTATATGATTACATGTAGAGAAACTATGGCTTATAATTACTAAAACATTTCGTTGTTGCTCTCACAAATCTTTGTACGGTGAAGCTGGCGCAGCTGCATTAATTGATACGTTTTAAATCGACACGAATGATAGTATGCCCTGCTGGGGTAAAATACAGGGTCCGGCAAAATGATCTGACACATTTGTAG
Source organism: Trididemnum clinides (assembly GCA_963675345.1). Taxonomy (NCBI): domain Eukaryota; kingdom Metazoa; phylum Chordata; class Ascidiacea; order Aplousobranchia; family Didemnidae; genus Trididemnum; species Trididemnum clinides. Next base: position 12,674,003 of record OY776300.1, on the reverse strand, counting down.
GTTTAATAAAAGCCAAATAAAATAAAGAAACAAAAAAGTGTTTTCATTTTCGAAAAGTACATATAATGCCATTTTGTTTCATTAAGTTTTAAAAATTAAGCCAGTCAACTGGGATCTATTATTGTCCACACACTGCCGAAGGTGTTCATGAAAGTAGTCTATAACTTGGTGGGTCTTTTCATGTGGAATGGCAGTAATTTCTTGACAAATTGCATCTTTAAGTTGTTCAATAGAGCAAGGGCGATTAATGTACACCTTTGACATGAGGTATCCCCAGAGGAAAAAATCGCACGAATTTAAATCAGGTGAATGGATGGACCAACTGATATCACCACGCAATGAGATCAAATGACCAGGAAATATCTCTCTTAAAATCCCCATTGCACGTTGAAAAGTGTGGGTGTTGCCCCATCCTGTTCAAACCAAGCATTATCCATATTGTGGAGCATATTCAATTTTGGTCTGAGAAATGTCTTTGGTATCTCACAATATCGATCAGAGTTCACAGTCACTGTAACGTCTTCTTCGAAGAAGTCAGGACCCCATATACTGAATTCTGCCACTGCACACCATACAGTCACCTGAGGACAATGCAAAGGGCGTTCATGCAACTCACGGGGGCTCTTCTCTAATCTGAAGTTTTGCTTATTCACTGTGCCACGCAGGTGAAAATGTGCTTCGTCACTGAACAACACAGCTGTTGCATGGGGGACATGTTGTTGAATTTCCAAACACAATGCTCTGCGAGTTTCAATGTCTCTTTTGCAGAGTTCTTTTGACAACATCATTTTGTATTAATGCATTTTCAGATCCTTGTGAAGAATTCTTCACAAACTTCTTTTGGAAAGCCTAAGAACCTGGGCGCATTTAAATGCTGAACGATTATATGAAACAAAATGGCATTATATGTACTTTTCAAAACTTGAAAACACTTTTTTGTTTCTTTATTTTATTTGGCTTTTATTAAACCTACAAATGTGTCAGATCATTTTGCCGGACCCTGTACTTTACTTAAAAGAAACATGTTTTCTATTTTGCTAGATAATCGCTTTATAGAGCTACCGGGATCAACCCTGAAAATTTGGAAAAAGCAAAAACTCGTTTAACTTCTATGAGCATTTCTAAGCAAGGTAAAACGAAGATGAATCATAATGCGTAGCCAGCAGGGACTTGGGAAAGTTTGAGAGGAAATAAAAATTAACAACGTCACTCTGTTAAATCGCATCACAAGGATGACATTATTGGTATTTTGCTTTAGCTACCGGGAGCAAACCAAACATTTGGAGAAAACCAAGAACTTATTTGACTCCCTATGGCACATCAAGCAAGGAGAAAAGAACATGCTACATAATGCGTAGCCAGCAAGGACTTGAGAAAGTTTTAGGAAAAATCAAAAGAAAACAGCGTCATTGTGTGAAATCGCACCAAACATTTTTGCTATGTTCATTGCAAATAGCTTAATATCAGAAGTGTGTTTCCTCTTTCCAAACTACGGGAAACGCAAAGCTGCCTTGGGTTCGTGTCAGCAATGAACACAGCACATAGATGCAAGGCATACTCACGATCTTGAAATGAGATTAGGAAAAAGAGCATAAAAAGTCATGAAAATCTTATATGCAGAAAACACATAAACTTTTGGTTAGTCTTCCCACAAAAACCTGATAGGTGAAGCCGGCTTGACCGGCTAAATCGACACTTTCAATCCCGACGTTACTTATGGGGGCTCTTCGGGTGACGCCGTCGTAATACTATAAAGCAAGAATTTTTTTTGTGCTGATACTCTGCCTGTTAAAGTATTTATGTCCATACTCTACAGCATTGTAATAAAATTCCAAGTTTAGGAAAACATCAACATAATTGTTAGCTCTAGCTACGAGCTAATCGATTTCTAGTTGTCGTATTCTATCTGAGATAGGGCTACAGGGGGTAAAGCAGCCTGGGGAATGGGCACGGTATCAGCTCAGCAGCAGACGAATATGATATCAACGAATATATTATACTACTGTGAACAACTACAATGCCCCAACAGCACCCAGCAGCATGCACCACGTGAATCAATACACTATTATTAATTTGGGTGATGCAGGCTGGGTTCCACAGCAATAATAGATACGGTAGACGGTCACCGGTATCAACACTATTTTAACTATCGTAAGCGCAAACAATGCATGCAAAACCTACCACTAAAACACCTTGAACCTGTAGCTGCAAGGAGAAAGGCAAATAGATAAAGATGCTAGGCCTAGGTAAGCCAGGCCCAGCACTACGAAGCACACTTCAAATACCATACATAGTAGGCTACCATACCTAACTATATCATGAATAGATACATCACTACTAATTACACTAAATTAGCACAGGTTCTACCTAGAGTAACTGGATAGCGACTAGTAAAGAAATTACGTAATCGCTAACCACGCCAAGAGCAGTATCTGGTAACCGGAAAGCACTAACTCTACACATTATCAAAGGATCAATGTACACATAGAGCGAAGTGGCGCTAACACAGCCGGCCCAAAGCGAATTACATACCAGCGACGGTAAATGAGCTTTCACAGATAAAGCGCTACGAGATACATCAACAATTGATCACTAAGTGTCACATGGGAGATCGATGCATCAGATAATTTTAGCATACAAACGAATTTCGAAACAAGAAACATAAAATCACACATGCCTCGTAAGAGAGTAAGGTATTGTGATGTTTTGGCACCACACTCAATGATATACGGATCAAACTAGGACGAGGCTAATGATTAACAATCAATAACGAAGAAACAGCATAACTAGCACGTAAAGACACAAACTAAAATATGATTATCCATGGCATAAACGAATCTGCCCAGTGGCAGCCAATAGCAAAAGGGTTACGCAAGGTGGCAATCATTGGTCGGCGTGGTCATTAATATCGCCTTCCAGCCAACACAGCTTTCTTATGTCACGCTCATAGGTTTTGCCACTTGCATCACGTACTGTAACCCGCCGCACATGCCCAAATTTGTCAGGGCTAACATTAATGACAATTGCGCGATCATAAGCGCAGCGCGGCTTCGCATCATTTGAACCGACCAACACATGGTCGCCGATTTTAATATTACGTTGCGATTGCAACCATTTTGCGCGCCTTTGTAGAAGTGGCAAGTATTCTTCAGACCAGCGTCGCCAAAACTGATCAGCATGTCTCTGAGAGGCTCTCCAGGAAGAGCGCATACCGTCAGAAGCAACAAACACATCAGTAGGCAGTACAGGATCAACGCAACCAGTCAAAATACTAAGTGGGCTCAGTGTACGGAGATCATTGGGATCAGCACTGACCCGTGTAATGGGGCGACTATTCAATATCAGTTGTACTTCACGAAATAGGGTCTCCAGGCCCTTCTCAGTCAACGTGCGCAATTTCTTGTCTTCTTGCAGAGCAGACATGGTTTTTCGGACAAGACGTATCATTGATTCCCACACCCCACCTTGATGGGATGCCAAAGGGGGATTAAATTTCCAGTCGACACCATTTTGCGCCATAGCAGCAGTCATCAATCTCTTGTCTAATCGAGCTAGCCCACGCTTTAGCTCTGCATGAGCTCCAACAAAGTTCGTGCCATTGTCCGAGTACAGAACTCGGGTGGCTCCTCCAGTGACGGAAAGGAACCGACGGTAGGCCATCAGAAATGATTCAGTACTCAAATCTTCGGCTACCTCTAAGTGAATAGCTCGGGTGGCAAGGCATGAAAATATGCAGCCATACCTCTTCAAATTATTCCGGCCTTGCCGGACTAGAATCGGCCCGAAATAATCGACAGCAGTGTTTGTAAAGGGCCGATTCCGTGACTCAATGCGGGCAAGCGGGAGTGGCGCCATAAGCTGGGCGCTAGGGGCGGCATCACGATTGCGACAGTTCATGCAGAGTAATCGAATGTAGTGCTTTACTGTTCGTTTACCACCCAAAACAAAGTAATTCTTGGTGAGTTCATTCATGACAAACCCGCTAGCAAAATGCCCAATTTTACAATGCAAGTCCATAATTATTAAGCCTGTTAATGCATGACGTCGTGGTAGCACTATAGAGTGCTTGAAATCATACGATAAGTCCGATCTATGCAATCGACCACCAATTCTAATCAGTCCTTCCTCCACATATGGACAATAAGCAAGCAATGGACGACAAACGCCCTTAATATATGTATCACAAACTTTGATATCTCCACATTCTAAGGCATCCGCAACACCAGGAAGTGCGGTGCGCTGTGCAACACAAATCAGAGCCCTGAGGGCTTCAGCATATTCATTTGCAGAAATAGGACCAGATACAACCACAGAGGGAGTACAGTTTTTCAAAACTCTATTTCGCAGTATACGCTTTAAGCGTAGCCACCATGCTGCCGCTCTCACCAATCTTGGGAGCGTACTATAATGAGCGATCAGTTTTTCAGATAAAATGTCTTTAGAAACAGTAATTTCGGCAACATTCACATTAGCATAAGCACATTCAGAAAATTCACCAACATTGTCAGGCACACTATTACCTTCAGTGTCAACAGATAAAGTCCGAGTCGCCACAGGCCAACCCTCTTCCCCTCGCAGCAAAAAGAGGGGACCGTCAAGCCATTCTCGAGCACGTTCTGCACACGACGGTTTTAAACCACGTGAGAAAAGGTCTGCAGGATTTCTCTTCGTGTCCACCCACCGCCATTGCGTCGAATTAGTGACCTGAAGTATACGTTTAACACGATTTGCCTCAAAAACCGGCAATCTCTTGTCAGGATTTTTAACGTAACCGAGTACAGTCTGTGAATCACACCAAAATACAACAGAATCAAACTTACAACCAATTTCACGAATCAGAACAGACGACGTTTTTACCGCTTCATAGGCGGCATGCAACTCTGCGCGAGGAGTCGTAGTACATTCAGCAGGGAGCACTCTAGATTTTCCCATCACAAATGAAAGAGCAAAATGCCCCTTATTGCAAGTTAGCATATAAAAAACAAAGCCGAAAGCATGTTTACTAGCATCAGTGAAGCAATGCAAATGTATATATTCTGCATCTGTGAGTCCAGCAAATCGACGCGGCAATTTTATACCATCTAAATTACGCAAGCCCTTTATCCACCTCAGCCAACGCATTTTTTCAACATACGGCAAATTGCTATCATCCCAACCCAGATTGGAACGTGAAAGACCTTGCAGAATTAATTTTGCCGGCAACAGGAAGGGCGAAACTATCCCAAGAGGGTCGTACCATCGGCTAAGAAAAGACAACAGGCCGCGACGCGTAAGCACATAATCACCATTTGCTGCAGATATGTGAAAACAGTCCGAACTTGGTGACCAGCACACACCCAAAGTCTTTTGCTCGGGAATGTCCTCAAATCGCAAATCTAGCTCAGCGTACCGAGGCAATAGACGCTCGCTAGCAACACCGTTTAGCAGTTCAGGGTGGTTGCTGGAAAACTTCATAAGCTTAAAACCACCACATGTCAACAACTTATCCAGTTCGTCAATCAATGCAACAAGACCTTCAGAGGTCGCAACGCTTTTCAAAAGATCATCAACATAAAAGTTCATATTCACAGTATTACGAGTCTCAACAGAAAACTTTGATTGATTGTCCACAACAGTTCGTCGCAGTGCGTATCCCGCCACACTCGGCGAAGAAGTCAGCCCAAATGCATGTACTGACATTTCATACGTATTTACAACTTCATCAGGATCTCCATCACGCCAATACAAAAACCTTAGAGCACTTCTGTCGGAAGGATCTACCCGCACCTGATGGAACATGCTCTTTATGTCAGCCACCACAGCATATTCATGCAAACGAAATCGCAAAAGAACTCCGAGTAATAAGTTTGTATTATTGGGTCCCTGTAAAAGCCGTTCATTTAACGTAACACCTTTATAACAAGAGGATGCATCAAACACAATTCGAAACTTCTCACCCTTTGTATTGTGGTGAGGAACATACCAAACCTTACCTTCTTCTCCTTGTTGAACATCCGGATCCACCAAAGCTGCATATCCATGCTCGATCATTTCATTAATTTTTTGAGTGTACTTTGCAAGGGTATTCGGATTAGATTTCAGCCGTCGCCTTAAACTACTCAATCGTGACAAGGCGATTGGTCGATTGTTAGGGAGTCCAGGATTGTTCAAAACCCAGGGCAGGGCAGTCTGGTAATGTCCATCAATTATGTTACAACTACTGTCCATGATAGCCGTGGCCCGATCATCATTAACTGAAGGGGCTCGGTAATCAAGCTCAACGTCTGGTGTGGGCCCCCCAGTGCCATTACAAGTTGGGCACTGTCCTTTATTGGCAGGAGAAACCACAGCCAATTTCAACAAGTCTGCATCAGATCGATCGTCAAGACCTACAATGTGGCACACAACATTTTCTTCAAGTGAAGATTGACTGTAGCAGTCATTTCCATACAAAAACCAGCCAAGAACTGTTCTCCCAGCACATAGTTTCTCTTCTCCAGCATCCCGCCTTTCAATAAGCTCATGGAGAATGCGATAGTTCAAACCAATCAACAAATCAACAGTAGTTCGGTCAATCAATGGTATATCAACATCAGATAAATGTGGATAATTCTCAAAATCACTTGCAGAAGGAATACTGGAACGTAAATCTGATAGTCTGTCAACCACTTGCACCCCTTTTAAAGTGAAGGATGCAGTCTCGTTGAGACCACGAATCTCAATCTGTGTTTCAAATGTGTCTGATGTGCGGTGTTCCCCATTAGCCATGCAAAGATGACTACGTATGGGAGTTCCCACAAGCGACAGCTCATCATATAGGCTCTTCGAGATAAGGTGAGTGTCCGAACCATCATCCAGTAAGGCTAAGACGTCACGTCACGTCCGAGACCAGATCGCATATTTGTAACTCTTACGGGCAAAACCTTCAACCTGGTTCTGCCCCGTGCACTGCGAGCTGTATTGGCATGGGCAGCACGATTACAAATAGGCTCTGCACCCACTACTGATGCCACAGCAGCATCGGTCTCGTCCCTTTTGTTTAAAGTCTCAGGGGTAGAGATTTTCTCAGAATTATCAAAACGGTGAAGGAGCGTGTGGTGAGCACCATTACATTTCTGACAACGACGATTACTCTTACAGTCTCTAACAAAGTGTCCCTCACTTAAGCAATTGAAACAGCGTCTTTGTAACTTTGTATCATCAATACTATCTTCAACAGATAATGCAACAAACTTATTGCACTTCCAAAGTGCATGCTCAGATGGTTTTCCGCAGTCACAGAGCTTCGACTTGGGGTCACGAGATTGAACGTTAACCTTTGCATCCTGAGGACTCATTTCGTTTGAAGCTAAATCCGTTCTTCTCAGGGCTTGGGTCCTTGTAAACTTTGCTTTAGTATATCTGCTCCCACCATTGCGAGGATAGCTACTCTCAGTGGAGCGCGGCTCATGAAGCAGTCGACCAAAGGTTGAGCTAGCTTCCTTCTTGCACTGATCTACAAACAACAACACATCATCAAACCGTACACGACCGGATGGAGAACTATGATCAACAGTAAATCGCACAAACTGCTTGCGCAGGTCCATAGGAAGGCGCCAAAAGATTGCCTCTGTTGTAGCATAAGCATTCAACTCATCATACGCACCAGCTGCTAGCATTCCTTGTCTACATGCCATCATGTCAATGTAAAGATCTTCCAAACCATCAGCAGTGGCACGAACAACAGGGCCATTGCGAACTTGTTGCAGCAGAGCACTAGCCGTTCTTTGGGGAGAACCAAACGCAGCTTTCAAGTCTTGCAGCGCACATGAAAGTGCATCTCTAGGTGATGGATTCAACATACAATTATCAATGATTCTACGAGCCCGCCCTCTTGTAGCAGCGGCAAGTAAATGTAATGCATGACCAGGATCTGATTCCGCATATACTCTCAGAATTCTGTCTTCTACTTGATATATGAAACGATAGTACAGCTTAGGGTCACCATCAAAACGATCCTCCAGAGAAGGCGTGGGCACATCTCGACATCTCATCAGGATCTTGGCAAGATCATCAACTGTCATCTTAGAGTCAACAGATTTGTCAGTATTGGGAAGGCCTCTATTGCCATCAACAGCCGGCCCATGCCAAAGATTTATAGGTCGGGAAGCAGCACTGCATAGGGTACCGGAATTATTTTTTTTTTTATTTTTGCCATCTTTATCCTCCATTCACGAGAAAGCGATGTATCGCTATGTTTTGGACGATGAGTCCGCACTCGCTTGGGAGTTGCCATTTTCGGGTCACCTGTTTTCCACATAAAGGTGGGGCGTCCCGTTAAGTGCCTTGCCCAAGGACACAACAAGCGAGCTTGCCGGCTTGTTCTCCACAACCTCCCATAAATGCCGAGCGCCAAGCAGGGAAGCTATAGATACCATTTTTTAAAGTCTTTTGGTATGACTCGACAAGGGGAATGAACCCCAAGTCTACCGACTGCGAAGCGGATGCTCTAACCACTACACCATCGAATCACAAACTGCCGGCCCATATTCAACCGTGGGTAGCTGGAACTTGCTGCGATATAGGACACTTGGGTCCCATGAAGCTTGTACACACGAGGTAGGGGGGTGGTACTCACTATAGACAGCAGCAGACTGTCTACCCTGAATACCTCCAGCACTGACAGTGCTAGTGCTAACTTGAGGCTGAGCCCATACTGGGGCGTCAGGCCTAAGATGGGAACCAGAATGTGCAACTGGTGAACGAGACATCTGGGCAACCGCATCTTTACTATCCAAAAAGTTAACAACCCTTTCTTGTGAAGTCATTGTCTTCTGTTCGAGCTCACCTAGATTTTGATCAACATCTTGTAATTCAGCTTCAGCCATTATTTCAGCTTCTGCAAGATCTGCCTTGGCACGCAAGATCTCAAGTTTGAGCTTGTGCTCTTGTTCTAATTTCCAAAGGCGTGCCTTTTTGATTTTTACTTCAGTAATTCGCCTCGTGGTTGAGGACTTTGACGAAACTGAACAAGCCTTTTCTGAGACAATCTTATACGTTTTGCTCTTTGGCTCTGTGCCAAAATTGAAACTCATGTTCTCAACAGCATCACCAACAGAGACATTAGTACGAGCCTGCACACTACAGGTATCAGAACTCACAACAACAGCAGATGGTAAATCACAGACTAGTATCTCATTCAGATTTTCAGTTTGAAGCACACTAAAGTCACGCGCCGAAACTCTAGGCGGTGAGTCACTGTCACAATGGGGATTGACACAATTAGCAACAGAATCAGCACTTTCACTATTTGACCCCATGGTTATACAAACACAGATACAACAATAAGCTTCTTCAGAAAGCAGTAACAAGCAATCAGCAAATCTTGACAAATTCAGCAGAGCAGATAAACAAACAGCCTAATTCGATAGGCTTCCACAACAACAATCAGCAACAACTTCACCAAACAATGGTGTTTTAGCTATGTTAGCTCTAGCTACGAGCTAATCGATTTCTAGTTGTCGTATTCTATCTGAGATAGGGCTACAGGGGGTAAAGCAGCCTGGGGAATGGGCACGGTATCAGCTCAGCAGCAGACGAATATGATATCAACGAATATATTATACTACTGTGAACAACTACAATGCCCCAACAGCACCCAGCAGCATGCACCACGTGAATCAATACACTATTATTAATTTGGGTGATGCAGGCTGGGTTCCACAGCAATAATAGATACGGTAGACGGTCACCGGTATCAACACTATTTTAACTATCGTAAGCGCAAACAATGCATGCAAAACCTACCACTAAAACACCTTGAACCTGTAGCTGCAAGGAGAAAGGCAAATAGATAAAGATGCTAGGCCTAGGTAAGCCAGGCCCAGCACTACGAAGCACACTTCAAATACCATACATAGTAGGCTACCATACCTAACTATATCATGAATAGATACATCACTACTAATTACACTAAATTAGCACAGGTTCTACCTAGAGTAACTGGATAGCGACTAGTAAAGAAATTACGTAATCGCTAACCACGCCAAGAGCAGTATCTGGTAACCGGAAAGCACTAACTCTACACATTATCAAAGGATCAATGTACACATAGAGCGAAGTGGCGCTAACAATAATACCATAATCATATCAATTTGTAAAACTGCATTCGGAAAAAACATTAGTTTGAAAATAACTCGGCCTAATGTGCCCCTACTGAAATATGGTAAATGATTTTGGGGAAGCCATAGCCGCTTTTGTTGCCATGCTGGAAACAAGACCAATAGCACAGCCAAAAGAACTTAATATCACAAATATAAATGGGAAAGGGGCAGCACCACATCGCAAAATGGGCTTACCATTAAATAGTTTATTTCTTTAATTATGAAAGCAACCATTATTTTACCGCTACAATCAGTTTTGACTGTGCTTCAATTTCTTTTCCCTCATAAGTATTAACGATAATTTGTGGCAAGATTCTTTGTGAGCATTGCCAGTCATGATTAAGAGAATATCACGATCACAATTTCGTCTACAGGAATTCTGCAAGTGCATAAAATTTATTAGCTTTTGCTACAGCTCACACAACAGCCTGATGGGTAAAGCCGGTGCAGCCGGTTGAACTGAAATACTAACCCCGACATTACTGATGGAGGGCTTCTGCAGCGCAACGCCGGAAAAGTCTGCTAGTAAGATATACAGGCTGTATGTATAATCCCAAAAAGCAAAAGGCATAAGAATTCTGATTTAATCGATGCAGACAACAGTTACCAGTAGGCTCTGAGCCTAACTGGTAACTAGTTTGGACTGTGTGACAGTATTGCATCAAAAGCACATGCAGTGATGCATATTGTTGAAAATGACAGAATGACTCGCGTAGAGTCTTGGAAATAAGCAGCTTATGGTTAATATTTCATTTTCATCGAAGGACCTCTCGGTGGACCACTTGAAAAGCCGCATGGTCTACTGGTTGGGATATACTGTTCTAATACAACAATTTTTAATTGCGAACGGCTTTGTTCCAAATGATTGATTATTAAAACCTGCGGAAGTGAAAATAGAAGTGGTTCCAACAAATGCATTTTTTTTACATTTATACAAGAGGCAAGCGGTCACGTTATTCAGAGCGGGGCTCCAAACAACTCGCACTGGTTGCGACATCCGTCACTCACTCACGAATGATAGGGCTTCGCAGAGTGCTGACATAACTGCCACCACCGTGAACATAATATGAGCGTGTGGTTCTGAGCTACGCTATCTTTTAAATCTTCTTTCAGTGATCACGTGAGCTGCTGATCAAACCTGATTGGTCAAAACAGCGTGCACTGTCTGCATCTACATGACCATCTCTGGCCTATTAAAATCTCTTTTTATCTGGTTCAACTGCTATACTCGTACAATGAATGCATGAAATCGCTCGTCTTACTTTGAAACTTACGCGTTTTCGAAACCTTTAAAACCATTTTTGTTGGATTGCATCTGTTTTTATGTAGCGTAAACAGGAAATAGAGGGTTTCTTTACAAAAATTGTTCGTTTTCATGGTAATATTTTAAATTACATTTGCCTGGCAAAACAATCCATTCTTTATTATTTTAGAATCAAGTTTGGTCGAGTGAAAAAGGTAACACCGTTACACACCCAACCTCTGATTGCAGTAAGTTTATCCAATTTGTTTAGAAATACTCTTCTTAAAGTATTGGAACACATCTGACTTTTATTTCCATTTTTCGCTCAAAATAGTTTTGTATGCCAGTTTTATGGTCGTTAAGTTACCAAATCACTCATTGCTATAAATTGTGTCAGTACGATTGTTTCGCATGACGTTAATAGAACTGGAATCGCAGCTCAAAAATAAGAAAATTGCCTGCCACAAGTCAAAAATTTGTGAGGTATCTGTGCCTATCACACCTTAACTTTGTCTACACCAGCTTTCATACTAGTACAATTACTAATTTATCAAACAAACTGTTTATTATTGTGATTTTATTTAGGTTGACGGCGGTCATTCAAACGAACAAAGATGTAATTACTAAAAGCAGGCAATTTTGAATTGTCGTTGTGCCGAGCAACTGTTGTCAAAGGAAATCGTGAACTTTTACTCCATTTTGTTTTTCATGCAGGATTTTATAAAGTTTTATATATCACTGTCTCACACTTCTCGAGGTACCACAAACTATGCCAATTGCTGTTTCACTGATTATCAACACAAACAGTGATGCTTACGTACTTGAAGTTTATACTGAAGTGGTTGAAAAGCAACAACAATTATCAAGCCAATATTTAAAAAGATATTTGGTAGTACAGAATTTAAAGATAGCTCGAATGAGTATGTCCTCACTTGCTACCCTGTTTATATACGCCTGCTATGGCTTGGAGCCATTTCTGATAAGCTTTATATGCAAATAGAAGCCGCTTTTAAGCTTGCTATCAGAACTAAAATGACAAAACATTTTCATGGTTAGCCAAAGAATGCACATCTTTTTACTTGTTGACTTTATTTATGAAAAAACCCTATAGCGATTTATGCCAACAAAACAAATTTGTTTGCACAAAATTCGATTATGCAAAATTGTTTACCTCAAAAATCTTCCACTTTCTACAAAACATCGCTATCAACCAATGATTACCAAAACTTCTGTTGCCATGAAAATAAACGCCAAAATTGTTTAAAAAGCATCAATCTTCAAAAAAGGGTCTTCAAACTAGACAAAGAGCTCAATACCTTGCAGGATCGTGAGCAAAAACCTCAATGTGTTGTCTTGTCTGAAGCGTCGTACGCACTGCAAATTTTTTCAAATGCGTCCAATCGAAAGCAGTGAGAGCCATTGCTTTAAGTTTAATAGTTTAAACTATCGCTAAATTGATGTGTTCATGGTGAGATTTACGAATTAAAATACGAAGTGTTTGCTTTGCACTATTGTTAAACCGATAAGTGTTTATGATGAGATTTACGAATTAAAATACGAAGTGTTTGCGTTACACTATTGTTAAACTGATAAGTGTTTATGGTGAGATTTACGTATTAAAATACGAAGTGTTTGCTTTGCACTATCGTTAAACCGATAAGTGTTTATGATGAGATTTACGAATTAAAATACGAAGTGTTTTAATTTTGTTTTTTTATTCCCGAATAATCGTGGTGAAAAGACGAGTTTTTCCTATGTATTCAATTTATTTGAGTACAGCAGCAGTCCACATTTAATTAATCGCGATTGGCAGTAATTGAACTTGAAAACCCTTGGCTCTTAATGTGAGGTAGTTTTTAATGGGCGATTTCTTTTGCAATTAGTTTCTTATTTCCATCTTTGGCCTTCAGCTTACTGAACTCTGACGCAGCAACAGAATGTGAAGCAGCGGAAAACGTTGCGACATTAGCAGTTCTGCGAAGTTGATGTATTTGATCTCTAAATCGAATCGTATCGTTAGAAGAACCAGTTACACAGTGAGCTTTGTTATTGGATTGAAATCAAAGAGCTACAGGTTTACCCTCATCAGAAGATAGATCGTCTTTAGTATCAATGTGCAAGCGATAATGAGCAGCATAAAACTTTGCAGATTTAACGGGACGTTCGCCTTCTGCTTTAATTTCTAGGCGAGGTAACTCTGATCTCTTGCAATCAAATTCAGCAAAAGCAGCAGCAACTCTATCTTCTCTTTCTTCCTTTGATCTTAGTACATTTTGCCTTTTCTCAAGAAGTGCAAGCTCCTGTTTGACGCGAGCTTGCTCTAGACGACTCGCGGAACTGCTACTACTTGAAGCAGAGCTGCTGGAACCCTGTGAATCACTCCTCAGAAGTCAGTGGGGGAGGAAAAAACTGTTGTTGGGGACTCAAGGTACCTGATGGGTTTAAAAGATTGAACCTAGGGAAGATAAGGGACCTATCGACCCAAGGTATCTATGGAACCATTAGTGTATTCCGACACCTACTATCCTTTAGGTTGCCCAATTGTACAGTAGCCAAGAAAGCGATATTTCTTTTTCTATTGGTACAACGTGTTAGATTGGCAAGCAGCAGTGGGCATATGGCTGCATTGCAAAAAGTCAGTTTTTGCAACCTGTAAGTAAAAAAAACTAGTAAATCAATTTAGTAATAAAGGTGTAGTAACAAAAATGTTGGAAAAGTTTTTAAAACTTTATGGAAAGCTAAGCTCTGTGGTTTGCAGTGACTACTGAGTTTGTAAGCGTCAGTCTCATCTTCAGCAATAAATGGAAGATACAATTTAATATGGCTGCATTGGGACCTATAGTTCACTAGAAGGTGGAGACCTATGGACCACTCGCCCATATGTCTCCTATCTGAAATAAACTTGATTTCAAATTACTTTACGTTTTTTTACTTTACTTAAATATCAATAAAACGTTGTGTATGTCATTGCGAATATTTCTAAGCAATATCAACCTTTAAAAAAAACAAGAATGTAAGATGATTGTTTGCTGAAGTGGGCTGTAAAAGACGTCATCAAAAAGCGTCAAACTCTCAGAGGCGCTGTAGAAGTTTATGGTGTGCCAAAACCAACTCTCTCAAGGTACATTCAACAAGTAAGAAAGCATAGTGCAGAAAACGTTGAAAGAAAAGCATGGTAGCTAAACAGGTAAATAGGAATTTACTACAATTTGAAAAGGAATGTTTGATTATTTGTATAGCAATCTACATAGCCTAACTGAATCTTTACGCCATTACTTTTAATTTTAGGTTTTCACTGATAAAGAGAAAAAAGCGTTGCTAAAGTACATCATCCAATCTTCAGAGATGCTTTACAGTCTCTCTAAAGTCAGAACCACACAGTTAGTTTTTAAATTTGCCGGGACAAAAAATCTAGCAACTCCTAAAATTGAGAGACTCATCAAGCTGCCGGTGAAGATTGGCTTCACAATTTCAGAAAAAGAGCTGGAAGCATAAGTCTTCTTTCTACATCTTTAATCAACAAGCCGACAGCCTGTAGAATGGGTTTCAACCGAGTTGCTGTCAATTCATTTTTTGAAAACTTAAAAAAGATCTTGTTTCGTTGTCCTTGTCGTATTCCACCCAAAATATTTTTGACTTAGACGAAACTGGAATGTCGACCGTGATGAGCTATGGTAAAGTTCTGGCTACAAAAGGAATAAAGCTAGTTAGTCGAGTTTCTTCGGCTAAACGAGGCGTTGATGTAACCATGTGTTGTTGTATAAACGATTTAGGACAAGCATTGCCTCGCACCCACTTATTTTCGAAGTTCATTTCAAACTACATATGTTGGAAGGCTTTCCTCCTGGTAGCCTTGGACTCGTATGTTCCTCCGGTTGGATTGACAATGAATTATTTTTCAAGTTCTATCCTACTTCACAATGCATATAAATATTTCTCAAAGCAACCCTGGAGTGCTGGTGATGGACAGTCATGTTAGCCATATTTTTCAAGATACAATCGACATGGCTTCAGAAAACGGGCTATCTTTGCTGACCTTTCTACCACACTACAGCCACAAGTTGCCCCCACTGGATGTGTGCGTTTTTGGACTATTTAAAAATACTTTTGTTTTTTGGTCGAATCGTGGTTGAGCCAATATGGTGCAAGCCTTATAACTATTCATGAAATTGCCAAACTTCCAGGACAAGGGTCTGCAAGGGTCTTCACCATTGAAAACATTTTTTTCTCCTTGATCCTGAAACTTTCACAGACGATGTTTTCTTGCCTTCTGTTGTCACTGACATTCGAGTTGAAGAAGCGACTTCAATCAGCGCAGAATCTGGTGTCGTTGATAGCCGATCAACTACCGGTAATGATAAAACTTTTTAACATCCATACTTTTTCATCTAAAATCGTCGTCCACAACAAAACGAAGCAACAGAGTAAAACCAAAAACTGCAGCTATTGTTGACACCTGAGAAAAACAAAGAATTTGATCACTTAAAAGAAAAAAATTGTCCAACTCGTCTAAGAAAGCAAACTTGCTGGTGTTGACCAAACGAGCAAGACAATTTTATCTTTCCTTAGCGATAGTGATAGTAATCAAGCAATATTACTTCATTTCGCAACTAACTGCGATGACCACTTATCTAGTAGCGAAAACAGAGATCACCACCAAACCCACGCTGTAGGAAACAATGAACAAGAATTGCTGTTTAACCAAGTAAAAATAGGCGATTACATTATCGTCAAAGTATTTACAGAAAGAAACAGATATCAGCACTCCATAGCTGTTGTTACAAACGGACCAGATGAAAACGCAGATTTTGAAGTAAAATACATAACGTGCTCTCAAAAACCCACAGAATTTTTGTTTCCGGAAGTAGAAGATTTTTCATTAGTCAAAGACAATGACATAGTTTGTATTCTATCCCCCCACCGCCATGTGCAGCTGCAAAGCATCTGGCCGGAACATTTAAATTCAAAGGAAATCTCAAATACTATCGATTGTAAACTTTTTTTTATTTTGTTACTTCATGTAAAAAATACCATGTTTGTACACAAGAAGACATCATAGAGTGAAAAAGGAAAAATAAATTGTAGAATCAAAATTAAAATTAACGTATTTTTTCCAAAACTTCAACAACTATTTCCAAAAACCTCGTGGTCCATGGGCACCCAAACAAGTCCCATTGCTCCCCAATGGGGAAATAATTGTTGAAGATTTGGTAAAAATATGTTAATTTTAATTTTGATTCCACAATTTATTTTGCCTTTTTCACTCTATAATGTTTTCTTGTATACAAACATTGTCTCCCGATGGAGCTAAGGTCGTTATGGTTTCTTCAACCACCACTGATAAGGCTGAAGGCCATCAAACCATTACTGCACCTACTGCTTAAACTTCCAGTAACCTGTGTCTACATCTAATTTAGTGCCCAAAACACTAGATCACTAGATGTCATTGCTGGTCAAGAGGAAAAAAAGAGAGGGAAATTTATCATAAGCGAGATTTACTTTTGTCAACAACTCCCTAAACACGATTAGCATTATCAGAACAGGTTATCCAAATTTCGCCTTTTTCAAACAACTCCTTTAAATACACCTAATCACAACCAAGACCAAAACTATCTAACATTGCTGTTTAGAAATGAGTTCAATATCAACACCCGAAGGTGATAAAGAAGTTATGCAAATCAATTCGGTCGATCGCGCAAGCCAGGGGAATTTGCTATGCAATGATAAGTATAGCGTTCTACTCAGATAGAACGGAAAAATGATATCGAAGTATACTGACTGACCAACAATCCAGCTTCAATTATCAAATACATTACAAGTGACCAACAATCCATGGTCAGTTATGTACCATATGTGTTACGACTGACCAACCAGCCACCGTCAGACATCCAGCGGTGAAATTAAGTTATGATTTAAATAATTCAGCAGAGAATGAACTTAATTAATAAGTTAAAATAGCGGTAAGAAATACATCCGAAAATTAAGTGATAATATCGACTGTTCAAAACCACGGTCGGTGATCATAATTGAAAAACTAAATGTATGAATTACAAAACCTTTTGTTTCGAAAGCAATATTTCAGGGAAACTGTGGAGTGCACATACGATTAGGATTCTTTCTGTGAGAGTTTCCTATAGCCCTCTACTGGGTTTAATCTAGCCCTAGGCTTCGTCACTTCTTCCCAATTTAATACTTGCAACAATTCCAATGGCCTAAATTAAGACGTCATCTCTCCCTTCTAGCAATTCCCCAATTTTTTGACTGGCTACGTACCTCACGATATCCTACTAGAAATAACAAATAGCTATGATGAGCGATGTGGTTGCATGCCAACCCAGACGTATGAAGCTCGCAACAGCGCTTGTTTGATATTGATCAACTCGAACGTCTTCAAGCACCTAATCAACACGTACTCGTAGCTTTCTCAGAAAAGTAAACTTCAACGTTATTCGACCGAAACTTCTGTCTTCCTGCTCCTCTGCCAAATCCGGGCTTGATTCCACCATCCAAACGTTAAATTAAATTACGTAATTTCTTTGCAAGAGTTTAAAACGATGAGTACGACAAAAATTAAAAAAACATACATGTATATAAAAGACACTGAAACAGTGACGCCACTAAAGTCCGTGACAACAGTCTTCGGGGTGTCTTTGAAAAAACTGACCCCCAAGATCGAAAAATGTTACTTACTGAAAAATCTTCTCTAATCTAGTAAGAATGTTCTCAAAAAGTATTATTAAACAAAAGATTTTTGCCCAATATTGTCCGTAGTGCTATTCTTAACAATATGAAAAAAGTATTTAAAAAAAACCGTCAACTACTGAAACGGCGTAACCCGGGGCCGTTCTTCCCATATTTACGCCACCGCGTTAAAAAGCGTTTAAAAACATTTTATAAAATGGGTTCCATTATTCAACATAGTTTGCATTATTTGAAAAACTCATTAAAAACATGCTGGTACGAATAGACAATGAAAAGAACAAAGAGCATCCAGAGCGGGGAGAGGCTACACCAGGTGAAGAAAGTTTCTTGAAACGAAGGATTCTTTGAATTATGCTTTAACATCACCATAACCAGTACTATTGCAGGACCCCCACCTAACAAAGTTAGAAAGTGCAGTATGTCCTCTGAAAGGCTCCAATCATAGAATCCATAGTTCTTCATTCCAAAATCGAAAACATTCAAGGATAACGTGACAACGTTCCAGTACACAGCGTATGTCAATATGTAGCTCACACATTGATAATCTCGTATCAGATAACCAATCGCAGCCACCGCTAGCCAACTGATGAAAGCCATACAACCAAATTGAATACATTTAGAAAGTTTTGGAGGATCATTGGCGTACAAATCATTTGCATCTTTATTGCTCCACATTGCAAAATATCACAATCGATTTCAAGCAACTTATCAGTTAATCAAAGCTAAAGCAACACTCTATTACATTTGCAAATTAAGTCTGGAGGAAAACAAACCGCACGCGTACGATGCCGTGACGTAACCAGGGGGATGAGACGTCATCGCTCACTCCCACCGCAAAAAATCGAATTTTGGATTTGCAGTAGTATTTAATATTGATGACGAAATAAGTAACAACACGAATTTTTTTATAGGTTGACAGGCTGAATTTATCCTGGTTGTTGCGTTACCAGTTAAGGGGAAAAATTGGAGGGCTAGATAAGACGCATTTATGAGGGAGCACCTCAAAAATGCATTAATCAGACGAATTTTTTTATTGAAAACACGCACAAACAATGCTTTTTCAAGTCTGAGAATCTATTTAACAGAATTTCCGTTTTTGTTATTTACTATCACCCGGCGAAAAAATGAAATCTTTGCTCCCCGAGGCTTGAAGCAACTGTGTTCCACGTTTTGTCGATCACAGTAGTCGTTCATTTAAACGTGCGTGTACTCGGTAGTAGTTCGAGAGATTGACCTCAGATTGCTTCGTTTGTTTATTGTGAGACATCAATTGTGGAAAAAACCTGAGCTGTAACAAACAACAAAGGAAAAGAGATTCAGATCTCATTAGATAAACGCGGTCCCCGAGAGTGACTCTATTTTAGGGGGTGACGACACTTGAGAACACTCTTAAGAGAAAATGAATACTTTTTGAAGCGCTTTTTTGAAGGGGCACTTTTTGAAGCCGCCCCAGGTGTCACAAACGCTTTTGACGTTAATAAGACTGAGTACCAGCTGTTCCGCTTAAACCAGTTTCGGTCCAGCAGAAAATAGAGATTCTTAAATCGCCCCATAAAGATGGCTAACTTTCTGCTTTGATATCGCACGGTCTTGCTCTCCAAAACGTCTACATCTTTTCAAATTAAGGTCGAAATTGAAGTTTAAGTTTGGAAAATTAGGCTCGCACGGTTTGTTAATTTGTAACCGCTGAAGCTGCCATCCGAACATAAGTATATTCACCTACCAACGTTGCTCACGATGCAATGGATAAGTAACTTTTTTATATATTAATGCTCGCTCTTTTTACTACTGGCATATTAAATATTCCTTGCAGCTTGATAATAGCTTTTAACCTAACGTAATGCTCAGGTGCAATAGGCACCCTAATGTGGCAATGGCACAGGCCTAGCTAAACACTCCTATCAATACACTACAAAGATCTTCTTACAATCTATACAGCCTAGGCTCTCGTCTACGCTACTCGGTTACTATAAAAAGCTTTATGGTTTTGAATCATCAGGTAGCATAGCCTGTCGACCTGTTAGGAATGCAATTGTTTTTGGCGACCCATATTAGACTGTAGACTTTATTTTCTCGGCTTCTTACAGTCCACAGACATATTTCTGCGTCTTTTTCAACCTTAGCTGAGGAAGAAACTGCTTAAATACAATCTACATTTTGGCTATAAATCTAATTTTTTATTGCGTTCTTGTATATTGCTTTTCGCAAGCTGCTTATAAGAAATACTTTGTTTGAGCTGTTTCTCGCTTGAGTGCGATCACGTACAGTTCCTCGTATTAGCAACTGACGTTTTCCGGTGTGAGCGCTTGCGTATAACGTCGTAGCGTAAACGGCGGCTTTATTGACAGTTTTGAAATTATCAAAACTGTTTTAAAGCTTAGTCTGAAGATTGTAAATCGTAAAAACCTTGGATACATCTTAGGCAGCTCATTTAAGACAGCGAACGAGCAAGCTGCAATTCTGAATCAAAATCTGAATTAATCATGTTAAACGAGAAAATGAGAAAAACCAACAACCTTCAATATGAGAAATGCCTAGGGCCAGCCTTAGGCTATTGAAACCTGTGCGGCCGCATTGGGCCCCCGCACTTCTATAAGCCCCGTGCAAATTCTGGGGATAAATTATTAAATTTAACCATCATATATTATAAATGTACATGAACGTTTAACTGAGTTTCTTCCTGTGAAAAGTACTACTGGACAAGACTTACACGATGTACTGTTGAATTAAACGTTTAAAATATTCGTTGACAAGGTCATGATAATGATGCTAACATGAAAGGCGTCCATTCTGGAGTTTAAAAACGGCTTTTGAATACTAACAGCAGAGCATTTTTTACTCCATGTGTGTGTCATAATTACAACCTGGTTGTAGCAGACATGGCTAAAACATGCCCTGATGAGTTAACCTTTTTTGAAATGGTACAACGCGTAGATACCATCTTTCAGCATCTACAAAGAGATGGTCATTATTCAGAAAGCATGTTTCTGATCTATCTGCAAAACCTCTGTGCGAAACAAGATAGGATTATAGAATAGATAGTGTCAAAGTATTTCATTATCAATTGCCTGAAATTTGTGACGCACTCAATGAATTAGCTGAAGAAACTGATGATGCGATGATTAAAAGCGAAGCAGAAACGCTGTATGAAGCATGGAAGCAGTACAGATTCTTAATGTCGATTGTGTTGTGGTACCACGTCTCTTTCAAGTCAATTTTGTGCGTAAAGAACTGCAAGGTGCAGCAGTAGATTTGAGCTCTGCAACGGATTCGTTCGACAACTTGATGACTTGGTAAGGAAACTGAGAGTTGATGGATTTGTTCAGATTCTTGTTACAGCAAAGAAAATGGCGGAAGACACGGAAGTTGTTGCAATTTTTCCAGCCAAACGTCAAAAGATAAGGTAAAGGCAGCATGATGAATCTGCGGAAGACTTTACACATGGAAATGCTGAAGATGACTGCAGGATAAATTGCTTCAATAGAATTGTGGACACTGCAATTCAGTCCTTGTAGCCGTGATATGAACAGGTGAAATCAAACCACAATCTATTTGGGTTTCTTGTTTGCTTCAAGAGCCTTCAGCGTGATGACATACGAAAGTTTGCAGGGAGCCTCGAGACAGCATTGACGTCATCAACAGACCAGTTGACAAATATATGTGGGCGAGAATTAGCTGATGAAGTGGAGTCTTTAAGATATATTCTACCAGATACTGCCAAAATCCGGAGAGAAATTTTGATTTATCTGTCCACTGATGATAGATACATTGCTTTCCCAAACTACTTTGTTGCTCTCAGAATATTTTTAACAATACCTGTAACTGTGGCATCTGGTGAAAGAAGCTCCTCGCGCCTCAAACTAATCAAGAATTACTTGAGGTCAATAATTCACGAAGATAAATTGAACAGCTTGGCAATTCTTGCCATTGAGCGTGACCTATTTAGAAAACAGAAGTTTAATGATATATTGTACTGTATGACTTCGCTACACGAAAAGCCCGTAAAGTAAAGTTACTTTAATTGTGATTTTGTACTTAGTAAAAAGGTGATACAATGTAAAGACAAATTAATTTTCTATTACAAAATCTTAACTTTCAGTTATTATTCTTACCCTATTCAGACTGGGTCCCGCGCAATCCTTTTTGCATAGAGCCCGGCAATAGTTAGGACCGGCCCTGCAAATGCCTTTCTTTGACCGAGACAACAAAGCAAAAGATTATACTTCATTTGTGTTTGTGAGTGACTTTTTGTAAAATAAAGTCGGTCAGCTATAATTTATCTCCCAATTGCCAGTTTTTAGCAAAATTTTGAGCAGCCTCTAAAAAAAGATCTTCACTGAAAATTATATATATTTTTTCCTCTGTATTAAAATCCTCTGCACACTGATGATTTTGACATAATAAAACATGTAAAAAAAATCATGGCTCCGACCACTCTCGAATGTCATGCCAAAGAATATTGTCCTTAAAGCTGATTTCACAGCAACCATAAGGCAAAATGATTTAATTGTCTCATTTGCAATTTTTTCTTTTATTTCATGAGGTTTGCTATTAGTCGAGAACGTTGCCCAGGAGGGAATTGCCTCCCCTCTTCCCCGAAAAATACATCAATGCTTTGTTTTTGACGGAATATTTAAGTCCAATCTTGTGAAGTCTCCAAAAACAAACCGTCATCTAAATTTGATCCCAAAATTGCTGGCTACGTCCATATTACAGCGCAATGATGTGTAAACCAACAAACCTAATTGTGCGCTTGTTGTAAACCAGATTTGAAATAATAAAACTTAGCCATAAAAGCGGTAAATAGGTGTTATCATCTGAATGGAGTACCTAAGTAAATTGGTGTGGGCCTAGGCTATAATCACTGGTAACTTCTTTTGTTTTTTTTCTAAAATTATTAAAATACGTTGATAGCTTGTCGTCAAACGCGATATCGAAGTTTGACGTTGGAGTTGAGCACACAATCTCTCGATTTAAGTTCCTAATGGATTAGCGCTTCGTATGTAGAATCGTTCATATGTCAGCAGTAGAGGTCCCATTCAGTGCGGCAACAACACCATCAAGTGTTATTTCGAATCCCCATAAAATTGCGTTGCAACAAAAGGTTGTTTGCAGTTGTACATTCGCGTGAGGGGAGTTACGTGACTGATTAGCGCACACATCGCCTTCTTCTATTGTTTGATTTATTTGTTTATTGACTGAACGCGGCTATTTGCTCAGTCAGAGTCAATGGCACTTGTAAGCGTTTTAAAACGACACCACCCCTCTAACCAATGCTATTTGATTGAGATTAAAGTAACGGCAGTCTAAACTTTAAATGTGTTTCAGGAATCAGTAGTCTAAATACATATCATACATGGCTGTACAAAGAAAGCGGAAAAGATATCAATGCGATTGTACGGCTGTCGCACGCGTTTCCGCTCTGGCTCAACACGCCCACAGTCTGTTAGAGATAACGAATTCGTTGTTATATTTTTCGAAACAATAGCGTCTCAAAGTAAGCTTGATAGTAAGATAGTTTCATTTGGAGAAACAGCAGTAGCCATACAAGAGCAGCTTTATTCGGAAGATAGGTGTCCAGCTACACTTATATTAAAAAAGATCAAGTCGTAATTTTTCTTCCGAATTGTGAACTAGTTTCTAAAAATGAAATCGCTCACCTAGATTTCAGGAGCTGCTATTTACGACATTCCATCTTGTGGCCTCTTCCCCCGCTATCCATGCTGCATAAATGAGCACCGATTGAACGTAAAAACTGCAGCTGAGTTCAATAAAACGCTAGCTCACCAACATGACAGGTAGAAAGTTGATATTCTCGCGAGGATTCCAGGAAAAAGTATTTAAGTGGAAGCTTTGCCTGCTTGCACAAATGCTGTTGGTGCAAAGCTGTCAGAAGCTAGTGCTAACTCTGAAGCAAGTTTAAACTTGAGTCGTTCTACTTATAACCCCATTTTAAAGCTTCTTTATGACTGGGCAATGAAAATAGCCAATACAGTTTAACACTCATGGTTTAAGTAAGAATATGCAATATGCGTCGTTTAATAAGATGTTTTCAAAAATCAGCAGCTGATTTGAAATCACTCACATTTTCTTCCCGGTAATAATGCTGAATTTTAATGTAACAGCGCATAGGTTTATTATTAGTTAAATGATTAACTAAGTATATTACTTTGTTAAAGATCATTTTATGAAAAAGTCGTGCTATAAATCAGTGATACAAGTTTAGTTTCAAAATCAGAGGCGGCCACGTAACCTCTTCCTGATATCAGAATAGCTGTCGACTACGGCTACTTCATCAGTTGTTGCCAGAGTCATTCGACCTGTATGATGGCATATTTGATGTTAGTGGACCTTTCACTTTATCCCGTGACAGAGTTCCTTCATTACAACATTCAGGATTGTGCACAGTCGGCAATTGGAGCATTCGAGGGTGAGTTGAGGCTGGATCAGATCAGACCTCGACCGGGTTACTCTTGTGGAGGAGCGATGTCAAATTCAAATTCATTTTGCGACGCACATACATAAGTTGTCAGAGACCTAGCTAAACTACGAGCATAAAGATCGCTTGCTTTCTGCAGCATAGCGCTTCTAGTGAAAGCACTTCACAGTAATTCTTGCTTGTTGCAGTGATTGAAGTAGAAATACGCTTTGCCAGCATACAGTGAGTTACTGGTTTCTTCAAAGTTAACCAGGACGAATTTTCAAAATATTGAGAACCACTACAGATTTTCTGTGACAGGAGGATCGAAGTTTAACTAATAGCTGACTCTAATGACTGCTTCAATCCCTTTTTCCTTTCGTACTTTACCACTCGCCGGTAAAGAAAGGTGGGAAAAGCTGGTTGTTCATCACTATTAGGCATCATCTCAAATTTGCATTTTAAAGCTTACTGCTACCGCTTCCAAACAAAGCCTGCGTTTGTTTTTTGTGGCAACAAAACCACTGGCCAGCAGTTAGCAATCTGTTGTAATTAATACCTATATTAGGGAGGCGAGGTAAGGATTTAACCAGCTAAAATTTGTGAAAAACAAACTTATTACCTCTCCTAAAGACTCTTTTAGAAAATGTTACAGTTGAACAGATAGCATTCTTTCAAAGTAGTTTATGTTTTGTTTTTGAGAACCTACCTTCTACTTCGAAATTGATTTTACTTCGTATAACATTGTATTGCTTACGATTGATTAAATCATTAATGAAACATGAACAGCATTCAAATATCTTACTTTAGCAAGCATGTAAGCATGCATCTAATAGACTGTAACTGCAATGAATCTGTTTAATTCATCGTGTTGATGTTTCTCAATTGTTCGAAATGTTTCTTTTGGAGAGATCTTCCACCGTTAATACAATCGCTCTTGAAGATAAAAACTTCTCAATTGGTAAATTTGTCAGATTCAGGTTATTTGTTTGCTTGGGACATGCAAATAGGCTTTTGTTATTACAAATAAGCTAATCCGGACTTGAGGTTTTCGTCTGAGGAGGTAAAAAGTTTTTGAAAATCTCGGGCTCTTGGGTTGTGCTGCTTGCTAAAAAGGAAATTATTACTTATTTAAAAAAGCCTCAAGTCTCCTTCCTCTTCTACCTTAGCTGCTGACCTCCTTTCCTTGAAAATTGCGGAGTCAATACAAGAGCGGATGTTGATCGCTCGCCAGGTTTTTGTTTTGACTACTTAGAAAAGGAACGTTTACTATGTTTCCTGCTTTGCTGCTCGTTGATCTGCCTTTCAGAAAAACACCTGTGCGATTTCCCTGCTTGGTTGCAAAACCAGTCGTAGAAACGCGTTTTGCCGGAAATAGATCAACATTAAATCCTAAAACAAGTCTGAACACAAGTTGTTTAGAACCTAAACGGCTTTTTTGAGAAAAAAAGAACTAGCTCACCTACTCATTAAACGTATGTCACAGCCAAGTCTTCAACCCAGGGTTTTCAGTTAATAGCCTACTGTACGACTGCTCTATTACTATTAAATCATTTTTAGGTTGTCTTGATTCTCAATTCAATTGCTCTGGAATTTGGAATATTTTACATGGATTCACACCAGCTTTGGAAACACACGATTTTAATTTATGACATTGATAGGATCTTATTGTGGTCCGTATTTCTGATTAGCATCCTTTTTCTTGTTCTTACGAAACGATTTTTCAGCAAGCTTTTAAACAATCAAGAAAATGCATTGTTGTTAAATAAAAAAAATACACTCCAAGATTTATTGCAAAAACATTCAACGTCAAAATGTAATTTTCTTTTCCTTGTAAGTATAAACGTGTTATCCGATAAAATATTAGTAGGTCTATATGCAAGCCTGGAATAGGTCCAGTAGGGCATAGGTATATTTTTTGAAAAGGTGTTTAGTTGCAAGCGCCTCCCAATTTCCCCAAATTGTTGTTTTATCATTTCCCAAATTGTGATTTCATTACCAAAGCAGTAAGGTTTAGGTCTATGTCAGAGGCCCCCCGTTGCTATGTGCACCAAGGGAACCCTGCCCCCCTTAATTTAGCATAGCCTAGGTATCATTAAAGATGAGCAATCTATTTTATTTGATGGACCGCCTCAAAACTGCAGTCAAGCATAGGCCTAAGTTTGGCGGTAGGGGTTGATTGACTTGAATTTCCGAAGGCAAAGAGTACTGCATCCTGTCACATACACTAATCATGATGTCTTCTAAACAAGAAGATAGCTATCAGAAACTGGAGGCTATACCTCCTTACTCCGAAATATGTGAAAACTTTTGCTGCTTTTTTTCTTAAACCTGACGGCTGTTATTGTTACATTCGCGCTGATAAGTGTAGAACCACTCAAAATTTTTCACTGGCGTTGCATTTTGGATCATAATAACTTTCTTGTTTTTGCTCATTCTTAATCTTTGCTCTGTTGGTTTATTTTTAACTATTAAACACCTAGCACACAACAAGTTTTTAAATAATACGATCAATTATATTTTTTTAAATATTTGTGTGTCCTCCTCTATTTCTAACTATTCTAAAACGCATGCTACCTATAAGATTACAGCAGCGGCCAGAGCTAGTTTTTATTGCTTTCTTCAGCGATTTTAAACTGATAGGATATTGTTCTGCCACTTTGGTTTTCATCACATACAAGTTTTTAATCGGATTTAAATTCGGACTGTTTCCTGGGCAGTCCAGCGCATCATCATTTTTCTCTTACAAGGAGTTTTTTTGCTTGCTTTGACCGATGGCGTGGAGCACTGTCGTGCATAAAAACATTGCAGTCATTCACCACCGCGTGAATATTTAACTTGCCTTTCAGAAGACGCAAGTATTTGGCGTCATTTATGGTGGTACCTGCCTGGAGAAAATACAGACCAGCGGCATCATTTGCAGACATTGCCGTCTAGACCGGCACGATGCTTTGGGGTGTTTTATATTCTGGACTGTATAACTATCTTTATGCCTGGAACCAACCGGTTTTTAGCAATACGCTTGTTAGGCGTAAACTCTTGAACAGATGACTCATCAGAAAATAATAGTTTTCTCCACTTTTCAGTTGTCCAGTCAAAATGAACCTGTGCAAATTCAAATCTTTTAGCTTTGAGAAGATGTAAGTCTAGGTTTTTCGGCTGGTTTGTATATTTTGGGTCCAAACTCTCCACTCAATCGGTGTTTTTCCGTAAATCTACTGATGTTCATGCCTGAGAGCAAGAAAGCAGATCGAATTTTTTTGGTCGAACACGAGAGCGAGTTCCTTACCATCCTCCTCATTGCCTGATCATTTCTTGGACTGGTAGCTGTGGCTCTACCAGTCTGTTTAAGTCCTAAAAATTTTCAAATTTTCTGAATCTGACAATCGCCTAATGGATCGCTGTCTTGCTGAACTTCATTTTTTCAGATATTTTTCTTTCTGAACACCTCTTTTCATGTAATGTTACAATTTTTGATCTTTTTACAGCTAATCCTCCTGTTTTTCTCCATATTTTAGCTGCAAAATTTGAAAAATAGAATGCGGTAGTTTTATAAAAGTAGCCACTCATTATTTAAGGTTTTAACAGTAGTGACAATTTTCCTAACGTAATGTAAAAATTCAAATTTCAACCAGGTGGTCTTAAACTTTTGAACGCCACGGTTTAACTTTACCCATCAACCACCACTCTCTTGTCTCTCCAACGCAATTTTGCTGTGTCCTACTTATGGCTACAGAAGAAATCTTGCAACCTGCTGTATATTACGACTTCACTTTTAGTTTATGAGGTTACACTTTGTAATGCTAAACTAGTCTTTTATTTAGGACTTTCTGTTTTCTTTTGTTGTTTCAACTGCATATCTCGGTTATGGATTCTGGTCGATTACTGAGATACCAGAAAATTATATTCATCACTTCGAAGTAAGATATAGGAAAATTGCATTTAACAGATTAATTCCGAAGATGTTTTTCTGACATTTATCAATGGAATCATCAGCAAAGAAATGATAAAGGCCTATTGGAATCATCGAACACAAGTTAAATGGATGCCTTTGGAGACTGAAAAATGACTTAGCAGAATTTTAGTAAGAGGCCACTCGTGCATGTTGTCGTTGCGACTGGCGCTAGCCGTAATTTGAACCCGCAACCAGAGGTCAGCAGAAATGCGCCCCAAAAGTATCGCTCTACTGTCACGCGCTACTTTTTAAGTAGCAGCAACGGTAGCCTCCTACTTTAGGAATTAAGGAAAGAGGAGCGGTAGCGTCGCTACTTTTGCAGAAGTTGCATTGTCGCTACCGCTACTGTGAACAATATTTTAATACCTCATAAAATTGACAAAACGATTTTATATTTTGACTCGCTATTGAGCTTAGTTTGTGATAACTCGATTATCAAGTAGTGAAAATGCAAAAGCATCTGTGGGAAAACAAGATGTACGTAATATTGGACTCATACAAGTTTATTGTTCACTTTTTTTTGTTCAAAACGTGATTGAAAATTGCCTGATGGTGACTGCAAAATTGCTGCAAAAAATTTTGGCTCCTCTTTAGATCAAAGCAAAGCCTCTAATATCACTGGCCGCTGTGAAACGGTTCAAAGACTCCTAACCTCCTGGGAAGGAAGCTTGCCATTATTAATTTATATGCCCTGCTAAGCTCTTTGTTTGATTCAAGTGTTCTTTTTGAGCGAAAGGGAGTTAATAGTTTTAAATGAATTAGAGAAAAAAGATTTAAATACTTATATTCAAATACAAAAAACTTCAAATATCTGGGTTCGACAGTTAGGAGCGATGGAAGATGTGAAGAAGAAGTGAGGAGAAGGATGCAAGCAGGATGGATGAGTTGGAAGAAGGTGTCTGGAGTTCTGTGCGACAGGGAGTTATCAGTAAGGGTTAAGGGTAAAACGTACAAGAGTGTTGTTAGACCAGCCATGCTTTATGGAATGGGAACGGTGGCAGTGATGGAAAGACAGGTGGGAAAAATGGAAGTTGTAGAAGTGAAAATGGTGAGATGGGCACTGGGAGTGACAAGAAAGGACAAGATAAGAAACGAATACGTGAGAAGGACCGCGAAAATCGCAAAGCTGGGAGACAAACTTCGGAATACAAGGCTATGCTGATATCAACACTTGAAAAGGAGAGAAGAAGGCTACGTGGGAAAAAGGATGATGGAGATGGGGGTGCCAGGTGGAAGGAAAAGAGGAAGGCCAAGGAGAAAGTGAATGGATTTGGCGAGAGAAGACATGGAAAAGATTAGAGCTAAGGAGAAAGACGAAGTCGATTGGGTCAAATGGAAAATACTTTCGCGCTGTAGTGACCCCAAATAGGGAGAAGCCGAAAGAAGAAAAAGAAAAAAAACATTATAAGTAATATTTGGGTAACTGGGTCTATTTCAACCAGAATTTATTTTTGTGACACATCAATTTTTCTCTCGACAGCGTGTACTTTTAGAGGAGACAGACAGTGGCCTACGTTTTATAAACCCAATATATATTTGTTGCTTAGCTCTGTATACGTATATGGCTACTTATCACAGCCTGATGTCTGTTGTTAAAATTTGCTGATAATGCAACTCAAACTGCTGATCATATAATTAATTAATGTTTTTATGCTGTGGCTTAGAAATAAAATTTATAGATTTTAATGTATGGTAATATCGAGTATTAAATATGGCATGCTTGTCCTTCACGTAGATTGACGGCATATGCTATTGGTAATACTGGGGCTGCTTAGAAATTATTTTAATTTTTTTATGCGATTTTAACCCTTCCTCTTTCCGAGTAACGCATTATGACGTTTTTGTAAATCCCCTTCCCACTCATTTGACGTGTCATACAATTTTTCGGATTTGCCACAAAAATCTATTAAATACATTTATTGAAAACTTTTTTTTCCAATAATAGCAAGTCTGCATAAAACAATATCCTTTATTTCTACCGCCTTTTTAACATCAATATGACTATTTTGCTTCTCTCCTCTCCTGGAGGCGCCTTATGATACTCATTCGACTTCTTTAAAGTTGAAAAGTTGTCATTTGAACTCGTGAAAAGTTAAAAACAAGATTTTTTATTAGTGTGCCTTCAATCAATCTTGCGTTCAGGCACCCGGGATTCAAAACGCCTATGTAGAACCACTGTCCCTTATATCCACACAAACGTTTTGAATTATAAGAGGCACTTAATTAAGCATATTAGCATATTTGTAGGCTAATCGTATTTTTTACGGAGTGATTACTTCAAGTAAAATGACCATTTCATGATCTTATCATACATTATAAATGCTTTAAAATTTGAGCTTAAAGTAGCGAGTAGCGCCCGCTACTTTTTCTCCAGTAGCGGCAGCAGTAACGCGTTGCAATGCTAGTTAAGTAGCGAGTAGGGGGTAGTGGTAGCGGTAGTGCTAGTACTTTTGAAGTAACAGATGGCTACCTCTACCCGCAGCAAAATGGCCCAACAGCTTCAGGGATATTAAATGCACTTTTTATTTGGCTCTGCAAGCTATTTCTTCAAGTAGGAGAGAAATTCAATT
This sequence comes from Trididemnum clinides, assembly GCA_963675345.1. NCBI lineage: Eukaryota > Metazoa > Chordata > Ascidiacea > Aplousobranchia > Didemnidae > Trididemnum > Trididemnum clinides. Next base: position 12,642,994 of record OY776300.1, on the reverse strand, counting down.
AAAATTGAAACTGCTAGGGTAATGGCGAACAACTTTCCTCACCAATACCCGCAGTAAGAAAATTCTAAATTTTTAGGGCCCTGTCCTGCTGTGTTTGAATAGAATCCAGCTCCAGTTGTTTACTCTCGTGGAAGAGGTTCTTGTTTAAGCTTTATTAATGTTCTTGGCAGTAAGCTAAAAATTCATTTCGAATTTAATATTTAGCCTGATTTTAACACTTTTTTTCTATTGGCAGATTTTTCTTAAACTCGTGATTTTTATATTTTCCCTTTTTATCGGACTACTATACACGAAATCTTGTATTCTTGCTTATGAAGTTTGTCCTTTATTTCAAGAAACTTCTAATTTGTATCATGGCAAAGATTTTGACAATGGCTCTCTTTCGCTCTCTGACGGTGAATCATTTTCAGAAGACGAAATTTACTCGGTGGAAAGGCGAAAAAAGAAAAAAATAATTACAAAAAATGGTTTACTTTACACAGATTTATCTACATCGTAATATTTATTTTATTAAAACATTGCGATAAAATGTTGCCGATTCTTTGTTCAAGAAAAACAATGATTAGGTTTTTGTTTCTTTATATGAATGCGTGACTATCACCATAGATAAGTTATCTACGGTGTGAATCCTTAAAATAAGATATCCGAAAGCGTACCACTCACAGTAACACTATTCTATGGAATATAGCTGTCTAATTTCTGCTGCTTGTGGCTAGACGCCGGTCCCCGCTTTCAATAGTGGTTGCTGTAAGTGATTTGGAAAAGAAGCTTTTTGGGTTTGGCTTGAAGATGAAGAGGTCTAACATGCCATAGATGTAAGAGCTTTCCGCATAACGGAGCTACAGAGCTCTTATTTCGAGAAACAGTTGCTATTGAGCTTGCTTAATGCCGCTCATCGTTGTCCAAAACAAGTTGATGAAGGTGCGGGGACTGGAGGGGCTGTTCTTCCGGAAATGCACGGAAGGAGGCAAATTAATGCCTACGGACTTCTTTGCTTCATTCTAGAGTCGAAGCATTGCCCCTGCACCTGGCAAGAGCAATTTGGGTCCGACTCAACAACCTTCCACCTGATATCGGACGTTTCAACAACAACACGCGTAAGTAAGCATTATCAGCATTGGCATTACGCGAATGTCGCTGGAGCAGCAACCCATGGACCACGTCATCCTTGAATGTTCCATATATCAAGTCCCTCGTTGAACAAATGACCTCTTGACTGCTTGGCGTTTGTCGGGACACTTGCTAGCAATCTAGCAATAGTAAAAAATTAAACTCAAATAAAAAAAGAGAACGAAATTTTTGATGTGGGTACTGCAATATTTGGCTTTCCTCTTTCTTCGACAAGCCGGATTCAGGCCAATTGGGATTCCGTTTGATTTGTATTGAAAATGACTTTATTTAAAGATGGAACCCAGAGTTTTTCAATTCACGGAGTGTTCTTTAAACGTTAGCCTAAGTCTTTACCTAGGAGCTCTAAGCTCCTTTTAATCACGGCCCACTCTGTTTTTAACCCTTTTTTACTTGCTATAAAATAAAAAAGGCTTGTTTAGTGTTTGCTATAATTATTAGTGCATTGTAGCACCATTGAGCTGCTAATTTACATGGACCCTTGCTTCAAATATTTTGGCTTCTATCCCTAGTTGGCCTTGCTAACTAAATATTAGCACAACCACCATATCTATTAGCGTGATGCAATACCAGTAATGAAAGCTGTATTAAAACTATTACTTTTAAAGCCGACTTAGGATCTTCTACCTCCAAATTTCCAGCGGCTCAAAACCTCGATATTTAGATGCTCATGACTTCAATATTGGTCTATATGATACTCCAGGTAGCCATGAAATTATTTTTCAGCGAGAGAAATTCTTCTGTTGTTTACTCAAGGGTTTTCAGTTAAATCATTACTCACGTTCCTGCTTTGCCAAAAATTTTCCTTTCATTTGCAACAAAATGTGCTATTTGCGGAGATATAATTCTTGCAATGAAGAGACGCGTGTAATTCCAAAAGCAAAATGTGGCTTCACTGACAGCCTGCAAAATTTCCGTTTCTGTTGCAATCTGGAAAGAACCTAACTTGTAAAACATTAAATGTCACACTTCACCGTTGGCAAAAAACTCAACTTTTCAGACAGTTTTTTACAATGGTTTAGCATACACTTCTTATCATCGACACTATCTGATTTTGGTACCAAATATACGTCATAAACACATTTTAAATCTTAATCACTTTTCCGTTTTTTTTTCTTTGGAGAATTGCTGTTGCAGCAACAAGAAAAATTCTTAATAAACTTCACGATTTCTATTAAATAAGAAGATTTCGAAAATATCAAATTGAGTTGTTGAGTTCCAGAGTTAAAGTTTTTTCATCCAGTCATGGGTAAATCTTTTTTTGGTTGTATTAAGACGTTGCCGTGTTAGGTTTTGTTCAGACTAGCTATGAAGTTACCAATACCATTGGCACAGAGTTTTTTCCATCACGTAGCGTCAGAGAAAAACAAATTGGAATAGCTATAAAAAGAATAACAAAAGCAAAATGACATGCGTTGTCAAATGACCGTCGCACCGAAAAACACGCTCACAAAATCAAAGGAAAAAAAGGTATTAGCCGCCAATCTATTTCACTGAATACTGTCAAGTTCTGACTCTAATGTTGGAGCATGGACTTCTAATTTAGAAGTCCATGGTTGGAGGCTAACAGATTTTTCAATTTGCCGAAATACAGGTAGCACGAGAGCAACGACAGTTAACAGCGGGGATGTAGCGCTAAAAAAATAAGTGTGAGAAAGCACAATCAGCGTGGGAAAGCACAGAGTAAAAATATACTTCTTCCAAAGAAGTTCGTGTAAAACGGTGTGGGAACGCGTGTGAACGCCGTTCCCACACCTCTACACTCTTGATTAAAAGCATGGCCGCGACAAGGAATTGGCGATACCCAATTATAAAACGGGACTCCTGCTCTATATTTCCATTTCCGCGGTTAATTTTGTACTGCTCTTCTGTAGTCCTTCTCTATAATATTTCAAACGCCCCCTAACACTGTCATATTATCATCACGCACTAAATGTATGTAAATATCTATGAAACACGACAAACAATCGGTATATTCCGAACCAGCTGATCACCCCCCAACCATTTGTCTTTCAGAGACACACAGCACAATATTCACAATATTGGTCCACTCTTTTTGTTTCGTCATTTTCCATATACCGATGATTTGTAAAATTATGTTTTTACAGCACAATATAGCCTTAGATTCGTAACAAATCGCAATGTATCCAAAGAACAATGAGACTTAGGACTCATCTGAAGAAAACAGTGTTTACGCAATATACAAGAAAAGGAAAGTACGACACTCATAAAAAAATGAGAGAAAACGTGTTTTTATCGTAGACTAATCTAAACACAGACGAACACACACCTTTGGTGCTCTTTTGGACAAAAGACAAACCCTTTAGGTGAGTGGTAGTGGTAGAAGTGACAAAAAGACAATGTTCTGTTGAATAGTATGCGCAATAAATTAAATTATGCGACGAATAAGAGTTCCTCATTATCAATTTCTCATTTTCAGTAGTGGTTTATTTCTCTTAAATCACTAAAAATCTTCAATGGTCAATTCCATCGCCGCTAGCACGGGATCCCCCCACCTTTTTTTTGTTTGCCATATTTATCCTCCATTCACGAGAGAGCGATTTATCGCTATGCTTTGGACGGTAAGTCCGCACTCGCTTGGGAATTGCCATTTCCGGGTCACCTGTCTTCCACATAAAGGTGGGGCGTCCCGTCAACTGCCTTGCCCAAGGACACAGCAAGCGAACTTGCCGGCTTGTTCTCCACAACCTCCCATAAATGCCGAGCGCCAAGCAGGAAAGCTATAGATACCATTTTTTAAAGTCTTTTGGTGTGACTCGACAAGGGGAATGAACCCCTGGTCTACCGACTGCGAAGCGGAGGCTCTAACCACTACGCCAATAAAATTGATCTACAGTCATGAACAAAAGTTTAAGAACACTATGCAAAAGTAACGATTTTCAACATGTAGCATGTGATTGCATCAGCCATATTTTATTGTTACATCATAAGTTTGTTTTCTTCGTTGTGTTTCATTTCGTGCCAATTCTTACTTCTGACCACATTTCCTGGTTGATTTTTTTGCTATCTACTGATTTTTTTTGGTGCCTAAAATGGGCAAGAAAAAGTCTCTAAGCGAGATTCAGAGGGCTCAGATAGTTGCCTTACACGGCCAAAATCTATCTGAAAGGCAAATATCTGCTCAAATGGGGTGCAGCAAGACAGCAGTGCATCAAGCGATTGCGAAGTATCAACAGGGTGGCTCCTATGCCGACAAAAAAAGGACTGGAAGACCCTGTGTCACCACTGCACGAGAAGACAACGTGATGAGGAGGACAGTTGTGAGGTCATCCACGAGTTTAATGAAGAAAATTAGGGCCGAATTGTTGCGCAGAGGTCGTCGAATTAGTCATATGATCGTTTCCAAGCGTTTATCCAAAGAATTTAATTTGAAGTTATACAAAGCGGCAAAAAAACCAAGGCTTACTGCGGCTATGAAAGCCAAGCGTCTACAGTTTGCTAATAATCATCAACATTGGACCGCCGAGCAATGGGGAAAAGTGCTTTTTTCCGACGAATCAACCTTCCAACAGTTTGTGGTTCGAAAGAGGCACGTCCGTAGACCAACTGGAAAACGTTTTGATGAGAGATACACCATACCAACAGTGAAACACCCTCCGAGTCAGATGGTTTGGGGGGCTATGTCCAGAAATGGTGTCGCTGCTCTCAGTTTCCTGCCTCCAGGAACCACTATAAATGAGCCAAAATACGTGCAAATGCTCTCAGAGAAGCTAAAACTTAACCTGCAAGTTCACAATTGTCAAATATTTATGCAGAATGGCGCCCCTTGCCACCGTTCCAAAGTTGCAAAAAATTTTCTGGATAGCAACAACATCGACCTTCTCGAGTGGCCAGGAAACAGTCCGGATTTAAATCCCATCGAGAATTCGTGGACCAACATGAAAAATAAAGTGTCGGAAAAGCAACCATTAAGTGGCGCAGAGTTGGTAAAAGCGATAAAGGAAGTCTGGGTGAAAGAAATATCCAAGGAGTACTGCCAAAGTTTGATCAAAAGCATGACAAGAAGAATCAAAGCTGTGATCCAAAACAGAGAAGGCCGCACAAAATATTGAAAATCGGAACATTTTTTGTATATGATTGTTTAGACTATATCGTACTGTCTTCCATGTGTTTATGATTGATTAGGTGCGAAATAAAACAATTTGCCAAATGTGAATGAAGTGTTGTACCACCTTGTGCTTAGAAACTCGTAATAATTTCAAGTTGTCTTAAACTTTTGTTGATGACTGTAATAAGCTTATTTCCGAACCTCTTTAAAAGATAGTGCGATTCTACCTCAGCAAAACTTTGCCGCCGTTTGTAGGTCAAGTCACACCTTGAACAAGAGAAAAGTTTGACTGCGTTGCACTGCAGCAAACGAGTTAGATTAATTTGTTTTTAGCACAAAAGACAAGGCCACTTATGTGTTTGCGAAACCAATTAACACCAGCCATGAAATGTTAGCCCAACATCACCAACACACATGTAAAGTAGCATCTGCATGGCTAAAGTCGTAGTTACTCTGAAGCCTTTCCTTACTCTGATGTTATCAAAGTTTCTGATTAGCAAAGCCTTTGATTAATGAGATTGTTATCAACATGTCTAATCGCCCATAATTATCATCAGCAGATGACACTCGTTCAATTGTTGAAAATGGACAACAACATTGAGCAAATACATGCTGCAGTGATCTTAAAAATCGATGCAATGTGGTAGTCTACATCAATGGATGAATGTCTTTGAATTAACTTTTTAATTTCTCTAAATTCAAGTGTGATTTTAATTCCATTCAAATTTGGAGTCAATGATTGCAAAAAACATCACTTAATTTGCATTGTCGTCATCAGCCGATAGCAAAATCTTTGAAAAATTGAAGAAGCCTATTAGCTTACATCGATCACTGACGTTTCAGTTTCTTTTTTGTAACAGAGGTCAATTAAATATATACAGTGGCTACACCTATACCGTTCGCTGGAAAATCTTTTCTGGTGTACATTTAGACCAAGTATCAGTGTAATTTACCACAAGCCATCGTTAGGCTCAAACATTAAATATTTGTCACCATAAACAGCACTTCCGCCCACTAGACTGGACTACGCTCCAGACGTAAGTTTTACTCAATTTTTTTCAATATTCACATTAATGATTTTATTTTATTCCAATGAAATCTATATTTATAACTTAATTTCTAATTGATTAAATTTGGTTGGCATTTTATCAACACTTAATTGAGGACTTGGAAAGCGACTCTTATTGAGTCTGTATCGTCATTCACTTTGCTTAGTTTTAAATCTATACGTGTTTTTTACTATCATGTTAAGATTCACACAAGTCTGTTTGCGTTAAGCTAGATCAACTTTAGCAAGATCAAACTAGCATCTAAACTAAAGTTAAGGTTTGTTCTTTTTGCCATACACTGCCTAAATCAGGCAGATCTTGACTTGATATTTTAATAGTTTTTCAATGGCCCCTGGTTTTATCATCTGGTAAAATTATATTTCGATGCCAGAGCATTATCTCGTAATGCTTGAAAAACGCAAAAGTCAAATTAACAATCTCTTCGTCTTTTGATGTATTGCTTTGAAACTGCAGGGTTTATTTCTCGTCAGGCGAATTTTGTTCGTCCGATAGAGGCGAAAAATTTTATTGCTTTTGGTAGGATATGGTTGCCTTCATTCTAGGCCCGTAGTTAGCATTGTAGCTGGCACAGTGGCCGTAGTGATCGACTAGTTTCAACGCCAAATCATTGTCCCCTTAAACAGCGCTCAAATTCATTCAACAACCATGTTGTTCTAGAATGCTATTTTCGTGGTTTGCTGCGTTGTTCTTCAACATCCCCATTTAAGAAATTTCGTCGGAAGAGAATGCACTTTCAGCCGTTTTTCAGAACGTCGGCTGTAGAAAACAATCAGCCAACGAACTTCAAGCCGACGGAGCAAAAATCGGGAAATGCGACCTTCACACTGAAAACTTCGGTCACATTGCCTCCAAAACTCTTGCTGTTAGTAAAATAGGTTGTACAACCTTAAAAGTAGTCTTGCAACGTCGACTGCATATATCATTGATAAAATTTTTGCGTTTTTGCCAGTGAATATTTGCTTCTCCACGCAAAATGAGCCTCGCTTATTTTTTTCACCGAACATCGATACCTCATTGCTCGATCGAATACAGACGTTGCTTTGGAAAGTAAGAAAGGACCTCGCGAGCCGCAACTTCATTTTATAGGCTTTTACGATTTGCAATGAGAAAAGAAATTTTTCTAGATCCGAAGATTTATTTGTTACCCAGAGACTTTGCAACATTTAAAGAGGGGTGTAGCTAATTCCGTTGTCTCTCTCAATTTGGCCATTTTTCAGAGCTTGCATTGCGTTTAAGGTACACAACTAATCTTTTTAGACGTGTATGGCTTGTTAAACACTAGAGGTTTGGACCAAAATTTCATGACACGGGATCAGAATGAAGCTGGGCAACTAACCAATACTTCGTGTTAACGTTGACACAGATTTGCAAAATGTGAGCAAAACGATACGTCAAGATTCGATTAGCTTCAAACGTGCTTTGCTTTCACTCTGCGATGAAGTTTGCTTAGTTTAATGTTTTTCAAAAATTATTTTCTGAACGGTTTTAGCATTTCAAAGACAAAACAAATTCGGAAATTGAATTCCTGCCATTGAAAAACAATCAATCAACGGCATGACTAAGCCGTTTCCTTTTTGAAAATTACTATCTATGGCAATGATGATCGGAAGTATTAAGATTGCAAACAATCACATCTAGATTATAGCCAACAAATGGGTCTAAGAACTTAACAAAAAGGAAGAAAAGACTCGACCCAGCACATTTGTACTAATTCATAAAAATGGTCTAGCATTGACAGAGTGAAGTGGCGTAATGGTGTTTACGAACTGTCGAGAAACACGATATAAATCCGGCCACCTGCGTTAAAGCGGACAAAACCGGATTTAAAAAACTGGATCTCTCTCTCTCTCGCATGCGGCGGTGGGGAAAGAAAAAGAAGTATACGCTTGAGCACAGCCCCTGATGTACAAAACGCTCATAAAATACAATAAAATGATGTTATATTTCGACATCAACTTTGACCTAAAACATCAGAAAATGTACTACGAAATTATACAAAAACTCAAAAAGAAATCTTTATATTTCAAAACAGTACTTATAGCTTTTGCCATAATTTCGAAAAACAGCACTTATTAGGTAGCTTGCTCAAGTTAATATCTCTATGTACACTTAAAAAGTTGTATGAATGTAAAATATACAGATTAACAAGTTTAACATTGCAGTCCGACTTTAAAGGGCAAGGCGTCGCGTTAGAAGGTCGGTAAGAGCAATATTACTTTCAAAATTGTTAAAGCAAGCAAGCATGCTGAATAAAAACAGACAGCAGTCGATCATTTGGCATTCGGCCCAAAATGCTTCAAAATTGCAGCATATTTCGGTTGACATGGACAGCATATGGAAGGGCAACACAGCTTAACAAAAACTGCTACCTCTTTATAACATCAGCTAATGAATTGGATTGTTCTTCAAGATCGGATTTAGCAGGATCAAGCTGTCCATCATTGTTATTTTCCTCAAAACACATTTTCATATACAATAGAAGTCGCACGATAGGCAAGAAAACTCGAAAGCACTTCGTGCTTCAAAAACCACGTGACTAAACACAACTTTCCCCAGACAGGATAAGAATCACTTCTCGATTAAAACAAAAACTTGTAAATCCAATGACTTGATATATTAGGTGATAGTATTCGTGCATGTCTGCCATAACAACGAGCTTGATAGCGTTGCGGAGATGTAGCTATAGTACACCGCGGCCGTACTAACGGACTCCATTCATGTCCAAATCTCTGACGCGAAGATCATTCTAAGTACGGTACAAGCATTCCTTTTCTTCTCGCAATCGCGTGCAGATGACGCATCTCACGAAACGTTACGGTGGTCAATGACGACATACCTTACGCAACGTCACAACGCATTGACGCACGCAAATAGGGTTAGTTCTCCAAAACAGTGCCTTTGGAAGGCGGAGCGTAAACACTGTTACAAGGTTGGATGAAATTGCCGACAATTGGGGTCGTAGTGGGAGTAGGGGAATCCCCACAAAAGTCTGGATTATACTGTTGAAATCGTAGAGTCAGATCCTGAGGTAGACTTTGCTTTCGAGCCGTGGGAGGAATTGATTCTTTTTTTTCGCTATTATTGTTGTTATTGTTGGCAAATGAAAGCGGGGTCGAAAAAGTGGAAAACACAGGACCTGTGGTTGGTACAGTGGGCGGAACAACCGGCTTTGGAGCAACGGATGTGCGGCGAATCGATTTTCCGGAGGGCTTCCTTCGTATTGTGGCAGTGCCAGACTGGATGTCGCTAGTGACTGCTGATAAATGTCAAATTATAATTTATCGTAACTTTACAAGATAAACAAACACAAGCTGGGGTGAAAGGTCCTGGTACAAGCCCACTAAGAAAACTAGGTGCTCCCGTTTTTGAACAATATCGTCAATGGCGGCTGCCCAGTATTTGAGTCACGAAATCAAAAGCGCCCTAGCTGCCGCGGTGTAGTGGTATTGTTGCGGGCTTCAAAGTGAAAGATCTGGAGTTCAAAACTATATAGAAACACTGCTGGTATTCGTCAGGAAGGGCATCAAGAATTTAAAGTGCTACGTTGCTCCAGTAGAAAGTCTGGTTCAAAAGCGAGTGTGTAGTGGTAGAAATACATTGAATCAGCACGTCTGAGCCTGCGAAACGCGGAAAAAATGACGTAAGTCCGACTTTCTTTTTCTTTCTAAACAATTTACAATATCGTAAAAACTTTCCAACGTCATTTATACAACAGAACTTTAACGCTTGAAGCAAATTTGATGCAAACTCATTAGCGATCACTTACCGTTCGCAGAAGGCAAACCATTTGTGGATGCAGATCGCTTCGAAAAGGTCCCACGAGGTGCAAGGTCTGCCTCATTACTACGATGATAGTTTTTAGGCAACGTGGAGTAGGTATCTTCATGTTTGCGATTAGCGTTGCAATAATCGATAGAACTGTATCCGGTATCTAAATGATAAAAGCTTATTAGAACGCTGGCAATTGTGAGAAGATGGCTATCATTCAAACTTCTTGATAGAGTCACGGCGTAAAATGAAACAGTCAGTTCAGCACCAATCCAATACACCAATTACAAACATGCTGATCATGCTGAGAAAAAGTAGAAGCCATTTGAAATAATGCATAGGCAAGTAACCTCATTACACAGCGGATAGCCACTGGTCGGTAATCAAGGTACGATAAGCCATTTAATACCAGCTTAGTGAGCTTTCTCTTTTATCTGGGATCGGTTTCCTACTTCACAGTTACAATGAGCCACAAAAAATTAGAGCAATATAGCTCTAAAAAACTAGCTGTTTTAGAGTTCTGTGGTGCAAATAATCAAACATACTTTCGTGAGTAAGCTTATGCTTTCCAGATTACATATTACGGGTAGCGTCTCCTAACGAGTTGTTATCACGCCACGATAATGCGGTTTTCGCGACGGAGAACCCCTGAAAGATCTAATCGATCAAAACAAGCAGCCAGCAACTGTCTTACAATGACACTGTTGCGTTGAAACCGAATCAGTTACCGTAAGAATTGATCGTATCTTCAGAGCAGGCGGGGGTGGAGTACTGACTGCTGTATCCACTGCTGGTGGAGTACTGCAAGCTGCTCTTCCGATTCAACGTCATGACTGGGAAGTCGGAGTCTGGAGAAGAATTCGTTTGTGGATTGGAAAGAGTTCCCAATGTGGCAGAAGGAGGAGGCGGAGGAAGATCTTCCAAAACTGGACAGCATATATCGTCTTAATGTCATTAGTTACATTTGGCAAAATCTACTTTTGATTCCTGACTAGGTAGTGTAGTGCAGTTGCGTCTTTGCAAAAGACACTTCGCTACAAATCCTCTAGGCGTGGTAGAAATGCACTGTGTAAGCAATGTCGCCAAGTACAAACCAGGTCTGAACGCGAACAACGTTCTAGCACAACCGACCAACGATTCTGCCGCAACCGGGACATAGAAACGTAAAATTTACTTTTTGTGTCCCACAATTTGGCGCAACTGTTACATGTATTATTATTTCACCGTAGCCTACGCCTAAGCTTGGCAACCTTAGAATGCACGAAGTCAAAATTAAGATAGCTTGCTAGAGGCAAATCAGCTTGACCCATTAAAGATAATTCAGAAGATTTAAAAATACCTTAAGTCAAACGATAGATGTGGTGTTATAATCTTTCAGATCATTGAGGTTCACTGTGCCTCATACAGAGAATCAATTAGGAACTTTATATTTAACCGCAACATACTTTTTAAAGTAAAAAAAAATCGAGAAACATAAATCTTTATTAAAAGAAAATTTATGTGGCGTTAATCGGGAAAATCTGTAATGAAAAATTTAGTTTAACCAGCATGTCATCTTACATGATGGAGGAGGTGGTGGCAGCGTATCATCTGCTGATGGAGTGAAAGGCATGTCGCCGTTTGGAGGAGGAGGAAGGGAATCATCTTTCTGCATGACGGATAAGTTGCAGCTCGGGGCAGTGTGAGTTCGATGAAGAGGAGTCTTTCTAGGAGCTGAATCATCAACGGAGGATCGCTGGAAGATGGATGGAGGCTTGGGAGAAATGATTGGAGGAGGCTGACCACTTTTCCGTGATAAAACATCACGAGCACATTCATTGCTTTTGTTTGGAATTGACAGCTTTAAATCATAAGGACCTGTAAAATAAAAGTCGTCAATCACTCAACAAGAAAAAGGAAAGGCAAACAATTATGATCTTACAAACAATTTAAAGGCACCTATTTTTGTCTAGTACGTGACGTTGCTGATACGGTGCATCTTGACCACTGCCGGACTCTACTACATGTTTAAGAAAGCAAGCAACTTCAAATGTGGGATGTTTTTCCAAAAACTTTGGTCAAAAATTAGGCTTTTGTTACTATACCAACCTGGCTTGTCCCAATCTTTCCATGAAAAGCGATTTGAAGTATTCAGAGGAGACAAGGCACCTTGCATTTGCTGCGACAAGGAACGACCTCTGATAACAGGACAAGCACCATCTACCGCATCTTCCACGTTGCTGTCCGCCTATTCAAAACATTGTTACTTGTAACACTCAAGGCAATTAACCTTTAAAATGAAATGTGACGTACCACAAAGGCCGATTTTGAATCCTCTTCATGACGGTAAGACAGGTAATTTTGTAAACAACTTAAAAATACTTTACTTTGGTCATTTGCTATCTCAAACGTTTCGAGAAGCTTGCCACAATAAATATGCTCGTAAAATTACACTGATAAAAAGGTGAAAACGGACACCGAAAAATAATGGCATTTACGGTAAATTTGAAGTGTAGCATGTGTTCAGCAAATCGAGTTCGAGACGTGATAAATCACTTGTAAGAAACAAGTACAAAACTGATTGCAAAAACCCTTACTCGAAAGTGCTCGTATCAAAATAGTTTCCAAGCATCCACCCACCTTTTCTGAACTGTGTTGGCCGGGCAGCCGCGCAATCACGTCGCTGAAGCTGGGCTGGAGACCAGCCCCATTTCCGTTACCAGTGGAGATAAAGCCCGAGTCGTGTGAAGAAACAGAAAGCCGCGGCCCCCCGGCAGCAGGGGCGCTCTTGCAAGATGTGGGGCTCCCGAGTCCGTTATTGAAAGGGGTGCCGCTGTTGGTCCTTCTATGGTGACCTTGCTAGAAAACAAAGCAGAACTTCAACTTTTAACTGGCAAAGAATGAACAAAAGCGAACATTTACAACAACCTGACATCCCTAAACGAAAACCGATCAATGATTTCAAGACCTTTTTATATTTCATAGGTTCATACGTGCTGGTTAGGTGTAGATGTCTACTGCTGCACACTGACTTTAGAAGACTTTAGTATCTGGAGGCAGTTTTTCTATTAAGCACATACGCTTGTCTTCACGGTTTATGCACTAATGCAAAAATCATCATTGCTTGCATATTTAGATCAAAGCTCAAAGAATCCCTGCGGAACCCTAACAGAACACGGAACTCCAGTTGAAGAGCGCAGTATTAGATTCAAGAATTAGATTGATATTAAATTTTTATTACAACAGCTTATAATAAAAATATCAATCTTGTTTTATCTATCGCTATTGCCAAAATTACCAGCTAAATTTTGAAACACGAGTTCCACAAGAGTCTGTGTCGGGTCCATTAGGCAATTATTAAATAAATAATTATCTCTGGAATAATGCTGATTAGCGTGCAAGAAGAATTGAAGGCTGCCAAAAACTCAAACTCGTGCCGGTAGACTGCTAACACCTAGGCCTGTCTATTATGTCAACAAGGTGTTAAGCACTTGTACAACTAAATTGATGCCAAACACCTAATGCACCACAAAAAGGCTTCCTTTTCGTGCAAAGAGCAAACACGTGCATTTCAACTACGTCTGCTTTGGCTGATTACGTCATTTTTTTTATTTTATTAGCGACTCGTCAACATTTTGAGGTAAACATGTTAAACCGCATCGTTAAAAACCTAAAAACCACAAAATGACAGCAATTTCCCAAAAGCACAGCAAACCTGGTATGGACGTTGGCGTACGGACGATGCTCTGTTCAATGATCCACTTGAAAGGGAGTCACTACTGGTTAGGCTGTTTAGGCTGAAAAAGTGCATTTAAACTATCAGTTGACAATCCTTACTCGTAAAGCAAAAATACAGCGGTACAGGCAGGACTTGTTATCTTTTAAACGCCCCAGTTTTACAGAGTTGTTTATGCACCCTACAATCTTTAGCAGGCTACCAAAACAAAGTAACTTATCACGGTCGTTTTAATTTTCCACCATTTGTGAACCACCGCAAAGTCGCTGTCAGTCATTTCCCCACGCCACGCGGGTTTACGATGTTGGCGTCTGTCAGTTAGCCTTGTCTTATCATACGAGCCGTTGCATTTCGGACGTTGCACTGGTAGCATCAATGACCACTCCAGTCTAGTCATCATCATTGAGCAAAGGATTGATATCTTAAACTTCGAACTATGTTCTATGAAACCCAGAACCCTTTCATTGGGTCATGGGGAATGATTCATTGCACAAATATCCATACCTGCACACTGACGACTTCCTACTACCGTCTGTGGGAGTCGACGGAGGTGACATCGCGTTTGAAATCTCCAAAAAAACATTTGCTTGCAAGTCCTATCAAATTAATGAATGAGTCACAGCTTAAGCAATGATGTTATAACTTCTCGTCTCGAAACAACCTTATGTTGTTGTTGGTTTACCCCTCCTCTTCCTTGGGATGGAGGTATGGCGCGAACAACAATCCAGGTTCACGCCATAAACCTAATTGAATTAGGCCAGGGGAAAAGTGGCGGCCCATTTAGAACTAGTCGTAAATGCAAATTACAGACTGGTAGCCCCATCACCAACAAGGCGGACTGCCATTGGTGGGTACCCAAAAGTCGCTTTTTACGACATGCTGGGTGAGCAGCTTCACTATTCTAACATGGTGAAGCACGGGTGAAACAACCTTATCGTAGATATAATCAAGATTTTTTGCAATTGGAAGAGAACTGAAAATCTAACGATGTAATAAGGTTATTTCAAAACGTCAAAATAAAATTAACTTTTCAAAAATAGGGTGGCCTATTTATTTTTACGGAGAATTTTAAAAAAATTGTCAACTGCCCATAGTAAAAAATAGTTTTGTAAGTTGACTTGCAAATCAATACCGCGTTAAAATCAGCTGCGACACCAAAAATTGAGCTAATTTTACCGCAAAACCTGCACGGTGCACGTTTTAATAAGAGACATTCAATAATCGAGCTAACCTGCACCGATGGGGATTGGACGCCATTGGCAGCTATGTAGTCTTGAACGAGTTGATCGGTCGAAGTTGGCAGTTGTTTCGGGTTGCGGCAAAGACGAGACATATCTTCGCACAAATCATGCAGATGGCTGGCTTCATTCAATATCGAGATTTCCAGATTCTGCAATAGATAGAGTTGTATGCCATGATCGTTCAGTACCGGAAAAATGTTTACGGCATCGCATTTAACAAACTGTATTCCGCTCGGACCCGTCATGGCCTCACTGGTACAAATCCGCCTTAACTAATGCAAACATACAAAGAGCATCGTAAAGAACACTTCGTGAAAGCACAATATCAAAATTAACATTGAACTCGCAATCTCATGGTTGTGAGGATGCGTCGTACGAATTTAAGCTCGGTGAATGAATCGACGACACTATCACCTGTGCTTCCCCGAATTGAATTATTTCGCTGCTCAATAAATACGACGTAATCGTCGCGATGATCCTAGTCATTCTGGTGGTTAGAGTTTTATGCGCGCATAAAACTACATAGAGAAACAGAAAGTTTTTCACGCTGCGCTAAGCTAATGGAAACTACCCCTTAGAGACGACTTTTAGTCACCCATTAATGGCAGTTCGTCTTGTTGGTGACAGACCTAGAGTCGGCATTTTCGTACTCTGCCTCCGATTTCAAGGAAGAGGATGGATAAACAAGCAAAAATATACAAAGCAAAGATGTTGGCACACATGATAGGTTTAAGACAAAAAGCGAGACTACGTTTAATAATGCCGACAGTTCCTGAAAGCCCTGTTGGACACTAATCCGCAATATAAAGCAAAGAATGACTGTGATCCTGGATAATGCTATACGTGACAAAAAACGGCAATCAACGTATACAGCAATGGCTGTAGGGTCATTTACAGTGCAAATCAGATGCGTTTTTATCCATACTGTAGCGTTAAACTACAAACAGCGATATAATCAGCCCTTTGGCAATAAAGGCCAAACCATTGCTTGCTATCATTACTATGATGTATAAATATATAGATGCGGCGCCGGTAGTTTTTAGATCGGTATCTCACATCTCAACTGCAGCTATAGTTTTTCTGTCTTTATCAATAAAATGCTTGTAATGGTCGCAACATGCTGGCTGCTCTCAAAGTCGAAGTAACTCAATAGGTTTTCGATGTTTTGTTCGAATATCGATTGACCAAAGATTAACGGCTCAACATGCTCCAAGCGAAGTTGGCGATCTGCGCTTTTAGGCATAACAGTAACCTGTAGTGCTTGAACGTACGCAGATTCATCCGATTAATGCCATTGCAACGTCAAGCTTTTCAGTATTATGCAAACCAGCAAATATAAATCAGAGATGTATAAACACGTTTTATTCGATTTTGACATGACTTTGTAAAACTAGACACTAAAACGCTGTCGAACACAGATTTCCGACTCCCATGTTTTTATAATCCAAGTAATGGCATCGATAAACAAATTTATGCAATTGAACGAAAAAGGAACGCTAAGTTTTGAGAGACTGCGAAATGATTTTAAGGTCTTCGAATAAGCAAGCAGTTACCCATAGACATCATTGCGATCGGCTAAGCCGTAGTTTCAATTAGAAACATTAGCTCTAACACAAAATCCAGGTGCCCTCGACCATGCAGCAAGATTACTTTCCATGATTGGCATGGCCATCAGCTCATCAAGCACGCTGCCGACATCTTGTAGAACTTCTACTGCAGCGAAGGAGATCAAATCAACATCCGCTGCACTTTTCAATGAAATTTCAAGATTTTAATAACATCAAAACCTTTGTCAGTGTAGTCATCAAAAGGTTTGAGCAAAATTATTTTGTATAGCACAAACAAAGTATAGCAAACGTTTATTTGTCTTTTTGCAAGAGAAAGTAAACTGCTAGGAGTAAACTGCATCGAGCAACTTTTGTCTTTTTCAGACATTACACCGAAGGGAGCTAAAATTTAGAAAAAAAATAACCAAAATTAACTGCCAAGACTTCACACGTTTCTCCACTTTCATCTTGACATATTTTTTAACAAGGAACACTCAGCAAAATATCAATTCAACAGCATAAGAGAAACACATTACAGCATCATTACTAATTGACGAGTTGGCATGGCGAGTTGATGAGTTGCCATTGATCATTGCAGTCAAATATAAACGCAGCCAGTCTCACTTAAGACTAGGTAGCCTACACAGTGTAACTCTCATTATAAAAGTCAAATACGCACCCCAGCCAACTGAAAGTGATTTAATTAAGTTTAATTACGAAGCTAAAGTCAGAATTAATTGACTGACATTTTATGAAATAAGAGAAATTTCCTTTGTCTGGTGAGGCCAGACAAAAAGTTTTGTCATAGGTGAAGAAACGAACCAGACATTTGCGAATGCTGGGAAGGAAAAAAGGGAACTCTTCTACTCAGTAAATATCGACAAGGAACGGTAAACATCGGCAAGGAGAGTGACAATTAAGCAAGATCTAGATTAGTCGGAAAAATCATAACTGACTACGCGGCAACGTTTCCAGCTTGAAATGTTCAAAATATAGATTCCAATTCATTTGAATATTTTTTACAATACAGTAATGTAGTTTTTGAAAAATGCTTAAACTTTTCGAACAAAACGGTAACTAACATGATGTAAGCTGCTGATCACATTTATTATATTTTTTCAAACACTCTCAGCTTACCAGAACCGGTGATAGACAGTTTGCAAAGAGGCATATTCTTGATCTTTCTTCAACCAGCAAATTTCGCAACGCCGATTTTTCCGTTTCTTCTAAGCTCGCAAAGCGCTCGTTTACGTCATGCACGACTGAGTTAAGCTGTTGGTGAAGATCAGGTTTGCTACCTGTCAAAATTATAGAAGCATTTTTCAGATTTTTATCGCTTTTTTTGCGATCAAAAATAGCAAGCCTTTATTTAACTTCGAATTATGAAAATTAGATGTTATCATGCGTAGAATGGCTACAAAATTATCCTTATAATTGCTGTGTGCAAGTGCTCTTTTACTGTACCTGTAATGTGCAATGAGTGTTGGAGAAAACAGCTGTATGTTTTACCAGTTTGTCTGAGCTGTTGAAAGTCAACAACTTGAGATAAACTTTTGCAAATGCATTATCTTTTGGAGTTTTTAGTGCTACAAGCTTTACCACAATACGCTGGATCTGAAGCATATCGACGATTCAATCTTACATTAGCACTTCTGACGCAATCTAACACAACCTATAAAGCCTACAACAACTTGCACGTTCAAGGCTAGGCTTTGCGGACAAAGAACTTGCAGATCATTACAGTGGCATATACATGACTTATTAAAAGGATTTGCGAGGCAAAATATTCAAATTGCCTTTGCTAACATATTTCTGAGGCTTCTCGCCTGACACTTGACAAAAAAAATCGAAAGCTCTAAAAGGACAGAGTTGAGGCCGTAAACATAGCCTAAATCAACGTACAAGCAATCTATTAAAGCGAAATGTTCACACAGCTGTTGCTGTTGATTGCACCGTCGCATTCATTTGCTAAGAGTCATTAAGCCACGTCAAGCTAGAACTTGACGCTAAGTGACAACAAAGCGAAGCTGAAACAATGGCTGGAACAGCGTCACTGTGAACGTCAACGCTCGGCGACAAGTGCTTGAAATCGCGACATTAGATTTTTGGGAATCAAGGGCGCGAAAAACTTGGAACGAAGACCCATTGCAATGCAAGCCATGAAAAGGGGCAGCGTCAAACGAACGATGTACGGGGTGCCAAACTCGAGAGTCAGAAGTCTGCGACTTTATGCTTCAGAGGGGTACACTGAATGAGGCATGGCCGAGAAAAACGATCGATTACGCATTAGTTTCAAACTATGGCTTGCGTAACAGCAACGATATGATTGTAAAGGTGGGGGGCAAGGTCGCTAGAATAGTGACGCTGCCTATCCGGCATGTCGTCAGAAACAACTTGTGAGCATTCACCAATGGCAGACTGCCTTTTTGGAGGTGAGGCTACTAGTTAGCATTTTAAAATCGTGTCTGGTTTAAATTAGACTGCAACTTTCACCTAGCCTAATCTCCATTAGGTTTGCCGTATGAACCTGGATAACCGTTTCATTACGTGCCAACAATCCCACGAGAAAGAAAGGTAAACAACAACAAAATGCAAGGCGGCTGATAATTTACACAGCATCTCGCAATCTCCCAACTCTACGCTCATCCTGTATTCGGTGAGTTGAATAAGTTTCCATTATCGAATGAATGCTTAAAAATACTTTTAGGCGTTTTCTGGAGCAGTGACACTCGGAGCATGTCACACAAGCAGTAGATTTAGTTTATGGCACATTTCAACAAAGTAATCGAACCCAGGTCGACCGAATTTTTTAAAACTTTTCCTACTTTATTTACGAAGTACTTCATGCGTAGTAGGTGGAATTAGCATTGTAATTAAGCAATCGCATTTGACTCACGAAGGTGTGGGCGAAGATTTTAAGTAGGTGACGCATCCAATTATAATAAATAAACAAAGCTGACGGTAAAAAGTTTAATTTGAATGGCTTCAGCAATTAAAGCTTTTAATATTCTCGCAAGACATTTTCACAAATTTCTTCTCCGCACCGGCGCAATAGTGTGGTGGTTAGAGCGTCCGCTTTACCGTCGGTAGACCTGGGTTGAATTCCCATGTCGAGTCATACCGAAGACTTTAAAAAAGGCATTGCCAGATCATTTGCTCGACGTTCAGCACAAGAAGTAAAATGGAGGGTGAAATATGCAACTGATTTTACTCAGTCGCGATTAAAAGAATGCATTGAGCCTCAAAGGTCTGAGTAGATGGCCGTTGTTGGCACCACAACAGCTATCGTCCCGCGCAACCGCAACAAGCTAGAACAAGATTAATTGAACCAACTGCATTTCCGCAAGACTTTTTCACTGCCCCTTGCACACATGCGCAGTACGCTTGGTATAAAGTAACGTTGCAATCACCTTGAAACCACCGTGAACATAAATGTCAAAAATGCTATACATAAGAACACAAACGACATTGGCAGAGGAAACAGGATTTAGGAAATGAATTTTTGGTGCCACTACACGCCAATTTTTTGAACTCGCTTGAGCTGTATCGTTTAGCCTAGAGAAAAAACGGAATACTTGTACTTATTCAGTTTAGGATTTGATTCACATTTTTGACACTGTTCAATTAAAAAAAACTTTAACCTCTACTGATAACTTAGAATCTGAAACGAAACTCCAATAAACAGGAAATTAGTGTCACTGTAGTTTCATGTTACATAGAACGCAGTTAGATGGGTCGAAAAGTTGGAAAAAGTTGGCAACGCAGTCAGATGGGTTGAAGAGCCGTTACGGTGACTAAATGATGTTGCGTTCAAAACTTACAATGGATTTGGGACAAGCCCTTCGCAATGACAGCCTGTGTATATGCATTCTAACGAGGCGAATTTTTGGAAGAAACGAAACGTGGAAACATGAAAATTTCGAAATAACTTTGGAAAATTTGCTGTATGCTCAGCATCACTGTCGCTACTACGCTTTCACGCTGCTGTATTTATTCTCTTCTTGAAATGGAGGCACGTCATGAATCGATTATCCACGAACTTAATCAAAATCAGGCTGCACAGTACATTTCGAACGAGTCGTTTAACACAAAATTCGCAGTGGTAAGCCCATCACCAGAAGGTCGGTACCCAAAAGTCGTCTTTCACTACCTGTTGGGCGGGTAACACCAGTATCGCTGATGAACTTTTGAATTTGTATTCGGCTTCTCAACCCGCGGGCTAATAACGCTTCGATTTTTTAAACTATAAAGAAGTTTTTCCTTTACCTTTTCTTGCTTTTTTTTGCAGACGTAAAGTATCGCTGTTACGCTTTTTGATTTCTTGAGTCGCGCGCTTGTAATCTAGAAAATATAAATAAATGCACTCGACTTAATAAATGACCCGCTTTTGAAAGGAAATTGCCAGGAAAAAACAACATCATAGCAATAAAGCAAAATTATTAAATGTCATAACGAAAACTACTCCGTAAATATCCTTCCATAAAATCATAAAGAGCTATCAAATTTCATTAATCAAACTAGTTTTACGTTTCAAGATCAGCAACATAGTGCATTGGAGATAGTTAACCCGCAACGCGATACTGTAAAAATTTCCACAAAAGATCAAGCTACGTGCAGCTTGTGCATAATTGAGTGGATGAACTTGCAACATAGTATTGCGAGTTGTGCGGCTATGTGTTTCCGGTTTTCCGTGACATGAGAACCAAGTCCACCCGTTTCAGTCCCTTTATAACCATTTGAAACACCACTTCCAGTGATAGCAGTTCAAAACTCAGCCTGTGGCAAACTCAAAACTCGGCAGGTCGAGCTAACAGCCGTCAATGGAATGCATACTCTTGCCATTAGCTAATCGAGTCATCACAAAGACCTTGAAAACAGTATTCTCCGCTTCGCGCTCAGTGCGAAACGAGAGCGGAAAAAAGCCGGCAAGTTCGCTTGTCGTGCCGTTTGAAAAGGCACTGGGCAGAATGCCTCTATCTTTATGTGGCAGAAAGGCAAATAGTGAGGACGAGCAGTTTGCTCATCGCGGTCGCACAATCTAACTAAAAACTTGCAGAGCGTGAGTGCCTGCGCATATGTAAATACCTTTGCTATGATCCTTTTCCAATTGAGTGGCAGTTTTTTTCCACTCTTCTAAACGGTCTTGAACAGGAAAGATGAGGCTATCCATTAAGGCACTGGGGAAAAAAAAGGAATATTTTGCATCCTTTTTCTCGATATGCAGAGCTTAAACCTGCCGATTAAGTGTGTGTCTACCGATGTCGACCAACTTTAGAAACAAACTTTTACTGGAGCAAAACAGCATTTTAAATTTCGGATAACTTTTCTGACAAATAGCACTGGTGCTTTAAGAGAGTTTTTAATTCTAGACATTTCTGTTCCAAAGTCCCGGAATAATTAGACCTTATATACTAGGGCAGCTTGTGAATTAATGCACACTAAATTGGTTTTAAAAACTTTACATGATGTGGTGATGAAGTGTCATGCAATTCATCGAGCACAAGATAATTAAATTGCTAGGATGCAACGTTTAGGAGACTACAAACCGGTATTTGGAATGCAGTAACACATATGACGAATTTCGGAGTAGAGCTTTGCATCATAAGCTATCAGCTGCTTAGTCGGAGCGATGGCAAGCACTCTAAGCGGCTCTTGCAACGGATCACGCGGGATCGCTAGACTGAAGTTCATATTCAGTTCATCAGCCATTATAAATGACTTGCTTTTTCAATTAAAATCGGATGCAAAAATATGCGGCCAAAATAACCGTATTTTCAGCTTGTGCAGTAAAAGAAAAGCAGATTTCCAAGATATCAAAAGATTATCAGCTTTGGTGGTCTATTGCGAAGTAACAATCAGCGATTAACATTACTTGGTGAAGTGCTTAAGCTTGTTTTCAACCATCTTTTGACGAACGCATATTCTTGTTAGGGCACTGCCGACATCTTTGGTTGAACCTGTAATAAAACAAAATACTTCAGTTGGACAAACTGTCAAACACATCAGTAATTTCTTTCCATAATACTGTACTAGATTGCATATACCTCGTATGCCATGACTGGTTCAAAAGGGTCTGCCGCGTTCTCCATACCTGACCTTGATTGGCTGGCAGTGTGAACCTGGATATCCGCTTCAAACTGTGCCTTCATAGCCAAGAAGTGGTTGGTAAACAACAGTAAAAAGGTCTTTCTCAAAAGGTCAAAGGTAGTAAAGGACCTAAATGACTACAGTCATGACCAAGCATTTTGGAATACGAGAAAACTGTAACAGCTTTTTCATATTTTTCAAGGTCTGCTGTGCACAAGTTGCTCATTGCCACTCGCAGAGTCTGTGGATATACGGCAGAGCCGCATCAAAAGCTTGCTGAACTTGATGATAATAATTAGATTTCTTGTTCCCGGGGATCAAGTCAAGATGCATGGTATAACGAAATATCTAAATCTTGCCCCCCAAACTGAAGCAACCAAAAAACATAGTGGCAGGGCAAGGAAAAAGTAGCAGCCATTTCAATCCATATAGCTACTGGTAGCCTCACTAGCAACAAAACGGACTGCACCTTTCGACTCATTTAAAAGTTTCTCTGGGTAGTTAGACCAGCAACAAGATGGCTGCCATTAGTAGATAGCTAATAATTGCCTCTTGCAACATGATTTTAGTTTGCGGTTTATGTGAGTTTTGAACAGGTTTTCAGTACGTGGTTTATATGAGAATTGCGTATAGAACAAAAGGATGAAGTTTACTGGATTATAACTGAGAAGTAGTATTACGCGTACAGCACTAACGCGGCTTTAATTGAACTCCTGAATCAAAGAGAAATAGCATTTTGTTATCACGATAACTCATCCACGCCTGCTAGACCGTAACAATACAACACTACTTTTATCCGTTTACTCCCTACTCCCTCATAACCGTCCTGGCCTGCCTACTGTGACTATGTTGTGCTTGTTGCAAGCATTCAAAACCATAATTAGAGTTGAACTACCTCTTTTAAAATGTGCACAACGAGAAATTGGATAAAAAAAAGTTACGCGAAAAAGTATTGGTGAAAACATCACTTTTCTCAGACACCGACACCTTTTGGACTCTTAAAATTGCATGTAATCACCCTTCTTAAAAATCTCATCAACGCCCCTGGTAACCACTTCTTGAAAGATCTTGCATGCAGTAATATACTGCAGGGTGTAGCCTAGTTGAAAAGTGCAAGGAGTCAAACTTGCATGCAAATATACTTCCAAACAATATAACTACTCCCTAAACCTGCAGAAAAAGCGTAAACTGATACAACCTCGTTTGTTCCTGACAAGTCATTTAAGTCCGCCACCATAAAGTGAGAGCAAAGAAAACATCGTTAGGAAGGCCCACGCATACGCGCACAAAGAAAGCGAATTTCAGCAACTATACATTTTATTCATTTATAGCACTGATATTCTCTAGACTCGCAAGACAATCGTAGTGGAGCTAAGCATCGCGCAACTGTCCAAACCTGCTGTAAAGTTTCCAAGTTTTTACATTCCGCTTGCATAGGTTGACATCAGTTTGCTTACAACACTTTTATTTACTCCTAACTCTAAGCACAGTATACATACACTACACAGTATACATACGCTACACAGCAAAAGACGAACAGTAGTAGACAGATCTTCTTATCTAAACTCTTTGCAATCTTGCGGCATCAATATTACAATGCACAAACCGAGAAAATGATGGGGCCGGACCACCAGATCTGAATGAAATAGGCAACCCCAACGATGCAGACAGTCAGAGGTGAAAGAGCACCACGTTAACTGTGGTCTTTTCAATGCTTCACATACCGGTTGTCGCAAATCGGTAGCTTGTGCCTCGCATCAAACGCACTCGTTGTACGAGTCCAAGGTTTGCTAGATCAAGACTGGGACAAACTTGAGCAAGCACTTACTGCTAACACCCTGGAAGCACCTTTAACAGGTAAGCTAGTAAAAGAAAATAAAAAACGGGTCAGCTTCTCAGCCTGGCATTTAAAAACATATGTTGAGCAAATGGCTAATTTGCATTTCTCAAAGGTTTTCAAATCGATCGGTGGCTTGGTATCCGGAATAAGGTAAACGTCTTTCAGACTAAAAACTCAAAATATCAACAACTATATAGTGAGACCACTTTTTGAGTTTTAATCAGCATTCAATCGCATTTTCACTTGGAAAACAATGTCAATGTTAAACTGCTTTTTAGTTTTTCGCGATGACCAATTAAGGCGAAGTAGGCTCAAGTTGATCAATGAATGAAGGAAACTGGCCTCATATTGCTATAAGAGTTTCTCATATATTGGTTTATAACGCAGCAACGTTAAAAAACTGATTAATCTGTCCAAAGCTTGGCTAGTTTGGCAACTACAACACTCTTGTTAAGCCAAAAGGGCTCAAGCAACCGAATTTCCAGACGTTATTAGGGTGTAACGCAGACACATTGCAAAAGCAACAAACGACTGGTCGCTATTTAGTGGCTGCATGGGAACAGTTAGATAAGAAGCAATTGCGGTTATGACGCAATCGATAAGGTCGGAAACTCACTTGTCTGCCTGCAAGACAGACAATATGTCATCAACTATACCAATATTCTACTAGAACAATGCAAAAACGACCACTAGCTTCCAACCGCACGCATGAAGTCCAAGCAATGACTTGTACGCCAAAAAAACCTAGTTTCCTTACTGCAGTAGGCTTACCTCTTTCAGTCTCCAATTCTACGATATATCGTTGATATTCTGATAAACTAAATTCACTATTTAATATCACAAATTTTGTACGTTTTTTGATGTGTAAATGCAAACAGGCTTGAGGGCGAAAGGGGATTGTAGTGGTAATGGCGCCCCTAGACAGGCCTTTGCTACTATCGTGATATAAATGCAAATCACCAAAGATGATTGATTGACTGCTAGATTACACCCTGCAACGTTTTTAGTCCTAGACGTTTCTTTTCACGGAATTTCTTAGTTGCAAGAAGATAAACACATTACAATATAAATGCGATAAAATTTGGCAAAACGAGCAATATTAAAGAAATAGCCAAATAAAAACAAATACCGAATGCCCGAACGCTAATGATCAAGCAAACTCACAGAATTAGCATTCCATAAGTTTACCAAAGCTATACAAACATCCGCGCATTAGCAGAGCTATTTTTAAATTTTAAAGCACGGTTCACACCAGAAGTAATTCACTTCCAAATTAAAGAGAACTTTTTGCGGGCCGCGGTATATTTTCCCACCTTAATGCGCAAAGCTTATCAAAAATTCTCAGAAAAATACGTATTTAGTGTAACCACCAACGCCACTTCTGCCACTAGACTTCAAATCGACATGAAATATGAGAAAATAAGGGATTAAGATTTGTTGCGGGTTGAAATCCAAAAACGTGAAGCCATAACCATAGCAAACGAAGCAAAAATATGTCAGGAGTAAGGTTTAGAAAAAGATAAATGGGTGTGATAAATTAGCTAAAACTTGACCCACAATCCCAACCACTCACCCTAGAACAAAACTTTTAGCCGGGGGACGTTTACCAGAAAAACCGGTTTTTTATGAGTCCGAGATCGACTGCTTCAGCTTAGCGTTTCACTAGATGAATCAGCAAATAAGTGGTCAATAGATCTCTAAAAAAAGAGTAAGACCTAGAACGATTTAAAATGGATCAAGCATTAACATCCTCTGGTTGGCCTTCGAGTTTATCGACTGACGACAGTCTTCTTGCCATGCACCAAACCACATTTGAATGACGCAGACTACCAAAAAGCAGTTTGGTGGAACGCAATTCCTTTAAAAAATGCCAAAATTGAATGAAGTGCATGATTGAAACTCTGCCAGATTTGTGAAGCACCTGCAGTCCTGCCAATTTTTAAGCAATCGTCAATTTATAAGTGCCCTCAAATTTGACCTGCAGCCGCACAATACTCCACAATTTGTGGAGATTTTCCGTCTTCAAGGTAGTCATGCCATAAAAGCAGTTGATGCATGGGCTACCTAGCTGTTTGGAAAGGATTACGGCTCAAAGCAAGAGCGCGTTCACGTCACAAAAGTGTAAAAGACTCTCTCAAAGCAACTAATAAACAGTGGTATAGTGAATTTGCTAATGCTACACACAAGGTAAGCCACTAATCTCCAACATGTAATTCATCGCTTTGTGAAGAAAGCTCCAACACAGAAAGTTTCAAAAGACTTCTGGTTACGCAAAGCCTTATTTTAAAATATAATTAGAAAACGGTAAGTTTTCAAACGACAAAATGCTTTCGCAAAAGGACCACCGTAAGATAAGGGCGTAATTATGCAGGAGATGTGACAGCACATTTACAGATTTCGACATATAGACGACATATTGATACGGTTGAACAGTCAAGAACAAAAGATTGAAACAAACCCAGTCATTGTAGTCTGCATTTAACTACAAAAGATGTAATGCTTCCATACCGTAACAAACAACCACACTGACAAAATTATTGAAGACCGAATACTAAGAGAACAGTATGACCGTGGCACTAGTACATCTAGGGTACACGCTGCCCTTTCTTTGCTCCTCACACAGATAGCCATTTATTGTCGAGTATCTAACCAGCAGATGTGGAGGTAAATCAAAAAAATGAATATTCAAATTCCAAATATCAAAATGCCTTAAGATGCTTAGAATTTAAAACGCTTTTTACCGAGCAATTACGCCTCGCAGACGCAGGTATTATCGCAATTACACAAGAATGGCAAGAAAAAATATTTAAAAGAAGTTCCGCGGTGATATAACACAACAAAAATGTAACGCAAAGCTGGAAAATAAGCAGATGTCTTTACGATTACCAGCCTACGCATGTGATAACATTTTCGAGTAAACATTCTGGAACAATATATCATCATACATAACAACGGCTTCCACAAGTGGACAATGAATAAAAAATATTGTTACGGAGGAAGATATTGCCGAAAACGTCGTATTAAAACATACGAACCACCCAGCATACCATAGTCAAACAAAAGGCCTTTGTACAGCTGTTTATCAAGAGGCTCAAAGTTACAAAGCTTTTGTCATTGTTAAGCTTCCGGGCGTTATCCTATTCCTTTGTCGTTGATTTCCATGCTTATTTTATCAATAAAAACCTGGACAAGAATTTATTTCAGCATGGTCAAGCTTATCTATGAATGCGTATCGTGAAAGCAGTAAAGTTTCAACAAGCAATGTTGGTTGTGCGCAGCCGTGGTGTATTGGTAATCATTCCCGCCTTCGGGACCAACGGTCTGACCTATAAGACTCTTCGTAACTTCATAAAAGCGCCCTTGGTATTTGTAAAGAAGAGCATCCCTAATTAAAAGTGCTGCGTTTCTCCAGCAAAAAGTCTAGTTCGAAGTGTAATTGGTAGACATACTAAAGTAGCATATCTAAGTCCGCAAAAAAGAAAAAAAAGAACTTAATATCAAGCAACAAGTTGTCCGGTTGTGCTTGATTAATTTAGCCTACGGGTTAACATACGTTGCAGTCTTCGAAAGATGGTTAAAGTTTGAGAGATGCTGAAGACCAATTACAATTCCGCTCAGCCATTCAACGTTTGGTTTGCAGTTATAACCAGCCAAAAATATCAGGAATCCGTGTCTGGCTTGGCCCTTTGCGAAGTCACAAATTTGAGAATTAACCGGCAAACTCAGGTCATCAACAGAGATCTACTTATCTATGATACAGGCTTAACTGAAAAGGTAAAAACACATCGATAATACTAATTTAAATTCCTTACGTGCTTTTACTTTTGTTGCCAAAAAGCAGTTTGATATAGGAAGCACGGCAATCTGCGAAGCTGTGATTGAATTACGGTTTCATTCAACTGCATCCCCGCTACATCAAATACCTTGTTTGCGATCAACTTTATTGGAGATTTATTACAAAGCCTTTTAATGATTAACTACATAGTGTAATTAATGACGAAAATTGGGATATCATTTTTTTCCAAGTAATGTATTAACATCTACCAACCGATTTTTGCACATCTTACCCAAGTCTAAACGGATTAAAACAATGAAGTTGCTCAACCGCCACGTAGTTGCTCAACCGCCACGTGAGTAGCAACTTTTGGGAACCAATGGCCGTCGGTCCTTATTTGTGGTCAGACCACTACCCTGTTTCAAAGTATGGTGCTTTCACCGAACCCCTTGTTCATGTTCCTGCTTGCATAAGTTTGCGGAGTGACAGGTCATTGCAATCATCTAACCAGAACCGCAATCTTCCGAAGTACTATACTATGAGATTACAAGCCAAGTTTGGCGCACAGAACTTTGCAGTTAACAGTACATTTCGCATACAAATCGATGCCTGGTGTCTGGTGTGAAAACTTTCAAACTTCGTTGCATTCTTTACGGCCAAGTCCACATTCGTAGTTTTATTCGGCTGTGCATAAATTGGTGTGAACGAGCATCGTAAATTCTTGTTTAGAATCTACCTTTGAAGAGTTCTAGCTACGAATAGAGTTAAATAAACGACTCAAGGGCGCACTGTAAGGTTTGATTACGAGCGAAATTTAGCGTTCACATAACCTTTGCCCTTGCAGCAATGAACTTGATACAAACAACACTATAGCATTCAAGGCTGGTTTCACTTGAAGCTTAAACATTTTACAAGTGCAAGCTACAGCGTTTTGTTTGCTTCGCAAAAATAAACTACTTATACTCAGCGTACAGTTGTGGAGTGAGCAGGCCTCGATCTTTGGCCTATATCTGCTGCAAACGACATCACATTGGAATATAGTTAGAACATAGACGAAGCAAGAATATAGCTTTTCTAAAGCGATATGCCCACTCTATATTGCTTCCAACTGCACTAGCAAAGCCTTTAAAACAATAATGCCACATGACTAAGAAATGACTGGAATTTAGTGTAACACAACAAATTTATGGAAGATTTAAATTTCACAATGAACGTAATTAAACATCATTCATGAATGTCAATAAACACATTAATCCAACATCTTCCTTCTTCGTTTGATATTTGTCATCTTGCAAGACACAAACCTAGAGTTATGACCAGAAAGAAGGCAAAGCCTGCTTTTCAAAAAGGCTACAACATACATGGCATGAAGTATACTGTATTTGATCAAGACAACACAAAAGATGGTAGTTATCATGTTTCTCAAAACGATAAGAACTTGCACCACACAGTCGCGTAGAGTAGCGCAAAAGTGAGATACAAACAAAGGTGGACTGAAAAGAAAGCTGAACAATGTGGAGATGGTTTGACGAACAGACTATCAATTGAAGTTCGAATACAACTCCTTATTAGGTCACTAACGATACAAAGTAAGAAGCAATTGTTTTATATCACTATCATAACTGTAAACTACAGCTTTACGACTCAGCATTTGCACATTCCAAAGCTATGTAGGATATGTTCCAGTGACAAAAACGTTTACTTTGCAAACAGTTTACCACTGGTTTCAACAGTGAATAAAATGGCCTTCAAATTTTAGACAGCAGTACAGTCCAGTTTTACCCAAACATGCATCATAAAAACAAAATGACACGGTGCTAAAAACAAAACAAAATTAAAAAAGCAGCACCGTTTTGGTGCCATTCTTTTTAGGTCATGCATCAATGACAACAAAGGGTTGCAATATTTTAAGATCAGAGGAAAAGTCACATGACTAACGTTTTCCTTGCTCTACTTTGTTCCCGTGTTTCCGCACCCTTGTGTTCTCTTCATTGAATGGACAGTAAATAACTTTTTTTTAATATTTTAATACCTATTTGAATTCTTTCTCTAGGTCCCAACTAAACCCCGTTATAAATAACTATTTTTCAGCAGATCAACTTTTCCCGCCAAAAGCAAACCCAAAACGGCCTTTGGCATGTGTATACAACAAAACCACACCACAGAGTTGAAAGAAAAATATGATGTGAGCTTTGACAGTAAAAATCAAGCTCACATCACAATTTTCTGAGAGAATTCTCATCGCAAAAGAAACAGTTTATTAGGCAAGCGGCTGGAAATGAAGATCAGCGTCCTTTTTAGTTCTACCTATGCCACACATCAGTAAGTTTAAAGATGGCATTTTACAGTTAAGGTGACTGACAGATGACCAAGTGTTCTCAGTTTTTAGAGATCTATTAAACGCGTTTTTATTCGTTCTATCTGTCAATCATAGGTGAAACTTTACGGTTAAGAACCAGACCGGCTCTGAAGTTGACCGTACAGCAAGCACAACTCATTTCAAATCTCACAACTGCAAATCAGGGCTTAACAGCGAGCTCGGCAACCCAACTTTTTTCAGAAACGTGACATCAAAAAAAAAGAATATTCACAGAAAAGGAGAAAAAATTTGCCGTACAAGATTTTTGAGATAGGATACATTAATTAGATAGTCATTTGCAGTGTTGCTGCTCTGACAGCAAAATGCGTAACTCGAAACATACTTTTTATGAAATAAGCAAATGAACTTCGTAGAAAAATATATTACACATAAGTCTCAATATAGGAAGCGCATCTCATTCAAAACTGCATGTTTTCATATAACACATAAACGCCGGCTCTGCCGGCGTCGCACTCGGAACCAGGAAAAGTATCGATTTAGCCGGCTGTGCCTGGTTCACCCAAGGGATAGTAATGAGAACAGCAATAGCAAGTGAATGTTTTTCTGTACATCCAATTCTTGCCCCAAAATCAAGTGAAAAACACTATGGGCAGGATAAGCATAGCTCTTGTTTCCATGATTCCAGCTTTTCTACTTTTTTTAATGAGTAGCCAACGAGGGACAATGTAAGTTAAATAAAAGGGATGACGGCGCCAAAGTGGAGATTGTTTTCAAAAATTGGGCATTAAGTAGCAGGCCTTTGTCAAGACTTGGTGAGCTCCCTCTCGCAATTAAATTTGTGACTTCAAGATCGTAGCTACGCCCTAAGTCTATGTGCTCCTGTTCACTGCTTACGCGTACCCAGGGAGCAAGGAGGTCTTACGTTTCCCTTACTTTTAACCTTGACCCCAGTAGAAACATGAAGTTATTTTCAAGCAAAATAGCCATATAGCAAGAAAAGGGGTCATGCCTCCCCTAAAAGATATGCAGCCTATCCACAACGGCTATTAAGCTACTTCAGAGCAAAAAAGCTTTCTTCGGGTTCAATTTTACACGTTAATAGTTTACTGTATTATTTTGATTTTTTCTTAAACTAGAGATTTCATTACATGTCACTTTGCCCCTAATCCTGACCTGCCTAATTTTTAATCAAAATTAGTCTTGCTTACAAACAGCCTACCAATTACAAAAATTTATCTATTCCTGTCCCTAAGCACAGGGAGGGACACTAATTCAAAATTGTGTGTAATTCAAAATTTCAAAAATTGTTCTAATTCAAAAGTACCCCAAATGTCCACCTTTAAAGTTATACCGTTTAACAAATAACCAACTTATCTGAAACAGTGCTTGTCAACCGGATGCATAGTACATCCATGGGGTGTACTAGAATCTTTCAAGGGTGAATCAACGTGATAGGGTGTAAAGAAGTGAACCAGTTTTTAAAGCTAAGACCTTTTCATTGAACTCAACCTCAACAGGACGGAATTTTTTAACTGGAGACCTGTTTTTGGAATTAACCTTAAAAAGGTCGGAGTTTTTAAACTGAGGACCTTTTTTTTGGAGATCAACCTTAAAATAAGCAGCAGCTATCGCATGAATGTTGTTTAAACCTTATTTAAGGCGACCATTTAATTTAAACATGATTAAAGTTTGCAGGTTTTCATAAAGTTTACTTGGGCAAATCACCACAAAAAAGGTTGACAAGCACGAGCAAGAAAAGTGTTTCTCAAATAGTGGGTGTCGAGATCTTGTTCATTGGGTCGCAAAAAAATTTGGGTGAGAACATTTTGGGCTTCTTTTTTAGAGACCCAAATGAAGAGGGTGACATCTTGCGTTCAATGAAACGTGAAGACCTTTCTTTTTCTTTTTGGAGATCGACACCACGATGAAGAGTACTCTCTAAATTTTTGAGAAATGATTTTTCGCAAAACTATGCTCAACAATGCTGAAAGAATATTTTTTGGGGTCACGCCAAAAAGTATTTGCGAACCTCTGACCTAGAACAAGCATTTTTATGCTGAAGCAACAGTAGTATATCAT
This sequence comes from Trididemnum clinides, assembly GCA_963675345.1. Classification (NCBI taxonomy): domain Eukaryota; kingdom Metazoa; phylum Chordata; class Ascidiacea; order Aplousobranchia; family Didemnidae; genus Trididemnum; species Trididemnum clinides. The sequence goes on along the minus strand of OY776300.1, from coordinate 12,610,355 downwards.
TCCACTTTGACAGGCAACATTCTCAGCAATATAGGTTCGCTTTCATAATGAAAGTGAATAATAAGTACAGCTGCTGCTTGCTGCTGCATAATAAGTACGGTGAGGGGGACATAAAATCAAAAGTGGTGCCGGACAGCATTATGACGTCACTTAATATTATGACCAAACAGAGCTGTTTTGAAACGTTCAAGAAACAAAGAAAAAAGCATGCTTAAAAAATGCTTAATCACTTGTTGCATAGTCAATAAAACTATAATGGTATCAAAATTTGTTTAATCGGAAGCACCTTGTTGATATCTACCGAAAAAGCTTTCAATCACATTTCTACGGTTAATACATGTATTTTTGAAAAAATGAAAAACAGTTTTTCCAATCAATCGTTGATTATGACGTCAAGTTAGCCCCTAAAGGGATAAATGTTTGCAAATTGCCAAGTCGTGTGCTGTCTTTCGCTTGAGCAAAAAGTTGCTTTCTTTCGTTAATAAATGCAAATTTTAAAAAAATTATCTTTAACTATGGCGTCATCGTGACGATAGCAACCCCTTTATGACACTTACCCTTGAGTGGTGATTAATCGTGCCAAGTTTTATGTTTGAAAGCTCATTAATTTCGGAGGAGTTAAAGCACTCAGACACAGACACACAAAATTGCGCTGTTGATAGATTTGTCCCTTTTCAGGGCAAGAAAATGTTGCTAGCACATTATAATTCACACCATTTACGCATGAAGAATGTACACACCTCATAAAACTAACTTTTGGAGACTTAACTATGATTTCAATAGAAAAAGGCGACTTTTTTGGCAAAATTCAATTCAATCGAATCGTTCGTGAAAGCTTCTACAGGAAAGGTGTTACTTTCGTCCTTTAGCCGAATAAAAATAGCGAAGAGCTGATATTTTAAGCCTTGTGTAATAGTTGGTAATTAAATCCAATGATCTAGTTCAACCACCAAGCTACAAAAGCCTTGGCTGTTTTGGTAAGTCGTGCTTGCCACGCTAATTGACTGAATTACGTAATCTGTAAAGGTTTAGAAATAAAATACTTTAAAGTGCTTTTTTTTCAATGAATCCTGTGATTTGTGCATCTTTTGTTCTCATTGGCTGTACTTCAACTAACCGTGCCACTGCGAAGGTAAATGAAAGCAGAAAGGTGTCATTTATCAAAGGAAAAAACTATTTCCTTTATCCTGTGTTTTCTCTATTTGTTACGGGGATAGACTACGCTGCCTTGATACCGAAAAGCATGCAATATCAATTTAAAGCACAGCCAGCTTAAATTGGCCTGGTCAAGATTACGTGTCAAATTCTAAGTATGGAAGTGAAGTTTTTGGTTCGCATCCCCATCCTTTTTAATAATCTTTATCATTGGCGTATTCGGAATTTCAATTTGGTAGTGAAAAAATGATGGCTGTAGGTATAGTATGTGATCTACATTCAGGTTAGTTCATTCCAACGTAAATATCAAACTATACCTACAGACACCAAATGATGTTTATTGGAGTTTTTTAAAAAGATGCAAAAATTTTTCACAAATTCAGGAGCGCTCTTTTAAAAAACAAGTTTTTAAGCACTACATCTCACGACGTATCCCTCAAGCCCTTTTTCTCTTTCCGTGTGCTCCTGATTTTCATACATCAGACGACCCCTTTTTTTTTCTCCAAATACATATCGGTACCACCACGCCCATGCGAGTTAACATCGTTGGGCTTACCAGATTGAGACCCTTGTACTGAAAAACCCAGCATAATAAGGGACTAGAGATTGATTTTTCCATCATTCCAAGAGCGATTTCATACACCAACAGAATTATCGTAGAAATCAAGGATTAGCCAATCCGTATTTTCGACGTAACAAATCCATTTTCAATCGAAAAAGATCGATTTTTATCTTTTAAAAGTGGCAACTCGAGAACCAAATACTAGCTCTTTATCGAGATGCAATCAAGCGTAAGTGCAACAACGTCACTGCAATCTTGCAGCAACAAAAAACGAAGTCAACATCAACGAGACTACCATTAAAGCCGCAGTCTATACCAAGGTCATTGGCTCAAAGCAATCAATTTCCATGTAACCACTACAACAGAATATCACCAAGAATGTCACTCACACAGCTTAATTGATCTGTAACGAGAAAAGTCTGAAGCAATTTACAGTTTCGGCAACGTGATCACAGCCAGTCGCATAAATTTACTAAATAAACCATTTGAGACGCGATTAAAGTTTTACACCAGCACTCACTAGAAATCGTCCAATTTGACGCGTTTTGCTGGCTGGTACATTGTACATCTAATGTACAATGCAAAGAAAACCATTCTAAATTAGTTTTTACATGCAGTAAAATAACACGCAACAGAACAATCAGGAACAAAGCCAGCACCTGCCGCTTACAAGCGGATTTGCACCTTTTGCAATAAGCTTATTACTTTTATAAACATTTTATGAGGGAGCAATGATAAGGGCAGTGGTGTCGAAACACGGGGGCAGGAGGAGCGTTTGCCCCCTTGGTTATCTGCGCAAAAGAAAAAATAGACTTCTACAAGTGCCAAAATTTTGCCCCCTTAACGTTCCGACACCCCTGGATGAGGATGTACCGCAAAACTAGAGCCGGTGGCTATTATATATTGAAAAGAAGCGAAATGCAACACCGAGATGTAAGTTTTGTAAATGCCAAAGCGATACAAGCATCGAACTCAGAAATATTTGTTCCCAAGCACGGGATACTGACCCGTCGAATGCACCGCTCACACAGACAACAAAAGTCGTAAATATAGTTTTCAAAAATCATCTGAACACTTGCACTGAAAATCTTTCAACCAAATCAGAAGCAGAAAACGATGGCATTCTAGGATTTCCAATGCAAGCTCGCAGAATAAACTCGGGCAGCATTCTAAATGTAGCATAAAAGGTTAACATATGATTCGACATACAAGCATCCGTAGGTTTGAACGTTTACGACACCACAGCCTCCGTAAAACTATCTATTCGCTTTTTAAAACAACATTTCACGCCAGGTTAAAGAAAGGTTGCAAAGGCGTAACAGCGAAATATAGCAATTAAACTAACATGTGAATGAATAACACCCATGATAGACAGCGACATTTTGCTGAAGAGCATGTGCGAGGCGAAAAAAACGTACGAGATGAATCACAACCCACAGTGCTTATTCATCTAGTTATTTCACCGCCTGGTCACGCTGATATACAGAATCGAAGGTTAAATTGATACCTTTGAGGCAAGATGAACATTTTTTTACAGCAAACTGTAATTTCAAACCGAACAACGCCACGAACAACCGGAAAAATAGTTTTTAGGTAAAGGTCCAAAGCAACTAGAACATTAAATAAAATTGTACAGTCAGGGTATAAATACGGCAAAGTCGCGTTTTCTAACAAAGGGGAGTGAAAAAAACTGACTAAATAAAACTTTTTCTAAAAAGTAGAAAATCATTTTTTTGAAAAGTGCCCTATTTTAGTTTATGAAAACCTTTTTAAGTGACTATTTTATTCTGAATGTCAACTAAACCTTCACAAAAATTTCCTAAAATGCAGTCAAAAATAGGGATGCCATTCATAAAAACATCGTATGCGTACGATACTGGCAGAAAAAAGATTCATCAAGTCAACAATGTAAAGAGTGAGAAAAGCTTTTATGGCCCAACTCAGCAAAATGAAACTGATAATTTCCAACGACTAATGATTCGTCTGAAGTAAAAACGTTAAGGGCAAAAAATAAAAGGTAACAAAGGTGACAACCTAAGTAATGGGCGATTGATCTTTTAATTGATTCCGTGTTATGCTCAGACGCTTGTTTCCATGAATCCGAAAAACAGGAAACACGAGAAAGCAAAGTATAGAAATTGGAGTCTAAAACAAGCCTGCACAACTCGTAACGGTAAAGGAGACGTAAAACCAAACATATCGCCGTACCACTGGCTGCTAACTGTTACTTAATTAGGTATATTTTGACATTCTTTTTGTAAAAAATAACAAAGCAAAAAACATATTTACCATATGCTATGCATCTCTAGTACAGTACAGAGCCAACTCATAATGTGAAATATCATAATCGCCAATTTATTGCCATCGTCATGTAGGACATAAAACGAACAACGCAACAACAGCAACGATAGTGAACTAAGTTCGACGACTCGAAAATTAGTATTGCCAAAGCGCACTTTTTGAGAGCAATCTACACGCAACGCAAGAAAAGTTGTGGCTGCCTCTAGCAAGTAGATGTTCAGGATCTACACTTTTCCGACAAAATTGCTTGTTGTTACTATCAATCAACGTAAGCCGATGAACAGCGCTTTTCTTCGTTAACCAAACAACCAATTATGCGGGGATGACTCGCCGCTTGACGTCAGACCAAACGACTGTGGTCTGAGTAGCCCAGAGCAAACGTTGTACATGAAAAAGAACACAACAGTCCTTCAGATGCTTGTACCCTGAAAAACCACTCCAGGCCACTTTACAGAAAGCATGATTGTAGCACTTAACATAGCACGCTTTTGCTTTTGGACTGATAGGAAACAAACAAACTGCCTCAGTGCCTAAACCTTGCAGCGCATTACCTCAAAATGTTTACAAAACACGTAACTGCATCATTCCCACAAACTCGTGTAAGCTCACCAAGACATCAGGAAGCTGGAAAATGGAAATTAATCAATTACTAACAATTTAGCAGGAAAGAACAACAACAATTGCGAGTAAAAAGACTCATTAAACTATACAATCAGTTCTTATAGAACTAATAGACCGATTGAGCATTCAAAACGTTGGCTTCCTCAACAGCTGTCATTCAACCCTGGAAAAGCCATTACTTTTGGGTCAAATGTCAATTCACTTTACCAGCAGACAAACTCACACGTTACACAATAATGCAAACCAAGTACAATTAAGCCCAGTTTGTATTTGTTTGATCGTGCATTCTTATCCTTCGATTTCATAAAAGACGTTGCACACATTACATCTGACAACTACATTAGACTTACTTCGAAGTTAATAACATTGCAGCGCCAAAACACGGCGAAATGCCCCACAATGCCTTATGCATTAAACTCAAAACCTCTAAATGGGGACACCCGCTTTATAATGCAAAGACAGTAATGCAACCCATCTTAGCTCACAAGGAGCTGGTAACTTAAACAGTACAGTACACTAATTTGGGACAAATGCACTACTCGTAATAAAGTAATCTACATCTCGCAACTTCACATCAACCTCTGTAAGACACGTGGTAGTTATAAAATACACTCGAAGCAATTGGTGATGTCTGTTTAGCTAAAAACAAAAAAAGCTGTCAACGAATACGCACATTATGCCAAAAAAGCTAAAATCTTATTTTTAAGCAAATAAACAAAGGGTTTTAAGAATAGTTTACCTTTGGTATTAGTCGCCATGTCAGCAATTTTTTGAATGGACTCCGTGAATGCTCCCAACGCTAGAGTTGTTGACCTGAAATAAAGGAAAGTTTGGTGAGAACATATAATAACAAAGAAAATATAATCTAACAAGTACTAACTATCTGGCGATGTAATAAAGTCGTAACAGGAATCAAGTCAATGTCAGTTTTGAGTTTTAAATTTGTATTAATATTTTTAGTCACAAAACAACATTTACGTTTGGACATAGAATTCGAGTTCAAATTTGCTACTAAGTTGTTAATACTACGTGCATTTCCACAGCACACTCTGCAGTCAAGTCGAGAAAAGTGCCATAAAACGCGTTTCCTATCGACATTACTACGCAGCTACTTTAAGGTTTGAATTCACTATCACAGCAAGTGTGCTATCAAAATTGCAGTGTCTTCAGTTAGTCAATTAAAATCTGACAATTGTCTTACTTCAATAAATTGTGGAGTTTGCTGCCTTTGTTTACAAAATCATCCCATGCCGGAGCACTTGACTGAAAAAACATTTGTTAAAATTCATGCATAGTTGGCCAAACAATATACAGTGTCAACACAGTGGTCAGTTTCTTGCAACCGTATTCACAAGGCAAGTAAGAAAATAGAAGCACAAGGCCAAAAAATGAAAATTGAAATCCAAATTTTAATGTCACCAGATATATGAACTGAAAATGATACAAGCAAGCACTTGGTCAAAGGAAAATTTTTATGGTTACATGAATACACATAGAACAACTCGCATTCAAACTTTTTTTGAAGTTGTCAATATCAAAGGCAAAACACATTTCTACCTCAAACATTGCAACTTAGAAATCAAGTGTGCTTCCAAAGGATACAACAATAAAACCACAGAAGCATCCTCTTTACAACCGCTCGATAGCAATTGCCTTATCGCAAAGCCACATAGCAAAACTTGTCCTTGCAGCTGACAAAATCGTTTTCCACTATGCACAAGACATGTGTTGTTGCTTACAACATTAATTTTTTATGCAAGGTTGGACTTGAAACAATCCCATAGGACAATACAAGCAAAACATTTTATGCTCTGTTAACAGCGACAAATATAACGCCAAAAAAATTTTCAATTGAAAGTAAACTGACAGGGGCATCCCCCAAAACTCTTTCAGGGAGACATAAACGCAATTTCTACCTTATTCGGCAAAACTGTACTCAACATTAAGTTCAATTTGGTGATAACTCAAATGCCAGGCAAGTGTCTCATTTACCCTCTCTCCCAGTGGATGCCCTTGCTAATAGAGTAAATTTACCAAAGCAATTACCCAGTATTGCAAAGCAATGCTTAAGTGTTGGAATGAAACTTAGCATAACGAGGAGGTGACAAACAAGAGCTTTAGCAATGCCCACATGGTTTCAGCAATGCTATTTTCTGAAAAAGGCAGGTAATAGCGATTTTCCTTACTTGTAGTGTTAATAGTGAAAAAATATTGTCAGGCAGCTATCAGTACAAGTTGCTCTATGAAGAACAGTACTAATTTCTGTTACTCAAAGGAAAAAAATAATAATTCAACCTAATAAGACACTAAATTGTCATCCAAAAATGATTAGTAATTTAAACAGTACCATACCTTAAGATCCGTAACTATGTGATGAAATAGGTTTCCCAGCAAAGTACATTCTTTTTCGACATTCATTTTTTCAACTTTCTTACTTTCTTCAAATACACTTTATCCAATATTCTGCCAGCACATAAACCCAAGCAATATTTTTGACATTTGAAAGTAACTGGTTATGTAATTAAACTTTACACACTATCAACAAAAGAAAACATATTATTCAATGGTAATAAAATAAATAGCCTGCAGATGATATGCTTACACACTTATTTACAATACATATTTAAAGCCACCTTATCAAAAAGCTACTGATATTTTGGTCTCACTGTAAAGAGCAACACTTCATTTTTTTCTTGGTTAATTCAATTACTGCGATTGTTTAATTCAATTACTGCGACCTTGTTCAAATACACTGATAAAACCAAGGTTATTAATCATTTTGCTGTGTCACAGCAAGAACTTACATCAATCACGGTAAAGTACGCTCAATACGTTTTGAGTTTCTTAAAAAACGTGATTTTGTATGCTACATCATAAATAATAAAATAGCACAAAATTATTGCAACCAAATGGCTGGAAGATTTTAAGATCCCAACTCCAACATTTGAATACTACTCCTATTGTAAAACAAACTGTATTAACAAACATAACTTTGCCATTATTTAGCAGGAAAAAATAGTGTTTTGGTAACGTGATGTTTGCAGCTACCATCCATCTTACTCACATCCTCTTCTACCTGGAAACACATAAAAACTATCTCAAAAGTTTTCAACCAAACCAACGTTATATCATGTACTAGAATTAGCAATATTGATCACGTTTTGGCATAAGAAATTACAGTTAAGCTTAATTTCACTTACACACCATCATGGAGGGGCGACTTTTTCACTAATTGGAGATTTCTCATCACTTTACTAGTAACAGAATAGTACTGTACTATACTGTTAAGTGCAGTTAGACAGTTAACTAACTGCTCACAGGCATTTTGTGGGAGCAAAGAGGGCATCATTTCTTCTCCCCTAGCTTTTTTATGGTAACAAAATTAAACTGACCGCTAAGTGATTGCTAGCTTCAACTAGCAATCTGACATTGCTATCAGTAGCAAACACAGGGCATCAGGGCATAGAGCATATTTTCATCCTAGAGTCCCTGGTTGAACTTTCTTGGTATTCAGATTCCATTTCAGGCACCAATCCTTCTGGCATATTACACTTCTACTCAAGCAAAGCAATTCATCAAAGCAAAATGCAAAGTGCCTTGGGACTTGCTCTGAAATATTGTCAAGATCACAATAAAGTTGCGAAGGAGAAGGGATCTAAATTCTTCTTAATCAGTTAAAAATACCAAGCTGTTTCCTTTAACACAGCAGGCCGGGCTAATTGATTTTGATTTCTTGATTTGACTGTTCATGTTTATCCTCCATTCGCAACAAAGCGAATCGCAACGCCATCCTATGGATGGGATGTCCGCACTCGCTTGGGAGTTTCAATTTCAAAAAAGCATAAATTCAATAACGTTACCTGTGGCATCATGCATTGTAAGTTTGTAACCCTTCGCAGTTTAGCATAATCATAATTATTTAGCTTATATATACAATGTCACATTCATGACTGTCAAGAATGAGCATGATGGCTTACAAAGTTATCACATCGAACAATAAAAATGAAATGATCCAAAAAGTTATGAGTAAATGCGGACAAACTCTTAAGACGCCAGCAGATCCTCTTACAAGGCAGCAAAAATTGAATGTTTAATGATCATTTATTTTTTGTATGATCTTCAAAACTTGATTATTTATTTTAAGATAATATCATTCTCGTTTATTGATTCTTAAATTACGTACACATACCCTGACCGCGCGCGCAGCAACTAACAGAAAAAAATCAGGCATCATGGTCTAGAAAACCCAGCTAAGTTTAACAACTACACTTTGGGGGATTTCTCGTGCTTTGTTGCACTGCTTGGGGTAGAAATGCATTATCACAGCGGTACCGGTAACTCCAAAGCGTGTTGAAATTCAAAGTCCTTCTAGAATAACTGCCAAAAGTTTCCGTGACAGGAAGAAATATATTCGATATAAATATGTTTACTTTCTTCTTTTGACTGACAAGCCTATTTAAGGAGGAAAGTTAAGCTAACTCTTCTCTCTTGAATCATACTTTTGCCTCTCCAGGAATTTCAGCGGATACCCACGTAACTGCCAACCGTTTAACGCAGCTATTCATGCACAACACGCCATTTCAAAGTCGAAAGTTGATAAGTTTGGACAAAACCTGTCCTAAATAAGCCTTACTCTGTTACTGATCATTCAGTCTATTCTCAAGAGATAGCCTGTTGGATCGTCACAAACTTAGATTAGCAATTAACATTTCGTCAGCAGCTCACGACTTGGCGCAAACTATAAATCAAATTCACTGTACAGAATACCGAGCGCAGACTAATGACTATGAACAGTTGCGCCTGCACTTCGTAGCGTACTCGTCGGCAATGTGGATTGTTCACCACTGAAAGCGTTCAAATGAGAAATTTGTTAAGCGCTCTAGTGTCAGCATGCGGTTAAAATTTGCTCGTAAGTTTGACGTTGATATTGTGCATGGCGACCTTGCGAAACGTGTTGAATGCTAAACAACTTCGCTTTCTGTGGTGCACCCTCGGATACCGGTATGTGACGCAATGTGAGCAGCCAGGACAGCATCGTATCAACGCCTGCCGCTGCACGCCAAGACGACAGCAACGCAAAGTCCATGCGGGCACTAAATTCACAATCTCACGATTATAGGTCAGCGACATTCAGCTCATTAGGAAAATCCGCTTTCAGCCAGTCTCGAAATCAAGCAGAAAGTAGCACGTAGCCAGCCGGATATTTTGGGGGGTGAGCGAGAAAAATCTTGAGGGGACAAATGTTTTTTCGGCTACTTTGGTGATTATGGTATTTGTAATAACGATAACATTGTTTTGATTGTTTTTGATACTGCAGTGTGAAGAAAAATCCTGTCTTTTGCTATTCAACCATGGGAAAATCTTATAAGAGCTCATGCGTACACTTCGCATAAAACTTGTTCGTGCCGACACAAGTGAATAAGCTTTGGCACAGCACGCCTAAACGTTTTTTGCTTATATAACTATAGCTCAAATGGAAAATTAAAAAAACGTGTATAGCAAAACAACACCGTCATAAAGTTTAGCAACAGATAACCTTTTTTCGATTAAGAGCCGCTGCACTGGCTGCAATGAACGTCGTCTTCTAGATCTAGATGACGCAATTCATAAATTTCAAATGAAGCTAAGACTAATTTTGATCATTACTATTATTACGGTCGTATAATAGGCAGTGGCGCAAGAGAAACTACGGCAATCCGTTTCTACATCCACATTGTGTACCGGTAGGCCTTTTGCAGGCTATTTACAACAGTCACTGCTAAGTTTACGGTTTTCATAATCCGCCACTTACTGAAGCTAGAATAGAGAAATCCTGCATCCTGGGCAGGGCCGGATTTAGACTATGACAGGCCCTAGGCTATTCCATTTTTGCGGCCCCTCCCGATTTTTGAACTCAAAATTTCTCTCTAAACAACATAACATGCTATTGCTTAATGTTAAAAAGATGAGTGCATTAAACTGTTTGTTCTTTTCATTCTCCCCATGCATGGGTACAAATTTTTAATTAAAAAATAAAATTTTAGTCAAGAAAGTTTTGCTTCTAATTTTAATTTCTTTATCAACTAGCCGTTACAATAGTTTTAAAGTTTATTTACAAGGACATAAGAAATATTAACAAACCATCAAATAGAGTAAGACTAGACTCTGAATTTTTTTCTAGCTTTCGTCAAAGCAAAGTCATTCAAAAACTAATCAAAATTTATCTGTTTAAGTTTGTCACTCTCAATGCACAGAATGCTCAGTGAAGACAATCTTTTTTGAGACATTGTGGATCTCAATTCATTTTTGATGCTTTTGAGCCTTGAGAAAGATCTCTCTCCTGAGCAGTTAGTGACCATTAAGCTTAGAAATAGTCTAAATATTGCTTCCACGTTAGGAAAGGCAGTGTGAATTTTTTCCTTGCACATATTTTGATAAAGGTCTCCATGAGACGAGGAAATAGATTGCTCTTCTGTAAGTCCCTGGCTTTGTGTTTGTCTCCCGTACAAATGAAAATGCAGAAGTTCATCGGTAAGTTTCGGGTCAACAACTTTTGGATGCGCTTCTTCTAAAAGTTTTACGCCTCGTAAAATTTCTAGCTTAGTTGCTTTCAGATTAGCAAGAAAAAGGAACATTTCTGCAATGTCACTGTGCACGATAGCTCTTCTTCTTAAATTGGCTTCAAGTGCATCAAGCATAGGAATAAAGGAATTTATTCTAAGCCTATCCTTTGAAAAGAGTTTACTTTAAGCGTCAGGTGCATTCTTTTGTCTCCTAGTGACAGCTCAGTAGTCAATATTTGGCAAGGTAGCTCTTGCTTTCTGATTAAATTTATCAAACTCATCTCTACGCTTAGAAAGTGTACAAGTGAACTGTACAATTCGGCACAAGTACTTAATAGCAATTCAGATTTCTGAAGGGCTTTGCTAACCCTGTGAAACGACCTAGCACTCTGGTCCAAAAATGCAACATAAACACAAATTCCAATTTTTCCGTTTTTTGCCAAAGGTTGTTAGCATGAAGCCTGGTATCACCTTTCTCACTTACATCGGCGTGCAAATGACTGAGAGCATTAGTGATGGCACTGTAACTTTCCACAATAGCTTCCGTGGCTTTTGCTCGTGCATCCCACCTAGTATCTGATAAATGTTTAGACACCTTTGACTGAGGTTGCAAAAATGATTTTAGAACTGCCCACCTCTTTGTGGAAGATGAAAAAGGGTGTAAATTTCATTGATAATGTCAAAGCAGTCCACTGCATCAAGACAGCAATCAACAGCTGAGCAGCCCACCAAATTTAGGGAGTGGCCAGCATATGGAATAAATTTTGCAAATTTCTTTCCTTCTAGGATTTTTTGCTGTACACCGTTGTATCTACCCTCTATATTTGCAACATTGTAGTACGACTGCTTTTGTCATCTGTAAAAATCAAGCTAAAGCTCAGTAGTGAGATATTTATGCACTATATCTGCCATGCTCACCAAACAGTGGTCTTTCTGCTCAAGGAAAGTTATAAATCTTCCACTTGGTTAACCGTTTATAGGAGACACGTATCTGATAATTAAAGTTAACTAATCAGTATCTGAAACATCGGGAGCAGAATTCACAGGAAAGCTGAAATATCCCGCTTTTTTCACGTCAGCCACAATCAACTCCTTAACTTTTTTGGCGATGAGTTGAATCATCTCTTCGCAGATAGTTTTTGACAAATAAGAAGGATTTCCTGATCTGATTTTCCATAACGATTGATATGAGCAAGTAAAAATGGATCAACGTTTGCTACTAGTTCTAAAAGATTAAGATAATTGCCGTTATTAGGAGACCCAAATTGTTCATTGTCTCCTCTAAAAGGTAAGCCTCGTTCTGCAAGAGTGCAGACCACAGCGCTAATTCTTTCCATGACATACCGCCAATACTGCAGTTCTGCTTTCATTTGTTTCTCCAGCTTTGAAGCTAGCGTATGCCCTCGCTTCCTTGTTCGGTAGGTCACATGGCATTTCCATGCTTCTCTTAGTTTTCATGAGTTTGAATAAGATAAGAGATAGGCCGGTCATCAAAACCATCAGAAGCTAAAGCCGAGGAAGATGCATGGCTTGGAAAGAGTTTAGAAACAAAGCAAAATACCCGTCCTTCTGAAGGGGAATATACAAGCCACTCTTTGCTCTATGCTTCACCACTGACTTTCGTTGAAAAAAACAGAGTTTTTATGCAAAGCCTGGGTTGCTTCTTGTACCGTCGCTTGGAACTAGAAAATGGTCCACAACTGTGCTGAACTTCAGAACGGCCCTCTCTATCCAGTAGGCCATTTCCTCATTTGATAATTCTTTCCACAAACAACGTTCTTTAAAGTCAGTATACGTAGATCTATGTTCGGTATCATTTGCATAAGTATCTGTAATACCTCGGGATTGATTTACTTCACCAGGAGTGAGGTGAAAATTTTGACTATCTCTACTACTTTCATGTGTTTCTTTTTCCCCTCCTTTTGCAGTAACTGAGTTCTAAAATGCATTTGCATTTTCATTTTCACTGGGCATGGCTACTTCCACATTACCACGTTGCTGTTCAACGTCCTGCATTGCTTTTTAATAAGACTTTCTTGTGGTTGAACGCTAGCAGTTGGCTGATCAGCTTCATCACACTGATTTCTTGTGCTAGCATCAATGCACCTACTTCACTGGCAACATCTGTTGCTTCTGTCAGAGGTTGATGCAAGAAAGCAGTGATTGCTTTTATCTTCTTTACCATATCATTTTCAATTTTCTTTCTTTTACGCTTGCTAGCTTCACTTTTAAATCTTTTACTTATAATAAAATTAACGTAGGCAAAAGTAAAAAATAAGATTATTGCTTGATATAAATGCAGGTTAGCAACACAAATACGTTGAAGAATAAAGTAAGTCGATAAAATTGATAAATTTCAATTGATAAAATTGAAATTTATAATTTACCACCAATTTACCAATTGATAAAATATAATTTACCACATTAACAGTAAGCAACACGCTGTTTATAAGTTATTTCAGCAACATGTCAACTACCGGTACTGTTTTTTTTCGAAGTAGATTACTTAGTAGCCTTTACGATTACGGTTATTTATAATCTATGTAGACGATATTTACCAACACAGGTGTTCCGTTCTTTGAAATCGCCAGTCTTTGTAAATTTGTCGCCATTAAATTATTGTCTTAAATATATTTTTTGGCTGGCTCAAATAGCCATTGAAACAAATTTTAAATCAAAATAGTAATTTTTTCTCTGGTAAATTTCCATTAATTAGAATTACATAACATAAAACAGCGCTCTTCAAAAGGGGTTCCGCTAAACATGTACTGGAGTTCCGTAAGTTTTGAGAGTTCCCTGAGGGTTTCTTGTTTTTTTAGAAAAAAGTATTATCTTGCTTTAGTATGTTGATACGTCTATGTCATAACATGTTTCTCTTTTGGATGCACAAGGGTTCTGACTTCACAGTCCCGACGCAATCGCAGCTCCAGCAAAGGCGTCGATCTTTTTTTGGAGGCCACCTCGAAATAGCCCTTATTACTTGAATTTAAGGCCTAGTTGCCATGAGAGAAAGACAACAAAGTGTTTGTTATTGAAAATGCTGTTCTGTTCCACCAGTAGTGGCAGCAAAACTTTGCTAAAAGCCCATTAAAATGTTCCGTGACAAGCGCAAAAGTAGATCAGGGATTCCGCGGTTACAAAAAGGCTGAAGAGCATTGACATAGAAGCCTCTAGCAGAATACGCAAAATAATTGTCTTTATTATGATGCAAACAACGTAACAATGGCTTTTTATAATGTAGTTGGAACCAGTTGGATATAGATAACGTTATGCAAGGTTAGTTGATGGTTGGAAGGTTCACACCAACATAAACCACAAACATTATATTGAAAACAATTTAGTGTGTATTGCAAACAATGTACCCAACCCAATTTGACGAGATCATCCCTGGACGCGTTTCGTCCTCTTGGACTCCTCAGCAGGGCCTGTCCCGTCAAAGACTGGCGACGGGACAGGCCCTGCTGAGGAGTCCAAGAGGACGAAACGCGTCCAGGGATGATCTCGTCAAATTGGGTTGGGTACATTGTTTGCAATACACACTAAATTGTTTTCAATATAATGTTTGTGGTTTATGTTGGTGTGAACCTTCCAACCAGTTAGATAAAGAATTTTCTGGTCAGAAAAGCTTGACATATATACTTTAGGCAGGATTTAAGCTTGTCAAGTTTTTAATAGAATTACAAACTTCGAAATCGAATTTCGAGGCCCCTGGACGTTGAGGCCCTAGGCTTCAGCCTGCCTAGCCTATTGGTAAATCCGGTCATGATCCTGGGTCAGACTATCAATTATAGTTGCAAGGTTGCAATACTCAGCTGAAAAAGACACAGTTAACATTGTGGGCCGACTCGAGGACTAAAAGGTTCTGCTGATGTATTTCATTCTTGCCAATACGTTTTGGAGCAAAATCAAATCTTTGTGCACATGCGTATAGATTACATAGTCGGTAGATTATCACTTTTAAGTTTTGACCACCTTATTGGCAATGTAGCTCTAGCAGTGATGCGATCTTGCGCAGTTGTTCCAAATTACTGCATTGCTTGATATCTGTTGTGAGGCTAACATGGTTTGAAGCTGCTGACCACAGTTGCCAATGGGTAATGTTCAAAATCCCAAAAACCGGTCCAAAAAATCTCAAAAATAGCAATTTTTCAGTTAATATCTCAAGATTCTGACAAGTATTGGCACTTTGTTTGTATTTTGTCACACATTTGATATCTTAGTAGTTTTAGATAATTTGTCACTGCGGTGATAATCTCTAAAAAAAAGCTCTTTACTCTTCATCCGACGCAAAATCGCCTGCAATTCATCAAATCCCCTGAATTTTTGAGTTCTACGCTACTATCAAGTACTTTCGCCACGTTTCTCGCCCAAAAACATCCTAAGATTTTTCCCAAGACATTTTGTCGCAAAAAAGTCCCTAGTGGCCGCAAAAATTTCCACGATCTTGGCATAATTGATTCCCATAAATGGAAGCTATAAGTGTTGCCACTCTTGATTTTACAAATTTTCAATCTTTAAAGTCGTAAAATCCCTAGATTACCCGAGATTTCCCAAGGTTCGTGAACACGTGCACCAAATTTAATTCCAGTATATTCTACGGAGAACAATTGCTTCTGGCGCTGATTTTGACCTGATTTCTGACATTTCTTGCGGAAATAAAGATAAAAACTATAGTTTATTTTTGTTTTTGAAGAACAATCGCTCTGCTGCCCCGACGTTGACGCACGAGCACACTTGTCTGCTATCAAAGCGCTATTACTTTTTTTTGGAGATCGACCGCTTTTCGACAGACAATGAAGCGTAACTGTCCACCTATGGGTCATCACAACCCACAAACTTAATTTAATTTGTTTTTAATTTCCCAAATCCCGAGGTTGGCAGTAATTTCCAAAGATTTGCCGAGATCTTGGTAAATTTCCTAAGGATAAGCAACGCTGATTTTTTATGATTTCCCCAAACTAGTCAATTCTCAAAAGAATTTTCCAAGATCCCAAAAAAAGCAGTAATTTTTCCAGGTCTTGTGAACTTTCGCGTAGGAGTAGCAACGCTAGCTATTATACTGCTGACAGATGCGCTTTAGGTGCGTGACTGCGTGGAACCAAAGTTCTTCTGTGATGTCACAATCATTTTGCGCTCATAAATCTGGTTTTCTCGCATGCCCAAATATCCAGTTGCGTGTTAACTTATCTCCATTAAATTAATTTTTGTGTGCCTGTAAAGTGTACACCTGCGTAATTTTAATAAAAATTGAAAAAAAATGAAAAGAAAAATATCACAAAGGCAATTAAATTAAGCTATGTCGCGTTTTTTTCGCCGCCAATTGGAAAGTAGTGTCAATCGTAATACAGTACTCCTGTAATCTGGAAAAATCAAGTAAGTCTATTGAACGCAAATTTGAGAAAACAAAGAAAACGTGTTTTGTTTCAGAATTAAGCCACTGAACATGAAATAAATATTTGTTTGGCAGTTATGAATGAAGATAATTAAGGCTTTTTTAGAGAATTTGTTTTTTGTCACATTAGCTGATTTAACCTGGTGACAAAACGACTTACTAGATTTTGCCAGATCAAACCAATAGCTCAACCAAAATTTCCATCTACAAAAACTTAGTATGTAAATAGCACTTTACTTTATTGCTTACAAACTGAACAAATTTAGGAGAAATACAAAAAGATCATGAAATGTAGTTTGATTATCTCAACTATTACTCAAAGTGTTCAACCACATGATCATTCCTGTCGTTCACTAGAAATTCTAACCAGAATTTTCTCTTAGCTGCGGGGAATAAATCCGCCAGTTTGAGAATATTCTGACGTTTCACGCCAAGAATGCTTCTTGGTTGATTTTTTGTAGGTGGAGTAATGTCCAATCTGAACTTGGGTTTCAGAAAGTCTACTTCCTGGTAGTCTCCCTTAAAACCTTGCTTAAACCACATTGCGCGTGAACCTTTTCGGAATTACTGTTGATACGAAGAAGTGTTACTTTATCCCTATCTTCGCAGTAATGAGTGCGAGCTTCTTCGGCCTTTTTCTTGTGATCTTGGCCAACTTTGCATTGCTCACAAGCATCGACATCATGAGCTCTGTCAAGGTTTTTGCAGTGTGTCCTGTACTTTGAACAAACGTCACTCTCGTCCTGTGATGGTTTGCCAAAGCCAATGTTTTCTCATTGCAAAACTCGCTGATACACTATGTAACTGATATCTCCATGCGTCAACTTATAGTCCTCCCACATAGCGGTGATAGTCAAATGGGGCTCAAGGTACCGCTTGTTGAGTGCATTCTGAGATTTACAGTGATTAACCTGGGAATAATAGGATATGGTGTGCTTCCGAATTACGTCTTTATCAAGTTTAGTTTTTGGAGCTGCCTTTCCACGATTGTCTTTTGTCAAAATCCCCACTTCACTGTTTTCTTTACGTCTCACAAACTCCCTTATCATACCATTTGTTTTTAGTCCCAGTGTTCTGAGAAACGTGACTTTACAAACTGATTCCTTTGACACTAACCGAAGCAGTGAGTAGTAGAATGAATTAGAACGCTTGTATTGGTTTTGGGCATTTTTCCTGGTCATTACAGGGTTAACATGGATGTGACTATCAAGCTACAACCTTCCTTCGGAAAAGGATAAATCCCATAACGATTGATTGATGAGCATCCTTTGCTCTTGGGTAAAACTTAGTCTGGCACTTCCTTCTGCAGGTTTCCTTGCATTCATTGAGGAGTGGGTACTTCTCTTTATTATATGCCTACTAATCTTCAAATCGAAGTCTTTTTCTAGAATAAAAAAATTAACTATTAAGAATTTATTTACTCCACGAATTCTGCAGTAAAAATATTTTTTCTTGACCTATTTTAATTGTATGTTTGGCTACAAAACACAAACAAAGTGATATAATAGCTGCGGCTTTTATAATGGCAGTATCATCCCACTTACTTTGACATTGATTCTGGCTGCTGTTGAGGGACTTCAATCATTTGCTCGTCATTGTGACTTTCAGAACATTCTCTAGTAGCGGGCTTGGCAGGGGTTTCATCGATATCACCATCAGAGCTGCCCTTATTCACGTCAGTCTCAAAGTCTCTGATGGTTACAAAAGGCATATTGCTTTTCACATTAACAGGCCTAGATTTGCTAGAGCTGTTGCTCAAGGTACTCACCGTGACAGTCCCAGCTATGGTAACACTATGATCATTAAAATAATTTTAAGGGTCTTGGCCTGCAATTGGCGTAGCAGGGATTTCATCGAAGCTGCCCTCATTTATGTCAATCTCAGAATCTCGCTCGTAGGTTATGGCAGGCATGCCTGTCCTCAGATCGGCTATAGCAGCCTCAGCAGGCCTAGATTCATCAGCGGTGCTACCTTATATGGCATTTATAATCTCGGTTGCGCTAACACTAACGGGCATGATTATGCTCATGCCCAAGCCGGGTACAGTAGATTCCGCTTGATTGGGCCGCCGGTTAATCGGGTCAGCCGTTTAATTGGGCCAAATTGTGAAGAACAAAATCCAATCGAAGATAATGCACTGCGTTAAATCCGCATAATCGGGCCACTATTCCGCTTAATCGGGCCACAACTGTAGTCAGACATACACTGGTTTAATTGCAAAACCGCCTTTGTAATGTAATAGAACTCAATATCACAAAGCCAAATATATTATGTAACAATTGAAAAATACAGGCGCAAATTACTTTGTCATTTCATGCCCCTGGACATGGTAATTGTTGTGTTTTGTTGCAAATTATGTGAAGTCCCAAGCAGAGATGCCACAAAAGGAATTAACAATTGCTGAAAGGGTTGTTGTCCTAAGAAAAATTAGAGAGCAACCTCCAAACATTAATCATGGCCAGCTAGCTGAGATAACTGGTGTACCAAGGACAACCCTGGCACGGATACTGCAAGACTTCGGATAATCGGGTTAGCCGCTTAATCGGGCCAAATGGTGCTTATCCCGCTGTGACCCGATTAAGCGGAATCTACTGTATGTTGTCCTTATGTACCCTTTTATTGGCTTTAATTGCTACTATCTAATCATTTTATTGCTGGGTAGCCTTTTTCGATGCCAATTTTACGAGTATTTTTCCATGGGATGCCATTTTACTATCAATGAATACACAGAAAACTTGAGAAATATCAGCACAAGATTACAATCATAGAGGCTGTCATATTCATTGTGATTACTTGACCACAATCAGGAAAGTGACTGGACTGACTCAACTGCCATATTCATCATGATCACATGGCCAGAATCAAAAAACGTGATTGAATAGAATTACCTGCAATATCGATTGTAATCACAGGACCAGAATTAGCCAACGAGATTGGATTAACTCATATCAGATCCATGTTTGAATTTACTAAAAATTAACCTTTTAGCTTATCAAGGTGTATGTATCTCTTCCTTGTTGGAATTTTTCATTTGGAGAAACCTAGTATATCACGTATAATGATCACGAAAAACTTAGCAAGTTGAATTGCTAGGTTTTTCCTGATTTTTTTAGCATTTTTTTAGGACTCTAATTACTAGGTTTTTCCAGATAAAAAACTACCAACCTAGAAGAGTTTCACACACTTTAACCAGCACAACAGAAAGGAAAACCTAGTAAATCCAAATATGGGTCAAACTCAATTTTTACGAAAATTTGACTTACTAGGTTTTTCCAGATTACAGGAGTGTAGTAGATGAAATTATAGTAATGCAAGAGGCTAGCGATGCGCCTAAGCTGTGCTTTATTAAGAGCCTCTTGCTTCTTGTCGGTCACCAACTGCACTGAAGATACTTGATAGGTTGAAACAGTGTCGCCGTCTGCAGTTTGCTAGATGAGATTAGTTTCGGGCAAAATAAAATTTTGGGTGAACAACCCCCAGTCCCCCCCGTGGCTATGTGCCTGGCCTCAAATAGTCTTTTCCTAGAAATCTCAAAAAACGTCTTCGTTTTGGTATCCGTTATCAGAAAACTCAAATTTGCTTTCAGATTCGTACCGGTATTCACATTCTTCATGGGCTAGGTGTAGGTGTTTAACTGATATTTGCTGTAACACCTAACTTAGGGCGACGAAATATAGAAAACACAAAAAATATAATTAGTAAAATGACTCTTTGCTACATAGTAATAAACAGCACCCCAATTCTTGCCGTGAGCAGATAGCTAATTTATCAATGCACAAATTGATTTAATTATCACCCTAACATAAATACCATCAGGTACAAAGATCAAAATCATCCTTTTAGATAATTAAATACAGGCAATCGTTCAGCTTTAACTTTTAATGACGGAAAATATATTTCAACTATACTACATCAAAGTTGAACGATTGCGCGTATTTGATTATCTAAAAAATGTAGATACGGCCACTGGTGATCTTCAGCAATAATCGCTCAGTTTTCGACTAAGTTTTTGACTAGATCCTGGCATTGCACAAAAATCAAAGTCAGTCCAGCAACGCCCTAAATTTTAATAATCAATTGGATAAAAGGCAAACGTATTTTCCAATAGTGAGACCCGTTTCCTAAAACTAAGCTTGGCATTAACACAGGTTTTTTTTATCGCAAACTGTGCGTTGGATATTAAAACCCACACTGTTGTTAAAGCAAGCAACTTTTATAAATTAAAAGCCATTTTAATTTGTAAAACATCTTAAAATTCGAACGTTTTCGACTTTCATAAAGCCCTTTTCAAGAATTAAATCTGTAAATGTGACGCAATAAATTAAAATAATCAACGATGATTTCAAACAACACACATTATGAAGATATAGTACTTCTAACGGCTGTAAAAACGTAGCCAGCTTTAAAATAAATAATAGCTGGGGGAGATCGGATGCAAAAAACCTTTAAGCTCATCAAAACTAGGACCACAGCGTTACAGAAATGTCAAGATTCCCAAAATTATGCGAAAAACCCAACATGGAATATCATGTTACAATTACGTGCAGTAAGTAAAGTAGTTGTAAAAATTTTTGTTAATCTATGTTTAGCAAAAACGAAGCTCCACTTGCACAGCATTGTTTATAAAGGCTAGGGCTATGACTTTTTATAAGCAAAGCTTCATGAATTTTTGCTTCATATTATTCTTATAAAAAGTCATAGCCCTAGCCTTTATAAACAATGCTGTGCAAGTGGAGCTTCGTTTTTGCTAAACATATATTAACAAAAATTTTTAATCAGTGGCGTACGAAAAAAGTTTCCGAGGGGGGCCAAAGTTTCGTCACAATCCTGTGACGTCACAAATCAACTTTATGGGGAGTGCCGAAGGCACGACCATTCTAGAGTGGTCCGGAGGCATGCCCCGGAAAAATTTTGCAAAATTACACCAGGGCAGCTCGTAGCTAAAATTAATGGGGGGCTGCTTCAGAAAATTTTAGCCATTGTTTTAATAAACAAATAATAAAAAAGGAAAGTTATACATAAACTTGAAAAACTCTAAGCAAAACAAAATATAAAAAATTTACTTACGATTAGCCAAAACTGTTACATTAATTAAAAAAAGAAATTTATATATATATACTCGTATATATATTGCTAGCTCTAAGTGGTTACGATCGATAGAGAGCGTCTTACAAGCGAGAAACAAAACAACAAAGCGAGTGCTGAAGGCGCGAGGCTTCCGAAGGGAGCAACGCTATTGAGAGATATTTTCAAATTTACAAAACCATTCCTGGACGCGTTTCGTCCTTTTGGACTCATCAGCAGGGCTTGCCAAGGGCCAAGAGATCTTCCCCAATAGCATTAACGTTGACTTTTATAAAAACAAACTAACACAACGCACAAGACTTACGTGCCGTATACTCTTGAACGAGGTTCGTTTTGACGTACTGCTAGCCGCTCAACTATGGACTGAAACTGATATTCTTATGTAAAGCTGATCATACAAGCAGTGATTAGGCATGAAAAGGTCTTCCAAAGGTTACAAGCTAAATGCTGTGCTTTAAGGCATGGCTGGCAGCAGGTGGTGCATGGCAGCAAAACTCGGCGCACGTGGAGGCCAGGTCGAATCCCACAGACGCGTCGCATTAACGCTAACGTTTAAGAATACAATGCGCGCGTTACGTTAAAAGGGCGCTTAACTGATTTCGGTGGGTCCCAAATGGCTGCACCGCGGCTTATATAATGCACGGCCGCCAAGAGATCAACCACTTCACCTATTCCACTCCGAGCATAGCTACCGATTTCGAGAACTAGCGCACCGCACGGGTAATAACTATTGTACAAAAATCTTGTTGGTGGTACAGAATTTTAATATAGCTTTGAAAAAAGCTGTTTGAGCCATAAGCTTTTCGTGACGCTCTCATCAGTGGCGGTATCGCGTCAAAAGGGAAGATCTAGAGTGAATAAGTGTTTTATGTGAATGAGATTGGCTTGTCTTGATTGTCTAACGTCCAAATTATTCACATAAAACACTTATTCACTCTAGATCTTCCCTTTTGACGCGATACCGCCACTGATGAGAGCGTCACGAAAAGCTTATGGCTCAAATAACTAGTGTGTTACATAGTGTGACCCGATAGGCGACGTAACTAGCGCCAGATACCACTTAACAATCACACGCGGAGATTCCCCCACACAGTTCTTCGGCAGGGTTTGCGCGATCACAGTGCTCGAGCTACTAACAGGGCCCCCGCACCACAGAAGCACACCGGAACGGGAGTTTCACCGAACGATGGACTTGTTAACATGAACGGCCCCAATGTTCCAGGTCAGGGTATTAAGCTTGAGGGATGCATACATAGCGAGCGATATTATATTGCTAGCTCCAAGTGGTTACGATCGATAGAGAGCGTCTTACAAGCGAGAAACAAAACAATAAAGCGAGGCTTCCGAAGGGAGCAACGCTATTGAGAGATATTTTCAAATATATATAATAAACTCGGTAAAATATTTAAGAGTGCTCAATAACAAAAACATTTAGAGCAAATTGATATATCTTTATTAGTAAAAATACTACAGCCTGTTTCGCAGTTAAGGCTCCTCAGGTATTTCTTATTCAAATAGAATCTCTTCTATTTGAATAAGAAATACCTGAGGAGCCTTAACTGCGAAACAGGCTGTAGTATTTTTGCTAATAAAGATATATATATATATATTTTTTTTTTAATTTTAGCCATTGCTTGAATATCGTTGAAAAAAGAAACAAGCATAATAAAAAAATGGAATTTATACATAAAATTGAAAAATCCACAGCAAAACAAAATAAAACAGTTTTTGATCATTTTATTGTAAATACCGTAACTTTTATCATTCTATAGGTTACAAACACCTAAAAAACTTAAATCATAGTTGACCAAAATATAACCTACGGTAAGCGTTATAAAGTATAGTCTATAATCTATATAAATATAAAAATCACTCTATAGGCCTAATTTTTGCCACTATCTATCAGCTTTACACACACACACACACACACACAGCTCACCAGTTGTCCGTCAAAAAGAAACCCTTATTACCGGTGGTGGATATTCAAAATTGGGGGCCTGAGGCAAAATTCTAATAAGGGGGGCACCAAAGAATTAATATAGGTATAATTAATTGCGGTCAAACAATGCTCCCTTCTACAATGCTACAGGGTAGGCTACAGATTATCGTAAAAAAAGTGATGCAGATGCATTAGGATATCTTCCTAATAGAAGCCATACGATAGAAACGCTGAAACGCTTTTTTACAGTAACTAGTCATCACATGTCACAGTTAATCACCCTTCAAAAAAATTGGAGTAATTTGCTATCGAAAGCATTACAATAACAGCACAATTGTAGGGAATATTCAATTAATTTTCAGCAACACAGATCCCTTAAAAACTTGGTGTGGCATAATTGCCATCAAACACACCGTAAAACAGAATTGTGCAAAATATTCAAATGTTATGAAGCAACATAGGCCATTTTTTTTTGTCAAAACATCTGAAACAACATAGGTCTATTGTGCAGTGATCATGTGGAGTATAACTCGTCGCGATGGTAAAAATTCACAAAAAGTACGCCAATAAACGCATCAAAAACTAACCATTTTTGCAATGCCATAGCCTACTGTGAAATAAGGGCTGACAACATGCTTAGCTAGCATATTGCTAGACAAAGTTTAAACTTCCTAAAAATATGAGTCTTCATATTCTTAAACACGTAATACCTGTAAAAAAACATTGAATTTAATTGTAATGCGTTGAGATAAGAGTTATCTGGAATTTTAATTGCTGGCGTTACTTAATTGCATTAGGTCTATTGAAAAAAAATCCAGGAAGTTTAGTTACAATGGTTGTTGCCTTTTTGCTGAGCATAGATCAGCAATCAATTTACCAATAACAATATCCTCTGCATTAATATTTTTGAACTCTCTGACACTTGATTATATTGGACTACTGGTATCATTTTCTGTTTCATCAATACACATAACTTGTATGCTTGAAGATACACTTTCTATCTCTCAGTTCTGTAGTAGTAGTAGTAGTAGTAGTAGTAGTAGTAGTAGCAGTAGGGCTGTTTATTACGATAAATCTGTCCGTCAAACTTTTGCATCATCAATGTTCCTACTTTCTTCCTTTCGCCTTCGTTTTGATGCAATACTTTCATACTCTCTATTCAACTGATGCACTTAAAACTATCTGGTATGAGGTAAAGTATACAGCAAATCAAGGACTACTATCTTAATCGAACCGATAATTTACGAATAAACCTGAATAAGCAAATCTTTTTGATAAATATGATTGTTGTAGACTTCATGTTTGGGTGAGTCACCAGACGAGTAAAGTGTTAGAGCCATTAAAATGGGTTATTGTTTTAGAAGCGGGTATTTTGACGTTGACGGCATTTTACCTTTGGAGACCATTTTACTGTAATTATTTACGTGTGTTTATATTGCCATTATTGCTACAATTCTGTTAGTGACGCTGTGGCATTTGGATAGGGCACCTGCCTTGAAATGCATTGACTATGGGTTGGAATCTTGCTTGGCAGGGCACTTAAAGAAAGGCAGAGTACACTGAAGGGGGAGGCCCAGTATGAGAAAGTACAGGGGTAGTGTACACTGGTAGGGAGTGCACATTACAGTGTGGGAGAGCACAAACTAGGGTTGCAAGTTTTTTTTAATTGATTATTGAAATTGATCAATCAAAAACGACCAAAAGTCACACGTTGATTACGTCATCACGATTCACCAATCACAAATAACTCATGGCAAAATAGCCTCCAAAGGTAAAATGCCGTCGATGGCAAAATAGCCACTGCCTATTGTTTTGCTATCATAATGTTCATGCTTCTGTTAATGGCTGTTGGGACGCTTCGGAACGTTAACAGAACTGAATGTTAAATTTCTCCGTTTTTTGTAAATAGTCTTTAACGCAGATTTTAGTTGATTTTATTTCATAATTCTTAAAACTTTCAGGCCAATTGAATTATCCATTTTCAGAACTATTTTCCCAGCGAGATCTTCGATATTCCAAATGAAAAAGTGGACAGACATGCAACTTTTCGCATAAACTACAGCACAATTCACTTAACTGCCGAACAACTTATCATCTATTCAAAGAACCAAAACATGCTATTATTAACTTGTGAGAGAATTTCAAGAACAAAGCTTCTACTGATTTGATCAAAACGCTAGAACAAAATCATTGCTACATCTACAAGCTCGTTGAATTAAATGGTCACAGCAAAAAGAATTGCCGCGAGTCAACAGCTCTGCATGAAAAAACGCAGCGCTGATTAATTGGCTCGCGGTCAGTGCAATTCAGATCCAACGTGAAGAAAATATTTAACAATAACTTAAGATAATGGCAAATACCAATCGTGAATAATGACTTCACTAATTCTCCTTTTACAACTTTCCCTAAAAAGTAAAATATATAAATGTAGCGAACTTACCGTTGATTCGTCGAAACATTGACTTGAGCAGAACACAGCAAGTACAAAGATGCTAAACAACTAAAACTTAATGACATTTTTAAATCTTGCAAAAACTTTTTGTGCTTGCATGTCTCTAATATCATTTTGCACCACAAACGCAACTCACCGATTATTCTTTCAAAGCAGATTTAGTTCCCCTTCCACCAGTATCTCACTAATATTAATAAACTGCTGATGAAAAAGATGAATTAATTTATTCACATTTTGACAAAACTAAAAACTGGATCGACTTCATAGATAAATTATCACAGGTAAAGTCTGGTCTGCTCAAAGACCTAAAAATATAATTTGTACTGATTACATCAGCAAAATGAGGTTACACCCTAAAAATTATGTTAAACTCACATTGTCACAACAGTTTTTGCCAAAAGAACTGAAAAGCCTTCGGCCCAAAACAGTAATAAAAAAATAAATTTTAGTGTTTGGTTTTTTATTTAGGCAGTGGTTATTTTGCCGCCAACAACATTTTATCCCTGCACTCTATTTTCCGTTGAACGTTTGTGATTAGTCAATTTCAGTGACATATTGAAAACTTCAGTGACTTTTAGTCGTTTGTGATTGCTCAATCTCTATAATGTATTAAAATTGGCAAAAAAGTGATTTGACCAAAACGTAGCCTTTAGCTTACACTCCCACTTACATACATAAACTGCGAATTCCTTCTTATCGACAAACTGCCCTCCTTATACTGCCTCTGTTAAAAGTACCCTGCCTGCAAAGATTCGAATTTCTAACCATTTTATTCCTAGTTGGCAGCACTATCCACTACGCCAAAGCAATACTATGTGCACTGAAGCGAATAAGCCAATTTTGAAAACACACAAACATTGAACGGCAAAATACACATGTACAGGGTGTTCCAAAAGTCTTGGGCACATTTCAACAGTCCCGTAGCACTCCAACTTTGGGCCCCCCCCCAAAGTAAGCGCAAGAGCCCCTGCGCACAGGTCATATCACTTTAGAGATGTAAAATTGAAAAGCTGCATTAAGAAAATACACCACAATTTGTACATAAGTAAACAGGCTAATGTCAGAATAAAGCATGCCGATACCGAAGGTGCAAGTCATAAAAAATTCGGCACCGATGCCAGAGTTCAGTAGGACATTTATGCAGACACTGCGAAACGAAAGCAATGACACTGAAAAACATGAAAAAGTTATAAAAACACAGTATCATTTAAATAGTCTGGAGCGAACCTTTTTGTTCGCAAATGCTGTTATGACATTGTCATAATCAAGAGATCGGGCGCAGTCATTTTCGATTGACAACATGGCTAATGAAGATAGTCTACTGTCTGTCATAGACGTTCTATTAAAAGTTTTGATCAGTTTCAATTTGCTGAAGCTTCTTTCAGCGCTGGCAACAGTCACGGGGCAAGTTAGTAAGATTCGAAGTGCGATGTACACATTCGGATACAATTCAAATAAATGAGTCTTTAGAAGATAGTTCAGAAAGTCTTGAGCCGTATTGAGATTGCGTTTTTTTGTAAAATTAAAACAAACCGCTGTAGCTCAGCGCTCATTTCATCAGAATCAATGTCACCGAACTTTTTTTGGAACTCTTTACAGCAAGTAAGAAGAGCATTTTCTTGTTGCACAAGCAAAAGTTTGTCTCGTGTGTACAAAAACGAAAAGGCGGAAGAAACCTCACGTAACAAATTAAAGCGCTCCTTTATTGACATAATAGCCTGGTCTACTAATGGATAGAAAAAGTTGCTTTTAAATTTCAGTTCAGGAGTAGCTCGTTGTTCCTCTTCACCTTGGTAATCAAACAATCTTCTTTTCTTTCCACTTCTTGACGGAGGAAAAGAAGGATCAATATCCAATTCCTGTGCTATTTCAACAGCAGATGTTGCGGCACTGTCATAACCCGTTGTGCGATAGTTTTGCAAAAACTTTTCAGTTGCCTGGATTTCCGTTTCCATTGTATGAAGGGAGACTCCATACGATTGAAGAATCTTGCTTGCTTTATTGACTTGGAATAGGATATCATACCAAATAAACACCGACAAAAGAAAACTCCATTTTGATAAATGAGCTATCAACGATTTTGTTTCTGAGGCAGCTCTTCCATCTTTTCTTTCTATGGAAATGGCTTCCAAGTCTTTCAGTGCCAGCAACACCTCTTTTAAATTGTATCGAAGAGGTTTGATGCATTTAATTCTGCTTTCCCAACGAGTATCAGATTGTGACTTTATGGACAGCTCCACATGTTTTTTCAAAATTTCCCAACGCTGAGCAGAGGAAGAAAACAGCACATACAACCTTGTAAGTACTCCAAAAAATGTCAATGCTTCCGTCGATGAATTAGCACTGTCAACAACAACTAAGTTAAGGGTATGGTTTGCACAGGGCACGTAAACAGCTTTGGGATTGATGTCTAGCATTCTTGCTTGGACCCCAGAATGTTTTCCTTTCATGTTAGCACCATTATCATATGACTGACCTCGACAATCAGACAATTCGAGTTGCAGTTCGGTCGCTTTTTCTAAGAAAGCGTCCAACAAGCCTTTCCCAGTACTGTCACTTATTCTCAAGTAGCCAAAAAATGTTTCTTTAACAAGAGCAGCTTCTTCATTACATAGTACATAACGGAAAATGACAGACATTTGTTCATGATGTGACATATCTGGAGTGCAGTCCAAAATTATAGAAAAATATTTTGCCAATTTCAATTGCTGTAAATTTTCTTTTTCAACTTCTGTCGCTAGCAATTCAATTAGTTCATTTTGTATGGTAGGACTCAAATAGTGATCTTTAGTGTTTTTATTCTTGATTCTGTCTTGAAGCTCTTTTAGGATCGGATCTCTTCTTGCCAAAAGCTCAAATATACCCAGAAAATTTCCATTGTGAGGAGATCCTAAGACTTCTTCAGATCCTCTAAAAGCAAGATTCCTTTCCAATAGAAACAAGGCAATGTCGATAAGTCTCTCTAAAACATTTCTCCAAAAACGTCTTTCATTGAAAAAAATATTCATCTCGCGTTTGTCGATAGTGGATGAATTTCTTATCCCTTCAGCTAGCAACATCCATTGACTGCAGCATTCTTGGTGGGAAATGCCGTTTTCATGGTCTTTCAGTTTTTTCGAAAAACCCTCCCATGTATTTATACCACTACAAAAGGGGCTTAGTGTTTTTCCAAATAGCTTACAACAAAAGCAAAAAATTTGATCTGATTCCCCAGAATAAACTAGCCACGACCGTGAAACACTTTCATCATTAGGTAACACACGTTTATAATGGTTGGAGGAAAAACGTCGCCTTGGAGTTGTGTTATTATATGGAAAATTCATTATTAGTTGATGTGGTCCACGCTTTACTATATCACATCGTTGAGCATCAGAAATACTTTCAGGCCATTTACATGGGTCATCAGGGATAGGGGTAAATTGAGATTTAGTTATTTTTGATATTGAAGGTTGCGTATTGGCAGGTAAATCACAACTTACATTTTCTGGAAATTCACAATCACTTTGATGCTGATCGTCATAGTCTTCTTTTTCTTGTACACTATAGTTTTCTTCATCCCTCTCGGTACTAGTGCCAGGTCTACTCTGCTCAGTAATCTTGAAAAAATCTGTCATCTTGGGCAATTTCGCTACAGCATCTCGAGCAGTGGCTGCTTCTTTTCTCTTTTGAGCACCACTTTTTGAACGTTTCATTCTATACAATGTCAATAAAATACTTTATCTGCACTCTGCAGTGTATATATATTGTCCCGGTATTTCTAGCCAAACAGAATTCCAGACCATTCTATGATTGTTGCGTAACAACGGCATTGTTACGTCAATCGAATATTCAAGATTCTACCAGAAAATCAATCGAAATATTCTAGATTCTGCGAGATAAAATGACGTTGCATTCACTTATGATGTCACAAGCCAATTTCTTCCTACAGTTTAAATCGGTTGTAAACAAGTCTGCTGAACTGAAAATAGTCACGTAGCCAAAAAGCAATTTCAGACTAACTTGGGCCCCCAAAGTTGGCCTGGGCCCCCCCAATTGGGGGGTTTGGGGGCGGCTGCTACGTCTCTGCATTTCAAGTCCTCATTTCTGCTGATCTATGAATGGTAGTTGAATGAAACTGTTGTCATTTTAATGCTAGATTCATCGAGTTTTTTTGTCATGCTGATAATTTTTCATATATTTTCATGTAGCTTAAATAACTAAAATAACCTAGATCAGGGGTGGGCAATTACTTTCCTGAGTGGGCCAGTTACAGATAATAAACTTGGTTACTGGGCCAGAGGCTCAAAAGTCAATATGAAACCATGAATGTTCAAAGAATTTATTTACAAATAAGTAGTGTAACAGCTAATGTACAACAAACAGCTAGTGTAACAAGTGGCACTATGATTAATGGGATTAATGTAGTCTACCTCAAGCGTCCACAAGTTTGTTTAAATCAGGCTCAAAGCTGCTTGTGCTGATTCTTAAGACAGCTTTTAGGTTTGCATCCGTTAGAAGAGACATGTTTTTGCTTTTTTTAGTCTTCTGACTTGAGAAAGTTTGCTCGTGTATGTATCTTGATGCAAACTACACAAACATTTTTCTTGCAAATTCTTTGACATTTTTGAATTTCAATTCTATATAATTTTATTTAGACAGCAAGGAACGAAACTAAGATATATACAGATGTTACTTTTAGAAGTATAATTACTAATCAGTTTATTTAAACTTATTAGCAAACTATAAAAGTAAAAAATTCAATAAATCTCCAATTTATGCCAATGTCTTACAACTTTAACATATCAAGCATATTCCAATCACCAACCGTCATACAGATCTGACATACTTTCACGGTCAAATCACTCAGGTCTTAATAATTGTGGATTTCCCATTGAGGCCAAACCACTCAGATTTAAGTAGATAGGTATGCGGTGTAGGTAGACAGTGTAGAAAACAATTCTCAAAAAAACGAGGATGAGTAACAGCCGACGAGGAATAAAACCAATACGACAAAAAACTGGTTCGACCGACGTTTCGAGCAACTGCCCTTCATCAGAAAAAGTTGACAGAAAAAGAAGCCCAACAGCTAGGCTAACGTTGATATAATAAACAGCACAATGTAACAATCGGGGTGCAATATGACGTTATTAGATAAGTGCAAATCGCTCATTTATGCCTCAAGGTTGGACAGTACCTAGAGAGAAAATGATGCGCCTTTCCTGTCGTTTACAAGTGAAATTACTGTGGCCTGGAGTATTGAAATGGCGGGCGACGGGTTTGTCAGAGTCATTGCGTCTCACAAAACTCAAATCTATCACTCAATCGCCTGCCTGCCCGTTTCACTGATGTAGACCATTAGGCATTTGCTGCAGTAAATAACATTGGAAGACTGGCAAATAAAAGGAGTACAGACGGAAAAATTGAATTTAGATCTTGAAATTGATGTACCGGACAAAAGGAAAAAACATGTGTCGCAGCGTGCACGGCCACACGAAAAAGTACCCTTGAAGGTAGCTCTTCAAAAAACGTAATTTCCAAACCTAAACGCTAATATATCAGGCGCCAGTCTTGGCAGAGACGCTAGAGTTTCAAAATGACATAAATAATTCTGATGGGTGAGTTTGAGGTATATGTGGCTTGTTTTGCACATTATGCTCGGGTGCGAATAATACGTGGAAAATTACGGTATCTATTTTAGCCAATGATTGGTTTATTTTCATCGATATTTTAAACGGAAATTTATATCCATACAAACTATAGTCGTGGTTTCGGCAGGCACAAATGGGCCGGATGAAACACTGCGGTGGGCCGGATTCGGCCCGCGGGCCGTAAATTGCCCACCCCTGACCTAGATCCACCAATGGCTTTCACTCAACCAGAAAAAGCGTTTTGTGTCCTTAAACTTTCAAAAACTGATTCAGCGACACTTGATGATCGCGTTCTCTTGCCCTGATATCCTAGGTCTCCAGATGTCACACCCTGCGACTTCTTTTTGTGGGTTTCGTGAAAGCACTGATCTATGCGCCTTCCCCTTCCAAAAGATGTAGCTGATCTCAAGGCCGAATAACGGAAGTTGTTGCAACTTGCAACCATACACGACACAATGCTGGAACGCATTTTAGCAGGAATTTGACTATCGGCCTGATGTGTGGCGTATGACTAACGGTGTTCACATTGAACATCTTTGAACATTCTACAAAAAACTTGAGACTGCAAGCTTTCAAAATATATCAGATGCATTGTTATTTCCTTAATAGTTTTTGACATATTCAACGTCAAAATATGCCCAAGACTTTTGAAACACCCTGTAGATTGCAAAAGTAAAATGCCGTCAAAGGCAAAATAGCCACTTTTAGTTATCACTTCCAGAGTTGTTGAGGCCAAGAGCCCATTTTAAAATGCCACAAAAAAGCCTAGAACTACACACGGCATCTTTAAAAGGGGGCCCCTCGACAACCAAAAAAGGGGGGACCCGAGGCGGCTGCCTCATTTGCCTCACCCAATATCCATTTCTGCTTATTACACCAGCACACAAGGGTCGGTTCTGCACGAGCGACAGTTCTCTTTCTACAGCTGCATTGCAATCTACTGCTAATTTCAAACACCGTACCACAGGAGCTTTGAAGCAAAAAGATTTGTATATTCTTTTCATAAACTTAGAATGGTTGTTGAGATTAACCTTATGTATCATATAATGTAACTACAAGTATAAGAAAAATAAAGAAAAAAGATTAAATATTTACGTCGAATGTCATCGATAAGATGGAGTGGGGACTGGGGGTGCTGCAGTTCCAGAGTACCATACACGAGCCGCCCCTGAATTATATCTAACATACGCATTTTCGTGCATTCTGGAAGCAAGTTTTAGTATAATGCTTTTACGAGACTAATAAGAAGAATGAAATCGTAAAATGAAAATCAAGCATAAAGCAAAGTCAGTTTATTTTAAGTTGAGGCGACGGTTCCGTTTCGCAAATTGGTCAATCATTAGACTATAACCAAGTTTAAAGTCGTTGTTTACATACAAAAGAACCAATGCATTAAGCCGATTTTCTTGCAAGCTCGTGCGTAAGTACGTTTTAATCAGCTTTAGGGCGCTAAATGACCGTTCGCTCGTTGCCGCTGTAACTGGCAACGTTGCGAAAATTTGCAGCAATGTTTCAGTGATCGAATACGTCCCAAGTTGTCTCGCAGTTTTAAGAGTTACTTTATTTCAGCTAAAAATACAACCAAAATATACTTTCAAATTAGAGCGTTTCTTTTGTTTGTTTTAGAAATGCTCACGTATTGCCTAGTGATACCGGTAGCTCCCTATTCTGGTGCAAGTTGTACAATTCTCTTTAAAAACGTGGCTGCCCTTAACCACTCTGCAGAAAGCTGATATTTCGCATAAGTAGCAGAGTTAGTTGATCAAATATCGCTTTTAAAATAGTGGTTTGTGCGACTATATGGCTTCCCTCCACAAAGTTTTGTCTGCCCTCTACAACTCTTATTCACTGTCAAGAGCACAACAAATTTTGATAACTGTTTTACTTGAACCAGATAGACCAGTCCAGAATTCTACCAGCAAGTTGTCTGAGTGACGAGTGGTTTTTCACCGGAAAATCGAAATCCAGGGCGGACCCTGAGTACTCGCAAAAAACCAGCTTTGCTTTTGCTAAAACTGCTTCGTTTTGCTTTACATTTTTTCATTTTTAGAGTCTGAAGGGGGCCATGGCACAATGACCTCCCCCCTCAGTACGCTAGTAATCCTAATCATTCTCATTGCGTCGTCTGCATTTACCTGATATCCACAGTGTTTGTAGCTCAACATTCAGCTCAATAGCACATCACGCTTCTCGCACATGCTTTATATAGTCTACCTTTTAGTTTGTGAGAGAATATTCTGCCACGAAGTGTAAGCTGCTCGATAATTTCATACATTTTCTTCATCAAGCACGCATTCTTGACGTCACGGCCACGCCAGTGCTGTCATAAATCCCAAGCATGTCTCCCAGGCTACAAAGCTCTTCAACAATCTCAATGTCATGATCTCCCAATTTCGTGTATTTTTCATCTTCTTCGTCATTGATTCCATTTCTCCATCTGCCTTACTCGTGATTCATTCCATTTCTTACCTTCCCTTGATATCTGACCATCTTTTTTGTGATTCATTCGCATTTTCCAATTCAATGTTTGTATTTTCGACATCGGACAGATTTCCTCATCACTCTCTTCCCACATATTCTACAAGGATAAACAGCATCATCGGCCACCACTCTCAGTGATTTGCTGCTATTGTCATTGCCGTATTTTTTTTTTATATTTACTTTTAACCCTTTGCTTTAAATACCTTTTTCCATTTAATGTACTGCTCTTTTACTTGTTTACAGTCACTTCAAGAAAGACTAAATTGTTTGCAAGCAGGAATCCTTTCATTTTTTTGCTAGATCATCAGTTTAAGCGTCCCACTGCAAAAAACAGTGAACAAAGTACCGAACTTTGATGTATCCCAGCTTTCAGTTAAAGCCGCTCTGCAATTAAACCTTCAAGTTTCACTAATGTTTCAGCTTCCTTATTTACATCCATCACCGCTCTCCCCTATTTCCTGGAAACCTATCTTTTTTAATATAGCTTTGAAAAAAGCTATTTGAGCCATAAGCTTTCATGACGATCACATCAGTGGCTCAAACAGCTTTTTTCAAAGCTACATTAAAATTCTGTACCACCAACAAAACCTGTCTTTCTTAGCACCCGCCAAATCATTTGTTTATAAACAGGATCAAAGGCTTTCTCTAATTCTACGAAAACAAAATAGTCTACCATAATTCCTTTCCGATTTTTCCACATTTTTCTTTTAGCGGCCTCACAGCAAACATATCATCCTCTGTACATTTCCCAGTCATAAACCCCATTTGAATCCCGCTGATTTCAATTTTCTTTTGGATTCTCTCCTTAAAAACTCTTTCCCAAATTATACTGCATGTTCGAGAATTTTTAGGTTTCGTAGCTAGTGCTTTCCTTTCTATTACCTTTTTCCTCATGCAGTGGTAACATCACTCTCTTTTTCCAACTCGTAAGCATTCCTTTTCCATCTCTCACGTCAATTCTCTATGTTTTTAAAGTACATTAAACCAGAGCTTCCCAAACTAGGGGCCGCGCAGAGATGTACGGAGGCCGCAAAATGCACCACCATTTAAAGCGTGGTTTATGAGCAACGAATGAATGTTTTATTCGTGCGTAGTGTAATGCACGGCGAGCGCATTATCAAAGGGACCTCGTGATCAAATCATTAGACAAAACGGTGTGCGCGATGTTAGAATTTGCTGAGTTGTTGGAAATTCGAAGATACGGCCAGTCAGTCGTTAGGACTTGAGGTGTACGCTGCGCGTTCGCGTTATTTATCAAACTTTTATGGAAATAATTTTTTTGATTTGTTTTTTGTGAATAATATCTACTATCTTAATATTATTTTAGAAATTTAATTTAATTTAATAAACTGAATGGGTAAGTGGTTAAAAGGATCGAAAGATAATACTGATGCAGAAAATGTTAAAGGAAAAGAAGAGCCAGAACTGATGCCAAGTTCTAGCAGTAAAAAATGCCAGTGGCAAAACCTCAAGTCAACTCCGAAAAAAGAAAAAATATAACCAAAGTTTTATTCAGTATGGGTTTACGTTTATCTCAGAAAACGATGAACAGCCTCCAGTGTGTTTAACCCTGCTCTGGTACCATGGGGGTCAATATGACCCCAGGTTTATTTGATAGGCTAAATATTCCAAACTTTGAGATTATAAGCTTTCATCTCGCTTTGTATTTTCTTTACAGGTTCTTGTCAACTGTTTCTATTCATTCAATCTTACTTTCAATGTTGCCTTTTTTGTAAATTTCATATTTTATTTGTTTGAGGTCATATCGACCCCCTGAAAGAACAATTCATATCATTGATTGTTTTCCAAGCTAAGCGCAGATTGGTGACCCCGCAAACACCTCAGGTTATGAAACAGATCATTTGCAGCTGTGGAATTTTACCAGAAGCACCTCTAGCTGTTCAAAACATCACCCAGCATTGTCCATCAGGGCGCAAGAGATGCTTTATTTGTCCGAGATTGAAGGACAAAAAGCACAGTCTCACCTGCCGCAGATGTCATAACACCACTTGCGAAGAACACAGCAAGATGGTCTGTAACCAGTGTCAGAAGTAAAATATTCGTGTATTGTGCACTCCACTACATTTTTCAAGCAATAAACACAGACTGATAATAATCTGAGTTTTTCTACTGGTGGCAAAATGTATTTTTAGTAATGGGGTCATACTGACCCCAAGGTACTGCTACCTTGATTTTTTTCATGGTACTAGAGCAGGGTTAATACGCAATCAAACTGTGGCTAATGAGTGCCTTGAGCCGTGGAAGTTGAAAAGACATTTAAACGCGAAACATGAATCTTATTCCAATAAGGACGTGGAGTTTTTTAAGGCATCTTAAGAACATCAAAACTGCAGAGAAAATCATTTGAAAGTGAATTTCGGATTCAGGAAAAGTACACAAGAGCATCGTTTGAGGCTTCTTAATTAATAGCAAAGGCCAAGAAACCCTTTAACATTGGTGAAGAACTTATGCTACCAACGGCAATTAAAATGACTGAAATTCTTCATGGCAAAAATGTGTCCGATAAAATGCAAAAAATTCCATTTTCGAACGACACTGTCTCAAGGCGAATTTCTGCAATAAGCGGTGATATACACTGAGCAACTCATACTAAGAATTGAAGTAGGTTCAAAGTTTGTTATTCAGCTTGATGAGGCGACTGATAACACCAATAATGCAAATCTTTTAGTAGGTTATATGTCAGACATATTCACAATAATGACATCAATGAAGATTTATTGTTTTGTAAAGCACTCGATAAACGTAGGACGGGAATGGATATTTTTCAATAAGTAGCTGATTTTATCACCTAGATGGGACTACAATGAAAGGACTGTGTTGGGATATGTACTGATGGAGCTGCAGCAATGACAGGACACACAGTCGAATTTCAGGGTAGAGTTAGATCCGCAACTGATTCGCTTATTAGTTTTATACATTGTATGATAGACCAAGAGGCCTTAGTTGCTAAAAAAATTTCCACTATCTTCATTCCCTTGTTCAAGATGCTGTAAAAGTAATCAACTTCATAAAAGTCGCGCTCTTAATACCAGGCTTTTTGCAAAATTATGTGATGATATGGAATCCGATTATAACCAGGGATGTGGAACCGGTTATTTTTCAAACGCTTCCGCTTCCACACCTATCGCTTCCGCTTCCACCGCTTCCGCTTCCACTAATAAAAAGTGAGAAAACGACCGTTGAAAATTTTTTTAAACTTTTGTGTGTCTGTAGCCTGTTTTCTCCGACACTTTATCATTTTGAGGAGACAAAAACCTTCATATATTGCTATTACTTTACCTACTTCGCTTGAGCTTATTCTTCCAAACTACTCTGTGTTTCTCTTATTTAGATATTAAAACTCGTGTTGAATGTAAAACAGTGCCTTACAACCTTTTTGTCATTGCGGAACCTCTGTTGTACTTTCGCGTTTGTCACGTAACCCCCACTAACAAAATTTAGAAATCACGAATTGCTTGCGAGAAAATCAAATATGCTGTTACTACAATTCAAAAAATAATTAAACACTTCAACAAATAGACAGTTATTACAAGTTCCTTCACTACTTACAACCACTTTTACAACAGTTAACTTAATGCTTCTCAGATCTAAACCGTATGACCACATATTACAGCTCTCGACAATAACCTGTCGTCACAACAATAAATTACACCGTATAGCGCTGATTTTTCCTCTCTATCCTCAACTAACTCTGACTTTGAGTTAACTTTAACTCTAATCATCATTACGGACTTTCTGTCCGCCCCCAAATACGTATTGACTCCGATCTTTTTGGATAATGAAGTGGAAAATTTCTGTCGTATATATAGTATATACATGTAAAGTGAGCAAAATTAAACTGCACCAATCAATAGCCGCCTCAACGTTGTGGTGCGGTCCCCAACTCCGTTTGGGTTAGGTTAAAATGGCTGTTGGTATTCCCGAGGGCCAGTTACCCCGGGCACTCCCCTCACACAAACCATTTTTTCGCCGTGCAGCCCTCTGAACTACGGCAGAAGGGTAGCACGCAGCCTCTTCAAAATCGGCCTGTTTTCTCTCTTCTCCTTCCTTTCTCTTGCCCGTCTTCTCAATCTTCTCCTTCTCCTGATGAGCTAACGCTCATCCTAACCCTTGTCCCATCTTTCCCTGTTTAGTGTGCGCTGGAAATGTGACCTGGCGGGGTAGGTCAATGCAATGCTGCACATGCTCTAATTGGGTTCATTTAAAGTGCTTATTACTCTCCTTTTCTAAATTCAGAATTCTTGGCAGCTCTCACTCCTGGAGCTGCCCTCCCTGCTTTTTTTGGAAATCCCACACCTACCAGCGCTGTGACTTCCTCCTTGGACTCCTCCAGCTGGTATACCTCCACTGCTCAATCTGGCCCATTTGGCCCCCTTCTGCTAATGCATCACCCGCACCCCATCCTCGCCTTCAAACCTCTTATCCTTTTTCCACACACTTTGTATCTTCTCCCTCTGCACCCGCACCACCACCTCATGATCCTGGCTGTTTCTCTTTAGCTCCCGTTTCTTCTTCCCCCCTCGACTCCCTCAGGGTTCTTCAATGGAATGCTGGGTGTAACAAATCTTTTAATTTAGCATGGGCCAAGTGCTGATTCTGTCACACGCCCGGTTGAAGCTCTTAGTCAACGCGTCTCAAGTCGCTTCCCTTCCTCGCCGCTGCTCTGTCAAGCGTACGCGTCTATGCAACTTTTTTATTCCAAATAAACGCGACAGCCACACTGGCGACACACAACGTATTCGAAAACGGTTTCTGTTAATGCAAGAAACAAAGCATAAACAACCGTAAAATGCGCTAACTTGCCTACAACAGAATAAAACTGAAATAAATATTTACCCAACTAATTAAGCTTCCAAGAACTTGACCCAAAAGTAGAGACAACTCGAATTCCTAATACTCTGTCGAGGGCAAGTAACACGGTCTTCTGACAACAAAACGGTGAAAACGGTCTTCCAACAACAAAACGTCCTTTTGCTGGCAACTCATAACGACAACTGACACAAAACCAATAAGCAAGTGTAATGCGGCGGTCTGGATGCAGCCTGAAGCTTTAACAGGCGAGATAAATGCCAAAATAAATTAACTCACTTGCTGTCAATAGTAGAGTGACGCAAGAGGCCAAGACTTCAAAACTCGTACGCAGCGACAATAAAACGCGCGTACAATATTTAACACTGGGGGTCTCCGAGCCAGGAGCACTAAACTGCTACACTTTATTTCGTCTCATCCCGTTGACCTTATTTGTATCCAGGAATCCTAAAGCTGTAAATAGAATCACGTCACAATCTGCAACTTGCTATCACAAGATTCCATTACTATTTATACTGCATACACGGAACACCACTACATATAAGAAATCAAATATACTGAAATAAGAATAATTACTAGTAGTAAACGAAGAACCTTTGCGGTCCCCTCACGGAACCCTTAAAACTTACGGAACACAACTGCATGTTTTGCGAAACCCCTGTTGAAGAGCACTGATGCAGAATGATCAAGTTGTTTCCGTCGTGAGTAATTTCTTTTTCAACGTTTTTAACTCCCTAACCAAGGTTAGTTAAGTTTAATCAAATCATCATTTTATTAGCTACGTTTCATTGCCCAAACTACCTTTTTCTTGCCCGTAAGCGATATAAAATGTGATGCTAGTCATACTTTTTCTCGTTCTCTCGCGCTATTAATATCACGCCTTCATTCATACTTATAATGCAACTTCACCGTTTCATCCACATTGGGAAACGGAAAAACTTTTTCGCAAAGTTACTCTTCAAGTCAAATAACCTATGTGGAAGCGGAAGCGGTAGGTTTTTCGCGCTTCCGCTACCGCTTCCACAGAAAAAGGACCGCTCCACCGCTTCCGCTTCCACATCCCTGATTATAACACCCTTTTACTGTGCAATACTGAAGTGAGGTGGCTATCGAAAGGTAAAGCATTCATTAAAAAGACTGTTGTTGCTGCATAACGAGGTCAAAATACTTTTATCTCAAAACGATTCAGAAATGACTCGTCTTTTTCACAATCACAATTGAATGATGAAATTACGCTACTTAGCGGATGTACTTGAGGAGCTCAATCAACTCAATTTGTCCCTTCAAGGAGAAAACACCAATATTTTTACATTAAAATCTAAAATAGAAGCCTTCATGAAGAAAGTAAACATCTGGCAACAAAAAACTGAAAATGATACATTTGAAATGTTTCCATTTACAGACGATTGGTGTGGAACCTGGTGTTATTAAGCCAATCATAATTTCCCACTTAACAAGTTTGAAGGAAAATTTTCGCAAGGACTTTCTTCTGGAATTAGATAATGCCAAATTAGACTGGATTCAAAACCCCTTTATCGTGCAGAACCAAGACATCGAGCATCTTCCTTTGAATTCTCAGAAAGAATTTGCAGAAATTTCCTCTGATTCAAGGCTGCGACTAGAATTTACCCAAAATATACTTCGCACTTTTTGGCTTAAAGCTAAAACAGAATTTCCTACATTGTCTGATTTAGCAGTAAGTGTTCTTCTTCCATTTGTGTCAAAATATTTATGCGAGTTTGCCTTTTCAATCGTTACTTGTATCAAAATAAAGTATCGCGCAAGCATTCGATACATTGAAGCGACTATGAGACCAGCACAGACACGCATTGAGCCAAGGTTTGATTTATTTTGCAAAAAAATGCAACACCATCCATCCCACTAAATAGCAGTCCTGTTAGTTGTTGTAAATATGGCTGTTTGCTTTTTTGTTCTTAAATAGAATATGTTCTAATATTTTAAAAAATCTGCATTAAAACAATAAAGGGCCGCGATAAATTTTGACTAATTGAAGGGGCCGCACGCAAAAAAAGTTTGGGAAGCCCCGCATTAAACGTTGCGCAACTGAACCGCTTCAAATGCAGCACAATTTAGCCAGCTGCTTTAGCCCAGCTTGCTTACCAGCTGCTTTGCGGTAAAGCTAACGTTGCCCTTCTAAATTCTTCAGCAAAGTGTTATTTCCTCAACGTGTCCTATATTTTGCTTTGATTCTGGTGTATTGTCTCATTCCAGTATATTGTCTTATATTTCTGTACTTCATAAAAACCTATCTTGTTTTTTCACTTCTATCTTATCTTCAATTTTGAATGATTTTCCTTTTTCTTGTTTAAAGCTTTTTTGACAGCTTCACTACCCAACAACCAAGCTTCTTTTCTGCAGTACTCTCGGACACTCCAGACAGCTATTTTATGATTTTTGCCACTCTGCAATTGATCTTATCTCATTCTGAATTTTCAGTTAGTGCATTTCAGCAAGGTCGGCGATATGGTCGAGTGAGTTGGCGTGCAGTTTATCGGCACATAGATTGCACAAACTCATTGTTTTTACCGTGATCGGAAAGTAAAAAGGCAAGACAAAACCGAATATCTTTTATATTTTGGCATGCGATGTGAATATTTCTTTCTTTTTACCATCATATCTTGCCTTTATTTACCTTCATCTTTCTTTTAGGACGAGCCAGTGTTGAAAACGAGTCGCGATGTCGAGTCGAGTCGGTTTATGCAAACCACAGCTGTAAACTCGAGTCTTTCAACACTTGATTGCCAATGTCGTGTTCCTTGTGATTTTGTTGACAATTGTAGTGGAGGGCGCGGGATATTGGAGCATTGGATTACTACAGCAAGTAGGAAATATTGGAGATAAGTGCCTTTTTCAAACACAAGACTTTGCAGAAAGCAGAGGGGTTGAAACTCGCAACCTATTGCCCCCGTACAACGCCTTCTCATATTAAACTATCATTACCGACAAAGGCTTTGGATATATACACGGTTGTTGATTATTAGGCACGGATTCGTATGCGCTCCTGAAACACTACTGCCAAACCGAAAAAGGATTGTTTATCTTCAGTTTGCTGGTAGACCTGCAAAAATGTTTTTCCAGAAAACTGCAAAACAACGTCTTGCTGGACTGCGGTAATCGGGCGTTCAAAAAAATGATTCTTAGCCTACCAGGTTTAATAAACTTTAATTTAAAAACGAGTAAAATTGAAATAAGAGCTATTGGTGTTAAATTTTATGACTACAAAATTAAATTGAGGCGTCATATTTCTGAAACGTTTAATCGATGACTACTTATCAGAGCAGACTACAGGGCTCTCTGATTTTCTACAGAGAGTTGGCCATCTTCCTGCTTTATAGTAATCAAGCCAAGAGTCTCTAGTTTCGTCGAATATTTTTTCCTTATTTTCATCTAAGGCCAAGGTGATGTCTTCCAAATATTCTAACAATTGGTTTTCACAAGGTGATTTAGGAACAAACCCAAACTGTGGTCTAATCAAGGTACGACCTTCCCAAAATACTTCCTTGTGGCAAGATTCCAGTTGGGAACCGTAACGCTAATATTTCGCTGCATCATAAAATGTAAAATTTTTACTGTTCCGTTAATACTTTTCCGCCTACGACAGCTTGGAGCGACTACGTTTTTTCGAGGTTCACCCCTCTAGTACCACCGAGACTCGTACAAACACGCTCACTGCGTGAAAGTTGTGGGACGCTCTTGTGCCCAAAGGCAACTTGCGACGGAAGACCCGTGAGAAGTTTTTGATTTGCGCTTCGGTTGAAAGGTACTACTCCAGATCCTAAAAAGCAACATTACGCGGAATCTTCAAACTGTTCTGAACGATTGTTTTTTTCTTAGCACCTCTGCCACTGTCAAATCAGTTTGGAAAACAAAATGCTATAAAAAATAATTCTACATGATGTGCTTCCGAAAGAAAACCACCACAATTAAGCAGGAATTGGCGCAAATGTATTTTACTACGAAGCATAAAACAAGAATTTTTAAAACTATGACAAAAAATTGATTTTGAATTGGTTATAAATCCTCACGAACACCGAATCCAGGACCAGTAGGAGTTTCCGTAAGTGACGTTAAACCACCATACGGTTCTGAAGCGAACCTTCCGCTTCTGCAAACGAAAGCTTATCATTATAAAGAAAACAGCAAGAGTTTGCGTTCGTTTTTCACTTTTGCAGGGTTTAGTCGTACTGTTTGCCGGGTGTCTACTACTATTCACTTGATCTCAAACTAACTTTCTCACTGGGGCTACATTACCCTTTAAATTCCGTGTGTCTTGATTGATGAAAACAGAAAATATTCTCGTGGAATTTCATATCCCAGGGCTTTTTCAAATATTAAACATGAATATCGTACAACGGAATTACAGGAAATCTTCCAAATGCAATGTTAGATTAAAATACAGAAATAGAACAGTGGTCTGCAGATTTTAAGCTTTTCCAAATCTTCTCACCTGGGTCCGGCTTTCGGTTCTCTACCAGCAATTAAATCGTCAAGTATTTCCTCCATGTCACTTGGTTTCAAGTCCTCCTAAAAAATGCAAACAAATCCAGTTAATCGCACAAGAATCGCTGAGTCCCGACCATGCATTCTGCATTTTCTTATGTAGAATTAACGGTTTGTTCCAGTAAACGTTTTGTTTGCAGCTCCTCTTTCTCAGGCGAAAGTATGGCATGAAGCGATTATTTTTCGGAGCACATGGCAATCCCAGTTACGACCAGACGTGGAGAAAGCGGTTATTTATTTTGAACCAAAACATGAATACAAGTTGCAGACTAATTGCTTTTCCACTAAGTTGGACTACCATTAGTGCTCGTACAAAACTTGACTATCACGACCTACAGGGCGAGCAGTTTCGCCGATCCAACCTAGTAAAAGCATGTAATTCTGGTTGATCGTATACAGAGCTTGAATAATAGACTACATGTGAATAACCAGAATGGTTTTAAGCGCCGTGTCGCTCCAGTAAAAACCTGGTTCAAAATCAAGAGATTATTGGCGGACATACACTGAACCAGCACGTCTCGCGCTCTCACTCTCACTCTCAATGTACAGTGGGAACCGACGTTAAACCTAGCTTTTTTGTCAAATCAAGTGCACGACTGGTCCTAATCTGGCAACCTTGACCAGTGCGACAAAACGCCAACGCGCAATTGAAAGCTGTAAGCCCAATATGCCTTCTTGGTTCCTGCGTTGTTTTGCCACTGGAAAAGGCCTTATTTTTCTCGTGCAA
This sequence comes from Trididemnum clinides, assembly GCA_963675345.1. Lineage (NCBI taxonomy): Eukaryota > Metazoa > Chordata > Ascidiacea > Aplousobranchia > Didemnidae > Trididemnum > Trididemnum clinides. The sequence goes on along the minus strand of OY776300.1, from coordinate 12,566,120 downwards.
TATTGTTTGTAATTTCAGATATCAAGGCGCCAATGGCTTTAAAACTAGCCTGGCAGTTTTTTGTTTGTGTCACATTTTATTCTGAAGTGGTAAAGATGCCAATTATAAATGCATCTATCAGGCCTGCTTCGCAGTTTAATCATTCAGCTTGAATTACAGGAGGTTCAATAATCTTAGTGCTTTGCAGAAGCCACCAAGCAGAGGAAATCATCGTAAGGTCTTTTTCAGCAAGGCTACAATAATGCAGCCGCAATGCTTGAACGCATGACTATTTGACCATTGCTACCATAATATGAAGCCCTAACCCACTCAACCACACTGTCAGTGGTTATAAAAAGTGCTGATAATCGCCTACACCAACTGAAGCAGCAGAATGTAACTAGAAATGTTTAGCATGTCACAAACCAAAGTATTAGCGGCTTTAACTATTCTAAAAGCAATTTCTACTGCAGCCTACTCGCAATTTCTACCACAAGCAGTAAGTAGTTATTGCGAGAACTGAACGCATGATCATCGCTCCCATGGACGGCAGTCCAATTCACACGACCAATTCAATAAAAGCTGCCGGTTTCTCCTAAACTAATTAGCATGGCCCTACTTGATTGAGTTTTCAGAGAGCGCTAGATGTTCAACCTCAAGTACTCCTCCATTCCCAGATAATCATATTTACAAGTGAAAACGTTAAAATCTTAAATGGTTCCATCACCGGCCAAGCCTGAAATTTGCTCAAAAATCAACAACTCGACAAACTCACATAATAATTATCGTTAATTTGAATCATGGGCGCATTGACACAAGCACCAAGACACTCCACTTCTGCCAGTGTGAACATCTTGTCCTCGGTCGTCTCTCCAACTTTGATTCCAAGCTTGTTTTGAATCACTTCTAGAATACCATCTGATCCACACAGCATACATGGGGTGGTGGTACACAGTTGAAGGAAATATTTGCCGACAGGTTTTCTGACAAAAAATGCAAAGCTGTCGCAATGTAGGTATCTTCGCAACATAATTATCCGCTGAAAGCTCTTTTTAGAGAAGTAGCACGTTTCCAGGAGAAGCCTAACTTCCAAATCGGCATAAAGTTCAGCTGCTGAGCGATTGGCACCTAATGACCTTTCGAAGACCTGAAAAAGGCTTTTGAACTCCGACCACAAAAAAACACTTATATCTATACATGAAACTCGTGTTCAGACTTGCTTCGAAGCAGTCGGTAGTATAGACGTAGAAAAGCGTTTCAACAAACATGGCAAACAAGAATTGGGATTAGCGGTGAAGGTCCTTTTACAGGTCATCACAACATGATACATTGTAATGATAACGCCCTGCGTTCGTGAAAATCAAGCAGCACTGTGCAAAAAAGTTGGTCTTTCAACAAAATCATTTTCCAGCACCTGACTTGATGAATCAACTGTACACTAAATCCGAGACTAACAACACATAAAAATTGCTGGTCACTTTCACATTGTACCTGTCAATGAAAAAAAACAATTGGGATACGGTGGCTGTCCCATATAAACACTTAACTACAATAAAAAACAAAGACAGCGATTATTGTAAAACATGCCGTCAAACTAGTTGTTAAGCCATTTACAATATATTTCAGTTATAATAGCTGCTCTTTTAAAAAAATTGTACTGCAATTTCTCACACTGATCAACGCTCATAGTATAAGCAGGCTGCTTTTGCAGTACTAGTGCCTAGTTATGCTCAGCACCACAGCAAAGCATCCAGTAACTGATTGCTCAAATATTCTATTTACCTGTTATACATTGTATAGAAGGTTGCAACTTCATAAACTCGCATTTCTGGTACTTTGAGAATCTCAGCAACCTTATTCATCGCAGATATTGGCAACCATCCATGCTGGCGTTGTGCCAAGTCCAAAATTGGCATCACTCCCGCAACTTTATGGCCTTCTGGATAATTGGCCAGGATAGCATCTATTCTCTGTGAAATCAAAAGGATTCTCCAATAAAATCTGGTTCGAAAACGAGCGAATAGAGGCTGACACACGGAGTTTTGTGAAGCAGAGAAAAAAGAAACAGAAATACCGGTAAACCAGCATTAAACAAATTTATACCACACATAACTTTGAAGAATTGAGCACCTTATTATGATTATTTGGCACTTGGTACAATATTGCTAAATTACCACATTACAAATTACAACGACTCAAAACATGGTTATCATTATTACCACCAGAGTGTGCCTAGGAACCACATCACATCGTTAAAAAATGTTACCTATGTTTGGCTGCTGGCTTAAAGAAAGTAAAGTCAGATAGCACTTTGCAGTCTTCCAAATTATTTATCTTGAGTAATGAGTAAATAAATTTTCATGATTTAGGTTCTTGCATTCTTTCATATGAAAAATTTTTGTATGAAACCACTGATAGCACAACACCAGTTTTACCTTATAGTTTTCCGGTGTAAAATCAAACGGAGTGCTGGCATTGTTTTCAGGGGTATCAACATGGTTGAACAATGCTCCACCAGACAAACGACTTGTAGTTGAAACAGATCGAACACCAACTCGAGCCTATAATCATATAGCACATTACGACAGTACAACCATATGCAAAAAAACATGAAGCCACCAAACGATAGAAGTGTGGGTCTGGCATAGTAAGGGAGGTTAAAAATAAGTTTAAAACAGTAACCAGTTATCTGCAGTTACCGCAAAATTGAAAAAATAACAAGAGATTTAGAACATTTGAATGTTCTTAGCTCATTGCATTACTTCTTCTTCATATGGGGAAGACCTTTCATTTTATAGAAGCTTCTCAGACTATGAGCTTCTCATTAGCCTTTTGTGCTTGTCTTTGGTGAGACTGGGCCACCACGGCTGGTAGACTGCTTGGCCCTGCCACCTTTCTGCCTCATAAAGATGGACATCCTGTTAAGTGTCTTACCCAAGGACACAAGCGAGCTTGCCAGCTTGTTCTTCACTTTATCTCTTTTGTGCTGAGTGCCAAGCAGAGAAGCTGTGAATAGCATTTTTTAAAGTTTTTTGGCATAACTTGACTAGGAAAACAATGTCCAGGTCTATTGACTGCAAGGCAGATGCTGAAACCACTATGCCATCGTGCCAGTCAATGTGATACCAATGCGATGGCATAAGAGTCAGAGCATCCCTTTTGCAGTCAGTAGACATGAACATGGTTTTCTTTCTCAAGTCATACCAAGACATTAAAAAACACCACTATTCACAGCCTCCCTGCTTGGTGCTCAGCAAATAAGGGATAGTGTGGAGAATAAGCCAGCAAGCTTGCTTGTTGTCCTTGGGCAAGACACTAAACAGGATGCCTGCAAATCTATATGAGGCAGATAGGTGGTGGGGCCAAGCAGTCTACTCGTTGTGGTGGCTCAGTCTAACCCAAGACTAGCAAAAAGAGCTAATGAAAAGTTCATAATTGCTTTCCTCCAAACAGTGCATTAAAATTGGAAGTGGATTATGCAACAATAAAAACAAACATAATAAATATTGCTTGGAGATTTTGCAACTTTGTGGTGCAAGAACACTTCTTTACTGAAATTATACTAGGAAGTCAGTAGTGCAGCTCAACCGTTTTAAGAGTAAAAACAAATTCTCAATCTACCTATCTAAATATTGCTAGTTTAAATATCAACAAAGTCATGCCAATTAGATATTTAACAATAATAGCATGTAGAGTTTCCATGTTTGGAGGTCAGCACAAAAGGATTGGTGAGGTGAAAAAGCCAGCAAGTCTGCTTGCTGTGTCAAGGTTTCTTCACCTTCAAGTGACAATACAGATAATGCAATTGAGTAGTATAACTACTACAGTGGCTCAGTCTGATGAAATCTTAGTGAGAAAATCAGACTATGAACTCAAAAGAAATAAATCAAAATGATGCAAGCCAAGTAGCTTGTTAATTATGGTTTTAGAATACAAAGAGTAAAAAAGTACAGATAAGTTAAATGAATTTAAACAGATACATAAAATGACATGACACAAAATAGTAAAACAATGCTTTTATCAGTTTATTGTGCAATCACTCGACAATGAGACAGCAAAAAACAAAGATCGTGAAGATGAGTTGTTAGCCTCCAGGTGGATGTACACAGTATACGTCTATTTGTGGTTTTGTCTGCATTTACATGTTTTTCTCTTGCATATCTGTACACAAAGTTTCATCCACTAGGCAAATTGTATGATGTTACACAATATACTGTTGTATGTCGTCTGCCAATCTGTTTTTTTCTACAAAGTATCACCAAAAGCATTTTGTACGTTTGTATCAGCATAAACACATACACTTTTAGCAAGTACTTTTTGTGAACTAAATCAAATGCAGCTGTGAAGCACCATGCAAATGGCTAAGCAAATAAAATTTTCACACAAACTGCACAAGAGCAAATAATGTAAAAAATTACATAAATTTGAATAGGCCTACAGGGTGTATCCACTTCTAGCAAGCAAACGATGAAGTTTGACAAGAAAAAACAAGTAAGCACCACTGGTAAGTAAACGGTTTAGCGATTGCATTGAAAAAAAACATGAGAATCGAACAGGATGAGAACAGAACATGCATACATATTACATTGTCAGCAATGTATCTCAAGGCAATAAAGTGCTAGTCCAATGTCTGCATGGGTCTGCAGTGGCACTGGCAATTCCCAAGCAGGTCTGATGACAAGTCTGTGTTATTTATAGCTGCAACGATTTTCCCATAACTACAGGATAAAAATAAAATAATACACCTACCAAAGATGAAATTGCCTGCTTGACTGCCCCTAACATTCTTCACTTCCGCAGTAACAGAATAGACAAACAAACTCCAATTTTAAGTTCTATGTCAAATTAAAATTACTTTTAGAAGTCTTGGTAAAAACAAAACACAAATAAATTAGCTGGTATAAGTTACATACATACAATATTACAGTATAGTCACAAATACGCAATGCTTGTCAAAACGCAGAGGTTAGTAAAATGGAGTTTCTAAATCGGCTTTTAGCAGTTTAGTGTCTTGTTTGCCAGGTTGCTAGATGGGATGTTTTCAACTGTTCACCCTTGCCTAGATAGCTTTTTATGAGAAGCCGCATTGAAAGCTAGGGTTGGGAGCAAAATAAGCAAGAAATAGTACATCAGTGTATCATCGACGAACGTTAAAAACGAAAATATTGCACAAATAAACTCTTAAAAATGACCAGTTAGAAGACTTAAACCTTTGTTGAGATGAGCAGCTAGCTTTTTTGCATTGCCCAAAGCATCACTCCTTGCTCGCACAAACTAAGGTGGTTTAAAACCGAACAAACCTAAGGTCTAAGGAGCAAACTGTAATTTGATGCCGGCACCAACTTTGTTACCGGTGGACGATGGTCATACGGTCAAATGATAGGCTAACAGAATTCGACCACAGTACAATACTGATTCCAAATTGTTCAAAGTTGTCGAAAAAAAGTATCCTAATTTTCCAGTCACATAACTGTTGTAGGATCTATGGGTTTCGTTAACACTAGAATTACCAAGGTGTTCTATAGGACACCAGGTCTTCCTTTATTTGCAATTCCCGCTTCGGATTAAGAGTTTTGTTTTGAAATTCCTTGACTTTCAACGAAATTTACTTTACTTGATGTTGCTGAGTTGCACGAATTCTCAGGATATTTGTTCAAGGGATTATTGCGTTTTTTTAATTTTTCACCCTAGAATTACCACAATGTCATATAGGATACCAGAAAGCATTGTACTCCTACGTTTTGGCCTTTAACCTTAATTTCGAATCTAAATCTCTTTTGTTATCAATAGCTGCCAGTCGCAGCTAACTCATTATGAGGTTATCTTGTTTTCTTCCTCAGGGCAAATGTATTAATAGTTTCTCTAATCAGTAGCATTTGCAAAATCGCAACAGCAAATCTTTTATGTTTACATTTCAGGCACTTTAGTAGGCTACTTCAGTGTGGCGGCAGCGATGATGCTGCTGAGTACAATCACCGAAAACAACAAGTGCTCGAAATCGGTTTTTTACAATACAAATTGAATGAAAATGTGTTCTTTGGAAACTACTTTCATGTAGAATGCATAAAAACGGGTAAAGCACCAGCAGTTACACAGAAAAAGTGCCGCATTACTGGTGTCCTACAGGACACCGTGGTAATTCTAAGTATAAAAAAATTATAGTAATTCTAGTGTTAAGTGGTTATGAAAATATGAATGATTTAATCATTTCTGTCCTTATTTTCGTGATCTCGCTGACTATGGTAATACTCAGCACGATGTCAAAGCAAATAATATTTCGCCGTGATATGGCGAAATCTAACAATTACAGAAATCATGTTTTTAGGAACATTGATTTCGTTGTCACTTAATATTGTTCCACAGGGGAACAACTAAGCCAACATTTTTTCAGTATTGCTTTAAAGCTGTTAACTGTACGAACAATAATTGTTTTTTCCCGTTTGCTGATCAATAGCTTCGTATAAACGAATAGAAGTCAAGGTTATTTATGATATTTAAAAGGAGGTTGTTAGGTTTTGCAATATCACGGCAAAACTCTGACCTGTAGCAGTAACAGCGGTGCCGGTGTAAATTCCAACTATGGATCAAGTTGTAGGCTGATGCCTAGCTGTTGTCTGGATTAGAACGATAACAATCGATTGAAGTAATGATAAGAAACAGTAGGCGCCTTGCCTGACAGACTGGGTGAACGAGGGTTGGTGGCATCCTCCTCGCAATGTTCGGCTTATCTCCTTTAGTGATTCAACACATCAAAAACTTAACAGTGCGGGCAAAGAATGTGGATTATGGCATAACAAGTTACAGTCCATCTAAAACTAAGTCACGTGAGGACTTATTATAAAGGTTACATTTAAAGGAAAGTAGCCCGTGATGACACGTTACCCAAGGTGAGACAGTGCGATTGATCCCTCACGCCATTAGGTGGCAGCAAGTCATTCAGTCAGTGTAATCGCGGTGCTACAAAGTTGTCGTGGAGGAAGTTTTGTTTGGGATTAATGTTGTTTAGGTGCATAGAAATTTATTAGAAGAAATTCCACCCCTTGAAATTTATGTTTTCCATTCTTCCAGTCAGTTTTGTAATCATGCCGATTGAATGACATCTGCCAAAATTTTTGGTAAGTTAGAGTAGCCTACATGTGAAAGTCAAACTGAACTAAGTTTGGGTGAGATGCATTAGGCAAACTGAAAGCACCAAGGCTGTATGCAAACATGGTTTCCGTTTTCCAGTATGGGATAGTGTGTCTCATCTTATGAAGCTTTGTCCCATCTGGAAAATTCATTTAAGTAACCTAGATTCCATTTGAAAAGGTAGCAAAATTATTGCTGATTTTTGGAATGGCAGGTTATTTGCAGTTTTTATATATTGTACCGTAATAGATTTTGCACACCATTGCAGCGTGTTTCTGAGCAGTAGTATTAGTTTTAAAAAATTTTGGCACAAAGAAAGAGTATATCTTAAGGGATGATGAAGCGTAAAAAACGAGAAAAATGGCATTCCTAAGGTACGGAAGCAGCCATAGCTGCTGTTAAATCGCAAAGTATGAGAGTCAAATAAATTGCGAAAGAGTTCAATGTCCCAATGACAAACGCATGAATGACAAAAATAAAATAGCATTTGTGAAGCACTTTGGTAAGCATACTCGGACGTTTTCCCCAACATTGGAAAAACAAATTGTTGATTACGTTTTAAACAAAAGTCGATTTTGCGGATAGACGCTCACAGATTAAAAAAAAAGACTGGGTAATGAATTTTCCTGATAGGATTCAATTTCTTATCAATTCAAAAATGAAGCTGAAATGGTAGAAAATAAATGTTTGTATAATATTTTACAGCGAAATCCGACAATTTCAATTAGTACGCCGGAACAAACTTTTCTTGCTAGAGCTATGTGTTTCAGCAAACCAGCTGTTTCCAACTCAAATATTGTTTTAAAAGTTGTTGAAAAATATAACTTTGATGGACTACGCGTGTATAAATGTGATGAAACAGGTGCTCAGATTGTTCAAAAGTCGTAGGCCTACTCCAAACCATTAGGTCAAAAAAAAAGAACACCAGATGCAATCACTTTGCTACGCAGAAAGAAAGAAGGCGATAACGGTAGCAATGGGTAATTTTTTTCCTCATTTTTCATTTTTTCTCGCAAAATGATGAAGCAATCCGTTATGGATCGTGGACGTGAAGGATCAGTGGGATTTTGTCTATAATCCGGGTAAATAAATAGTAAAATGCTTCAAAAGTATCTTCAACATTTTGCAAAGCACTTTTGGGCTTTGCCACAATCGCTTTCTTCAAACCTTTTAGCATGTAGCCTACTATAATTAAGCTATAGAACTGTGGTTAATTATCAATCCAGGACGACCGTTCACCGAATTCATTTATGCGTAAAAGCTCATGCTCAGTTTGCATATCTTTTGTCAAACTGGACCACCACAACGAGCAGACTGCTTGGCGCTGCCACATGAAGATGGAGGAATTCCGAAAAGTGCCTTGCTCAAGGACACAACAAGCGAGATTGCCGGCTTGTTCTCAATACTATCCCTATATGATAAGCGCCAAGCAGGGAAGCTGTGAACAGAGACGTAGCAGCCGCCCCCCAAACCCCCCAATTGGGGGGGGCCCAGGACAACTTTGGGGGCCCAAGTTAGTCTGAAATTGATTTTTGGCTACGTGACTATTTTCAGTTCAGCAGACTTGTTTACAACCGATTTAAACTGTAGGAAGAAATTGGCTTGTGACATCATAAGTGAATGCAACGTCATTTTATCTCGCAGAATCTAAAATATTTCGATTGATTTTCTGGTAGAATCTTGAATATTCAATTGACGTTACAATGCCGTTGTTACGCAACAATCATAGAATGGTCTGGAATTCTGTTTGGCTATAAATACCGGGACAATATATATACACTGCAGAATGCAGATAAAGTATTTTATTGACATTGTATAGAATGAAACGTTCAAAAAGTGGTGCTCAAAAGAGAAAAGAAGCAGCCACTGCTCGAGATGCTGTAGCGAAATTGCCCAAGATGACAGATTTTTTCAAGATTACTGAGCAGAGTAGACCTGGCACTAGTACCGAGAGGGATGAAGAAAACTATAGTGTACAAGAAAAAGAAGACTATGACGATCAGCATCAAAGTGATTGTGAATTTCCAGAAAATGTAAGTTGTGATTTACCTGCCAATACGCAACCTTCAATATCAAAAATAACTGAATCTCAATTTACCCCTATCCCTGATGACCCATGTAAATGGCCTGAAAGTATTTCTGATGCTCAACGATGTGATATAGTAAAGCGTGGACCACATCAACTAATAATGAATTTTCCATATAGTAACACAACTCCAAGGCGACGTTTTTCCTCCCAACCATTATAAACGTGTGTTACCTAATGGTGAAAGTGTTTCACGGTCGTGGCTAGTTTATTCTGGGGAATCAGATCAAGTTTTTTGCTTTTGTTGTAAGCTATTTGGAAAAACACTAAGCCCCTTTTGTAGTGGTATAAATACATGGGAGGGTTTTTCGAAAAAACTGAAAGACCATGAAAACGGCATTTCCCACCAAGAATGCTGCAGTCAATGGATGTTGCTAGCTGAAGGGATAAGAAATTCATCCACTATCGACAAACGCGAGATGAATATTTTTTTCAATGAAAGACGTTTTTGGAGAAATGTTTTAGAGAGACTTATTGACATTGCCTTGTTTCTATCGGAAAGAAATCTTGCTTTTACAGGATCTGAAGAAGTCTTAGGATCTCCTCACAATGGAAATTTTCTGGGTATATTTGAGCTTTTGGCAAGAAGAGATCCGATCCTAAAAGAGCTTCAAGACAAAATCAAGAATAAAAACACTAAAGATCACCATTTGAGTCCTACCATACAAAATGAACTAATTGAATTGCTAGCGACAGAAGTTGAAAAAGAAAATTTACAGCAATTGAAATTGGCAAAATATTTTTCTATAATTTTGGACTGCACTCCAGATATGTCACATCATGAACAAATGTCTGTCATTCTCCGTTATGTACTATGTAATGAAGAAGCTGCTCTTGTTAAAGAAACATTTTTTGGCTACTTGAGAATAAGTGACAGTACTGGGAAAGGCTTGTTGGACGCTTTCTTAGAAAAAGCGACCGAACTGCAACTCGAATTGTCTGATTGTCGAGGTCAGTCATATGATAATGGTGCTAACATGAAAGGAAAACATTCTGGGGTCCAAGCAAGAATGCTAGACATCAATCCCAAAGCTGTTTACGTGCCCTGTGCAAACCATACCCTTAACTTAGTTGTAGTTGACAGTGCTAATTCATCGACGGAAGCATTGACATTTTTTGGAGTACTTACAAGGTTGTATGTGCTATTTTCTTCCTCTGCTCAGCGTTGGGAAATTTTGAAGAAACATGTGGAGCTGTCCATAAAGTCACAATCTGATACTCGTTGGGAAAGCAGAATTAAATGCATCAAACCTCTTCGATACAATTTAAAAGAGGTGTTGCTGGCACTGAAAGACTTGGAAGCCATTTCCATAGAAAGAAAAGATAGAAGAGCTGCCTCAGAAACAAAATCGTTGATAGCTCATTTATCAAAATGGAGTTTTCTTTTGTCGGTGTTTATTTGGTATGATATCCTATTCCAAGTCAATAAAGCAAGCAAGATTCTTCAATCGTATGGAGTCTCCCTTCATACAATGGAAACGGAAATCCAGGCAACTGAAAAGTTTTTGCAAAACTATCGCACAACGGGTTATGACAGTGCCGCAACATCTGCTGTTGAAATAGCACAGGAATTGGATATTGATCCTTCTTTTCCTCCGTCAAGAAGTGGAAAGAAAAGAAGATTGTTTGATTACCAAGGTGAAGAGGAACAACGAGCTACTCCTGAACTGAAATTTAAAAGCAACTTTTTCTATCCATTAGTAGACCAGGCTATTATGTCAATAAAGGAGCGCTTTAATTTGTTACGTGAGGTTTCTTCCGCCTTTTCGTTTTTGTACACACGAGACAAACTTTTGCTTGTGCAACAAGAAAATGCTCTTCTTACTTGCTGTAAAGAGTTCCAAAAAAAGTTCGGTGACATTGATTCTGATCAAATGAGCGCTGAGCTACAGCGGTTTGTTTTAATTTTACAAAAAAAACGCAATCTCAATACGGCTCAAGACTTTCTGAACTATCTTCTAAAGACTCATTTATTTGAATTGTATCCGAATGTGTACATCGCACTTCGAATCTTACTAACTTGCCCCGTGACTGTTGCCAGCGCTGAAAGAAGCTTCAGCAAATTGAAACTGATCAAAACTTTTAATAGAACGTCTATGACAGACAGTAGACTATCTTCATTAGCCATGTTGTCAATCGAAAATGACTGCGCCCGATCTCTTGATTATGACAATGTCATAAGAGCATTTGCGAACAAAAAGGTTCGCTCCAGACTATTTAAATGATGCTGTGTTTTTATAACTTTTTCATGTTTTTCAGTGTCGTTGCTTTCGTTTCGCAGTGTCTGCATAAATGTCCTACTGAACTCTGGCATCGGTGCCGAATTTTTTATAACTTGCACCTTCGGTATCGGCATGCTTTATTCTGACATTAGCCTGTTTACTTATGTACAAATTGTGGTGTATTTTCTTAATGCAGCTTTTCAATTTTACACCTCTAAAGTGATATGACCTGTGCGCAGGGGCTCTTGCGCTTACTTTGGGGGGGGCCCGAAGTTGGAGTGCTACGGGACTGGCTGTGAATACCATTTTTTAAAGTCTTTTGGCATGACTCAACTTAGGGAATGAACCCCAGGTCTACCGACTGCGAAGCGGACGCTATAACCACTGCACCGTCGCTCCGATAGACCTGGGGTTCATTTCCCAAGTCGAGTCATATCAAAAGACTTTAAAAATGGTATTCACAGCTTCCCTGCTTGGCGCTCAGCACATAAGGGATAGTGTGAAGAACAAACCGGCAAGCCTGCTTGTTGTGTCCTTGGGCAAGACACTTAACGAGATTCCTCCATCTTCATGTGGCAGACAGATGGTGGGGCCAAGCAGTCTACCGGTCGTGGTGGCCCCAGTCTAACTGAAGACTCGAAAACCGAGCGTGAGCGCTAACGTAGTGTATATACATCTTCCTGCATAATGCTCAGAACGAATAGCTCAAACAACGAAGAATTAAAGACCTTTTGCTTTTAAGAGATCAACTTTTTGTCAAACTGATGCTTTTTACTTATTTTAAAACCAATATTTTAAGGGTCAACTCTAGATCTAAATCATCGTTTCATTTTTAAGTCTCCCAATGGTCTTTGTTCTTACAAACCACGTGGCCCACGACTGCTACTTGCAACCTGTGTATTGCTTAATAATAATTATTTATAGGCCCAAAATTGGGCTTCAGTCTACAGTTTGTCGACCATTGATTACAAATATGGGGAAATTTTGTAAGTAAATTCTCGTTTTATATTAAATGAGCAGTCAATAATTGATGAAGTGATGCTAATTATTTATTGGTAATGCAGTGAATCTGTGGCAACAAGTACATGATTGGTTTTTGGCCCGAGAATATATTTTTTTGGTCAGTTACATCCTACTACATTTGTTACCCAAATTGGACTTGAGTGGATTATATGGATTACTGAATAGGTTTGCGATGATCATAAATCTACTAACAGATTGAGAAATTTCCGACAGAATGCGGATCTTGATAAGGAGATCTTTTTTCCAGTTTTTAGAGTAGGGTTGCCATACGTCAGGATTTTCTCGGACATATTTTAGCGTTGCGTAAGGGAAGAGTGCTTAAATGACAGGGATTTTTGTGTCAGTCAAACTTACCGCGAATAACACAATTGGCGGCAGCAAAACAGGTGATGACGTTTTTTTTTTTTTTTTTGGAAAACACCTTTATTTTGTCTAAAATGTATTGATAAACAAGGCCAAAACATATGTCGTTAATCAAATGTAATGGTACCAACTGCCAATACACAATAGTGTGAACTGTGCGTCCGGGATTTTGCCTCATCAGATATGACAACCCTATTTTAGAGTGACGCTAAAAGCATTTTCAGAGTTTATTCAAAACCTTTTGCCTAAATATGTGGGAGTGCGACTATGCGTTGGTAGGCTACTTCGTGGATTTGCAAATCGTCAAAGGAATCGATCAATTATGCCCAGCGGCGTACTTATCGGAAGAGGAAGTAAAATGCGATAGCCCTCCCCCAAACTATACGACAGTGGCAGTTGGAAGCCGAAATTTTGGGTTTCAAAAAGTTGGTCTCCAAAAAAGTCTTTATCTTTTTAAAATGCCCTGCTCTCCCCCTGAAAATTCGTTGTTTAAAACACCACTGATTAAGCTATTTTTTTCTTTTTGTAAAGAATTAACAATTTTGTCCCATGCTGATTTCTTTTGAGGGCCAGTATCAATTTCAAATCACGTTGTTGCTTGTTATCCCTATCCATGTTGCCTGCATTTGATTGGAAGAAACTATGCAGCTGAGCAATCACCTACAAAAAGCTACTCTTTAAATTGGACTGAAACATATGAACAAACTGTTGCAGTTAGTGTTCTTGAAATTATGGTCGCTTCGAAGTTGAAAAACCTGTTTTCCAGTAGACTGCTTCTGTTTTCGGTATGTCTTACACCATAACTTGCACAGCTATAGACTACCCAGCTCAGTCTTTCAATCAGCTGATGATAGTTGTTTGCAGCGGCGTATTTAGAAAGCGTATTTGGAGGTACTGTGGCATATTTCTATCAAATAAGACCTTAACCTAAAAATGGGACAAAAAACTTTGTCAAGATCTCCAAAAAAAAGTTTCGACGCTGACCCTCCCTTTCACAAATTTTAGGTAAGCAACTGCCAGCAATTAGGCTCAATTTATCTTGAATATAGTCACGTTACCTCTACAAGAGCACTGATGATTTTGCGCTGAACTATTTTAACAACACACAAATTATCCTCAGAGCACCATTTCAGTGCCACAGCTGATTAGTTTCAAGCTTGGCACTGATTTTTGAGAAAGTTCATTGATTGCAGCATAACTTGGTTTCCAGAGGTTTTGAGGCCGTTTTTTCAATTAAATAAACGTTTAAAATGTATCAGAAACAACTGCTCAATATTTGACAAAATCAATTTTGGGTATAGCGCCAAACTTCCGACATTTTTTTCAGCAGACCAATTGGATCATAGAAAACAAAAACTGCTCTGTTAGAGTAAACCACAATAGAGCTAGGCTATAGGCCAGGGATGGCCAACCTGTGCTGTTCAAAGGGTCAAAATCAATAGATGCTGTCACTGAAAGAGTCGTTACACAACTTTCTTCCAACTTTCGCACTATTCCGTCCGTGGACAGGTTGCTGACCTTTTTTTTTGGGGGGGGGGGGTCACTCATCATCATAACAAAAGAATGACCACTTTCAAAGACGTTATTAACCTTGTGTGGCCTTCCAACGGCCACTGAATTCAACATAACGCCCTAACTTTATACATCTCTACGCTCAATCACTGGACACAAAACATGAGTCAAAAGAGCCGCACACAAAGGTCCAAAGAGCCGCCCTTTGGCTACCCTTGCTATAGATTTTTAACCAACGGCATATTTAGGAGGTTGAAAGGCTTTGGCCCCTACGTGTTAAAAAAATAAGGTTTCTATGTTTACTTACAGACCAAGTCGGTGAATAGGTTTTATGTCTGTTTGGAAACCAAATAAAGCGAAATTCTCGGTTTCAAAAAGGCTTCAACTTAACAAAATGCTGTGGCCCCCCAAAGTTAGTTTCTAAATATGACAGTGCTATTAGCCATGACACAACCGATGATTATATCCGCTATTCAACTGCACGAATTTTTCCGCTGATCTGTTTTCCAACACGCAATCAGGATTTTGTGAGAAAGACCAACTGAATAATCTTTTTGTAGATTGTTGAGTGCTCCCACAATTAAGTTGTTGAGTACCCCAAAAATAATGCCTTCATTTTTTTTGAAACCACGTGCCATGGCTGAAAAGGAAAGGTGTTTAGCTCCCTTAAACCGCGCCTGATAGGGTTGGTGAAAGATGTTTTGAATTTTGTTTGTGGTGGTGGCTTTATCTGATGACGTTCAACACAACCACGCTAAACATCTTTCCTTGATATTTTTGGTTCTGTTTTATAGCATGTTATCTTACCAGAGAACAAAGAAGGCCATACCAGTCCTATCAATAATCCTGAAGTATAGCTCGTTTTTCTATGAGCATACGCCAACAGAATAAACTATTTTCAGTTAAGATTAGTCATTTTTTGACGCGCGCGCATTTAATATGAAAATTTTATACGCGAGCGAGTTCGTGAAAAAACGAATGAGCTTACTTTCTTCAGCGTGACATAGAGAAGCATAACAGAATGACGTCACAAAAACACAGCAACTTATGCCAATAACGCTACTTACAAACTCTGCTTATTGCATTGCTTAAAGCTATAAAAAATCGATTTCATGAGAGCAAAACAAAAACTTTGACATTAAAACCGCACAAGATGACTGTAGGCACCCACAAACATTAATCGTGCTTTACAAATGTTCGTGTAGCTCTTTTTACGGTATGCAAGCGTTTTCTCGTTAACGAACGCCAATGTTAACACAAATACGTGCACAGAAGTACAGGCTATGTAAATTTTAACAGTCAAAAATCTCATGACATGACCAAATAATATATTTCACACTGAACCTTACCAAATATGCGTTCAAACACTGCTGTACAAAAGTAGTCGTCCAAGACAGCTTTCAGTTTCAACAGAAAACAGCGTAATCAGCACTTTTTAGTTGATCTTGCCGTAAACAAGAATTTCAATGATACAGCGAACCGTATGTTCGTTTCGTTTTAACCGCCTCAAAGAGAAAACGTCAAAAAGTGTCTAACGACTGCGTCAATAAGGAAAAAACGCGACAGTTGAAAAACGCAAAGAAGAATAAAGAAACAAAAAAGAGCAGCTCTCGCACCCTTTCCGCGCTATGATTTGCTTGTTTATTATTTATCTGCCAACTACCTTGGGTCAGCTTTGCCATGCATCGCGCTTCTTCTGATTGGTTAGCTATTCGACATGATATAGGAACACATTTGTACAAAAGCGTTTTATCAAATTCAACTAATTCGCCGCCTTTATTCGCTTAATATATCGAAGTTTAAGCAAGAAGTAGAAGCTAATAGCGTTGTGAAACTGGTTTAGTTGAAGCTATCGAGAGGCTAGAATGTTAATGTAGTCTGCTCGTTTTTGTTAGTTCGTCTGTTTAATTCTAAACTCTAACTGTGTCGCTAGCTTTGGTAATAGCGTCATTGTTCTCTTTCGTAATTATGGCGGCCATCTTGGCAACTTTCTTATGCGTGGCGCATCACATGTAATGTATATTTCAAGATTTATCTTTTAGTTTTTTTGTATATTTTGTTATTGTCGTGTGGTTTGCTCGTATTTCGCTTTGTTTGGTCGTATATTCGGTACTTTTCGTACTTTTCAACAGATTGATGCAATGTTCCAGGCTTAGCGTGTTTCTATGAAAATCAAACACATGGCCTTACTAAACACTGAATTTACAGCAGCATGAACATTTTGCATGTTGCTGTGAAGCCTAGTGAGCAGATTACTAGTCATTTCAAATTTAGGCGTAGTGCGAGGTAATTATGGAGAAACTACAGACTGAGCAGTGAGAGAGATACAGAGATAAAGCTAGCTAGCTTGACGTCTTGAAAGAGTTACAGGTTTGACAGTCTTCAGTAGTGACCGTCTAGTCAACTGGTTGAAGAGTAGGGTACCAATAATATGCTACAGCTGTGTATTGCTAAATAGGAAGACCTAGGGAAATGCTATGTGAAATGAACTAGATCTACCAGTTTTCCTAGAGCTGTAGAGGTGAAAATTTAATGCAATCTTTGAATCTCAATTGGTTTGCTAGTATGGTATACTGTACAGAAGGTTGTCAGAAGCTGATATCTTTTATACGAGTATTTTAAGCTGGTAAAGTGTAACATGGATTTATTTTTTTGGAGTGGCTATTTTGCCATTGATGGCATTTTACCCTTGGAGGCTATTTTGCTGTCACCATTTATGAGTGTCTAAATGACCATAATTGCTAGAGTTCTTGCAGTGACACTGTGATGCAGTGGATAGTGCTGCTGCCTTGAAATGCAATGGTTTTGGGTTGTAATCTTGACTTGTAGGGTGCTTAGAGAAAAGCTGTGTACACTGGAGGGGGGCTGATATGTAAATGCATGGGGTGATATAACACTGGGAGGGAATGTAGTGTGTGGGGTAGTGTACACTGGGGATGCAAATTTTTTCAATGCATCATTAAAATTGATCAATCAGAAACGACCAAAAGTCACACTTTTAATACATCATTAAAAGTACATAGTTCACCAATTGCAAACTTCTCAGAGCAAAATAGCCTCCAAGGGTAAAATGCTATTGACAGCAAAATAGTCACTGCCATTAAAAAATCTTTAAACCTACAAGCCACTCATGTTGATTAAAAAAGAAAGGAACTAAAATGAAAAAATTCAGAAAAAGTGTTCCACAAAATATGGTTCTACCATCAACTTTGGATATAAGAGATCTGCCGGGACCAGCTTTATCAGTCTCTTATAACCGACTGCCGCAAAGTTCAATCTGATCATTTGGGATCTTTTGCGTAGTTCCTTATAAGCGAAAATCCCTTATATCTGAATCTCTTATATCCGAAGTTGACTGTACTGAAATGTGGGAATTTCAGGGAATTGCACATTAGCATTAGGGTTAGAGATAGTGTTAGAGGTAGGGTTGAGGTTGGTTAGATTCCAGTTGGAATTAGGGTTAGAATTGTGATTGCAATTAGGATCAGTCAGTGGAATTTTGAATGCTTTTTAATTGGTATTTGTGGCTTGTAGGCTTTAAACACTTATGGCATGTGCAGCTTGAAGATTTTGAATGTTTTGCTATTGGCATGTGTGGCTTGTACGTTTTGAACTCTTGTGACATGGGTGGCTTGCTGGCTTTAAACACTGACATGCTTGGCTTGTACGTTTTAAACAACTCTGGCATGCATTGCATATGTAGCTTAAGGGTTTTATTTTAGTTACCCACATTTCTGTAACTCAGTTGGTGATTTTCCCTATTTTTGTAATTTGGTGACCCATGTGCCAAGTGTGGCTGGAGAGTGATAGCATATTCAGTGCTGAGCACAAAATATGGTAAATGGGTGTATGTAGATGTGCCAAAATAAAGAGAGTGGCTTGAATGATGGCAAAAGACTTTATTTGTGAGAGATGCATTAAAGCAATGAAAAGTATTGCCAAACCAGCTGAAGAATTAACATTTTATGACCAGGTGGAGCTAGTGAAGAGTTTTATTACTTTTTTGGGGAACAGATTAAATGCCAGTGGTGAAAGTGAAGCAGTGGTGACACCAACAACAAGACCTGGATGGATACAATTTGGAGAATGCGTAGCATGGCTTAATGCAAAATTTATGTTCAATGCTTTCATTAAAAATAAAAGGATGAATTTGTCAAAGTTGTGTAAGGTTGGCACTGTTGTGCAGGAGCAAGACATGGAGTCTGCTGGAGAATGAAATTGCGATTTTGAAAAGAACTAAAAAGCAATTATAAGAGCAATGTATCAACTAAAATTAATTAAGAAAAATAGTAGTCAAGAACTTACAGAATTGCTTGGTTTGAAAGAAACTTTGGACTGACTAGCCAAAGCAAATGGAATGCGATGGTATGGGCATATTTTAAGGGGGATAATGATGATGTGTTGAAGAGTCTTGGATTTTGAAGTGGTTGGGAAAAGAAAGCATGGGTGACCAAAGATGACGTGGAGAAGATAGATAGTTAAATAGGGTGAAGAAATTGAACTAAAAAGGGAATATGCTGTTGACTAATTCAAGTGGCATGATATTGTAAACCAACTTTCAAGGAACATGAAGTGAATCTGGCCACCTTTCTTAATGGAGACCAAACTAGATTTAAAATATTCGATCTCTCTTTCTCAGAATTTCCTGGTCTACTAAGTAATTGGCCATATTGTTGGAAGTAATATAAGTCTTAATTTTAGCTAACTCAAAGTCTAACCCTTAAATGCTGATCTGCAATTTTGTGTTTCAGTAGTATCCAATTCCCCGTATCCAGCAATAGAGCTCATTCTGTCGTAGATCAGAATTTTCTTAATGCCATACTTTGGTGTTGCTTGCTAGTGGTACACTGTCATTGAAGAGGTAAAATGCACTGCCAATCTTTTATCTGTTGCAAGCACTAGAAATGGAAGCCAACAATTTCCATTGTGATTTTTGAATTGAGGTGAAGAGTAGGTTGGACAATGCAAACCATGCACAGGCAAGAGACTTATGTTGGAGTGTAATTTATGGTAGGTGCTACACTTGACTCTAACAAGATGATAACTTATTCAGCTCGCCACATGTCAAATAATTGAAGAACTTAAGAAATTGTTTAAGTGTCTACAATTTTTGAGTAAGCAGTCACTCATGCCTAGGTATTATTGGTATTCATGCAAGCCATAGTTTATAGTTAGAAAATGGCTATTTTGCCATTGACGGCTTTTTACTTTTGGAATCTATTCTGCTGTTAAACGTTTGTGTGTTTTTATTTAAGCACATTTGCTGTAATGCATTGAGTAATGTGGCAAAGTGGAGAGTGATGCTGCCTTCAAATGTGATGGTTACAGATTAGAGTCTTTGCAGTCAGGGTACTTCGAGAGAGGCAGTGTACACCAACCCCAGTATGTACTGTATACAAGAGGGTGTATACTGGGGAGAAAATTTTTACAAGTGATGTGTTTTATACATCATAGAAATTGACCAAGCGCAAACGACCAACAGTCATGTTTTTAATCTTGTCTTCAAAATTAACCCATCACAAACATTCAATGTTATTTCAACATCTAAAAAAATAGATTCCAAGTATAAAATGCTAATAATATTACTGGCCATTGCTTTAAAGTTATGGTGTGATTGTAAATGGAATCATTTGCTCGTTTTGGTCAAGTTGCATGCGATGTATTGGAATGTTAAATCCAGAGATAAACCTGTTTGCAGCTGTGTTATTGCCATCTGGGTGTGTCCAATATTTGCAATCACACAGAAACCAGGCTTAAAGTACTGCATTTATTCGAGTATAACGTGCACCCCTGATTTTTGATTAAAAATCAATATAAAATTTTGTTTTACTTTTTCTCTACTTGCACTCATATATAACGCGCACCCAGAATTTGAATTTTTATTTTGGTAGAAAATTTTGCATGTTATACTTGAATAAATATGGTACAATTTCTTTATGCTTAGATTTTTGCCATGTATATATGTGATGACAATGGTTTTTATTAGTTCTGTGAAATATGACACAATGGTGTTGAGTGGTGTCTTTATTTGTAAGTTATTGACTTGTGGTAGCAATAATCTTGGCTATGAGCTGAAGATTAAGTGTACCCCACATTTAAAACTAGCTAATTTTTCAAAAAAGGACATAGCTTTTGCTAGAGTTCAAATTTGTGTGTTTTTTGATCACAGAAGAATCAGGGGATGTCAAAAGGGAGTGCACCTACGTTTATTCAGAAATAGGCTGTGATGTGCTCAAATAGATTTTCGTTTCTCTGAAAAAATCAAGCTGCAAAGGCTAAAAATCAGGCTGAATTACAATGTTGAGTTAATGGACACTCTTGAAAAGTGCAAGTAAAATGTGAGGAAAGTGGTAAATTAAGCAAAAGAGAAAACGTCAATCACTGTGTTACATTTTTACAGTATTTATATATGTGATAGGGGCGTAATTAATCTTTGGTAATCAAATTGTATATATGTGTATTTTACGATGACTAGTATAATATCTTAATGAAATGTATCGTGGAAATGTACCTGGACAGTTTAATGGAAATCGCCTTCCACCAAATAAGGATTACAATGCAGTGTATCGAATGCCCGGTTCAGGACAAAACCAAATTCGAGGACCTTCAATGCAAAGCCATAATGTCCAGGGGTTCCAAGGCCAAGGATACACTGGCTCTACATCACAGATGCAATATCGTGGCCCACAACCATCAGGTGCAAGCTTTCAAAATGATCCATACACATATAGTCAAAATAAAGTGATTGGTGAAACGCATGCAATGTCTGGTGTTAACCAGTCTTTCTTGTCTCCTGGAGAAATGTACCCTGGAACACAAGTACGTCCAACAGCCAGTTACACCAGTGGAGCAAGAGCAGAGTTTACAGGCTTAGTGCAGGATAATTCAATGTCTATGCAACAATATCAACAAGCAAAGCAAGTGCCATCAAATTGGAATAAACAAAGCAGCGATACAAATATGATGATGTATGGACAAAGACATCCGAATGGTAAATGCGTGTTTCAGTTTTTTATAATATAGCACATTATTTTATGGTGTTTTTGCCCATTCTCAAGAGTGAAGATCTTTTCTTTTCATTTGGAGATCAGCTATGAAAGCGATTGCATTGACCAAAATTGCAATGCAACCTGGTTTTTCATGATGTCTTTGCCTGTTCTCAAAGCTAAGACATTTTTGAACGTGCAAATTCTGTGAAAGCAAAATTACTGGATTTTGACATTTGACTCGCGGGATGCTTCAAATGAAGGCATGAACTGTGTACAGGCTGCCAGTTTGCCTGATGCTCTCTTAGCACGTAGACCTTGGTAAAAACTCCCCTTTTACCTTAAAGTAGCAAAAATTATCGCAATTTATGTTGATAATATTAATTCTGACTGTATTTGACTGATCAATGGGCAAAAACACCCTCGTTTGAGAATCAAAATAACATTCAAACACTTCTATGTAATTACTTGAAATGAACACATATAGAAATGATTTATTTATTATATGCATAATCATTTCTAATTTTTAAGTTTAACCCTTGGCATATTATGTTGATTTTCCAATTAGAGTCATGTTGATTGATTCTTTGATTAGAGTCATGCTGATGAACTAAATACGTTCAGATTTAATGTAAAATGTTCAACATTAATCACCTGCTGATATTTGCTACTTTGTAGCACATACACTACTAGATTTACGTTGTATTGCATTTTCCCTGATAATTTCCATTTAGTCTTTGATGAAATAGCATTTGGTAGCATAACATATGTGTTGACCTACGGCAGCATTTATTAAATCCTGGGTTGTGAAGAGCGATTGAATAGACCACCAATATATTTTGCATCAAATTTATATTTATTTATATGTACACTGTGTATTTCGGCACATAAGGCGACCTACGGATAAAATGCCCCCCCAAAAAAATTATATTGTTTATTTTAATATTATTGTACTTGTCCTATAAGACGACCCCCAATTTTGGAGGGTAAATTTTGGCACTAAAAGGTCGCCTTTACACCAAAATATACGGTACTTGCTGACACTGCCAGTATCCCCCATGGGATCGTCATCAATGACACTGGTGAAAAGAACGTCTGTTCATTTGGCTGCACTGGCTTTACTCAAAAGAGCAGTTGTGGGAATTAAACAGTAATAAAAAGTTGATGTATTTTCAGCAACATCAATATTCATTCCACAACCAAAAGTCTCCCTTTGTAACGTAATAGTGCGTCTGTAATTTCAGTTTTGCTGTTGTTGTTACCCGACCCCTTCCAAGGGATGGGTTGATGGCAGAAGACCATGAGGCCCCAGAAACCAGGCAACTCTCCAGGGCCTGGACCAGAGGTCATAGAGAGACAGAGAGTCGCCAAAAAGCGAGCGACGCAAAGAGTTTGTACCTGGACAGTGCAGAATAAGATGAGAGGTGTCCTGGGACGGGTGTCTGCAAGCACTGCAAGAAGGATTTTCGATTCTGCCAATTCTAGAGAGATAGAAGCTTAACAGAAGACTGTGTCCATTGCAGTGAAGGTGAGAGAGAACACAGCAAGCATGACGTAGAAGCACAAGTTTCTCGGTGGAAATTGAGGGAACCGGTATGTCGAAGAATTTAGATGAGACAGTACTCCTCCAGTTTGAGAAAAGATTTGAGTCAATACGATAGAAAAGAGACCATGAGGGATTGCTGAAGAAACAAGTAGCGCTCCCCATCTAGCCAGCTCATTAGCCGCATCGTTGCCCAGAAGAAACGAGTATCCAGGGACCCATTGTAGCCTGATAGAACAGGAGGAGAGAGAAAACAGTTCCTGCCAGAGATTAAAGTAAAAAGGAAAGATAAAGGAGAGGACAGAGCAAGAATCAGATAGGAGAAGAAAAGTGGCAGACTTGTTGGCGCTGCCAAGACCAGCAAAGAGCTTGCAGAATGGCTCAGGCTTCAGCGGAAAAACTTAAGCATACTGGGCCTGCTGAAAAGAAAAGTGTGGCGTCAGTGCCACAGAGGGAGCCGTTAGCAAGTATGCCAGAGCGGTCTTTGCCCAATAGGAAAGGAACAGAGCCGTCTGTCAAGAGCACCAGATTGTAAGGAGGGCATTCAGTGTCAGAGAGGTAAAGAGAACAGCTGCAAAGAAAAGAAAAAGAGACAAGTATTCCTCTACAGAAGAACAGTGAGAGTCAAAGTAAACAGCAAAGTCATCCCAACAAGTTTTCTGAAAATTCAAGGAAGGGAGACATTTGTTGGGGGAAAAGACCGAAGAGAGAGGGACAGTTATTAGAATTGGTAGGTAATCAGAACCCAGATTCTGAACCCCCTCCCAGGAGCAAGATAGGGCGAGAGAGAAAAGAGCAAAGGAAATGTCAGTGGAGGAGCGACTGCCATAGAAGTGATGAAGAAGAGTAGGTATGTCAGACTCATTGAGGGGGAGGAGGTCAGAGGAGATGAACCAATCGAATGCTTTCTCCCTACAGTGGTTGGAAGTGCTTTTTGAGTCCCAGAGGGGTGATGGCAATTGAAGTCACCCAAAATGAGGGGATTTCTGGAGGAGGAAAGAATGGAGGGAGAAAAGGAGTCAGTTCTGCTATCTGTCAGAAATGAGAGCAAGGAGGAGTCGTTTAGAGAGATGTTGAACTTTACATAATCAGAGTAGGGGTCAAGGGAAGAAAGAGAGGAGGTAGAAAGCTCAGAAAAGGATAAGCTTTACCGGACGAAAATGATGATGCCACCACTAGCGTCTGTGGCATCAGTAGAAAAAATACCAGATCGGAAGTGGCTGCAATCTGATTGCAAAGCAGAGACTCCAGGGATCCGGAAAAAAGAAGTTGAGTTAAGATTGAATTCCTGGATACAAATAAGGTCAACGGGTTGAGACGAAATAAAGTGTAGCAGTTCAGCGCTCCTGGTTTGGAGACCCTCAGCATTCCATTGAAGAACCCTGAGGGAGTCAAGGAAGGGAAGAAGAAACAGGAGCTAAAGAGAAACAGCCAGGAGCATGAAGCAATGGTGAGGGTACAGAGGGAGAAGATACAAAGTGGGCAAAATGAGGATAGGAGGTTTGAAGGCGAGGGTGGGGTGCGAGTGCAGCATTAGCAGAAGGAGTCAGATGGGCCAGATTGAGCAGTGGAGGTATACCAGCTGGAGGAGTCCGAGCAGGAAATCACAGTGCTGGTAGGTGTGGGATCTCCAAAAAAGCAGGGACGCAGCAGGGAGGACAGCTCCAGGAGTGAGAGCTGCCAAGAGTTCTCAATCTAGAAAAGGAGAGTGGTGAACATTTTAAATGAACCCAATTAGAGCATGTGCAGGATTGCATTGACCTACCCCACCAGGTCACATTTGCAGCCCACACTGAACAAGGAAAGACAGAACAAGGGTTAGGATGAACGTTGCCACTCATCAGAAGAAGAAGAAGAAAGAGAAGACGGGCAAGAGAAAGGCAGGAGAAGAGAGAAGATAGGCCGATTTTAAAGAGGCTGCTTGCTACCCTTTTGCGGTCGTTCAGGGGGCTGCACAGTGAAAAAATGGTTTGTGTGAGAAAAGTAACTGGGACTCTGGGGAAGGCCAACAACCATTTTGACCAAACCCAAACGGGGTTGGGAACTGCACCACAACGTTGAGGCGGCTGTTAATTGGTGCAGTTCAATTTTGCTACCTTTACATGTATATACTATATATATGACAGAAATTTCGCACTTCACTATCCAAAAAGGTTGGAGTCAATACGTGTTTTGGGGACGGACAGAAAGTCTGTAACGATGATTAGAGTTAAAGTTAACTCAAAGTCAGAGTTAGTTGAGTACAGAGAGAGAAAATCAGCGCTATGCGGTGTAATTTGTTGTCGTGACGACAGGTTATTGTCGAGAGCTGTAATATGTGGTCATACGGTTTAGATCTGAGAAGCATTTGGTTAACTGTTGTAAAAGTGGTTGCAAGTAGTGAAGGAACTTGTAATAACTGTCTATTTGTTGAAGTGTTTAATTATTTTTTGAATTGTAGAAACGAAATTTTGATTTTCTTGCAAGCAATTTGTGATTTCTAAATTTTTGTTGATGGGGGTTACGTGACAAATTCGAAAGTATATTAGGGGTTCCGCAATGACAAAAAGGTTGAAAATCACTGTTTTACATTCAACACGAGTTCTAATATCTAAGAAAAAGAAACACAGAGTAGTTCGGAACAACAATAAGCTCAAGAAAAGTAGGTAAATTAAGAGCAATAAATGAAGGTTTTTGTCTTCTCAAAATGATTAAGTGTAGAAGGCATTCTACAGACACACAAAAGTTAAAAAAGTGTCAACGGTCGTTTTCTCGTTTTTTCTTAGTGCAAACAGAAGCGGTTGAAAAATAACCGCTTCCACATCCCTGGTTAAAACTACACTGCCATTCCTCCATACCAGTAACCCTTGTGGTTACTAGTATGAAGGATTTGTAATGTACCGTAGTTGTAACATCACATTTTCGCTCACTTGTGGAGAAACTTGATCTGGGTGTGAAAAGAATAGCTGTTGGGATTTCTAATCTGGAGATGCATATCATACGCAGAGATAGCGTTTTACCATAATTTCATGTCTGAAAATGAAGTGCGGATTATCTCGGAAAAAATACAGAAACAATTTTCAAGCAAAAAAGATTCCTGCGCATAGGTGCGATTTTACACGGTAGCATACACCTATTGTTTTCTTTTGATTTTTCCCCAAATCTTGAATTTTATGATTTATGCCCATAATCTCGACCTTTCTTGTTTTTGCAAGCGCCCAATTCACAAATTTCTATCCGTTCTTTGCAGTAAGTGCATGGGCACAAAGCCAAAATTAGAGGCTGACATCGTGATGTTGATAGTTTTACCATTACAAAAAAAAAAAAAAAAAAAAAAAAACACAGTAAAAACTTAGGTACCACAAATAGATAATGTTGTCAAGAGTATAAATATTCTTGTACAAGGATCTGTCGCAACTCATTTAGTAATGGCGGTTGTAACTTCAAGTTGCTTGTCTGTAGCTTTGTGCAATGGTTCTGGAAGAGAGGTAAAAGGGCCATGCCTCCATGTAAATGTGTTGCAATAGATCGCGTTGAGCATATTAGTCCAATTCCGAACAAAGTGTCCCCTCTGTGGGTGCAATTTTCTTACGGTGGTATTGACCAACTAACATTTTTTTTCTCAAACTGTGGATTTTATAAACTATGCGCCTTACACCAACCTCACTACTCTTAAGTTAAAAATGTGCTTCCTCACAAACACAGTTTAGCAAAGTTTATTTGTTTCTTTAACTAAGTACATGAGGGCGTAAATTCAAAAGTTATGGAAGGTAGCCAAAGTATTTGATGTATATACAGCAATAAGCTATTTAGTAATAAGTTTACTACTAACTGTATTTTCGTAATTGTTGGCCTATTTGTATGACCTAAAGCAGTGCTCTTCAACCAGGTATATGGTACACCCCACGGTTTACCAGAATTTTTCAAGGATTTACAAAAGGGATGGGATGTACCAGTTTTTCTTGAGGAGGCTTTTTTCTGGAGAATAAATTTGAAAAAATGAAGTCTTTTTACTTCAGCATTGGAAAGTAGCAGTCCCTTCCTTCAAAAAAAAAAGATTACCTCTCTTAAATTAAAGTGCAAATGAGTGAAAATGATTGTTGAAAAATAACGGCTGCTGTTCACTTAGGTTAGATTTCAAAATAAAATGCCAAGTTTCACATGTAAATTGTCAACCTGTGTATGGTACACTTTTTCCTTGATATAACCCCAGAGAAAGAAGTCAAGAAGGATAATATTTGGCAAACGTGGAGGGCAGAGTGTTGGCCCATCTCCCAGTCCATCTATTTGGAAGTGTCACGTTCAAAAAATGACAGACACTCTAGCTCTGGCGTGGAGAAGCCTTATCTTGTTGGAAGACTATGTATAAATAGTACATAGTGATGTAATGTGTAATGGTAGATTCAGCAAAACCGAAAGGTGCAGTGACCCTTGTCATGCAGCAGACAACGCGATATGTTTGCCTTACACCTATCCCTTTGATGTTCCACCACAATGCATGGTTTTTCTGATCCCGAGATTGTGACATTTTGTGTTAACTCATCTTGATGTGAGGAAAGTAACCTTGTCAGAAAATGCAGCACACTATAGATCATCATTATCTGTGTCAGTGCTGTCAGGAATTTTAGCAGCTAAGGCAGCTCGCTGCTGAAGATCATTTGGTTGCAGAGATGAATAATTCGCACTTTGCATGTCCGCAAGCATAGGCGTTTGTGCAAAACCTTGATAACAGTACTCTGCAGCACTCCTAAATCTGTTGATTCTCTGTGCGGTTGATTTCTTAAGACGTTGTTAAAACTTGGTACACACAGCATCAATAACGTCATCACTTTAACCTGGTCTGCTTATTGTTATGTGGTCACCAACGCCGCCTATGTCTTTAAATTTGTCATACCAGTTTTTTGATACATTTAACACCTGGTTGAAAGGTGAGGTTGGCCGATATTTTTTTCTAAGATTGTGTTGCCCTGTAATTGTTGATCTTGTTTTGTTAAACCACAAAACTCACTTTTTCTTTCATTGACTCCATATTTATAGTATATTTGTAAGTTCATGGCATGCCCACAACATTTCCTGAATACCGAAAATTGTATGTAGATAAAAACTTCTTGTCATGTGCTACTAGTGTGCCAAAAACTATTGTCCTACCTCCAAAGTGGTAATCAGGTCATGACTTTGCTTACCCTGTTTATCATTTTGCTTTAACAGTAAGCACATCAAGAATTAAACTTACAGTGGATAATAAGTGCCAGTGGTGCCTGCTGCTTTTTTTTACTGAAGTTGTACCTGAAAGTATTATGATGTCGCTGAGCTCTTTAAGCGTTCAAAAAAAATAGTGCAAAAAATGCTTACAATGAAAAAACTACAAAAAAGAATCAGTTCTTGCGTTGTTAAAAATGTTTGAAGTCTTATTAAATTTTTTTGTTGGAAGCAACTTGTTTATATGTTCCGAAATAGCTTTTAACTGCTCTTCTACAATCATTACTTTTTGAGAATATTAAATAAAACAAATTCTGCATAAAGGGGTAAAACTTTTGCAAGTCCTCAAGTCGAGTACTGGCCACCGTTTGATCTTGCAAACCGCTTTCCTCCATTAAAATTAAAATTCAAATTTTAACAACATGATCTTTTGTTACGACGTGAGCAACTGTTTACTCAGTAGTTTCGGAAAAGTTACAAGTGCATGTAGGTACATTAGGGTGTTGTAAGCACCCCGACTATCTCACATTTTTTGGTATTGTGGCTTGATTGATAGACTATCAATATAAAGTTTCATGAAATTTCATCCGCGCTTAACTCCAACGCCGAGGTTATTTTAGAGCCCAATTTGCAAAAAATTGATGTTTTTGGCCAGTAGAGGGCAGCATATGCAATTTACTTTATTGCAAATGTCTTTGAAAGATGCCTCTCCTCATTCTGCACCATTTGAAAAAGGGTAGCCCGATTGGATTATCAAGTCCAGAGATATAAAAGTTTTACCACTCATTACCTAGTGGCAAAAATGTATGTGGCAATATCACAAGTAGTTATTTAATTGGTCTGGAAATTATATGTATCCCATCATTTTCAGGGTTGAGCAATTGAATTCTGGTATAAGTTTTGTGAAATATTGCCACTGGTAGGTGCTGATGTATTATTTTGTTATTAAAACTTTGAAAATAGAAAAATCCTGAGAAAGTGCTGCTGATGCCAACTGTCTTGGTTATAGGCAATCAAGCAAAGGATTTGTTTTCTTTTAGGTTTTTTGTTACCGCTCATTGCATTAGTTTTGTGCCACTGAAAGCATTTAACTGCAGTGCTAAAATTACAATTTCCAAGTTAAAAAGCAGTTTGCTAAACTCATTTGCTCAGTTAGCAGACTTTGTTTTCTAAAATTAGGTACTTTTCTTTGGTCTTTTTTCACCACTTAAACATAGTTTTAAAAATTTTCTTCCTTGGCCAAGTAAAGAAAATCTGCCACGAACATGACTCTCCTGTCTGCTGAATCATCATAGCAGACTCTTGAGGTACCAAAAACATACCCATTATCTTTTTTCCACTTCTCCACAGGCTTTTCAAGAAATGTAGAAATGTGCAGAAGTGGAAAAAACATTACGCTATCGGCAGTGACATGCTGGCACAATAAATTGTCTTTAGTCCTAACATCTGGTAGTGCTGGCTTTCCGAATCCAGCGCCAAATCTTTCCTAACCCTGCTGAACATAAGCATTTGAGGTCTAATTCTAAAATAAGCCAGCATAAGCTTCCTTTTGTGTCTAAGAAATTTTTTCATCTTACAGGGCCAAGAGCACCTACTCTCCAGTAATTACCGCGTAGGTATGAAAAAGGCTTCAAGAGCCCCAGCACTGACGATATTTTCTATTTCAGCATGATTTTTGATATTTCGTATAATTGCCAAATCTTAGCGAGGTGCTGATGCTGCCAGGGGGTAGTTTAACCACCAACCATTAAAAGCGAATGTACACAAGTCATATTTTTCTATCTTCTGAATTTGAAACTTCAAAGCAATTCCATGTGAAAGGAAGCCTTCAACATCACTATCTCATGCCAAACGAGTTGTTTTGCCATCCATCTCGCATGGGGTATAGCACCACAGTTCAAAAATTTGCAAGGTCCATGTTGGCCCCAAGGTGGACTTCCATCAAGTTCAACTGTTCTTTGCAGTCTTCTTTGGGATAAGCTTGCACTTCGTTCCCCAACTGTTAGTACTTTCAAGATTTTGCTTTGGGACTTAACGAATTCTCCTAGATATCATGCATCTCAGGTGTGTAGTGTAGCTGTTGCATGTGAGGTAGCATCGAAACCTTTGTCCCAAAGTCTTTGAAATAGTTGATGCCAGGATACCTTGAAACTTCAGTATTAAGGGCTTCCAATTCATGACTTCAAAGAATCTTTTTTGTGTGTTTCCTACAAGCCGACCAGAGAGAGGCCTACCTAACGTGCTTTGTAAGGTCACGCATGGACCACAGAGGTAACCTTTAAAGAGCAGGATAAATAATTAATATGAGGTATTTTAAGAAATAAAATGTTTTGTGCAATTGTTAGCGACTCTATGCTTTAAAATTCCATTACAAATTAAGCCTTGCATAGCAGTGCTTGATGAAGTTGTGTCAAATACCGTGGATGACATGTTATCTGCACAATGCCGTTCATCAATCTAAAGATGTGATGACATTTGTAGTTAAATTACTAAATGCTTCAGAATTGCATACTGGTAGAGCTAAAGCTCTGTGGGCTGTGGAATAGTTAAACAATTCACCTATGGGCTGTGGAATAATGTAGATTTGCCATCGCGGCAACAGTGGGAGTTAGCTTATTTTTGGCGTTGGAGGAAACCTAGATGTTTTTTTTAGCCTGTCATATGGTATTAGTATTGCTGTACCTTTTTTAACCACACGCTTATGTGAATGCAGAGACGCTAAATTTGTAGAGTTGCGCATTTCATTTTTCTGGTGCACTGTCACTTGACTGCTCTAAATTCAAATTGGTATGTCGTGTTCTTTGCTTTTTTTTTGATAAGGCTGCTATCGAACTCTTCTGGTCTCTTCAATCTTGTTAGTATGTGTGTCTGTGATGGCATACTGAGCTTTGCAATCTGTCATTATGCTCTTCAAAAAGAAAATGTCTTTATCAATAGCCTGTTTCTCAACTTTTGTTTTTCATCTCGCTGTCTTGCATATTTTTTTTAATATCTCTGCACCAAAAGGTATTGTATTGATTGACTTGTCTTGAGAGAGAGAGAGAGAGAGAGAGAGATCCACTTTTTTAATCCAGCTTTGTCTGCGTTAACGCAGGTGGCCGGATTCACTTCATGTTTCTTGAAAGTTTGTAAATACCATCACGCCACTTCGTTCTATTGATCGCATCTTCCATTTTCAGTCCAAACTGTAAAAGATTAGGAGTTTGGTATTTTCGGTCTAACTTTATAACTATATTTGATGCTGGTATAATTCTCTTATTTTAGGACCATTTTGCTTTTTTTCTGGTTTTGTTTTGAACAGATTTTGATAATCAGCATATAACTGTACGATCTTTTTGGCCATTTTCTTTTTATGAATGGTTGGAATACCTGTTTTTCTGTGATGATTTATAACCTGCCAAACTACCAAATTAGCACAAGGTGCAATCCATTTCTTTTTCTTTGATTTATCCTCTCTTCTCGGTTTCTCCAAGTTAGCCATAAAGCAAAGAACTTGCTTAAAACAGGGCAATCGAGATTCACCTATTTTTGTATCCTCAGATCCTGGAGAGTCTGATAAAATAGATAAATTAAAATCACTGCTCTGAGTACTTGTGTACAGATGTAAAGCATCAGTCAACAAATATTCAGTTGTTGGCACCTAGCACAAGAAAAAATGTAGTATTTTGTACGTAGGCCAGTCATTTTTGACTAGCATGTCGAGAACTTGACCTGTGCTTTATTGGGTTAGAATTGTGAAGCAGCTCACCTAGCCTGTCGTAAGAAGCGACTTTTGAGTATCTGCCAATGGTAGTCCACCTTGGTGGTGGTGGGGCTACCAGTCAGTAATTTGCATTCACGACTAGTTCAAAATGGGGTGCCACACTTTTCCCTTAGTCTAATTTAATAGGTTTTCGGCATGAATCTGGAAAATCGTTTCATGCCATTCCTCTATTCCAAGAAAGAGGAGGGGTGACCACAACAACAAAACTTAAGACTTCAATGTCAGCAATCATTATGTGACAAACAATTTTGTAAGAAAAATTTTCAAGCATTTCTGAACTTAGCAAAAGATACTGGAATGAAAACTAGATATTTAATGTTTCTAGCGGCAATATTTTACAAAACTTATACCAGAATTCAATTGCTCAACCCTGAAAATGATGGGATACATGCAATTTCCAGACCAATTAAATAACTACTTCTTGAGATATTGCAACATACATTTTTGCCGCTAGGTAATGAGTGGTAAAACTTCTATGTCTCTAGACTTGATAATCCAATCGGGCTATCCTTCTCAAATGGTGCAGAATGAGGAGAGGCATCTTTCAAAGACATTTGCAATAAAGTAAATTGCATATGCTGCCCTCTACTGGCCAAAAACATCAATTTTTTGCAAATTGGGCTCTAAAATAACCTCGGCGTTGGAGTTAAGCGCGGATGAAATTTCATGAAACTTTATATTGTTGTCTATCAATCAAGCCACAATACCAAAAAATGTGAGATAGTCGGGGCGCTTGCAACACCCTGACGTGCACGCGTACTTATATAGTAACAGCTCTGCTTTACCTATTAGATTAGTAGTTTTGTATCCACTCGTTGCTGTAAAATTTGGGTTGTAGAACAGTGTTCCCTCTAAGATTTTAGTGAGTGCGTAACCGCCGGCACAAGTGCGAAATTGCTAGCAAATGTACGAAAACCGCCGGACAAATTTGCAGGTAAAGGAAAGTCAAAACTGTGGCAATGCGCTTGCATGACGTAATAATTAGCGTGACTATGTCAGCCCCAAAATGTTCACAAACAGGTAGCCTATCGGTTGTTATAAGACGGCGGCGAAATACCTGGCTATTTTTCTTCAGTAAGTTAATTGTGGTGAAATTTGGTCTCAAGCTTTACAGCCTTTGCAACAGTGATTCGTAAGCACTTTGGAATGACAGATGAAAAATGTGCGTAAATATAATTAACCCTTTGCCGACGCCCGACATGAGCATGAGAACTAGAACTTTTATGAAGTAATGTGATGTTAGGTAGGTTATTACGATTATGACACAACAAAAAATACTTGCGAACTTTAACTGTTGCTTGATTACGGTAAATAATTAGACAACTTACATTTCTCTATCGTAATCAATTAAACAACTGGTTTTTGCAATTGCAAGCAAACTTTCAATCTCAGTTCGGAAAGTATTTGAAGGGAATTCAAAACTAAATTGGTTAGAAGTTGTATTTTTTTTTATTTTTAGTGTTTATAAATGGCAAGTAAAAGAAGGTTATTTATTTGTAACGTACAAAAACTGAACCAATCCCTCAAAAATGGTGTTTTTTGTGCTTAACTGAAAGCGAGAACTATGTGCTTTTTTATCTTAACAAGCACGATTGAAAGTTAGGGTTGAAACGTAAAGAAAACATAAAGATTATAAGCAAGTTTAGTTTCAAACTTCCCTCGAAAAATGATGTCTTGAGTTAAAACTGAAGTTTGAGAGCTGCTTGCTATCACTGCTCTTTAGCTACGACTGAAATCGGCTGGGAAAAAGTAAACAAAAAATTGATTTTACTCCAGGTTAATTGCTGGAGAGATAATTTGTTATACTCGTACAAAAAAGTGAGGCAAAGACGTGCGCGATATTTAAGTCACTGTCATTTAGCTGTTGCGTCACAACCGTGCGATGTTTGGGTGAGACGCTGCACTGCTCTGAAAAAGCATCTGTCCTAACTTGGATTTCTTTTCACTGTCTCCCATACATTTAACAGTTGGTTAAGATTTTCCTAACAAAATTGCAAAAATTTTAACAAAATGAAAAAGTTACCAAAAACCGCCGGACTTTTTTTACGCACTGTTGAATTTTAACTGCGAATCCGCCGGACATAATTTCGCAAATTCGCACTTTTTTTGCGTTTAAAGGGAACACTGTTGTAGAAAAAAATGGCTGAGAAACTTTGACTTATAGTACTGGGTGTCCCAAAAGTCTTGGGCACATTTTGACGTTGAATATGTCAAAAACTATTAAGGAAATAACAATGCATCTGATATATTCTGAAAGCTTGCAGTCTCAAGTTTTTTGTAGAATGTTCAAAGATGTTCAATGTGAACACCGTTAGTCATACGCCACACATCAAGCTGATAGTCAAATTCCTGCTAAAATGCGTTCCAGCATTGTGTTGTCTATGGTTGCAAGTTGCAACAACTTCCGTTATTCGGCCTTGAGATCAGCTACATCTTTTGGAAGGGGGAGGCGCATAGACCAGTGCTTTCACGAAACCCACAAAAAGAAGTCGCAGGGTGTGTCATCTGGAAACCTAGGATATCAGGGCAAGAGGACGCGATTATTAAGCGTCGCTGAATCAGTTTTTGAAAGTTCAAGGACACAAAACGCTTTTTCTGGTTGAGTGAAAGCCATTGGTGGATCTAGGTTATTTTAGTTATTTAAGCTACATGAAAATATATGAAAAATTATCAGCATGACAAAAAAAACTCAATGAATTTAGCATTAAAATGACAACAGTTTCATTTAACTACCATTCATAGATCAGCAGAAATGAGGACTTGAAATGTGCCCAAGACTTTTGGGACACCCTGTATAGCAGAACATACAGCTCATTGCAAAACATTCGATAGTGCATATGAATGTATTGTGGTTGAATGCATGTGCAATTAAAAAAAAGTATGAAAACTATGGCCATGATGAAAACTGACGCATGGGTGACGAATATGCACATACTACTACTATGTTTGAAATGTGATTTCATCTTTTATTTTTAGCTTCAAGGTATAATGGCTCGCAATATCGTGCTAGTGTTTCTTCTGTCCAAGTCAGTGGAAGACAAAGTGACCCTACTGTTGTACGCCACTCAATGCAGGCAAGTTTTCGGGTAGATAAAGCTATTCAAATTCACAATCACAGTTTGGTGTAGCATAGCACCGATGTTGACTGATTATATCAGATTTATTTTGACTAAAATTTAGATAATCAGCCGTAGACGAGTGTAATAGCTGTACTCTTTATATTTTCTGATTCAGTCCGTTGGTTGGTAGTAGATTTTATTGAAACATTTCATTAGTTAACTAATAGGTAACACTATACACTAAATGAAACCAGTTTATCGGAGAAGGGTATAGATGTACACCTGATATTTCTTCCTGAATAATGTTGCTAATCTTGATTAAGCCTATTTATTCTTGTTATGATCGGAGGCCCGAGATCCCTCATTAGTTGTAAATGCTTTTACTGGCTGATTACGTAGATCATCACTTAATAGCTGAATATGACTAGATATTTTTATAATGATTACTTGGTTCCAGAATCACATACATTAGTAAAAGAGGGATCTCGGTTTCAGAACATAAATTCAATGTAGAAGATGGCTTATTGTAATGGCATTAAAAAGGGGGATGATCATAATCGATGCTGCCATTGTGTGTAAAAAAATTGTGTAGTCTTCACTTCATTGAGGCTCATATCATTGTTAAGTGATTGATCTCACTCAGCTGTGCATGCTATCTCACCCCTTTAGCTACTGCTTTGTGTTTTGAGCTGATTTAGTGAAGAACCGCTTAATTATTTGATGTGAATAATTGTTGTATACTTACAGTCTTCTAATTTTCTTGGAAATGACGGAGCCAATTACCACCAAGCTGGCTTGTCAGGTTATCAGCAACAAATGTCAACATTGTCGTCACAATATCAACAAGGTCCTGGTATGTGAAGAAATTTGAGATAACCTAATATTATGCTCGTGCTGTTGTTGTTGCTGATGATTCAAAATACACCAAACGACTATCATGTTTCTTCCTTGGCAGCATGATATAAATTCGTCAACATGTTAATACGTATTTACCATGGAGCTTTGCTGAATTTTTGTTGTCATTGTCATTGCACTAAAGCATTTTGCAGAAGGCTACACCATATTACACGACTAATTTTTAGCCTGTTATCTTACATTTTTTGTTGAACTTTTTTAGGTGCTGGTACTACTACGCAAGCGTCGGTATTCATGCAGCAGCAGCAGCAGCAACAACAACAACAGCAGCAGCAGCAACAGCAGCAGCAGCAACAACAACAGCAACAGCAGCAACAATACATGAATCATCCTCGAAGTAGTAGCTACATGCCTGGTCAACCTCAGATGTCTGCTCTGATGCAGCAGCCACAAGGTAGAAGTTTTTAATGTTTCTACTTACTTGGTAGCAGCTTTAAACTGCATTGAGTGTAATAGCTATATATTACCTTCTGTCCCTGAAGTAGTTTATACGATTGTACACAGCACAGTTTGCGTTGAGATTTGCTCTGCAGTTGGTATTTTTGGTGCATTGCAGTTTCTCCACAAGCACTGCAGCCAGCAGAAAAGTTTCTTCAAAGTGATTTTCCGAAAGTGAAAAAAACCGGAAACTCACAAGAAGATAAACTCGTAACATCTAATTAATTAAGTATTCAGCACTTTTTTGTGATCTTAAGGTGGAGAAGAATGGAAAGTTTTATATTTTTGTTCACCAGCTACGATAAACCTTTTGTTGATTAGTTATGGAGTAACTTTTTTCAGAACCATTTTAAATATATTAGTAGTACCGTCGCAGTGAACTTCTACCATAAGCGTTGCGACCAAGCTGGAGAAATTGTCGTGAAGTGCACTTCCTAAAAGCACAACAACGTAGCTATCGTCAGAAATGAACGCATGATCACTGCTTCCATGGGCTTAAGTTCAATACACTGAGCCTCCTTGCCGGCTTTGGTTGTCAGCGGCAATAGCGGTGGGGCTTCGTTCCTGACTTGTTAGTAAGTGTGTTGATAGTGTGACACCTATGAGTTTTTCATGCCTTTGTTGTCATGGCTGTTAATCTGAATTGTTAATATCTTGGAGATTTGTTTACTTTAGTCATCGACTTTTTAAAGATAAGAGTAGCCGCTTGTGTCATGTTGACTTATTTGCTTGGATTTACTACACTATGTTAAAACTTTCCTTATTATTTTCTTGCAACTTCAATATATCAAGAGTGTTTCGTGGCCTTTCACGTTTCACAGTTGTGCACAGTTCGAAATATACATTTTCAATATTTTTTTGACAAAGTTAAAATCTTAATATGCTGTACTCGAGAAGAGACAAACATTTATAAAGTTTTTCTTTTGCGTTGTGATTAATGGCATTTTAAAATTCAAAACGAGTTTTTTGTGTAAAATTTGTGGTACATAGACCTTTGAAATCTTCAACATAGTTTAAAGATCCCCAAGTTTAAGGATCTCTGGACTGCTCTGGGCTTAGCATTTAGTGTGTGCTGTGCTGTGCTTTAGTCTAACCGTCTCCATGAACCACCTAAACTGCTTGCTATGTTACACTGTGTGCAGGTTTAAGCATTTTAAAGCTTTAGTCAATGTACTACATCATGGTGTATTGTCCAGGTACAAAAGTTGCGGGGCAAATTGACGATCCGTCAATGATGATGTCACCGCAAAGTGTTTCCCAACAACAGCAGCAGAGTGCTCTGAATCCAAATCAGAGCTACCGAATGAAAGCACCGAGTTCAAACGCTGCCGCAGGGCTAGCTCAGCCTAGCCAGCAACAGGTACCAGTACTACAGTACAGTTTGTTGTGTCGTGATGCCAATACGTGACGCATGCTGTGCGAAAAACTAGGGCTTTGTGCAAGTAATGTGGCAAGTTGCATGGCTTTCGTTACAAATGAAGTTTTTGGTCACAATCTTGATAATCTTGCAGTTTATTGACTTAAATGGCACTTTTTCATTTAACGTCGGTCACCTACTTTTGCCGTGATGTTTACACCTTTTGGTAATTATAAGTTGGTTTTTAAAAGTTCGTTTTGTGTTTTGCCTATGTTTTGATCTCAAAATGTTGCTTGCCACTTGCAAGTGCTGCAAAGCTTACTAGCATTTTTTTCAAAAGCTGTTTTGCCTAATGCATGTGGTTATTGTACGCGCTTATTCGTTTAGGCAGACGTTTCAAAGTACAACGCTTTCATAAGTAGTGTATGGTGTAGGAATAGGTGTATTAGAAGGCTTAAGGTGCGAAACCATAATCATTTTTAATAAAGATGTTATTCCTAGTCTTAGTTATCCGTGACTTTTTGTGCTGAAGCGATTAGTCGGTTTATAACTTTATTGTGCGGTTTTAAAATATTCCACCTATTGTAAATAATTTTACTAAATTGTACTAAATTGAAAATTAAATTTATTTTAGATGATGACTGCATCCAACAATCCTCTGCAGCAAGCTATGTCTCCACATCACAACAGTCCACTTTCTCCTCCTTTAAGAACTCCTGTTGCATCCCGGACTGGAGGGGTCCCTCCCGCATCACCACAGATGCAGACTTCAAGGACAACTCCCCAATACCCAACCCCCCAACTGTCTCCCCATATTCAAGCAGGGTCGATGTCTCCTTCAGCTCGGCTCTCTTCATTTTCACCCAAGCAGCAAGTGGGTTCTAATTTTTCCAACCAAAACCAAATTACTGCTGGTTATAAAACTAGTGCTGCTGTGAGAACTCCTGGACCGCGAAATGATGGCGCAAACAGAAGCTTCATGAGTCCACCTCGTATGATGAGTCCTCCGCCATCAGTGCAAGCTTCAACTATTTCTCATACGCAAAGTACAAGGATGCCAATGTCTTACAATGGTGATACCCAAATGCAGCATTATTTCAATCAACCAGGTAGGTATCCGCACTCATGGCAGGGAGCGCGTCAACAAGCTCCCACTCCACCAAATCAAAATATGCCACAAGCAGGCCAGAATGTTTCACAGTCTACTCAAATGGCTCGCGCAAATCAATTCGGAATACGTCAACAACAAATGCCTCAGATTCCCACACAAGTACCAAAGCCATCACAACAACTATTACAGCCACAGTTTGCTCAAAATTCAGTGCAACTTAATCAACAGCCTTTGCCACAAATGCACAATTTGCCGCCAGCAAGTGTAAACAACCAAGAAGCAGGGTCTATGCTGTCAAATCCTCCGGTCTCTATTAGCATGCCTGCTCCTAATGACTTTGACATCGACAGCCTACTGAGTGACCCCGTGGACGGCACTAGCAGTTTTATGCAGCAGTTGCAAGGCGAATCACCATCTGCCAACAGTATTCTCTCTTCTTCCATGTTTTCTTCTTTGCCTGAACCAACAGTTTCAAACACTGTTATATCTATGGCAATGGATACTAGTGCCACTGCTAAGCCATCGCAAATGCCCCTACCTGAAGTGCCTGCTGATCCAACAGCCGTGCCTTCGACACCTAATCGTCCTGGCATCAATGCGAATATAGTAAAAAGTTTTGACAGCTCCAACTTGCCAAATGTTCCCGGACCAAATACTAGCTTTAATGATAGCGAGGAGGATAAATTGGACAGTGGTGAAATAACCTTGGAAAGTAACGAGCAAGATTTGCTGAAAGCAGCATCTTCTTTACCTATTCCATTCGCAGATGCGGTTCCTTCTTCAGCAAGTGCTGTTACGAGTGAAGTGAATGAGCCGTTAAACACTTTTTCAGTGTCACAAACACCTGCTGTGAGCACGAGTACACCAATATTACCTATTCAACCTGTTACTGCACCTATGTCCGATTCTATCCCTGTTCCATCAAGCACCGCTGGACCTTTGATAGCCACTGCAGTTGCTCCCGTTACATCATCAGAACCTTCGGAAGTGGAGAGAAGACCTTCTTTTGACGTCTCTGCTCAGTCTGGTGGTAGCGCAGCCGTTACTACAGCACCAAGCGTAGTAGCGTCATCTTCTACCTTTTCAAGTACGACAACCATTGTATCTACTTCACTTACAACTGCAGCGGTTCCGTCGCTTACAACTTCAGCGGTACCAACAACTCCAACTCCAAGCGTCTCGTTGCCCTCAACGGTGCCCGGCAGTATGCCCAGCGCTGTTCAGCCAGGACATCCAATGAGTTCGGTTGCCGGACCTTATCCAGTGTCGGCACCTGGCATGGGTCATCCTCGAAGTTCAACTGAGGTCCATCGGCCGATGATGGGGGAATCTCAAACTTACATGCGTCCACCAATGATGGTGAGTTTGTGTAATTTAACAAGATGTTTGCAGCATAAAACATTCCAGCAGTACTGTTTCAATATATCGACCTAGTGCGAAAAGGGGTTAGCCCGCTAGCAAAGAAGGAGCGAATGCACTGCAGTGTCGTTGCATTTTTGAAGAAAAACGGCAATTTTCTCATCTTGTTAGCACCGTTTCCGGCAAAAATACCTTATTCTTGCTGTTCTGGAAATTCTGGAGCGCGCCTTTGAATTTTTGTATTGCATAATTGCGTAAGTAATGTTGTGAGCAAGAGAATTATCAAGTATCACTGAGTAGCGAAGTGGGATCTCTGACTATGGTTAAGGAGCTGTAACTGAAACAGCGATATTTGGTGCCAGATACTGATCATGTTTTGATATCAGTTTTGAAATTGTCACGATTTCTCTATTTCCATTGCCATGTTTGGTTTCAGTTGTGCTTAAAAGCAGTTGTAGTAGCACTTATGTCATACTATAAAAACACCAATACTATGACACGCGTGGCATTTATGACTCGATTTAAATTTATTTGTGTGCAACTTCTTATTCTTAAGTCAACTCGTAATTTTAGGGAGCTCAACAACCAGGCCTACCTGCAGGTCCTCGAATGCGTCCCCAAGATCCCAGTGTTGCCAGGCTGCCTGGACCCGGACCTCACTATCCACAAATGCATCCTCGATACCACCAACAATATGGGGTAGCTCCTCGGCCTTACGGTCCTCACATGCAAGGTCCTCCAGGCCCTTACCCTTCATCATCTGCCCATCCAAGACATCCCTACAATCAGCAAGGGCCCCACATGGCACGAGGCCCGCGTCCTGAATTTATGGGACCTCGACAGTATCACCCAATGCATCTGCAGCAACAGTTACAGGTTAGATTTTACTTGTGTACTTACTGTTGTAATCACATTGCACTGTCGCATGAATCCGTTTTTTGATATGTTGTGTTTGCAAGTTGTTGATATGTTTTTTTATTAAACGAAATGCTCGATGTTATTGAATTGCGTTAAATAGCGCGTTCTGGAAGTCATGTTTGGTTTATTTCTGTCGTTTCTTTTATCAGTTTTTCCAGCAAACTGTAATATTGTGTTGCCATCTGAAGTCATCTGTGCTGGTTGTTATCATTCGTTTGAAAGCGGCGTTCTGGCCTAATGTTTTAATCAGGGCTGTGCAGTCGGAGTCGGAGCATATTTTCGGCCTTGAGGAGTCGGGAGAAATCAGCCGAAAACTACAGCATATATATTATCTGCTATACAGCATCTTACTCTACATTGCTGCTTTCCCCATTGCTTTTACCAGCTTTATATATATTTCTTTACAGGATAAAACAATCTCTATTATTATTTTTAATTTAAATTATTAATCTTCTGAAACACTGAAATAGGCAAGGCCACATATTTGGTATTAAACTAAATACAAACTTTTTGTGTTATACCATCAAATGTCTAATGTCCTTCTCCGATGGGAAAAATTCCTACTTGGACTAATTAATCATGTTTTATCATTTTTTTTTATGTACACAAGTAATTTAAATAGGTAAGGAGTCGGCTGTAGAAAAATTGAGG
Organism: Trididemnum clinides; assembly: GCA_963675345.1. NCBI lineage: Eukaryota > Metazoa > Chordata > Ascidiacea > Aplousobranchia > Didemnidae > Trididemnum > Trididemnum clinides. The sequence continues at coordinate 12,524,529 of OY776300.1, read as the reverse complement.
AGTCGGAGTTGGAGTCGGCCACTAAGAGCTCCGACTGCACAGCCCTGGTTTTAATGTTTACTTCGCCGTCGATAGGCTTGCAGTTCAACTCCAATCCGGGTTAGATCAAATGCATAAATTTAACCTCTACAGCTTTTTTTTTTTTGGTGCGTGACGGTAAAAGAAGGTGCGAAAGGTTTTTTGCTGTATGCAGTGCGTCTGTTTGTCTTAACTTTTGAAGTGTAATTCTTGGTGTTGCAGTGAGCCTACAAGATGTTGTGCAGTCCGTTATGACTGCATAATCGTGGCACCGTTGGTCCTTAACCTTAGACTTAACTCTTTCTAGAGCTTGAAGGTCGAAGCGCAGCAACTGAAGCATCAGCTAATGCGCACACAACAAGAAGAAATGGAGGCGAGCGCTAGTGGGGGATTGCCTGCTGATCAACCGAGACGGTCTGATCAGATGCGACGCCGTCTAATGGAAATAGAACACAACAGCAAACAGGTTTGTTGTTTGTTGAGGCTCACCCGGACAATATCATGATTGCAGTCACATTTAGCCACTAATCAACTGTGCCGTTAGTAAACACGCAGGCAGGAAGGCTTGTCAAATGTGTGCAGTCCAGCAGCCTTTAAAAACTTGTCGTTGCTGTGAAACTTGTAATTTGCTTATGCAGCAAGAAGGCTTGAACAATTTTCCGTTTATAGCAATTAACCACATTGCTTTTCCTGCATCGCTTGTTACATAATTATGGTAATCCCTGTAAAGATCTCATTAGAGCATCCTTGTCAAAGATAAAATGTTGAATGGCGCGGAAAGCATTAACAGTTTAATGCTGTCAATGATGCGTATTGCAATATATCTTTTCACGAGCTGCATTGAACGAATGTAACTGCAGATGGTGAGCTGTATGAAGAATTTATAGAACAGCTCTCACTGCAAAACTAAAAAGGGGATGCGGGGGATATAAGGTACGATTTCGTTTCTAACTAACTTTTGTAATTTTTGTAGATAATGATGCAGCTACGTCAGCCTCATCCCGGCCCACCAATGCAGGTAAGAGCATGTTTTGTAAGTACTCGGTAGCCCGTAGTTTGTTGTTTACACCACAGCAGATTTCCCGGCGTGTCGATACAGGAATTAATTTTTGATCTCAAAAGCTGTCAGAATTCTGTGTTTAGCTCGTTTTCTTCGTAAGCTTTTTTACGTTGCAGGGATACTCAGTAATTGTGCAGTGTCAGTGTTGTTTCTGACTTTGTGCATTTTGTTTCTTTGCTTCACTTTGAAGCATGATGTTAATTAACCTCTGTAATATCTAATTCTTTGTGCCACCGAGTATAGTAGCGATTTATTACAGAGCTATACTGTATCTGATCCCATATTAGTGGCCTTTTGATTTAAAAACATTTATATTTCAACAGGATCCTAACCAGCCAATGCCTCCTCACCTTGCTCCAGGTCCTGGTTTTCGCGATGTAGATGCAGCTGCAAATAATGAAGATGGTGCGTGAAACTTTTTGGTGGTTTTATTAATTTATGTTTAAGTATTGATTTTTTGACACTTCCTGGCTATTTCTTACTCTAGTATCATTTTTTTGTTGACGTGTTGTTTTTCTTTGTTGTGTGTCAGAATAGAAATATATCAACTCTCTTTGTGTAATCATCTGCATGCATTTTAAAAATATGGTTACGTTGTAGGCACCAAAAAAAAACGGCAGCGCAAAATCAAGACACCAAAAGCACCTAAATCAGAAAAAGATGATGCAAAGAAAACTCCGAAAAGGAAGAAAAAGAAGGATGCAACTGAAGGGTTAAGGATTAGATTTAAAATATTGTATTAACGATAAGTTTGTCACGAAAATTTTATCAGAGTAACTTTTACCGAAGGTATATTGTTGTCAGAGCAGTTAAGTATATTAATGGTTGCTGATATTTCAGAGATGCTGAGGCTGAAAAGAAGAAAAAGAAGAAAATCAAAAAAGCTGATAAAACTGCTGTTGGAATTGATCCGGAGTTGTTAGATGCAGGTATGGTGGCTTTTCGGTCGTTTCATAGCATATTTGCTGATGTATTCAAACTGTTATTTTGTTATTTGTGATTAGCATCATACTAGTTTCGAAAATTCTCCACCTAAAAGTGATTAAAGAACCATCCATAGCAACTAGCATTGAGCGATCAAACCTGACTATGGGTCTGCTTTTGTGTACATGGAAAACACACTTAACGGCAATGTTTCGTTTCGGTTGCGCTGCTTGTGCTGGAAATGTACTGTGTTAGCATTATTTACTACTGCAAAATGGGTCTGAACACGACGATTTTGTAGTCATTTGGCAAAATCGTTCTTCCATAACCGAATAGAAGATTACGTAATCTAGGTTTGGAGTATTGTATATCTGTGAATTCGGAAAAAGTTATGGACAATGCGGAATCCTAAAAAAAGAAATTTTAAGGCCTAGTTTCTGTGTGCAAAGTCATTTGTGATCAATGCTGTTCAACCATCTGCGTCGTCTGTCGTTACGCCAGTCTTTCAATAATTATACATTTGTTTTTTACATTCCGCTACCCACATTTACAGTTCTAGTTTTAATGCTAGGCAATGCCGATTCGAGTCAGGATGGGATTCCTTCCAGTGTTGGTGGTGATGATGGCGATTCACTGAACGATGAAAACTATATTCCACCCGAGTTTACTGCTGATACACCCCCGAAGCCAGAGAAGCAAAAGTCAAAAAAGAAAAGGTAAGATTGCATTATGTGCAACATGTCAAAACGTAGCGGTTAGTGCTTTGACTTCGCATTCAATAAACCTGGCTTCAAATCCCTTGTCGAGTCCTCCTAAAGACTTTAAAAATAAAATTTGCAGCTTCCCTGCTTGGCCCTTAGCCATAGGAATGATTTGTAAAGTGAGATATAAAACTGCTTTAACTCAGCTGTAGAACAAAAAAAGTCTGGCGCTAAAATCCGTAGCAACTGAAGAGTGATTAAAACTGCATTATGATGATTTCAGTCATACACGCAGCAACTTGTGCTCGTTTCATAGTTGTTAATGCTACGTGAACAGCGCTTTTCGGCTGCAAGCACTGCAACCGACCGCGGCAAATCATCTTGAAATAATAACTTTCTAAACAGCACAAAACACTGGGATGTGTTCAACACGTAACCTCTTTGGTGGCTGAAACAGCCTCCGGTGTCATTGCCGAATTGCAAACATAATTTTGTTCGTTTTGCAAAAGATGAGTTTCAATTAGGAAAAGTATTAGTAGACATTAGAGACGGATCGAAGTGTCACCCAGTAATATTTACAGACCGGTTGCTACGGTCGTGAAGCCGAAAAAGAAACGAAAGCGCGGATATGACAGTTCGGATGAAATGAACACCATGGACACCTTACAAGGAACTCCCCCTCCTTCCCCAGAGGACAGTTTAATAGAGGTAACCATGTAGTTATAAACTAAAACTTGCCGTTGAAGGAGTTGCAACTAGTAGTCTGCAATCTAAGCATCAAGTAGTTGAATGCTGTGTAGTTGTTAACTTCTCGTCTTTAGTGGGAAAGAGACATTTTAAGATAGCAAAACTTCGTGGCCTGATCTTTTGCTGGGAAGTAGTGTGTGAGAAGTGCCAGTTTATTGCATGTTGGATGCTTAGGATATGGCCAAGTGACAAAACTCTTTCTCTAACAGTTCTGAAATGATAAAATCTTCTCTATTTTTTTCATTGGTATAGTATGAAAGCACAATGTAAAATTTTCAAGGAAAATGGTTATTTTTCCTGCAATGCCCATTAAGTTAGGTGCGTTGAAACGTTTAATTGTGCGGTAGAAACGTCGATCCGGTCGCAATGTGAAGAGAAAACGCTACGTGGAATCGGTCGATCTGTCGTTCAGCGGTGATGACGATGACAGTGACATGACAGGAAGCCAGCCCAAAAAGATGCAAAAGATAGTGGAGTTAAATGTAAGTTCGTGGTTTAAGTCGGAATGTCCAAAGTTTTCACAGTATAAGCAACGTTTTGTTAATGCGTGACCGACCGCACAAAAAAGTAACCCATGTTTAATTGAGAAATTTCGAAGTTATTTTTATGGTAAACTTAAAAATTTCGCGCTGTTTTATCAAAAATCTTATCAACGCTTTGCATTTGAGTCTTAAAGAGCTGAACTGGATGTAGTTTGTTGCCATATCATTATATTTTCTGCATCTCCGAACTTTACAGCGACTAAACACCGCCAGCTGTTTCCTCCAATTATTTAATAATTCGTTATAGATTCTGTAGCCTTGCATGAGCTTCCAATAAGAGACATGTCGGGAGCCCCAACAAACCTTTTTCGGGCTGCACTTTACCCATCACCGGTTTATATAAACCCAGTAGTTTTAAACATTGCCGACATTTCCTCTTTGCCCACTACCTTTTTTGAGCATGAGCAGGAGGTTACGTCAAAGTTTATTTGAATGTATAGTCGGAAGAAATGCTGAAATATGTGCGCGGGTAAGCAACCCGAAGCTTAGATCTGCTCTGTAAGCCGTTTCGTTTGTGGTACGTAACGACTTCTATATGTATAAAAGTACGTGCAGTATTGCAAGCAAAGGCGACGTAGTTGTAGTTGATGACACAAGTCTTTAACGAGTGGCATAGGTGTTATATGCTATTTTAGCCTCGTGTGCCAAAAGTTTTTTAGCATCTTAACTGTAGTTATAATGCGAATCGGTAACTTCTGTACAGCTTTGAAAAGAGCTGTACGGCCGAAAGCTTTTTTAAAGCTTTATTGAAGTTTTATGCCGCCAATATACTACCATTTTTGCAATTGCATCTTTACCAACCGAGTTGAGAATACATGGCTTTGCACAGTCTAAGTTTAAGATTGCTAACAAAGTTTTCTGGAAATGCATTGATTTTCTGACATGTAATGTCTCAAATGACGTCTTGTTTGTATAGGATGATGCTGATGACGTAATGATTGTCGAGAAGATCCTTTCTCATCGGAAGCGCAAGAGAAGAGCGAAAAAGAAGTCAGCTGATGAACAAGAAAAAACTGAAGAAGAGGACACAGGTTAGCCGAAGAACATTTCAAGACTAGTTTCCCATATACAGCCTTTCAGTGTTAAGAGCAACAACGTCAGTATCAAACAAACAATTCGGTTTTTCTGATTCGGTTGGCCACATGGTCGAGTGGGTTATAGCGCCGTTCATGGCGCAATAATGATCGTGCGTTCAAATCAAATGATGCCTGTGATGTGTCTTTGAAAATGGGACTTTATGGTAATTTTTCTGCATTAAGGTATTATACAATGTGCCAGCAGTTTTGGTAACTCCGAAGTGCGTCTAAACACAAAGATGTCCAATGCATAACCGATAAAAGGTATCACGTGACTAGTGAATAAAAGTAGACTAAAGTCATTTTTCGGTAAAGTCTGGTCTTTTGCTGTTCTTCATATCGGAGAGCAGGTTTTAGCTATAGTGACCAGTTCTTGATGGTGAGAGGTCGTGTGAAAACTGAAGCCTCGGGTTGTCCGTTGGCATGTAGAAGAACACCCAAAGGCATATTACATGCTAGTCACGCAGTGCATTGGATTTTTACTGGCGAAATACATTACTTAGATGGCATTGTATCCTGTAAGAACGTGATTGATGTTCGGTTTGTAAAGACGCCGACTTAGAATATATCCCAGTTTTACCCGATTGGGAGCTAAAAATTCATAGATAGATAGTTATTAATTATTTTTCTTTACGCGTAATAGCTATGATGTTTAACTGAAACAACGCAACTGTATTTGACATTGGTATCCCGTGGTATTGTTTTTGTCTGAGGTATAGAGCTATCGATAAGTGCTTCCGTTCATTAGAATAATGTGCATGAAGGCACGTTTAAACGGAAACAGTGCCGCGTGTGTAAGATTGGGTGGCTTTGTTTTATTAAAGCTTGATGCACAGTTATGTCCTTTTTCCCCGCTTTTGCAGGCTAAGATGGATCCACATAGAAAACGTTTTTCTTTAATGCATTTTTGTACGGAAATTTTCATTCGCTTAGCTATTTATATAGTGCTTAACTCTACACGTTGTTATTTGAACAAACGCTTTGACCGAAAAATTTCTACCAAGATTGTACTGGCATTTGTTTTTGCGGATAAAAACGTACAAAACGCTTGTGGTACGTATTTTGCGGAAAAAAACGGATGTTCAGACAACGGCGTATTCTGTGTAACACCATATTAGTGAAATCGAGTGAAAATTTTGGCACAAACATGCATAACCAAAACGCACAAAACCATACGCTACGTTCATTCTCACTTTGAGACCTGCTGGTACAGTGGGCACCCGCTACCATCCACTCGCTTTCTAACTAGGTTGGTTTAAGCAAAATATCACTTGTAGTTTTGAATGTTCTTCACGACAATAATCAGTGCTGTGTTAATGGAGACGCAAACAGTGACTTGTCCCAAAACATGAGTGCATCGAATGGACTGAATTGAAATCGTTATCACTGCGCAACGTAATTTACATTTTTTGCAAGTGACGTCATAAAATAGAAGAAACCGCGATTTGATCTCATCTTAGGTGAACTGCTATCTAGGTTAATCATAATCACTAGACCCAGAAGACCAAAGCGGCGTTGCTGCAACTGGTATGTGCTTACTTTTCAGGCGAAGGCAAAACCAACGATGATGTTGCAGAGTCTGATAACGTTGTGGCCTCGGCCGATAGCTCCAAGCAACCCGAGGCATCAGAAGGCCAGAGTGGACCTATGTTGAGTCCAACATCTTTGAAAAACCCTCGCATGCGAAAGTTTTCGATGGGAGTTGAACCGGAGGAAGAGGAAGTTGCCGATGAAAATGCAGAAGATGAATTCTTCGTCAAATATAAAAACTAGTAAGTGCATTAATTGGCTAACGAAGTCAGTGCATTAATTAGCTGCGTTTGAACTGATGTGGTTACTATTAGATTTTTTGGAAAGCTTTTAGATGTTAGTTTGCCTATAAGATATATTGATTTGCGCTACAATTTACTTAATTATGACAAGGTCTTCGTAATTTCTACGTTGTCGTTTTTGTATCGAAGGTATTTTCTCGATTGCTTGCACTGCACTGGTATTGCTGGTATTTATGAATCAAGTATTAGCACAAGATACTTTGTGTGTCTTTGTAATCGTTTGCTGTGACCAGAGAATACGGTAGATGTTTAATTTGAGTCTTGAGACCGCAGTACCATACCGTTGAATGTATTATTATTTTATCTACTTTTCTATGCAGTTCTTATTTGCACTGCGAGTGGAAAACGAAGAGCGAAGTTGAAGACAAACGATTTGATCAGAAAATGAAACGATACCTTGCCAAAAACACTACTAAAGATGGACAAATTTCATATCCAGAGGTAAAGATGATCTGTGCTATAATAAAACGCCATTTGCATTTGACTCGTCGACCTTTTGTAGAGTCGATGCAGATTTTTTTTACTTAAAAGCACCAATGGTGCATCTTTATATGATTTCATTTATATCTAATTATTATAGCTAAGGCCCGGTACATTATTACAACTTAATTTCTTGCTAACAGGTATTGTGTATATTGCCGAAAATATTATTTTAGGGTGGTATGCAAGAATTAACGTGATGTTAACATGACTTGAGTGTGAAACGTGGTTTAACTTTGCAGCAGTAGCTCTACGCCGCCGCTGATTTTGTAGTCTGCCGGCGATTAGCTATTCCTGTCTATCAAAGCCGAAGTCCTATGTTAGACTTGCTTATCTTTTACTTCGATGTAATCGAAGATCCAAATCCGCTTTGCAAACTTACGAAGCAAGGAACGCGTTAAGTTGCTAAAAGTCTGCGGTCCATTTGAACCAAATCCTAAATGCAGATTGTCGGCCATGCCTTCAACGAGGCGGAATGTCTTCATGGTTTTCCAATAGTTACCTTTTACGATATGCTGGGTAAACAGCTGCACTATTCAAATTGTGTGCAACTTTAGAATGCCCTATTTATTACTGCAACAGTTGTGCTTGAACTTTGCAAATTTTTATTGATCATGCTGTTCATTACAGCATGAAGTGGATGAGCTTTTTAACCCTGACTTTGTTGAAGTGGATCGCGTTCTAGATGTAACTCAAAACGAGAAAGAGGATGGCCAGGTAACTGCTATATTATTGTTTTCAAAACATTGTCCGATGACGTTCAGTTGAATGTTCAATCTCATATGTACCACTCTTATTTATCAGAAGTAAAAGCTCATCTTACCATTTTTTCCCTGATTTAAAAGCAGGTTGTCTCTGGTATGCATAGCCGTCGTTGTGTAGTGGTAATCGTTACGGACTTTGGAACGAACAACTTGGGAGTATGAAACAGTATAAAAACACCATTGGCATTTGTCAGAAAATGCTGCGTTGTTCTCGCAAAAAGTCTGGTTCGAAAGCGGGTGTTTGGTGATGGACATCCGCTGAATTAGCCCGCCTAAGTGTACGAAAACGCGGGAAAAAAAGACGTAAGATCGACTTTTAGACTTAGACGGCAACAGTAAAGTAGATCTTTGCATGATGCTAAAGAACGAACTTTCCAGGTTTCGCGACACTATCTTGTCAAGTGGTGCTCACTCCCTTATGAAGATAGCACTTGGGAGCAAGAGGACGATATTGAAAAAGTTAAAATTATAGAATTCAATGCAAGATGTCAATACCGACCTCCCAGAAGAGTAGTGAGTCTTTCGGTGTTAAAGGGTAGTTAATCTTGTATCGAAGCAATCTCGTTGGCAGCGTTGTTAGATGGGTCACAGTGACAACGGTCAAATGGTCATGTGTTCAGATCGTGCGACGACTTGATTGTAATAGTCTATGGAGTGGTATTCATAGTAATTTTTTGTGCTGTTATCATTCTAACAAGAAACGAATTAAAGACAATATCAATCTTAACGGAACGGTAGAACTCCGAAGTATGCCTGGTCAATTTTACGTTAAGCAACACTGTTGCTGTCCTGCGAGAATGGAAGATAAAAATGCAATACGACAAGCGATTGCTTGAACTGTGTCATTACCGGAAGGTTAATTGCTTTGGTAATAATATCGGCATGAATCAACTCAACGTTTAGTGTTGGGCTTGCAAAAGACTGACTAAACACTTCTACCTAGTGCTATAATGCTCTACTCTGAGACTAACTTTTCGCAAGTCTTGCTTGTAGCATAGCCAAGTAGCTACTGCGTCAAAACGATGTCTGAAATATATTTTTAAACTCCATGTTTTCCCAATGATGCCACAAAGATGGTAATATTTTTGACTTTGTTAGAATCGACCGCACCCAGAAATGTGGCTGCGATTGACTCCAGATAAAGTCCGATTCTGTAATGGTAATGTCCTTCGTGATTACCAACTTGAAGGATTAAATTGGCTGTTATTCAACTGGTACAACAGGTTTGTGTGAATGGTGTTTTGGATTTCCTTATTTGCTAAGTTGGTTTGTGCTTGTTTTTTTTTTGTATTATAAAAATGGAAAAAAGATTTTAAAGGTGAAATCGATTTGTCTGGTTAGGAGAAATAAGCTTAAATAAATTGACTTGTAATTTGAATTTCACCTTTTTTGATTTTATTTATTTCACCAATTTTTTGACTTAGTTCTAGGTGCTGATTACAAACTTCTCACTTGGTCTTGAAAATGTCTCACGTAACCAAATACTTATTTTTTACCAGACGCAACTGCATATTAGCGGACGAAATGGGTTTGGGCAAAACAATTCAGTCCATTACTTTCCTACAAAAGATATTTGATCACGGCATTCAAGTAAGAATAAAGCTAAAATAATTCTACGCCTTTTGATATAAAACGATGCGTGTGCCTACCACTAGTAACAACTCTTGGTTTTCTGGATCTAACGAAATAGCCTCTATTGTAGCTGGTTGATTTTTAGTTTATCTCCTCAACAAATTTGTAGTGACATACTAAAACTGAGATACAATATTGAGACCTAAAAAGCAATGCTGGACGAATCGTTTCGTGGCTTACGGAGATTGCACGCTGTTGCTGTTTATTTCTGTCACCAACTTGATTTTGTGTCGAGTTCAGTGAAGTTGGAGTAGTGAGGTTTTTCATCCAGCATGTCGAAAGAGGCGACCGTTAGGCACCCCCACCAACGGCAATGTACCGTGTATGTGGTGGGGCTATCGATCTGGTTCGAAATGGGCTTTCGCTCATCCCTTGCCCGGTTATGATGAGATTTGCAGTGTGAACTGAATAATTGCTTCCTGCTGTATTTACGTCATAAAGAAGAGGAGAGCTCAACACAGTGTTTTTGACAATTTGGCGTGAGGCAAAAGTGGTTGTCTCTCAGTTGAAGAATACGTGATGTATCCAACTTCTAACTTTGGGCCAATTTTCTACCCCTAAGGTTATCACACAATGCCGAAGTGTAAATTTTAGTGTCTTTGGTTCAAGGTGGGACTGAAAACAATAGAAACCGTGTGCTTTGTTGTGCGAATATACGTACCAAAGTAAATGGCCTTCTCGCGAACAATCAATCTAATGAAACTGCGTGCAGAACTAGTGTATGTGCCACGTGACATAGCAGTGTCTATTTTGTTTTTTCAGGGCCCTTTTCTTGTCGTTGCTCCTCTTAGTACTATCGCCAACTGGCAGAGAGAGTTCGCTTCTTGGACCAACATAAACGCAGTCGTTTATCACGGTAGTCAGACCAGTAGAGATATGATACACACCTATGAGTGGTTCTGTCGCGATGAAAATGTGAGTTTTATTTGTTTAATACATTTTAACGACTGGTATCGTATTGCTACGTGCAAGTGTGGTGAGACCATGTGTTTAATGCTGGTTACACTAACTCACCTCCTGCAGGGACCAGCCTGCTAGATGTGATTGACAAAGCAGCAAAAAGTTTTCTCAAAGCTTGTCCAGACATATGTAGACGAAAAACTATATGAAACGAAAGAAGCTTGCATCTTAACATTACTGTGACTACATACTGTACTACATTCATCAAGATGCAATGAACTACACCGTTGCAAACAAACGACTTTAGCGTTATCCCTGTTTGCAACGGTTCGGTTCTTTTCAAAATGCATACTCACAAAGAGCTTTCGCATTCATTTGCGGGTTTTATCCACTTGGTGTGGTTAAGCCTTCGACCTTGCTAGCTGCTCATGAGGTTTGGACTTTCATTTATTGGTCATATTATAGCTGGATGAAATCGAAGGCGCATACAAGATGCATGCCGTGATCACCACCTATGAAATGGTGGTTCTCGACTCACCGCATCTGCGAGACGTCGAGTGGAATTGTCTTATAATCGACGAAGCACATCGGCTCAAGAATCACTCGTGCAAGCTTGTCGAATCGCTCCGAGGGATGCAATTGGTACGTAAAAGCACATCTCCGATGCTCAAATCGGTTTGCGCATGATTCGAAATGAAACCTGTTTCCAGCTGCTGCAGAACTTTATGGTAGCTCTGAAATAAGCGTTTGTGTTGCATTGATCAGGTGTCGTTTGACGCGACCTTGTCGTTGAATAGCGCGTCGCGAACGGCATCTCGCATAATAGTTGGAGGTAATTATCAAAATAACAGATGCTATTTCAATTAGGTCCCTCTGATATGCTTAATGCAATTACTATAAATATATACTTTGATGCTTTAATGTACTTGTGCTTTCATTATGCAGGGTAGTTTAAAAAGAAACTAGGTATTGCAAATTTGTAATAAATTCCAAATTCTCGCTTTAAGCCCATTGAAAGTTAATAATGCCTGTTTAATATTGCATGCGGGAACTTAATTGAAATAGGCTAATTAAGCTATATAGTCATATTACAACTTATGCATCACTCATACTTCACCGTTAACACCATGCCAACTCAACATTAATTCTCCGTATTCCAATCTGCGGTCACAGTCTGCAGGCTTAAGCTCCTGCACGTAATCGAGATTTCACGGACGAAAATTTAATTCCTTGTGCAACACGGAGAATATGTCTTGTTAATCTACTCTCACGAGCAGCTTGATGTGTTGGTTTTTGCAGGCTGCCCATAAACATCTAGCACTCTTTCCACCTTCTCCGCTCATCGAATTCTGAATGGATGTCCGCTTTTTTTTATCATTCACAGAGCCAGTGGTCATGAGCTTTGCACGGCAACGTGTAATTGTCTCTAGACGTAGTGCTTCATGCCTACCTTCACATGCACCCCACCGTCTCTGCACCTGAACAATGAAATACCTCACTTCATACCGTGCTGCAGTTTTGGCTCGGTCCTGAATGGTCAGGGAGTGGTCATTTTTGAAAATGCTATTACATTCCAAAAGTAACATAAAGACAACAAAATCTAAAAAATAAGTAGTCCCTGTTAGTGTTGTCTCACCTAAAGTGGTTATCGTCTCGACTTCAGGAGTAATAATAAGAAGACAAGCAATTTTTAATGCCATGTGGTGACGGTTTGTTCGCATGTCTTATTTCTAGGAGCATAAAGTCCTCCTGACGGGAACTCCTCTTCAGAACAACGTGGAAGAGTTATTTGCTCTTTTGACTTTCCTCCAGCCGGATACATTTAATTGCCAACAAACGTTTTCTCTTGAATTTGGAAATCTTAAGGACAACGCGCAGGTAATTTGACTTGAGTGTAGCGAATTACACAAACGAAAACTGAATGCAGTTGGTAACTAAGGAAAGAAATACGTAGCACAACGTTAAACGTTAAGACTTGTACTAGAAAATAAAAGATATAAGTGAAGTGTTAGCACACATGCTTGTAATGTCTGTAGATAATGTACTAGAGATCTAAGATGTATAAGCACACATATCACATTTATTATTCAAATGGAGATGGTTTTTGGATTTTCTGTGATATACTCGTAATTAGGTAATAACTTACAAAAAATCAATTCTTTTCACTTGCAACTGGATATTATCTTTACAGAAAACAAGCGAAAGTAGTATCTGAAGTATGAAAAACAAAACGTATTGTGGAAATAAAATAAACCTGCACAGATTCAATCGACTACTTTAGTTTGTGGTCAGATTGTGAAGTTTTAACTTCAAAATATAGACATTTTTTTAAAGGCGTTTTTCCTAAGCGTTCTCTCTCTCGTCTACTTTCCTAAGTTAACTTTTAGTTGATTTGTTTTGCTTTGTCTTAACCTCGCCTTGAAGTGGACCACTTATTAATAGAAGAGAAGCTTCATCCATCTTCATTGACAACATTATATTGACTTAAACACTAATACCTCCACAGGTGGAAAAACTACAAGAGTTATTAAAACCAATGATGTTGCGTCGGCTGAAAGAAGATGTTGAAAAATCGCTGGCACCGAAACAGGAGACGATAATCGAAGTCGAATTGACAAATATACAAAAGAAGTATTACAGGTACGACTAATTTCTTAGTTTGATTCTGAGAAGAGAATATCGGCGTTGCTGATGTTTTATTTCCATGGTTGGGCCATTTATTCGCATTTTCTATCTGGCAACTACAAATGGTAAAACATGGCTGGCCATCGCTAAGGTGGCTTTTCAGGAGGTTGGTCCGTAGCGCTATGGTAATGTAAAAGATTTACGTTGGCAAATGATGGCTACCCGTTTGCGAACAAGTGCCGACCAGATGCATGGGACTAGGCCGAATTTGTTTGCTGCAATCAGGTTAAATCCACAAGCTTTATTTATTCTAGATCAAGTGTTGCAGTTTGTTTTGGGAGCTGCTTTACCAAACAACAAATGATTTTAAAGTTACCGCTCAACTTTTTATTAATCAAGTAGTCGTACGTAGATAGGTTTTACGCTTCGAAAGATTTCAAGAAGTTTTCTTCAATTCTATGTAGAGCGATTTTGGAACGAAATTTCCAATTTCTCTCCAAGGGTACCGCTGGTGGAAATGTGCCTAACTTGATGAACACGATGATGGAATTGAGAAAATGTTGTAATCATCCTTATCTTATAAAAGGTAATCTTGCTGTTTAACCGTATTACAGTACATGATAATAAAAAGACCATAGTTTTTGTGCTGATCTGTGCAGCGAGTATTGGCACTTTGCCTGAGTGCCTTTGTGTTTGGAATAGGCACTGACCATTAATAATGTGCCTCCAGAATTACAAGCGTTGAACTAACATTGAATTGGTTGTTTTTAACATATTGCGAGTCGATTCATTTAGAGGTAGGGTCAATTAATTTTCTGGAAGCATTAATGTGTGATCTAGATTAATTTTAATCTTCTCTGTATAGCCTGGTAACGGGTAGACTGGATGATTCCAATATCTCTTAGTTACTGAGCTTCCAATAAAGTGTACTGCTAGTTCAAATACCCCAAAAACTTGTGAAAGCGCGCGTGGTGATTACATAACCAATCAAAATGCTGGAGATCGCTCGTAATCATGCAATTGGCGTGAAGGATGTAAGTAGTAAATGCAACGGTCAATCTGACACATTGTAGCCAAGTAGCCAAACAGTTGTCTATAAGGTTGCTTGTGATCACTCAAATAACAAATGATGTCATTACAGGAGCTGAGGACAAGATTATGCTGGAACAGAAAGACCTTCGTGACGAGTTCAACGCACTTCAAGCAATGATACAAAGTTCTGGAAAACTTGTTCTTATTGACAAATTACTACCAAGACTGAAACAGGGAGGCCATAAGGTAGGAGAAGAGGGTTGATAACTCGTACCGTTATAGATTTATCGGATCGATGTCAATAAATTTTTGAACGTCCAAGATATACTGGTGAAGCAAGCAGCATCGTCGGCAGGGTGGCGTGAAGAACAGAGCGACAAATTTGCAGTAAAATTTCTCTAGCTCAGGGGTGGGCGATTGTTTTGGCTGGCGGGCCGCATCGCGGTCACGGAACCTAGCTGAGGGCCGCATTTTTACGAACGCATTGATATATTATTCTAATTGATTTGCATTTTAAATTTGGTATAACATTAAAAACCAACAATTATTAGACAAATGAATCAAAGTAGTTTTATTTAATTGAAAATGCGAGCAGATTTAATTTCCAAAGTCTATCAATGAGGAAAGTGCACCCAATCACGTTCTACGTTAATTAATTTTTTTTTAATTATTTGCTTGAGGCTTTCACGGACCGCAGTTTGCCCACCCATGCCCTAACCTAATTTGATTAGGATTGCGGCTTGAACATGGAAACCAGTTTGATGCAGCGCCTTTCATCTCAAGGAAGATGATGTTAGACTCGACAACAACAAATAACAGTAGCAACAACTACAAAATTGCAATCAAAACCATCAAGTTTGAGCGCTCAGCTTTTTGCGGCATGACTTGAGCGTGATCAACGTTTGCTTTAGAGCTCGTGCGTCGGTTTCACATTAAACCGAAACAATAATTAAGCGGGCATTTGCTTTAATTAGCCAGAAAGAACGCAAAGAAGTGTCCAGCATATCGGCTTTCACGCGTGTTTAGTGACCGTTTCTATCCAGACTTACGTCAACTCAGATTTAGATTTCAGATTTTTTGTATGCGCTTTCATATTCTGATGTTTGAAACACTTCCATTTATAGGTCCTAATCTTCTCACAAATGGTGCGTGTATTGGATATATTGGAAGATTACCTTGTGCAACGCAACTATTTATACGAGCGCATTGATGGATGTATACGCGGCAATGAAAGACAGATGGCGATTGACAGATTTAGCAGAAAAGGTAATCAGTTGCCTGAACTTTATTGATGGTATGGACTTTTTCAGCTTGTGGCGATATGGTTATTGATAAATGTTCCAAAAAATTTGATCACAAAACAACTGTATGAGGGAGTTATTTGAATTTAAGAAACTGTAATAGTATTCGGTGGTTTAAAGTTAATTGAAACATGGCGTAGTCAATTAGTTAAGATCAATCAGTTTTTTAATATATCCCATTGATGATCACTTACGGCTAAACATGAAGGACATGAATGTGGTTCTGTGGTAGAACTTTTCAAAAGCGAACACCTTTCGTTGGTAGGTTGGTTTACCCTTCCTCTTCCTTGGAATGGAGGTGCGGCACGAACAGCAATCCAAGTTCGCGCCGTCAACCTAATTGGCTTAGGCCCGGGGGAAAGCGACAGCCTATTTCGAACCAGTCATGGCTGCAAATTGCAGACTGGTTGTCCCACCATCAACAAGGCGGACTGCCAGTGGTGGGTACCCAAGAGTCGCCTCTTACAACATGCTGCGTGAGCAGCTTCACAATTCTAACCCGGTGAAGCACGGGTAAAACACATTTCGTCGGCAGCTGAAACTGGTTTCTTCAGGTTCGGATCGGTTTGTGTTTCTTTTGTGTACGAGGGCAGGTGGACTTGGCATCAACCTGACAGCGGCAGACACAGTTATCATCTTTGATTCAGACTGGAATCCTCAGAACGATTTGCAGGTACTGCGAGACTACATTTTGTGTGATGCGCTTTGCAAATCCTCAGTTCGAAAACTCTGCAATAGCGATTGTTGCGTGCGTTGCCGGCAGTTGCCAGTGGTTATCGTAGCTTTATGTAGGCGTTTCTCCTAATAAAATTGCCGATTAATTTGTCAATTGTACGACAGTTTGTACCGGAATTGGCATAACAGACTGCTTCAGACAACGCTTGTGTCAGTTGCGTCACCCTTACTCAGTTGTATTCGATCTTTTTCTGCGGTATTGTTACTGACGTCTTCATCTTTTCGCCACCTCGCCTATGCTCGACCTGTGGTCGCGGCTGTGAGGTGTTGTATGGCTTCCGGGTCTCCCACCTTGTGTCTCCGATAAAAGTGGGTAACGCATGTTTTTTGCTGTTAGAAAAGCAGTCGTTTGAATATTTCATCAGGAAATACGCCTTTTGTGGTTTTTATTGATTTGTTTACTTTCTAGCGTAAATTAAGCGCGTTGTCGTTTATCAAGAAACGAATTCTGCATGTGAGTGTCGTCATTTTAAAATTATTTTTTTGTAACAGGCACAAGCCAGATGTCATCGTATCGGACAGAACAAGCCAGTTAAAGTCTATCGGTTAATCACACGCAATTCTTACGAACGTGAGATGTTTGATAAAGCCAGTCTCAAGCTCGGTCTTGACAAAGCTGTATTACAATCGATTAGCGGAAGACAAGATCAAGTTGCTAGCCAGGTAAGAGTTGCGTACTTATTTTGCATACCGGTATTTTTGTTTGCGTTTGAAGATTTTTACATGCCACAACTTAAAAACTAGTTTTTAGTTTACAGGCAATTGTTAGAATATAAATAATCGCTAATCGAATGACTGGCGATGGCAATCGAACAGTGCGACACTAAGTAATACATTTGATCGGAGTACCAGTTATAATTTTTTGCTGTTGTTATACGATGTAGTTTTCATTGCATCACTGGGTTAAAAAGGTAAAGGTGTTTATTCAGCCCGTCATGAAGGCTACTCTACCAGTGCCAGTCCGCCTTGTAGATAATAGAGCTACCAGCCGGTGGGTTGTATCAATGGCTGCTTCAATACGGAATGAAGCCTTTTCCTGCTTTGTTCTAAACTGGGTTTTCGCTGTGAACCTGGATACCCACGCTATAGAGTGCCTTCGTCCTGAGGAAAATGGAAAACACCGACATACATTTGTCGTTTTGGAAGCAGTTTATCTGGTTTTAAGCTGTAGCTGATTTTGTGTGGTTTTGAAAAAGAGAGAGTACTATCTTCGCAGGTAAATGCAAAATTGGTATTCGGACCTTTTACGAAAATTATTTTTCAGGCGCCGCAACTTTCAAAGAAAGAAGTCGAGGATTTGCTGAAGCGCGGTGCGTACGGTGCTGTGATGGACGATGATGATGCTGCGAACAAATTCTGTGAAGAAGATATTGATCAGATTTTGGACAGAAGAGCGCATACCGTGACGCTGGAATCCGGTGAAAAAGGATCAACCTTTTCAAAAGTTAGTGAGGTTTATTATTTTAGAAGAAGTGCCTTTTGTGAGAAGTAAAATTGAAAAATGGCTCCCTTATAAGAAGAATTTTATCGCATTTAATGAAAATGCGTGAATGTTTTTTACAAGCATTTAAGAAATTTACATCACTGTATTTGTGAGATCAAACCTTAGTGGTTACTTTTTGTTGACGAAAATACCTTTACATCGTTATCTACTGTCTTTATTTGTAGGCCAGTTTTGTCTCCGGTGAAGAACGAGCTGATATTGCTCTGGACGATCCGAACTTCTGGGAAAAGTGGGCCAAGAAAGCAGACTTGGATGTTAACCGCCTGAAAGATGTTAGTATATTGATTGTATGGACTGTTTATTGGAATAGTCTAGGTAAAAACAGCAGGGGCTGTTTCCTTTGAACTTGTCTAACAGCGTTTTCGAGTGGGTTGGTACCCCTTGTTATTGCAGTGACGATCGAATAGACGTGGCTTGTTAGCTCAACTTTCACAGTAACCGTGTTATTGTATCCATGGAGAAATGCTTAAACGGCGATTCTCCCTGCTCGTCACAGACATGCCCTCTGTCAGCAGTCTTCCAAGTATGTCGCAAGACAATTTCTATGAGTGATCAATGACCCCGAAGGCTTTCTTGTAATCGGAGGTTAATATTAGATCTGTTACTTTCCTTTGACGTTTTTCTTGTAAAAGTATCACAAAACAGTTTTAGCCTTATGCTAATAAATATAAATTGCAAATTGTGTATCACAGTTCATCTGTATGAGCCATGCAGTTATTATAGCAACACCTAACTTAGGAATCATTTCTAGTGTGCTCGTAGTTTAGTTGACAGATTTTTGGGGGTCGATTTTGGAAAGAAATTATGTTGTCTTAAATATATCAAGGATATTGTCTGCGGTAAGCAAAGAGCAGAATAATCACGCCAAGCGTTTTTCAACTTTTTTCAGAAGCACTATGTATGTTTTCGAAACATTGCATTTGCTTTTTCAGAACAAGCTCATTCTTGCCAGCACCAGGAACAGGAAACAAACTCGACGGTTTGGCGGAAACTCCGATGATCGGGAGCTTTTCGCTGAACTGGGATCCGATTCCGACGATTCTGCCGAGTACGATTCAGACGGAAACGAAGGTGGCGCCAGGAAAGGAAAGTTTCGGTCGAGAGCTGGTGGAGCAGGAGGCGGACAAAGAAAAGGATGGGGCAGGAGGGATTGCTTCCGCATTGAAAAATGCCTGCTAACTTACGGGTATGATTGTTCTATCTTGATCTCCTGCCTCGCGAAGCCTTTCACAGTGATACGGCTTCGAAGCTGTTAAAACTACATGCACGATCCGTTTCTACCACAAACACCGCAAATAAGCAGGAGAAATTGCGGTAAAAGTGCCTTAATCAAAATGCAGCCAAGTGCATTCTTTAAAGACGCAGAACCACATGCAAACATCCATCGAGAAGCTAGCGTTCTATTGGGTGTCGGGAAATACTTCAGTGATTTGCTATTGAAATATGCAGTGTGCAAAATTTCAAGCCATAGGTGTCTTCACAAGCACTGGGTATCGGTGGCTATTGCATGCACGTCAAGAAATTATGCGTTGATAAATAGCCAGTTCTATTACAGCTGGGGACGATGGGCAACTTTCCAACAACGAGGTCGCTTCAACGCAATGATAAGTATCAATGAGCTGGAAGAGATGTCACGGGCTGTACTTATGTATAGCCTCAAGTACTATGCTGGAGATGAAAAGATCAAGGTGCGAGTTATTAGGTTGTATCCTATGTAGTTTTATATTTACTTCATGTTGCAACAAACATATGGAGGTCGCTTATAGAGTTGGAGTTGGAGTGCTAAGCTTAAACCACTGCGCTCGAATTCAAACCGAAACGAACTGTTTTCTGTGGAATCGTTGCTTCAGCTTTTCGCACGGCTTCATAATATGTATAAGTGACGTTTGTACGTAAAAATATGTTGTTTTTAGCGCTTTTTACGGGACGGTTTTTGAGCGCCAGATCGTTTTGCTAACATGCTTAAATTCGGTTTCATGTCTTATTATCCATATTACTCTTGTCGTTGGAGGTCTGTAACATTTTTAAAACTGGCATCACTCGTCAAAAAAATTGAACGTTAATCCACCGTCTGCGGAGCGAATTGTCTTGACTGCAGTATCACTTCACCTTTGCAAACAATGCCAGTAATGCCTTCAGAAACGAAAGCGCTGTTGCATCACACGGCACTTCGTAGAAGAAAGACTATTACCAATCGAGTTTAGGTGGTGGTTATTAAAGCAAGTAGAGGAAGAACAGACTGAATTGAGGCGCCAGAAATGCGATTTTATTTGGAAAAAAAAAGCTTCTGTGCTTCAAGGGTGGAACCTTTTAATCATGCATGCTTGTGCCCTTTAAATTACGCTTTATTTTTATTTCAGTATTTTGTTTGGGATTTGATTACGCCAGAGGAGCATGCTAAAAAAGCTGGGATTGACTTGAAAAACCACGAAGGTAGGGAAAAAATTGAGCAACTTTATTGTCAGAACCTAAAAACGTTTTTATTCAAGGTCTTACGGCTCCTATTCCACGGGGACGAAAAAATAGACGGAACAAGGAAGATCCAGATAAAATCGAGGATGAGCAGTCGAAACGGGAGTGGGCAAAGGATATTAATTTAGACGTTCTGCTGCCGGACGAAGGATTTAAGAAGCATATTCAAACCCAGTGTAACAAGTTAGTTCTAGTGCGAAGTTTGTGCTGTAAAAACGTAATATTGCCATTCCTTAAAACGAGCAAGCTAGTTTGGCTTTAAACTTAACTGCGAATGATTTGCGGAGTCATTATAATCTTACAGTGTTGGCTCGCATGGAAGTGCGTTCAACTCCCGTTTTCACTGCAGTCTTTCTGCTTGGCTGCAGAATTGTAGAAATGCGCTGACTCAGCACTCTGGGGAACTTCCAAGCGGGTTTGAACAGGTAGTTTTAACGCATAACCGCAAAGCTTTTCCGTGACCGGAGAATGAATATATGCATCATCTCCGCCTGTTCAAGGCGTAAGTTCGGCTTTGGTTTTGACATCCGGGTCTCATTATTTCCTACTTCGGCAGAATAATGTTGCGAATTCGCATGCTCTACTACCTACGAACTGAAATCTTGAGCAGCGTCATCACTTCCATCGACAACGGCTCCAAGCACGAGTAAGTCGTCATCGTTGCGTCATTAGCGCGTGCCGTCGTTAACCGTTGATTTTCGTTGTAGCGGAATCGAGTTTGAAATGATGGACAAGATCTCGGATCCGCCGGCGCGATGGTGGGATTCAACTTGCGATAAGTCGCTGCTGATCGGGATTTACAAACACGGTCAGTTTTTAAAGTAATACAAGAGGCCAGTGATGTATTTATGAATTTGTTAAAGCTTTCAAGAGCGCATTTGGCATTCTGTTTGCCGGTGCGCAAATTAGTTGTTGGTGGAACGGAACGTTTATTAAGCTTTGAAAATTGCTGTTTGTCGCAAGCTTTTGAGGCGCTCTCATAAATGGCGTTGTCGAGTGTAATGGTAAGAGTTGGAGTGTGAGCGTTCTTACATCTCGAGAATTTCGACGTGCTGCTAAGTAGCAAGCGAGCCAGTTATGGCGCTTGGAATAAATCACGTCAATGTGGAAGCGCCAATGTCAGTCAGAAGCGGCATGCAAAATGACGGGTAAGCGTTATAAACCTTGCGGCGACAAAGGTTTGCACGGACGGTTTTTAATCTCTTTTACGACCAATAAAATTTCTTATAAAGTTTTATCTTGTTCGGCCTTCATTGCATCTACTTTTTTTCTGTTGTCAAGCTTTCGCAAAAGACAAGCCGGAGTAATTTTCCGGGCTAGGTTGCATTGCTGGTGGCAAAAATGGTGCGTTACGAACAGACTCTGCTGGCAACACTGAACTGTGAACACAAGCTGTGTACTGTAAAAGGTTTTTCTGTCGTTGAGTGAAATATACACCAAGTAGTAGGTTACACATCTTTTGAAGCATACTAAGACTTGACTGGGTATTTCATTTTGTCCCTGCCAGCGTGCTTTATTAACGCGCGTTGGCTAAATTAGCTAATTATCCTGTTTTCTTCTCAGGTTATGAAAAGTACAATTTAATAAGAGCAGACAATCTTTTATGCTTTCTGGAACAAGTCGGGCCCCCTGATGAACGGGCGCTGGCTGCTGAGATGGACACAGAGCCAGAGTGAGTTGATCACGTGGAGTATGTTTGCGTGATGTTTTGACTTTATTTGAACTGATTTCAACTTGATTGAAAATTTTCAAAAATTGCCTGAAAGAATCACCTTTTATCACATAAACGTGAAAGTGCATGTTGAACCTTGATTTATTCCTAAACAGTGATGGTAATCTTGAAGATTAATCTGTACGTCGCTTATAAAGTAGCATCGGTAAAACTGACTTTTTGTGGGATACCCATGACTTTTACTAGCTGCACTTAGAGGTAAACCCGGGTATTTAGTGACGTCCGATTTTTGAATCTCACAACTGCTTTTGTCTATGCCACTTCATGGTGATGACGTATTGGCTGTTCTTCATCAAGACTAACATCACGCTAAGGTAAATCTCGATTCTGTTTGTCACTTCAGACTTTTTATGATAGCGGGTTGAAATCTTTTACTGCAGCTGTATTCTTATTGGTTGAACAAGCAAATTGTCGATTACCGGTTAGTTGAAAAAGGCAATGTATCTGTGCGTGTGACCTCTAAACAAGTTATTCCCGTAAATAAACGCCTGGTAGAAAAGTGGATAGTGGTTGTGCAATGGGCACACATCGCATTATCTACAAGTAATAATCATTTTTATGAGTGGGTACAGACGGCTAATTGGCTAAGCCCGCTCATGCTAAAGGCCTAAGTAGTGTAGCGACATTAGGTTGTTTTTGTTCACGGAAAGAATGTAAAGTTTATAGAATCACCTTCAAAGTTGTTGAAGGCTGCTTGTATGTTGCAGTGGAGACGGTGAAGCTGATCCGGAGTACAAGCCTGCGCGGATTACGTTCGACATTGATATTGGGGTAAGTTGAACATCGCGTTTTGCTTTCTTTGATTACAACTATCTGGCTCGTGGAGCGGTGCAAACATCTGATCACAGTGTCAGGACTATTGTTTACAAACCTCATGCAACACATGATCGTGGAATAACAAAAGATTTGTGGGAATTACTTTGAAACGATCTGATGAGAACAAGCACGTGTCGGAAAGTTCGTCTTATATTTGATGATTTGAATAGCTTTCCCTCTGCCTACCATACGAGCGCATGCTGAATCGTTTTTTCGGAGCCATATTTGCGCTTGGTTTCACTTTAAATTTATTTATAATGATTTAAGTTACAAAATGTTGCAGGATGTCCCTACTCCTGGCACTCCCAACACCGAGCCATCCTCCCCCGTCTCAGTGGATGCTGGATCAAAGAAAAAGGAGGACGATGGCAAAGAAACCGGTGCGTCAATGTTTTAATGTTCAAGCTATCATGCATATGTGTCAGTCTTGTTAGTATGGATAAGGCACTGGTGATTGATAGGTGGCGGATGGGATGCTTACATTGTTTTTCTTTGGTCGTGCCTGTGAGCTCTACGGCTATTTCCCAGTTTGATTGCAGCGGTTCTTAGAAATTGGCTGGCCGCACTAATCAGTCTGCGGCAGGTCTGTGCACTTTTTGATGCATAAGCTGCCGTGGAATGAAGTAGTAAAAATATTCTTCATGTTTTTTTGTTTGTAAATTCTGGTGATTTTTTTTACCCAGTCTTACAGCCGGCAATAAATGGTTTTCAAGTCATTTTGCGATGCTGAGTTAAATATCTTCGTGATGCTTTTGCTGTCCAACTGCGTCTTTTGATTTTAACGATCAGGATCTTAGGAATTGTTCTGCAGCGTGGCAAGATAAACGGCGTCGAACTTGGAGTCGTAAGCCTGCGGGTTCAGTACCGAGAGGCATGACCGAGCGAAAAGATTGTTTGGTTTCAAGCTTACGTTTCGGGTTCAGGCTGTCGCTTTTGCCGACTGCCACGACATCTATGAGTTATTACTTATTCGAGGGCCGTGACGTCACTTTGCAATTTCTCAAAACTTGCGTTCCATCTACAGATAGCTTGTTTGTACGAGTAATATATGTATAACTGCATATGCATTTTTTGCGAAGTTCATCTTTGTACAGAATCAAATACTTCTTCGAAAAAAGAAACCAACGTTGTTAAAGAATGGCCCAGCGTTTCAGAACTTAACACAAGATTACGTCGAATTATTAACGTGTATCAGAAACATTACAAGCAGGCAAGTTGCAGCAGTATTTCATGAGTATGTTAATAATACCGCTTTCTAAGATTAGGTTCGTTATCTTGGCATTTTCTCTTTGTAAGTACAGAATTCTTGTTGCAGCGTTATACGTTGTATGCTTGATACTGATTATGTGTTTTTCATACTCTTGGGTGAAAACGTCAACTTATCTTGAGTGTTTTTTTTTTAAGAACAGCTTTCACCAGCATTGGTAGGCCTGCTCTTAATTGTAAATTCATCAATGTGATACAATTCAGAATTTGCACTGTTAACTAAGTGAAGTGAATTTCAGCATTCGCACAGAAACAAAAATGTACTAGGCTGTTGCGTTAAGTCTTTGATTGTCAAGATTGCACATTCTAGCTTGTTGGTCTTGCAGATGCAGCAGAGATTGATGAACATGCACAAGCGAAGTGGTCGTTCGAAAATGGCAGAAATTACGGCAGGAATGGAAATGAGAAGAGGTCTAGCACAAGCGTAAGTTTCCTACACCTGCTTGAAGGCTTTGCATTTTCTGTGTTGTATGTAATGGAGTAGACCTTTTTCACGCCAAACTAAACTTCTTTGTCTTTCGGCTTATTTCCGATTAGGGGTCGCCACAGCAGATATCTGCATTTTTATAACATGGCATTTGTTTTACGGTCTGATACCCTTCCTGCCACCAACCCTCACTTCGGAGGGAAAACTGTGCCACCTCTTTTCCACAAAGGTGGGGGCGTCCCGTTAAGTGCCTTGCCCAAGGACACAACAAGCGAACTTGCCGGCTTGTTCTCCACAACCTCCCATAAATGCCGAGCGCCAAGCAGGGAAGATGCGAATACCATTTTTCAAAGTTTTTTGCTATGACTCGACAAGGGGAATGAACTCCAGGTCTACCGACTGCGAAGTGGACGCTCTAACCACTACACCATTCACGGCAAACTAAACGGTGAAGTAGAAAGTCACGTTTGAAAAAAGGCTTTAAATACTTAATGGTTCCCTTAATTTATAATTGTGCTTGCGATGTCTCTCTGAAACAGTTTGTTCTATTCGTTCAAATAATTAGTTCAACTTTTGACCTAAATAACTGCTCAGTGCTGATGCTTTGAAGACATTGTGAAGTGCTTCTAGGCGTAAAGTTGTAACCGTCTGTTTTACGTTTCACGCAGCAATTTTCTAACCTCGGACAACACAAGGTTACTATTGTTGTTGTTGACGTAATATTTTCAAATTTGTTTCGTGCTTGCATGCATTACTAAATGTAGGCTATATTGGAGCTGCATCGGCCACCAAATATATTTACTCTGGCCAAAAAGCAAGCTGTCAGCATAGTATACTTGACTTTCAAAGTATTGAAAAGGGAAATCTGTCTTTAGATGTAAAGCAACCAAAGACAGGCTATTTTTGAATTGTTTTTTGTGGAGTATTTTTACCGTAGTTACATTCATACGTTAGTAACCCTTGGCGTTTAGTTCGGACCCACAAAACCTTGGTGTTGCTTCCAAGCCGCGTTTACTTCGTGCTAGCGCAGCCAACTACCAAGTCTGCTACTTGAAGGGCACTGTTAGCACTTTTGAGCCAAAAAGTTTACTCATGACGTGTAACAGCATCCACCTCGATCTTGCAAGGATGGTGCGACAGTGTAATGGTATAGCTTTTACTTCGCAGTCGTTAGACCTGGGTTCAAGGTTCTTGTTTATTCCTACTAAAGGCTTTTAATTGACGGTATTGACACACTTGGTTGGCGAGCAATGGTAAATAGTAATTTGGAGAATGAAACATGCGATCGTACTAAAAGAATCTGCTTTACAAGTGTAGCAGACTGTGTAGAACGCTTGATTTTTGCTTCGATATTATTATTGGACTGTTCCTTTGTGTTTTGTCGCTTAAATCGATCATTGTTTTCAGTCGATGGACACGACGCGAAGAATCCGATTTCTATCGCACTGTATCTACGTTCGGTATTGAGCGTGATCCGAAGACACGTGACTTCACGTGGAAACGGTTCCGCGCGATTGCACGACTCGACAAGAAAACAGATGAGAATCTCCGCACCTATTACCTTGCATTCCGTCGCATGTGTGAGCAGATATGCCAGTGGAAAGGAGAACCTGGAGGCTCTGATGGAACAGGATTGGGTGAGTGCTTGTTACTTCACACCTTCATTCAGTTACCTAGTGTTTGTGGGTTGGCTGTTCTTCTTCATAGTAATCTACGAAGCTATGGGCCAAAATCTCTAGTCGTATCCAAAATGGCTTTACTTCTTTTTCTTCACTGGGCCCGGTAAATGGGTATTGAGTACTGTTAGTTGCAAGAAGTTACTTGTGTGGAACCCACCAATGGCAGTCCGCTTTGTGTGAGTTGTGCTACTAGTTTGCAGTTGTTTATTCATGGATCCATTGAAACTGCCGCGTTCCACTTTATGAATGAGCTCGGGGTTGAACTGTATATTCGTTTCACGCCGTGACTCCATTCTAAAGAAAGAAAGGAATTTAACAACAAACGCAAGAGCCATGACTAGATGTTTTATAACTGTGATAAAAGCTTACTGGAGCAGAACGTCGATCTATGTATTTCGTGTAAGTGTAGAGGCTTTCACTGATAGTACATTTGCGTTTTTTAGGTATTTTGTACATTGTTTGCAGGCACAAAGGAAGATGTTACCAACGTTGTGGTGGAACCGATAACGGAAGAGCGAGCTTCACGGACCCTTTATCGCATCCGTCTGCTTGATAAAGTTCGCTGTGATGTTCTGGCTCATTCCAAGTTAAAAGAGCGCCTTAAATTGTGTCAGAGAAGTCCAGAGTTGCCAATTTGGTGGCGAATCGGTGCGCACGATTACGAGCTGCTTGTCGGAATAGATAGGTATGGTGAATTTTGAACTACCGATCAAATTCAGGAAAAATCGACGGCATTACCAGGAGTTAAGTTGTCGTTAGCTCTGAAAAACTAACAAACCGCTGACTTCGCTCAATCGATGTTTCACACACTTCTTTTTCGCATGACAGATGCCCTAAGTCTTGTAGAGTGACGTTTGGCCATTCATCCGCTCTACGCTGGGTTAGACTTAGCCTTGCTGATATAACTACGGCCATTACTAGCCAGAAAGCACATTTTGCATGCATCACACTCTGTGATTAACCACGTGGCTGCTGTGGCTTGAGGCGTTGATTTAAGCCTCACAATAACTGTGTTGTAGCGCTGCAACACATGTTACAGCGATTTTCCATATTTGGTTACCCGTTAGCATTAGCTATGCATCGTTTGCACTTGTCTCCATATCGGATTTAACGCATGTTTTATGTATAACTGGAGAGCTTTTGCCGTTACCGAAGGATAAAAATATAACCGTTGACTCACCGTTGATAGGGTGTGCACCGCAACCTTCTTCTGGCGAAAAACGATGGCGCGTGGAAAGTGATAAATCTTGAATGCGCTTTATGCCTAGTTTGCTTACACTGTCTTACGTGAAGCGATGACCTGAGTTGTTGCGTTTACATGAATGTTCTTATGCTAGATACGGACTGACGCGTACTGAAGTAAACTTGCTCACTGACAAGGAGTTCACATTCGCTGAAGCCATGAAGGAATATGATGTTAACCCAACAGCTATGAGAAGGAAAGTGTTTGAAGAAACGTGAGTAGCACGAGAATTGATTACTAAATCTACTCAATGATCTTACAACGGATTCGAACCTGCATCTACACCAACAAGTTGAAGAATGGTCACTGGCTTACAAGTATAAAGCACGGCTTAACCGTCAGCTGTAAGTGGTATTGTTAGAAATACCACCGGTGTTGTTTGTCTGGAAGGGTATCCTGATTTCGTAGTGCTGTGTTGCAGTGAAATGCTTGGTTCGAAAGCGAGTGGATAGTGGCAGGCGCACACTGAACCAGCACGTTTAGGCCAGCAAAAGCGAACGTGTGATTAGCTGTCAGAAAGTGCTTCACAAATTGCAAAGTTGCTCTCAAGTATAACAACGTGTTGACGACACGTCACTCATAATTTTTAAAAAATGATAATAATCGATAGAATTCCGGAAATAAGCTTTTCTCGTGAAGCTACACCACTTGGTCAAAGACCACGTCCGAAAATTAATCTTAAGTGGTACATACATGTCTTGCTGAAGTTGCAGTCGTAATGACCCTTTAAGGATAACGCAGTCGTGCTTGTTTTAACATGCAAATCAATTGACTTGCTGATGGATACGTCGCGAAGAGCGATTAGCAGAACAAGTGTTGAAATCATAACTTCAACTTTCTTTTATAGATCGGAGCAAGAAGCAAAGCTCAAAGCACTCCAAAAAGAAGCCGAAATGCGTGAGAGCGAAGAAGGTAAATGTTGGCAGTGTTGACGTTTACTTTTTTCTCATTGTTTAAAGCAGTAGTCCCCAGCCATCTGCTCGTAAGGCGTTACCTTGTCATGCACACTAATCAAATGAATGTATTAGGTTTTAGATCATTGCTGCAGCACGAGTGTTTATGCGCATATTTGTTTATATTTTGTCCTTACGACTCGCTTAAAAGCGTCGGAGATGCTGTGGTCTGGAAACCGTTGCTTGTTACTTTCATCCACTTTCAAATGTGTTGCGTTTTTTGCTGTGTTTATCAGTCATATTTTAAATGCCTGTCCGTGAAAACAGTGCCAACGTTAAATCGCTTCGCAGTGCAGAAAGACGGGGGATCGCTGTTTCAAGAAATACGGGACGATAGATTTTAAAGTCGATTTTGGTTATGATATGCAATCGTGACAAAATGGTCGAAAAGCATTGGTGATAAACATGTGTTTTTTACTCTCAAAAATGATAAATCGTGTACAAACGATTCTTGCATTGCGGTAATTGCAGACTTTACATATTCTGAACTTACCACCT
Organism: Trididemnum clinides; assembly: GCA_963675345.1. Taxonomy (NCBI): domain Eukaryota; kingdom Metazoa; phylum Chordata; class Ascidiacea; order Aplousobranchia; family Didemnidae; genus Trididemnum; species Trididemnum clinides. The sequence continues at coordinate 12,495,570 of OY776300.1, read as the reverse complement.
TGAGAGCTTTGCTTGAATTTCCTTCTAGCGGTTAAGTGAGACAGTGTGTTTTTCCCTAAATCTTTGGCTCACACTGTAATTGCGCTCTACCGCTATAGCATGTGCAACGCAGTGCTTCCTTTCCCATAACGAATAGTTTTCATCGTACTCCGGTTCTGTGTTACGTCCGCAATGAAGAGGTGCTTTTCCGGTCACCACAGATCTATTGGATTTTTATTCTAGGGACGTGCATGATGGCGACAGATGCGCTACGCACCGAACCTAGATGTGCTTCAGGGTTGCAAGTTTCACAACAGAACTGCTTGATATCACTTCGATTAACATTGTTGAAATTCGCTACGCAGGAAGAACCAAAGCGAAGCGCCTTCCCATCCACGCAGTCATTGCGAGGTTTGAACGCACAACCGTTCGAATATCTTGCAATAAAACGGCGCCAATTGAGCGTGGTGTGCATTCCCTTATTTTAAAAGAACAAATGTTCAACAAATGTGTTTATCATGCAAACAAAATTTGGTTTTTCTGTAGCTTTTTAGGGATTTTTATAAGCAACTTTTTAGTTTCGTTATGCAAAGCGTGAAGATTTAAAAAACAATATATACTGGAGTGGAGACATAGTCGTGGTTAGAAAATTCAGGACTTCCCCACTTTTACCAGTTGGGGGCCCGAGCACCCTGAAACCAGTCCAGTATTTTTAGTAGGTGCTACTGCAGTTGGAGTGTTTTATATATCAACAACTTTTGTGTTACTCTCTGCGTCCCTATATACAGTGCTATCCTCATTTTATATGCCAAGGAATTTGCAACTCCAGTTGTTTTTTTTTGCAGCAATACGATGGAATTGACTCGGCTGTAAAAGGTCGCCGTATCCTGTGATAGATTATTAAAGTAGTTTTGATCCTAAAATATTGGTAACTCCGTTATAGCATTAGCATTTGCAGTCATTTCTGTTGGGTTATTAAGGTTATTTGTACCAGGCGCATTGTAGTTACATGTTAAATTTTAAACGAGTAATACCACAGTTTTTTCTTTTTTTACGTTTCGGGTGAGATTCAAATATTATATTGTGTGGACTTTGGACTTAAAGAAACGATTTTAATTTAGCTTTAAGAAAACTGGATGCAAAAGAAGAACTCGCGAAAAAAAAAGAGGAAAATAAATCTGAAGACGAGGTCAAAATGGAGGTGGATGTAAAGGAAGAAGAAAAAGCGGATAAAAAAGCTCCTACTGAAGAAAAAGCGAATATAGAAGCTCCTACTGAAGAAAAAGCGAATATAGAAGCTCCTACTGAAGAAAAAGCGATTATAGAAGCTTCTACTGAAGAAAAAGCTCCGAAAGCGGAAAGCATTGAAGTCAAAAAAGAAGATCAGACAGAGCAGGTAGTTCATTTTTGTTCATTGAATAAAAAAAATAGTCTGAAAAAACGGGAGTTGAGGACTCTGAAAAATGAACTAGGGGTTTTTCTAATTGGTAGTCACCAATGTTAATGCAATTTGCTTAAGCCATAATTTGAAGCCGAAATATGAGCTTGAAAGCAAACGACGGTTCTGCAAAACGTCTTTACGTTTATTACGCCGATAGAGCTGAAACATTGTGGTCTTTTGGTTAGAAGCAGCTGTGTATATTTTCACGCTCTTAAAGACAACCCATATCAAAAACTTATTGTGCAGGAAAAAGACGAAAACATAAAAGAGGAAAAAACAGAAAATATGGACGAAAAGGAAGATGAAATTAAAGAACCTGTAAAAGAAGAAAAGAAAGAAACAACGGAAGAAAATAATGACAACAAAGAGGAAGTTACAGTTAAGGTAAGCCGTTTGAGCGTTCGGGATTAAGTCATGTTGTGTATGCTTTTATGCTGTAGCTCACTGCTTGTAGCACTACAATTATTGGCTACAAACGAAAGTTCTCATGCGACACCGCTGTTCTGTGCGTCCTTAATTGGTGTATTGAAATACACTGTACATTGTGAGCAACACAGTCGTGCATGTTGGAGCTGCTTTGCATGGGTGGAAGGAATAATGATCGTATGGTCATGCGTTCACACCTCGCATCGACCACCTTCTGTTCGTATAATAGAAGACTGGACGGCAATATTTCCTGCTTGTGGTAGAAGCGCTCTTCCCTGTGGTATTGACTGCTTTAAGCGCAGAGAACGTTCTACTTATTACCTGCAAAGTAGTCTTCCCGCGACTTGATAAATATTTGTGTCATGCCTCGGTGACGTAGTTCCTTGCTACCGGCGCTAGTTTGAAATCGAGAGATTGCGAGGTTAACGCTGACGTAGTTTTCTGCGCTGGCTGGTTCTTGATGACGACGCTTATGAATTGGTTCCTCAAACGCGGTTGTAGTAAAACGCAGCCGCAGAGAACAATTGCAGTCGTTCCAACACCGTTAGTATAGTGCTTTCAATAGTCTATGTCTTTGCTCCACTCTCAGTTTGTATAACTCAAGGGTTCTTAACCCTTTTGTTAGTCACGGACCCCTAAAACATTTTTTCGAAAGCTATAAACCTTTTTAGTTTAGACCTTTACATAAAACAAATTGGAATGGCCAGAATTAGCTATCATCAGCGTGCTAATAGTGAAAAGGTTCGTAGGCTAAACATAGGCTTTTAATAATTCAACGAATATCTGTCGATCATAAATTTAATCCAGAATTAACTAAATTATACAACAATAAAAACGCAGAACCTTTGCTTTTAACATGAATCAGAAAGAAGAACACTCTTGAAATAATCGCAACAATCAGAAAGAAAATGGTTGAAGCAGCTGAGAAAACTCGTGAAATAAGTTTAACGCAAATGAGTTTTTAAGATTTTATTTCAATGGAAAGGTTGCTGTTGCTTATTTTCAACAAGAACACGAAACTATGGGATAGTTTTCGACAGGGCAGCACGTCATCCTTAACATCCAACCTATTTCATTGTTTCGTTTTGATAGAAAGAGCAGAAAATCCCGACTCACAGAGGTAGGTTGCAGCAAAAGGAATAAGAGCAATCATGGCTCTCTTTACCAGGCGAGGATAAGCTAGTGTCAAGGCACACCAGAATTCTGCAACGTTCTTTGAGTTGAAATCGCTTCTTAGCATTTGCATTTGCCTCAACTCAATGAGGTCATCTTTTTCCAGATCGTCATCACAAATAGCATCTAAATCTGCAAGAAATGGATGGCGAATTCAAAATTCACATCATCTAAGCGATAAGACTGCTGCAATATATCTAAATTTTCGCTCATATTTCCGCGCAGGAAGGAAGCCAGGGCTTCAGTATTATCGATTCGGCTTTGAGAGATCCCTCCCTCCAGCATTGGCAAGTTGGCAAAGTTGTTTGTCTCTAGTATCTTTTTCCACGAAGAAAGCTTTGCTTGAAAAGCTTGCAATCTTTCGGGAACATTCATGATCTAGATTTGGTCCTTGAATTGACAGGTTTACTTTATTCAAGTGACTAAAAATATCTGCCAAGTGAGCGAAGCCATAAAGAAACTGCGTACAGTCAAACTGCAATCAAAGAGGATTTTGTTTTTCCCTTAAAAAAAATGAAACTTTGTCTCAGTTCCATCAAACGCGTCAAAACTTGACCTTTCGAAAGCCAGCGAACTTCTGTATGATACAAAAGAACTTCTTGTTGCGCAACCATTTCTTGACAAAGCTTTTTGAATATACGATGGTTCAAAGCTCGAGCTCTAACAAAGTTGACGACCTTCACAGAAGTAGACAAGACTTCTTTTAAAGTTAATGATAGAGTTTGTGATGCCAATGCATGTCGATGCAAAAAGCAATGAGTCTCAATGATGTGAGGAACTTCTTTCTTTACCAAAGAAGCAAATCCTGAGGTTTTCCCTAGCATTGCAGGCGCTCCGTCGTTACATAAACTATCAATATTTCTCTTTCACTTGAAGTCTTGCTTGGCAAAGAAAGTGTTCACCATCTGTAACACGACTGCAACCTTAGTACGGTAGACGCCGCTTAATATAACCACTTTGGGACCAGACCATTTTGGTCATAAAAACCGAAGTCGCCAGAAGTCTAAATACCGTCAAATTCATAGTTTAACCGAAGTAACAGTGTGACGTTGGCAGTAAAACAAAGTACAGTATGTAACAATATGTTGAAAAGGTGAAGTTATAACTGCGTGGCGGGAAAAAATACTGTACTGTTATAAGAGAGATGGAGAAAATGTTGGTGATATCCGAAATTTGGTCGTATTAAAAGGAGGATTTTAAATGGAAAAATTCCGGACCGTACCAAATTGGTCATAATAAGCGGCTGGTCATATTATCCGTGGTCATAATAAGCTGCGCCTACTGTAGTGTTAGAAAGGGGTCGCAAAATAGGAATTCTTCTTTATTGCATTGGCGTGCATATATCAAGCATATGCAAGAAGCGGGGCACTTTGAGAGATATTTGTGCTTTTATCCAGTTGCATGCTAAATGGAAATGGTGAAGATTTCAGTTCCTCCAGTACTTGCTCCAGAATATTGTTAGAAATGTCAGTAATTCTGGAGCTTATGGTGTCATTTGACAAAGGAACGGCTTCAAGTTTCTGTCTTTGTTCTGTGCCACAAACCAGCTCAGTCATTTCCAGGGTACACGGTTTTTACCAATGTCTCTCAGATCGTATATACTTTTTTTTTCCTTGGCAATGCGGTAAGCAACCTTATATGATGCTTCAAGGCAAGGCTTCTGCATCTTGATGAATCCAAACTTCGGCAAAGTCCCAGCTTTCTCCAATCGAGCCTTTTTAGAACGAAAAGAATCAACACTATCCAGCGCATTTTTAGGATAAATAGATGTGGGGTGTTTCTTCAGTTTTGTTGGTTTCAAACTTGCATTGGCAAGGACTTTACCACACGAAAAACATTGCAGTCTTTCAGTGCCATCACTTTCAGTAACGAAGGTAAAACCAAAAGCTACATTGTCTTCACTGTACTTCCTCTTTTTTGACATTTTCTGAAAGGCTAAAATTTCTAATTATTTTCTTTTCCTGGTTACCAACGTTTTGTTACGGAAAACTCATTAGCAGCAATGAATTATTTCTAAAGCGCCCAATTCCGCATGCAAGTGTACAGTTTTTGGTTCACTTTATTACGACATAATCGTTGTGTATAATTACACTACAAATGCGATTTTGCCTTTTTCTGGAGTAGTCTTGGTGCATATATGACTACGGTTGTGACCAATCAAGCGGACCCCTTTGAGCTCCTTTGCGGACCCCTTAGAGCACCTTTGCGGACCCATTAAGGGTTTGTGGACCCCAGGTTACAAACCCCTGGTATAACTGTAAAGTTGTATCAGCCGCATGTATTCTTAATAAATACATATTTTTCTTAGGATGAGGATGACTCTTCACTAACGGATAAAGCAAAAGTTGAAAGCGCTTCCGAAGAAGTGAAAAGTACGGAGAAACCAGAAGCAAGTGAATCGAAAGTATCAGAAAAGAAGCCTAAAATCAACCAAACGTGAGTAGACATCGCTAAAATTTTGTTATTAAAATAGCAATTTCAGTAAACCGCGCGATTGCCTTGATTACAAGAATAACTGGTGAAGAAAGATCAGCAACAACACTAAATCATCCTATGTTTCGAGGCAGTCTGTTGCGGTTGGCCAATGTAAAAGTTTTTTCATTACCTAGCGAAAACCATGGCTGTGTAGAATTGCCAACGATTATCTTGTAGCCTGTCGCGTACTTTACAATGCTATGACTACGTGTGCGATGCGCTACTTATATATTTCAGGGATGCAAGTGAAGAAACCAGTTCGTCAACACCGATGTCTCTTCGTTCGAAAACGGCGCAATCCTACCAGCAAGAGTAAGTGGAGAAAAAATATTTCCGTAGCGCTGTTATCGATGGCGGTTTTGCGGCGAGTAAAAAAGAATTCTAGTCAACGTGGTCCATTATTGGCACGTCTCAAAAGTCTGAGCAAAAGATTTTGTACAAAGCAGTTGAAACTACAGTTCACCACTACTAATTAAACTAGTTTTTTCGTGATATTGCGGCAATCGTTCCTGACTTCCGATGCGAAAGATCCACAGTTCGAAACTCCATAAAAAGCACCGCTGTTAGCCGCTAGGGAAAAGCATTGCTGAGTTGCTCCAGCAAAAAGTGTGGTTTGAAAACGAGTGCGTTGTGATAGACATGCCAGGAATCACCACGTCTAGGCGGGTAAAATGGACGTAAAATCGAGCAGCAGCAGCACTTTTCTGCGCTAAACTTGTATGTTGTATGTACTCCACTCAATAAATCAATCAAAACAACCTGACAACTAACGAACTATTAGTGCTTGTCAGTACTTTTTGAGGTGCGCTGAGTTTACATTGTTCTGTAACACAATCACTGTTCAGCCGCAAAGCAAGCAGAATTCAAAAACTGGCATGCTAATCAAAATCTGGTTGAAAAAGAGGTGGTTAGTGATTGACATGCACCACTTCAGTACTTTTGCACTCTGTTATACGAGAAAAATTAGTGTTAATATTTTAATTTTTTTGCAGTTATCTTGGACAGTCTTCAACCATGTCACCATATCTGGTTAACTCGATGGGGAGTCGGTGGCCTAAGGTATGCTGGTATTTGTGAAACTTAGCATTACGCAGAGACAACTGCTTTGAAGCAGTTTGGCGTCGTAAGTCGCTTGTTCTCCACCTCTACACTGCTTAGTTTCGCATATGCAATTGCTGCTGCGATGACAAGCTTTTGCATCAACGCGCTTCTCATTTTCGCTTTCGGTATTTGCAAAAAAGCCGTATCAACTACATATTCGTCCTTACCAGACGTCGTGCTGAACCCGAGTTTACGTGAAGTTTAATAAGTCTCTCTGACTTCACAGCCGCACGTACCTTGTTCAAGCCAGAATACAAGCATATTTTGGAGTAATGATTTTGTTCAATAGCAGGAAGTGAAGAAGCGTATTTGAAAAAAATTAAGGAAGTTTGGGTATTTCTGCATCAATTTAAGAAAGACGGTATAGAGTGCGTAAGCCTAAATCCTCTTAATATTTTGTGACAGGATCGGATCCTAATGCTGCGTGTGGAGCAAGTGTGCTTTTGCGTCATCAACGGAGAGTGGCCCAAGACCTGCCAGTCCCTTTTGCCATCGCTGTCCACCCCGACCGACGGAAACGTATCGTCCGGAAGGTCGCAAACCTCGACCCCAATCAACGAGGACCGACCCACTTCAGTGCCATCATCTTTCAGTGCCATATTACCCAATGCATCCGACATGAATTTGTTAGCAAGTAAATATCCGCTGTAGTTCGGCGTAGACCAAGTTGTTGTAAGATTGGTTCAGTGATATAGCGTATCATAGATTCATGAAAAGCATTGGTGACGAACTAGTTCGCGGCAATATGAGTGAAATGTAAAGGCTAGAAACTCTTCCGATTAGGCACTGTTTTAAAACTACTTGGTCCATCGCCGAAAGCTTACCATGAAGCGAATAAAGTTAGTTACCTTGTATAAGTTGATGTTTAAGTGCTTTCATTTTTAATGTTTGATTTGCACGATTTGAATCAATAGGCGTTTTCCTTAGTTGATTGTAGTGTTGTTTATAAAGTCTGACGAAACTTAGGGGACTTTACCCATTACGTTGGACTTGATCTTAGTCAATATCACCTTTCCTATTTACATGTGCCTTGGGCTCCTTCGAACTAGGATTTTTTGCATGCCTGAATCATGGAGTGTTAGCTCCGTTTTAAGCGGTAGTCATTCCTTCGACCCAAATAATCTTGAGTTAGAAACTTCATAAAAGTGTCATTGCCGTTTGGCAGAAGAGGCATTCGCAATTAAAAGAGCTGCGTTGCTCCAGCAAAAAAGTCTGATTCGAAAGGTAGTTTACAGTTGTAGACAACTACAGAATGAGCTGGTCTGAGCGTGCGGAAAATCGGGAAAAAAGGCGTGAAGTCGACGTTCCGCTAGTCGAGAAAAGTTTTTAGTCTGCACGCATCGCAACCTCACGTTTTAAGTGATCATGTAGCAGGGGTGATTTGAGTTTCTTTTTTTTATAGCTAGCGAAAAACAGATACAAGCTGCCATGGCTCAACTGCTTGCTGCCAGTGAAGCCCCACCAAGAACATCGTCTTACTCCTCGCGCAGGTGACTAGATTTTAAGTTACAATCGTTTACTTCTCGGACGATATATTTGTGCCTTAAAAATTTTATCTAACTTGCCAGGGTTCGCAGAAAACGCAGAACGGACTCACAGATGTCGACCAGTAATCAGATGCAGTTCTCAAATCAACCGGTAAGTTAATAATGTGGGCTTACAGGCGAATAGTCCAGTAAAAAATTGCTTGGATCATCCTGTCATACCATCAACTAATAATAGGGTCCAGATTAAGTAAAATGGAGAAAGTGCGAAGATTCATGCTCATTAACATAAGGAGATCAGTGTCCCAATAGGTCTCTGTTGTGAATAAGTGACGAAAGTCCCAAAATGTCAACCCCTGCCCTAGCAGGAACAAGTTTTTTTTGTATTTTTGTTTTGCGGCTAACTCGTCTAATTTCGCTAAGATATGATGGTGGGAAAGTGTTTTACGAGGTTTTATTGAAGCCAAAGGCTCTGCATAGCAGAGCCAGAGGCTACCTCTGAGCTCCGCCGAGCCACGTGCTTTTGCGGCTGAACAGTCCGTTTGCTCTCCTTTTTCACTTGCTGAATTTCTTGCGGCTGCCTCCAACCTCTCCTCGTCCACTGCCACTGGCCCAGACAAAGTTGCCTATCCCATACTAAAGCACCTTCCTCGCCCTGGCATGGGTTTTCTTCTTTACATCTTCAATCTCTCCTGGTCTTCGCATTCCTTTCCTTCCATCTGGAAGACATCTTCCATTATTCCCATCCACAAGATGGGAAAGCCTCTCGACTCTCCTGCTTCCTTCTGGCATATCTCTCTCACCTCCTGCGTATCAAAGCTGTTTAAACGCATCATTCTATCCCGTCTACTCTTCTTTCTGGAATCTAATTCCATTCTCTCTCCCCGCCAGGCCGGTTTCCGCCCTGGACGGTCTACACTCGATCAAATTCTGTACCTTTCTCAGTCCATTTCGGATGGGTTTAACAAACCCAGGCCGGGCTCTCGGACGATCCTGTTTGCTATCGATTTCTCTAAAGCTTTTCACTCTGTCTGGCATCCTGCCCTTTTCCACAAACTTATTTCGGCTGGCCTCCCTCCTTGCTTTGCTCGTTGGACTGAATCTTTCCTTTCTGATAGGCGCGCTTGTGTGGTCTTTCAAAATCACAAAAGTCGTTCCTTTCGAGTCCGTCGAGGTGTTCCGCAAGGATTCTTTCTTGGCCCTGTACTTTTCTCTCCATTAATGATGTTCCGGCCTCTCTGCCTTCTTCCGTCAGCTGCTCTCTTTACGCTGACGATCTGGCCATTGGTCCTCCTCCCCCTCGGTCCCTACTGCAGTGGAGGCCACACAAGGAGCTCTGATTCGATTGGAGCGGTGGTCTGAGCACTGGTGTCTTCCTCTCAATCCGAGCTAATGTGAGGCCTCCTTCTCAGTGGATCCCAACCAAGCTAATCTCCAACCCAACCTCCTCCTACTCGGCTCCCTTCTCCGTTTCAACCCAACTCCAACTTTTTTTGGAGTCACCTTCGACCGCACTCTTTCCTTTTCTAAGCATGTATCTTCGCTGAAGGCCAAATTCTTCCCACATCTCAAGGCCTCACGCTGTATCTCTGCTTTCTCATGGGGCCCCTCTAAGGAGCCCCTCTCTGTTCTGTATATAGCTTTTCTTCGGCCCCTTCTCACTTACGCTTCACCCGGATGGTTTCCTTTCTTAAGCGTTACCAATATCACCAAATTGGAACGCCTCCACCGAGCGGCTAGTCGCGCCATCACCGGCTGTCTCTCGTCCTCCCCTATCTCTCTTATTCTCTCTGAGGCTTCTTTGCCTACCCTATGAGTCACTCTGACTCACTTCACTCCTTTATTTTATGAGCGGGCTCTTCGTCTCCCAACCTCCTTTCCGATTTCAGGTTTGGCCAGACTTGGAGTGAAACCAAGACTCTGCAGATCGTCCTGGAGAGCTTTTGCGTCCACTCACCCGCTCATGCTTCCTTCTACTTCTCTTAGGGAGGCTCTTCTTGCTTGCCCTCCCTTTCCTCTTTGGAATCTGCCTTCCTTCACGGTGGAGTCCACCCTTGCCACTTCATGCTCTCGCTCTGATCCCTCCCTCTCTCGCCAAGGTGCGGCTCTCGCCCACCTTGACTTTCTCCACCCTCATGATCTGGTGCTTTGGACAGACGACTTTGTTCCTTTTCCTTTTGGCAAGGGCGGCTCCGGCGTTCTTGCCAACTGCTCTCTCTGTGGCACCGGGGCCAATCTTTCCTTTTCGGCAGGCCCAGTATGCTTAAGTTTTTCCGCTGAAGCCTGCGCTATTCTGCACGCTCTTTGCTGGTCTCGGTAGCACCAACAAGTCTGCCATTTTCCTTCTCTTCTATTATCTGACTCTCGTTCTGTCCTCGCCACCCTGTTCTCTACTCCATCTTTCTTCTTATCTCGAACTCTGTGGCAGATCTGGCAGGAACTGTCTTCTCTCTCCTGTACTATCAGGCTACAATGGGTCTCCGGACACTCATTTCTACCGGGAAACGACGCGGCTGATGAGCTAGCCAGACGGGAAGCGCTACTTGCTCCCTCCGCTATCCCTTGTAGCCTCTGTCCTCTTATCTCTCGTATCCACTCTCGTCTTATCTCGGACTGGAGGCGTACTGTCTCATCTAAATTCTTTGACACACAGGTTCCCTCGATTTCCACCGAGGAACTTGTGCTCCCTCGTCATGCTCGCTGTGTTCTCTCTCGTCTTCGCTGCAACAGACACATTCTTCTCTTAGGTTCTTATCTCTCTAGGATTGGCAGAACTGAGAATCATTCCTGCAGCGTCTGTGGACACTCGTCTCAGGACACCTCTCATCTCATTCTGCACTGTCCAGCTACGGACTCTTTGCGCCGCTAACTCTGTTTCTCTACGACCTCTGATCGGGACCCTGGGGAGTTGCTCGGCTTCTGGGGCTCAATGGTCTTCCACCATGCCCCCATCCCTCGGAAGGGGTCGGGTAAACAAGAACAGGTTTTATTGACGTTTGGCTCTAGAAATTTTTTACGCTTGCGCTGATCAACTCGGACATGCACTTACCTTTATTCTGTTGGCTTACAGATACATGTATACAGGCTTATTGGTGAGAATATACTTAACAAAACGGCGGCCAAGCAATGGGTGAGGATTGACAAATTTGGCTTCATAGTGCTGGTAACCAAAGCACCTTTCACAATAAGTTACAGAGCACTATTTGTATTCAATAGTTTGATTTTGTTGAAGTTGATCCAAAGGCAACTGGTTCGGTGCCAGAGAAAAACACATGGACCTCATCAGCTAAGGTTAAGCCGCAGTTACATTGACATTGGTACAAAAGTTTTCTGAGAGTAGCAAGAGAAAGGTATGAAATTGCTGTAACTGAATTTTATTTTTTAGCTCCCGCCTTTGGACAAGGAGATACAACGTAAAATCGAGCAACTAATGGCGGGAAGCAGTGGTAGTCCTCAAATATCGAATACTAGCTCTTTGTTTTCTTCACAGGTAGCTGAACTGCTGTATTTCGTGATTTTTAAAAAAAGTTGTATTTGCTTCGTCAAGCATTCAACTGTATGTTGCAGTTACGCTTAAGGTCTTTTTTGCAATTGGCAATGTGGCTACAGCTGAATTTGCTAGATATCGTTGTCCGACGCTTTGTTATTTATCCCTTCTGTTTCTTGATCTAGTAATACGTCATAAAAGGATTTTCCAGATTTAAACCGTAAATCGAATCAAAAACAAACCAGTGTAAAGCGACTGTCTATTTCGAACGCGTCACAAAAAAACAAATTGAAGTCTTCGTTGGTGAGTGGCCAATGGTCACCTTTTACTGCATGCTGGGTGAGCAGCTTCTCTGTTTCAACCCTGTAAACGACAGCGCTATTTCGTGCACAGCACGTCTGATGTACGACGGAGGTGGATGTCGAAGTGGAGCATTTTCTAACTGCCCTAGTGCTTCGGCTTCATACTATTACTTTGTTACTAGACCACTCGAAGTGAGTCGGCGGCGTCGAAATCTCAAAAGAGTTCTGGAAGCGGGAAAGCGCTTGATGACGCAACCGGAAACAGTTCCGCTTCGTTGCTTGCGAACTTGAGGGTGTGTTGATTGCAATATAAGGCAATGTTATTTTTCTGTAATATTGAAGAACAGGCAAAGTTGTCTGGGTATTCTTTAGGATCATACATAGAACGCTTTATGTTGAGACTGGCTTCAAAGTGACTCCAAACCGCAAGGTTTCCCTGTAATCTGAGACCTTATTTTGTGAAGCAAAATGTCAAGTCGGTAACGTGCTCGCGCTCACCGTTTGTGGAAGCGCGGACCTTAAGTTCGAATCTCGCGATGGCTACGTTGTGTCCTTGAAAAGGCACTCTACGGCAGTCTCCTCTGCTTGCTGGCACAAGTTCTGTGGGGGAAATGCACTGTGCCAGTCGGCGAGTATGAATACAGAGTTGTTCAGTGTCACCGACAAAAGACTTTCACTGTCACCGGATCATAAAAGTACTTATCTCAACCCAAGGAGCGACTCGTAATGTTCACTATCGCTATTTTCAGTGTTACTGTTTTATGCAGGAGCTTGCTAATGCCGATTTAAAGGATCAGGGTGGCCAAGGCCGGTCTAGTCGTTCTCGGCAGTCTGGCTATTCCCGCCATCACTCTCCGTCACCATCGCGAGTGCGTGAGAACCGCTCGAAAGACTCCTTCAAACCCACAAGCGGCGACTTATTGAAATCGACCCAGCAACAGCTCATGCCCACGCCTGAGCAAATGATGGCAATGAACGCGCCTCTACAGCAAGTATTGCAAGATGCAATGAAAGCAGGTCAGCCGGGTGTATTAGTTCGGCAGTCTTATCAACGTTGTGTATTTTCGCAGGCTTTCCTGACAACTGTTACTTCAGTAATTAATCAATCCAAGTAATGGGTAATGCCCGGCCTCGATTTTCATCAATATTAGTTTATTGCACTACAGCTTCTTTCCTTGGCTGCGTTTTTTTTTCTGCAATTATTATTGCTTGTGGTAAATGCTGTTTATTGTGTCTTGACTTGAGCGTGCGAAAACATAAAAGAAATGAACTGCAATTCCACTATTGTGTAACCTATGTCCTGGTAAATGCCTGAGCGATGGTTGCATTTGTAAAAGATGCCAAGATAATTAGGAAAAGTTGAGTTTTTTTGGTGCAGGTGGTGAGGCGTGCATTGCAGAAGGTTGCCAATCTTTTTTACACGGTACCAGAAGAGATCGCATCGCTTTTGTTTTGTTATATATCACTCGATTGGGTTTGATTGATGACTTCATGTAATCAAATGGCTTCCAAAGATGACGTCATAAGAATTAAATGACTTTTAAACAATGACGTTATATATTCAAAAAGTAAACGACGACGTCATATAATAAAACAGAGCAAACTGAGTACGGATTCAGAGTGGTTGATGTTCACAATATTTTAGGTATCGACCCGATGACTGCTCTTGCTTCTCTCCTTCCTCTCTTCCCATGGATGGATCCTTTCCAGATGATGAATCCCTCCAAACCAGAGGCTCTTCCTCAGATGCAACCTCCTCCTGAGGTGGAGAAACTCCTAAAAAGCATGGGTCTTCCTCCGGAGCTGGCCATGGTGCCTGGGTTCTTGCCTAGCTCTTTGCTGCCTGGCGGTCCTCAAAGCAAGTCGGAATCTTCCAAAGAGTCCAAGTCCCGCGGAGAGAGCGCGAAGCCTAAAGAACCTTTCACTTTGCTGCCCACCACTTCCGATAAGTCTTCAAGCTTGTCGATAGACAAACATACTCCGGTTAAAAAGAAAGGAATCAGCAAACTAGACACCATGTTCGGCATAGGAAAAACCGACGATGAAAGTCCTGGAAAGTCGTCAATTTTCTCTGGAAAGGTAACAAACATACTTATTTTTGTACAACCATCTCCGAATACCTTTAGTTCAAAGAAGAACAACAAACTTGGTACAAAAGCTGCCAGTGCTGTTGTCATCGCGTATTTTTATCGCGATTGCTTCGACCAAACTGGAAAAATTTCCGTGAAAAGCTTATTCAAAGCAAATAGCACAGAGTATTAGGGGTATTTTCCAAACCATTGTCCGTTTTATAATATATTTTATTTTTCCCCGATTTTAGGCACTGTCAAAGCGATCGATAAGTTTGCTTTGCCGTCTATTGCTGCAATTAGTGAGTTAAGTGTTTATCTCATCATGACCACAGTGTGGTATCAATAGGAAAGGCTTTCTGCTGCCATCCCACATGCTTGCACTATTGGAAAAATTGTGTTCCGATTAAAAAGCTTATGTTGTGGTTGGAAAGGCGTTAATGTTACACATAACCGGCTTTGGGTTTACCCGAGACTGAGATATAAGCCACGTAACTCAACGTTTCACCTTTTCATTTTTTTAGAAATCCCGAAAATCAAAATTCGTGTCTCCCGCCATGTTGCCTCTTGACACAAGAATACCTGTCCACAATAACGCCGGGGGCGTGCGGCTCTCTGGTAAAGATGCACCTCTCAATAGAGATCTCGCTGATTGGCTCAAAGATCACCAAGGTAGATATTTTTATGCAACAATGGAATGAAATTGCACGTTATGATCTGTGCTGCCAGTCATCTGCTTTTGCATCTGACTTTCATTCCCACATATTCTCCCTGTTATGTTCCTGGCGTAAACCGTAAAATATATTGTATATCTCTAGCAGTATAAACAGCTATATCGAGGTTGTGAACTGCATTGAATTTACATTTTTTGTTTGACGTCATTGAAGGAAATAAGCTTTACTGTCCAGCGTTTGCCCTTGATTTGTATCATACTGAAAACTTCAGGAAAATTCCTATTAACTTACGATACGTGCTCTTAAAAGTCCAAAATATTTGGCAACTACTAATCGATTAGCTGCAACCTTCTTCGTAGCGGTGTGCGGATGTAACCTGATCATATTGCGTATGAGTTTGGAATTGAATCCTGATCTCATTTTACGATGTGATTCTGCGAAGTAAGATGAGGGCTCATTAAAAAGATTTCCATTAGGATTCGAACCTCGAACTCTTTGATTAGCACTTCATAGGCAATCTTATGTTTAAAGGTAAAAGGTTGGTATTCTGAGAAGCGAGTTTTTTCTTACTACTGTTCTTAGTTTTATCATCTTAGAACAAGAGTTCTCTACTTTTTTATAGTCGTAGCCTACTTCTTAAAGTTTTGTGTACATTTTCGTAGCTTCAGTCTCAACCGACTTAAATTCCTGCGGCTCTTCGGTGGGCCATAGCCCATCACTTAAAAACCCTGGGCTTAGAAATTTTTAATGGATCGACAGTAAGCATACAAATTGCTTTGTCACTGCTTTTATTGTAACTAGCGTTTCGTCGGCAGTTTTAACCGACATAAGCGAAATTGGCGTCGAATTGATTGACCGTGTTGTTTTTAGTTACTGGTTTAATTTTGTACGCCTAGCCATTTTCTAAATTTATTGATGTAATGCTTTGATAAAGTAAATTGCCTGATTTGTTACTTTGAAGATATTGGCCGTTAGGGACACGAGACGTTAGCTTAAATAAAGTTACCACCGATGGAAATGACTTGCAACTGATTGGTGGAGCAAAGGGAAACCGGATTTAGTTTGGTCTTGATTCCAGCTGAACAGCATCGCCGAACATCTCGCGCGCTTTTCTTAGAAGATTTAACTTTTCAGGTTACGTGGTCGATTACCAAGCCTTGCGTGCTCAACTCGATGAAACATCGAAGAAGAATCGAGAAGGCAGCGACGGCGGTGACGTCATCGCTACGTCACAGGCCAGTTCTAAGTCAGGCAGCGATCAACCGAGCGAGACCAAATCGAAAAGTATTTTGGACCAAGCCGATGCTGTTATAAAAAACACTGAAAAATTCGTCGAACAGCGATTGAAATCGGAAAGTTCGAAAGCTGATTCGAAACTTTCCGAAGAGAAAAAAGCGGAGTTTACGCTGCCCAAACCTGTCCTCGCCTCCTCCCCGGCGGCCGTCCGACCCTCATCTTCCACGCCTACAACCTCTTCAAAGATTCAACAACAGCAACAACTGCAACAGCAACAGCAACTAATGAATTTGGCTCTTCTACAACAGATGGGGGCTTCTGCTGGCCTTGATCCTGCAACTGCAGCAGCGATGTTCGGTGGAATGCCTCCTGAACTGCTGAGTAACTTGCCGAACCTCGCACCAGGTAAGTTCTTCTTCGTCGTTTGAGCTAGTTGTTGTGAGCATGATGCAGGAAGATGTATATACACTGCCTCAGCGCTCATGTTCGGTTTGCAAGTCCTCAGTTGGACTGGGGCCACCACCACAGGTAGACTGCTTGGCACCACCACCTGTCTGCCACATAAAGATGGAGGCATCCCGTTAAGTGTCTTGTCCAAGGACGCAACAAGCAAGCTTGCCGGCTTGTTCTCCACACTATCCCTATTTTGCTGAGCGCCAAGCAGGGAAGCTGTGAATACCATTTTGTAAAGACTTTTGGTATGACTCGACTTGGGAAAATGAACCCCAGGTCTACCAACTGCGAAGCGGACGCTCTAACCACTACGCCATCGAGCCGGTACCAGGTAAACTGATTCGTTACAACTGTCGTTTGTAATAGATCCTGACCACATTTTTCTGCTGTTGTGAGAGCACTGGCAAGGGTTTCCATTACGCTTGGCTTTCTGAGTCCCGTTTCACTTATAGCCGAGCGTCTTATTTATCCAAGTCGACAGTTTTCTTTAGCTAGAAGGCGGAGTATCGCACAGAATTTATACTTCGCAAGCTTTTCGTGTCGCACCATTGGCTGTACCGTGTCGAGAAAGCAGATATAGAAGACGTTTATATCAAAGTAACCGTCTTTTCAGACACCGCTGTACTTAAAGAGTTCGAGGCTAAGTTAGAAAAGCTATTTAAAGAAGTGCATAAGGTCTTTAGTGTAGTTAGTATCTGAGCACAGCTTATGGGTTTGTTTACCTAGCTTTGTTTGCCGTATGACATATCCAATCTTACTGCAAGCTGACCTTTACCCTCATTTAGTTTATTTATATATGAGAAGAAGTTATAAAATGGTCAAATGTAATTGAGTGCAGTCGACCTAAAAACGGTAAGAGATGAAAACAGGCCGAGACAAGTCACCCAAAACTCATTAAATTAGAAGCAGCGATTCAACACCCTGTTTAAGATTTAGCACGTGTTAAGATTGATTAGACGTTTTTCGCTCTTCTGCGCGGCAGGTTGTACTCACAGAAGTTCGGTTCACATGTGAAGTGTCAATATTTTGAAAGGATTATAAAATGCGCTTAAAAAATTGGGCTTTTCAAACTTGCTATCTTGAGAAAAATTGGGGTAGGATTGTTGAATTTGTTTAGAACCTTTTTAATAAAAAAGAACTTATCTTTTCGTTTAAAACATATTGTACGAATTTTTCAACTTAATACTTTGGCGTTAGGTAGTAGGTTGTGCACTGTAACGTTTTTTGTTCTTTTTCCGTTCTTCTAGGCTTTGACATGTTGCATCAGTGTGTGTTTGCCGCTATGCACTCGCTTTCAAACCAGACTTTTTATTGGAGCAAAAAAGCCCTCAAATTTAAGTTACCATTTCTGTCAACCACCCAGTAATGCGTATGTGTAGTTTCGAACTCAGGATCTTTTGCTTTAAAGTCAGAAATAGTTATTACTACTTTGGGGATGCTAGCTGCATTATACAAAAACTTATTATTTTAGACATGGCAGCCCTGCTGGCCAGTGGATTCCTGCCCGGTGCTGGTGGGCTGCCTCCGGAGTTG
This sequence comes from Trididemnum clinides, assembly GCA_963675345.1. Classification (NCBI taxonomy): domain Eukaryota; kingdom Metazoa; phylum Chordata; class Ascidiacea; order Aplousobranchia; family Didemnidae; genus Trididemnum; species Trididemnum clinides. The sequence continues at coordinate 12,477,737 of OY776300.1, read as the reverse complement.
CTTGCCACTCTTCCTGGAATGAAACCGGAAAAAGGAGCTCTTGAGTCCTCTCGGAGTCCGTCAAGATCCTCCACGCCTAGTCGCGCCTCCCCATCCGTTAACAGGCACAGCAAGAATCCTCCTTCGGATGCGAGTCAGTTGACGGGAGAGGAAAGAGTGACTGTCGTTAATTTCACCACTGGAAAAAAAGTAAAAGCAGCAGTGGTAAAGCAGTTAATGCAACTTATCATAGTGTCACCCACAGTAGATCTAGAAGGAAAGACTTTCTTCCTAAGATTCACACTTGCAGTTACTGATAAGGCTGATAAGTGTGAAACAAAATCTTTTCTCGTATAGCCCACCCTTTTCACTCGTTCGGCCTTGGCTCTAGGTCGAGGTACTTGAGTACGGTTTGCCCATAGATGTATTGTCTATTTACCCTTGATCTTGTGGCAGGGCAATAAAAGCCATGTTGTCAGTTGGGCTAGATGATCATATCTTTACTTTTGCTGCAGTTCCAATTCACAGCTCTCTCGTCTAAATCTTGGCATTGAACTGTGAAAAATTTTGCGACATGTTTTTATTATGTCTATTTGTTTCAAATTTCACAAAGGCAATTTTATTGTTGCTAACGACCCACGAGATGTGCTTATTACTCCATAGTCATTTGGTCATGCTACCACTATTCAACTTCGCTGTAATTACGTGTGACTCCTTGTCTTTCAGCTTAGCGGAAAGCAAGCGCCTGAACTTCAAAACTTGGCTGAGTATCTTCGAACGTGTCCCGATTACGTGGTGTCTCCCGATTGGTCGGCTATTGTAAAGAAGTCTGTAAGTAGCATAAGTTGTCTATGTTTTTACTACCAGAAGTAATCTTTCAAAAGAAGTCATAATTTGAATTTTGTAGATCAAGCCGTAGAGCGGTTTGAAGAACAAAACAATTACGGTGGTATTCGAACTCGTAGCTTTTTGTTGCCACTCTGGCGAAACGAGGTTTAGAGTAGTTGTGAAATTTCGTAAGGTTTTGGTTCTTTACAATTATCAAACGATTTTATATTTTTGTCCGCCAACATTAACCAAGCTTTTGTGTTCGGGCCCAAATTTGATTTACCTTCTAGGCTAAAGTGCACTTTGGCTCAGAGTTTTGATTAAGCTTGGTCTCGTTTGTAGTTCAAACAAATTGAGTGTAAGGCCCACCGCTTTGTTTTGTATGAGGGGAGGGACTGACGACATGTTCGTGTCAAGGTAGAGGTGAAAACTTTTTTTGGAAATCAATTTTTTGAAAGTGACCTATTTTAACCATATTTTCGAATTGATCGGGGAGCTAAAAAAAATCTGTGAGGGCTGCAGCCCCAAGCTCTCCAACTTTTCACGCCTATGGATCATATCATTGCTTGTTAAGTATGTAACGTTGTTGAAACTTTGATAAAGCAATGCAAAATATTAATGTACTGTGCAATGATTTAAACGTAGCCATGGTAATGAGACATTTTGTGCTTGATTGTTAGAAATTCCTCCCGAAAGATCTCCACACGCGACTCCTTCCTGCTCGCTCGTCTCCTCCTCGCCCCTCTTCTTCCTCATCCTCCCAGCAGATGAATGCTGCATCGACCAATGCTGCTCTTGCGGCAGCGCTCGGAGGACTACCGCCTGCAGCGACGTTTCCAGGACTGATGCAAGGACAGGGTGTCATGGACCCCGTCCAGCTGATGGCCGCCTTGCAACAGATGCCTGGACAAGGCCAAATGGATATGAAAGCCTTGGCTCAATCCGGTTTCCCCATGTTTCCTTTTTTCGGTGGTAAGTCTTTTTAATCTTGTTTTAATGTCTATCCACTTTGTGATATTACCCGTCGTTTTCCAAGTCACACAGTCGATAGTAGAATGTTGCAAAAAGCCTTCAGAAATGATGAGGCTTCCTGCCGATGTTTCGTTTTTTTGGTTTTAGGATTCTCATAACTGCTACGTCTTTCGTGTCGGTTAAAGTAATTTTGTCAGATTTGTCATTATGCTGCTATCACCTTAACATAATTTATTTTTCCGCAATTGCTGTAAGCAAGCAAAATCAAAGGTATACTGGCCGGGGTGATTGACGGGTCGGTTGAACTAGTAACCCTCCTCTTAAAGGCAAGGCTTTTGTCCCTTTAGCAATGCGCTCGCACGGCGGTCAATTCAGAAATTTATCTTTGGCTCCGCGTAGCGGCTGCCACTGATCAACAAGCAGTCAGGGGGAGATCGGATGTATTGAAGATGAATTTCAGCGATTTAACAAAAACCGTTAGTATTAAGCTAAGCAACGATTGGATATTGAACGATATAGTGCGAGCGCTTTTTAAAATATTTGGGCTATGATTCGTTTGCTGGATTTACCGTCTAAGTTACTTCATGAGCCGCATTCGTTGGCTTATAACTTAACAAGTAGTCAAATGAATATAACAGTATAACCCCTAGTAACAAATTAAACCCTGCATAAAGGAATATCGTCGCAATAGAACTTGAACTATTATCACACTAAGCAAGTTGCTAAACGAATTTTTGGTGTAAACACGCTCCTAACGCTGTAACGACAAATGATGTGGCGCCATCTAGATATGCATGTATTTGTAACAGTTATCAATAAAGTGAAGCAAGTCTTAGACTATAAAGTGCGTTGTGCTGTGCAATGCGATTACGCGCGTTGAAATTAGGTTTTGAACTGCCACTCATTTGATCAATCGTTGTAAGCTTGGGTTCGATTTTGAGACAAGCTAATAGAACACAGTACCTAAGTTATATTTACCCAAAAGGTAGAACTTTGTTTAGCTATTTTATTGTCAGTTGGTTGCTTTGATCCTGCAATTTTCGATCTTAGTTTTTTCACTTTGGTTTATCAAGGTACTTAGTTGATGGAAAAAGGGTTAAAAAAATTTCTTTCAGGAATAACTGAAATTCTTTTCCAGGTTTTGAAACTTAATGATTTATGTGCTTTCGCTTTTTCACTTTGATTAGCTCACTGAGGGAATCAGTGGTTTACCGTGTTTTCCAATATTGTTTTATTTTGACTATCTGTTCATCGTGCAGGAATGCCTAACCCGTTGCTTGGAGGAGCGTTTCCCGGACAAGACTCCTCTATGGCTGCAATGGCTGCTCTCTCTCACAGCATCTCACCCAAGAAAGATCGGTCGTCATCCATGCATGAAAGCTCGATGTCGGATGCTAGCAAAAATCGAAAACCGAAAAAAGTAAGTGGAAACACTGATTGTGCAAATGATGCTGTGGAAGGTACTACTACAGTTTTCGCTGTACAGGTTGATAGAGAAACAGCTTGTAACATTGGTAGATATGAAGACCATGCATGCATGCATGATCATGCAAAATAAAATATATTGATTATCTTCTTTTCTCATTCATGACTTAACTTTTTAATGACGAAAGAATACGACTTGTAACAAAATGCAGGATAAAGCTGGAGACCGCAGCAGTTCTGGCCGATCCTCTTCAACTTCATCCTCACTCAAGCCGAGCAGCCAAATGCCTTTCACTGGAGACCCAATGGCAGAAGCGTTAAATGCTTTACAAAGAGTAAGTGATAAGCTAGTGCTCCTAGTTAGTGAAATTAGCTGAGGACTTGCTGTGCTTTTGCTGCATTGATAAAGATTTTGATTGAACTACCCAGCGCAACGATTGCCTGACAAACCGAATCGGTGCTACAGAACTTTGACGTTAACGGCATTGCATCTGGTCTTACAGGACTAAACCTATGATTGGTTTGTATCAATTTGGTTATTGAAGTTTAAGAACTTGTTCGCTCGAGCTTTCCCAGTTGTCGCGATGACAGCCACTGATGTGAGCGTCACGAAAAGCTTTTTCAAGATTACTCCAAGGATTTTTGAAACCTCTACTAAAACCAAGACTGAATGTTGAAGTGACGCTATCCGCCAAGTTTAAGTAATAACAATAAAGATCTCTATCCGGTCTCGATTCTGTCTTGAAAAGCGAGATTTTTACCGTTAGCGTGGTACCAAGGTAGCTGTGTTGTAGTTTTTGAGTGTATTGCTTTACTAACTGGTTTGGCTGTGAGCGTGTCTAACTCGGTCCCAACATTGCAGAGTGGTGGTCTAGCTGGTATGGGCAACCCATTTTTAACCGGGGGAGGCAACAACCCTATGCTCTTTCCCCCGATGATGATGGGGGGACAGATGCCCGTCGAAATGATGTCTCCGGAGTTTCTAGCTGCGCAGGTAGGAAAGAACTCCTCCCGTTTGCTTTGATATGCTAACAATATGCGAGTTACTAAAATTATACTGTTGTATGGTTGAAAAAGCGATCTCAATTCACTTTAACATGTAAAGATTGGTTCCAAATTCGGCAAGTACATGAAGTCTTTTTTGTTACTCACAAGAGCTTTAGCGTTTTCGCAATACAAGACCAAATACTCGCACGTACACTTGCGAGCATGCGAGGCCCGAAAATAAATCCTGTCCTAATTTCAGTCTGCTTTTCAATTCGAAACAAAGAACCCACAGAACTTCTGTCTCTTATGTATCACCCTATAACCGCAGATAACATATATATTTTTTGTGTAGATGGCTGCGTTCGGGGGATTGCCGGGTATGGACCCTCCCAAAACATCTTCAACGCCAAGTGGCATCAGTCAGAAGCGAGAGAAACGACGCGCTAGCTCTTCATCATCTACGTCGCAGAAACAGTCTGCAAGTAAGCACACAAAAAGCATTAGACGGTATCTATATCAAGCCCAATTAAAAGCGGTCTATGCTTCTCGCTATCAACCAAGCAGCCACATCAACAAATTATTTAATTGTTCACCATTCGAGAAAGACTGGTGTTGACTTTGTTTTAATATATTTTTATGTGGAAAAGACCAAAATACTTTAGATGAACCCCTCTGTGAAAATCTAGCTCGTTGCTTAAGCTTTGTTGCTGTTGGTGCCCGTTCCTCCTCCCAATGGGGTCATTAAAGGAATTCATAGACATCCATAATCCGGACAACTTCGCATGGCCATTACGTTAGCTTGATGGAGATGCGGAAACGGGTATTGCTCGGAAAGGTAGTAACAAGAAAAGATGTTGATATAAAAGACATCGTAGGTTAAGTCACCAGCAGTACATGAAGTTCTGCTGATTCAATTAAGGCCAAGAAAATCAGTGTTGGTATTACCGTTGGATCGTAACGAATTACGTAGGTCTGGTTCAGAGCCGTAACACCACTAAGGATACTTACTGTTAGGTGGACACAAACAGACCACCACAAAAACACCGAAACGGAATAGTGCGGCTTAACTCTTTAGTTTTATTTTTTCTCAGTCGCATTTCATTTTACTTTCAGCATCACGAAGTCAGTCACGTGGCGGTGCTGACGAACAGCCCATGGACTTGACTCAGTTTGGAGGCTCGGCGATTTCGGATCGAAAGACTCCTGATAAGAGCAATCAGTAATTTGAAATGCTCGTGACGTTGCCTTGCGTCACTATTGTTTACGCCGTGCGTGTTTTGCGTCGCGAGTGCGCGAAGATAAGAGAAGGTCGTGGTTTTTTTGCTCGAACATTCCGCTTTTGTTTTGCGCTATGGTACTTCGTACTGTATATACTATTTTATTGCGTTTTTCTGTGATCATTGTGTCGTGCGACGTGTTAAAGGGCCCTGCACCGGTAAATGTGTATACTTTTGATGGGGCTGGCTTTTACAAATGCAGTTTGTACATAGACCCGTGTTTGTGACCGTTTTCTTTGTTGTTTTACTTTTGACATTTGCATTTATTAGGTAATATCAATCAGTGGGGCGCCTTTTTTCCGCTGCTTTTCAAGTTAGATGAAGTTTTACAAATTTTGAGCTACGTCAAAATGAATCAATCAAATGTACAACAATGATATCTGCTTGCATTTTTGATCTCATGAAATTGGTAACCCTAACCGGTTTGTGAAATGAAATATTCCAGGAAGTTTTGATGTTCTTCGTTTTTCGTGTTGAGTGTTTTGCCTCTGTCCTTATTTTGTAACAACCTGGACACTAATAAAAGAACTGAAAAAATGTTTTGATAGTGGTAAGGTAGCTATGGAAGACCCAAAGATCTCACACTGTGGGAGGTACACTGGACCTAATTTTGTAAATGGAACTCTGCCGATGTATGAAGTTGTAATTACGTTTATTTAGTAGTCATTCTGTTCAGTCTGGTACTGGTAGAATCTAGTTAATTCATGTAAATTTGTTGTAAACGAAAGGCCTACTGGATGAAATAATTGTGCGTAACTTCTACTTCATAAAAGCTTTATAAATACGGTAGTCGGCAACGTAGTCTAGTGGACTGGAACGCCGCTCAAGATGACGTAAGTTACGCACTTGAACAGCAAGTTTCACTGCTTGTGGCAGGTGTGAGCGAACTGCGGCCCGCGTCCACAGATTTCTGTTACAAAAACCCCATGCGAGGTTTCGCATCACACAAAAAAGCTGCCACTTGAAACGTTTGCATTCTCGAGACTAATGTAAAGGGCTATACGACCAAAAACGTCCTTCCTATATGAGGATCACAACCATGAGACATGCTTCTCGTTAATTTTTGTAAGTGTATTCTCTACGACCGTCGTGATTTCAGAGCCAATGTAGTAAATAACTTATCCACCACGGATTCATTTAAAATTCAGAAAAAATGAGATCAAAATTCATGTTGTTTTGAAAAGGCATTTCTCCTTACCCCTCTTGAAAGGAAAGGGCCTCCTACTCCTCACGTTTCGCATCCCCAGGCTTTGCTTTTTTACTGTATGATTTTAATACTATGCCATGATTACATTTCTGTGAATCGTGGAAGTGAGAACCGTTACAAAGGCCATGCCAAGGGAGATTTCAAAATTGTGGCTCGGTTGTAATTAGGTGCCAAAGGCGAGAAATATTTTTTACTATTTCGTTAGAAAGTGCACTAAAAAGCAAAATTCGAGTACAGAAGCTACCATTTTCCTTTTATTTTGTCCCCATAATGCAAAAATATTCGCGATTTTCGCTTGAAAATGTCCCTATCAAACTAGCTTACCAACGTTAAGCTACATGTATAAGTAGTTAAAAACTTCTACCACGATAGATCAATGGTGAGAAGTCAATCTCCAAACCGCCGTCATCCCCCGTGCTTACGCTAATGATTGCACATAGCCTATATAGTTTTGGAAGAATGCAAATCAAGCGTTTTCCCGGAAAAATAAAAAAGCAGGACTTGCAAACAGCAAAAAAATGGGTGGATGGAGGTCGAACAAACTTGCAAACGGTACAAAGCCCCGTTGTTGCTGTTTGTCGCGTACAACTTAACAAATGTAATCCGCGGCAGACAATAAAGAACACAATATATCACTTTTGGCTGGCCATGAATACCCATCTCTTTTGTCGCAAGTGGCACGTGAGCCAGAATTGTCGACTCCTGTTATAGCATGATTACCAGAGAGTTTTCCAGAGATCGGATAATAAAATATATGACAATAAAAATCGAAATGCTTTTGCAAAGTCCAGGCTGCAATACATGAAGGCAAGGATGCCGGAACGTTGTGTGGGCAAGATTTTGGAAAAGATACTTGTAACGACTATCTTTTTCTGTTGAGCAGATTACTATTTTGAAAGGCTGAAATAACATATTTTTACTCCAAATTACACAGTGAAAACCTTTTTTTGGAAAACATCATTTTTAAGGGTTGGTTTAACCTATTTGTATCCAATTTAGAGAGTAGACTTCCTTTTTGGGGGTTTACCATTGGTCCAAAGGGTCACTTCACCCTTCCTGGCCCCTATTTCAACACGACTGCCTGAAGGTGAGACTTTGTTATGCTGTGGCTACGTGCTTAGGCCATTGGGACTCATTGCCCTTTGCTTGAACATGATTGAGCAAACTCAGTCTCATATAATACCCCTTGCATTTGTGCCCTGGAATTTTACGCCGCGGGCCATATTTGACCCACGGGCAGCCGGCTGCCCACTCCTGCTCTACACCAGTGGCTCCCACCCTTTTGTAAGCGAATAAAATTTTCTGAAAACTTAATTTTGTAAAACCTTGTGACCAAAGAATACGTTTAAATAAGAAAGTTGAAAGGCATACTGTGAAAGCTTTTTATGACAAAAATAAATAAATACTGTCAAGTTTTTGCGCAGTGATGCTTTCCACTTTACGCATCAAGAGCGTAGCACTGGAGGTGAACAAAGCCGTGAGTGGTGGGTTGTGTGACAGTGCACACATATATTTATCTTCAATTTAATCTCAAAAATGTAAAAGATTTTCACCTTTACATGAACCGAAATAATCTCGATTTGAACTAAAGTTTGGTCAAGATGAGCAAGTTTTGTTTTCAGAAAGTTAATCAATGACAGAAAGCGTTGCAATCAAAAAATTTATCTCCAAAAAGGTCTTCATCTTTAAATGAACAGAAGAGCACTCAATTTTCTTTACTGACGACCGTGAGTGAAATAAAGTCGGCATTACGGCCTCCAATATAAAAAGGTTGTGGTCTCGTGGCGTAACAGAACAAAATTTGGCTCTCTGTCAAATTCTTCCGGAAACTTTTGGTACATCAAGGATAAATTTGATCAAAATTATATTCCAATCCACTATTTTTTAAATTAAAAAAACTTTATGCTCTAAATTGCATGTAATGGCTAGAGTTCCACATATATTGATCGATTTTATGCAGACAAGCATATGATGATAATTAAGATCACCTCTCCATTTATCGTTGCTTTAATGAGTTTTTTTAGCTCAAAACTACGAGGTATGTAATGAGTTAACAACAGCATTGAAACAATAAATGGAATGATGCGTTAAGTAATTACATGCTTGTGGCACACAAAAATCAAATTACCTTTCTTCCAAAGTTATATTACACTGATCAATTTAGTAGTCCGATTCCTTTCTGAGTTGATAACATAACAAATGAAAGTTAATGACATTTACAGTTAAAGGAAATCAAAAATAATTATGCCTCTGCGAAATTTTTTTGCTATTTTGTGTCAATGCTTTGATCAGACTGCAGAAATTCGGAAAGCTTATTGTTCTTTGTGTCTTAACCTATCCCCTGGCAACGCCACTGAACAGAAGTTAGATATCACAAAATTTTAACATAAAAAAGCAATTCAAAAACAAACCAATGACTTGTGGCGGCTAGTTCATGAATGTGAGTGCGCGACGTCAGTGATGCACCAATCAAAAGCCGCCTCAACGTGGTAGTGCGGTCCTCGACCCCGTTTGGGTCGGGTCGAAATGGCTGTTGGACTTCCCGAGGGTACCAGTTACCCCGGGCACTCCCCTTCATTTTATCGCTATGCTGCTCTCTGAGCAACCGCAGAAGGGCAGCACCTAGCTTCCTTAAAATCGGTCGCCTGTTTTCTCTTTCTCTTTTCTCCTGCCCCTCTCTTTCCCATCTTCGTCTCCTTATTCTTCTTCTTTTCTTGATGAGTGATAACGATTGTCCCAACCCTGGCCCCATCTTTCCTCACTCAGTGTGCGATGGAAATGTGACCTGGCGGGGCAAGTCAGTGCATTCGCTCGTTACACTGTGACTTCCTCCTCGGGCTCCTCCGACATGTATACCTCCACTGTACAATCTAGCCCTTCGTCTGCTAATGCTGCACTCCCGCCCCACCCTCGTCTTCAAACCTCTTATCTCCCGTCGGCCCATTCAGTATCTTCTCCCTCTTCCCCCTCACCACCGTCCCTTGCTCCTGGCTGTCCTTCTTCGCCTCCTTCCTACTCTCCCCCCTTACTCTCTCAAGGTTCTCCAAAGGAAGGCTGGAGGTCTTCGAGTCAGGAGCACTGAACTGTTTCACTTTCTTTTGTCCCATCCTGTTGAGCTTATCATCTGTATTTAGGAATCCAATCTTAACTCATCTTCCTCTTTCCGGATTCCTGGATTCTCTCCTCAGCGTTCTGATCGCACCCACTCCAGGTCTGGCATTCTCTCTCCTGATGCCATGCACGCTAGCGGCGGTATCATCATTTTCGTCAGGCAGGGCCTATCCTTCTCTGAACTTTCTATCTCCTATTTTTCTTCACTCGATCACTACTCTGATTATGTAGGGGCCAACATCTCTCTAAACAACTCCTCCTCGCTCTTTTTTCTTAATGTATACGCCCCCCTTATTTGCTCCTCTCCGACAGATTGCAGAACCGACTTCTTGTTTTCCTCCATTCTTCCCTCCTCCACAATTCTTTTCATTCTGGGGGACTTCAATTGCCATCACTCCCTCTGGTACTCAAGAGGTAACTCCCGATCCCTGCGGGGAGGAAGTGTTCGACTGGGTCATCTCCTCTGACCTCCTCCCCCTCAAGGACCCTGACACACCCACCCTTCTCCATCGCTTCACTGGCAGTCGCTCCTCTCCTGATATTTCCTTTGCTCTTTCCTCTCTGGCCCTTTCTTGCTTCAGGGAGATGCTTCAGGACCTGGGTTCTGACCACCTACCAGTTCTTCTATCTGTCTCTCTCTCCCCGGTCCTTCGCCCTAACGAGCGTTCTCCTTTCTTCAACTTTCAGAAAGCTCGCTGGGATGACTTTGTCTCCTACTTTGACTCCCATTGTTCTTCTGCAAAGGAATACTCGTCTCTCTCTCTCTTTCCTCTGCTGCTGCTCTCTTTTCCTTTGTGGCACTGAATGCGGCCAAATCTTCCATTTCTTTCGGTCGCATCAAACGCCATCCTAAAGCCTAGTGGTATGCTGAGGTGGAAAGTGCGGTTAGTGAAAGACGTAAGGCCTTAGCTGCCGCTCACAGAAGTGATGAAGATCGCCAGGCTTACATCTTCGCTTCTCGACGCGCCTCGTCAGTCATCGCCAAGGCCAAGGCTGAGGCATGGCAGACGACTTACTCTTCTCTCTCACCCAAATCAAATCCGAAAACTGTATACTCTCTTGTTTCCTCTATAGCTGGCTCTCTTTTCTCGTCTTCTTTCGCTCCTAATTTCCCCAGTTGTTCTTCTCCCAGGAAATCGGCTTCGGTCTATTCCGCTCACATGAAATCTCACTTTTCCGTTTCTCAGCCAAAGGCCCTGCACAGCAGAGCCAGAGGCTACCTCTCTGAGCTCCGCCGAGCCACGTGCCTGGAGGAGTCTCACTCGTCCTTTTGCTCTCCTTTCTCCTCCACTGAACTTCTTGCGGCTGCCTCCAACTTTTCCCCCTCCACTGCCACTGGCCCAGACAAAGTTGCCTGTCCCATGCTAAAGCATCTTCCTCGCTCTGGCATTGATTTCCTTCTTTACATCTTCAATCTCTCCTGGTCTTCGCATTCCTTTCCTTCTATCTGGAAGACATTTTCTATTATTCCCATCCACAAGATGGGAAAGTCTCTCGACTCTCCTGCTTTCTTCCGGCCTATCTCTCTCACCTCCTGCATATCAAAGCTGTTTGAACGCATCGTTCTATCCCGTCTACTCTTCTTTCTGGAATCTAATTCCATTCTCTCTCCCCGCCAGGCCGGTTTCCGCACTGGACGGTTTACACTTGATCAAATTCTGTACCTTTCTGAGTCCATTTCGAATGGGTTCTCGGACGATTCTTTCTACTATTGATTTCTCGAAAGCTTTTGACTCTGTCTGGCATCCTGCCCTTTTCCACAAACTTATTTCGGCTGGCCTCCCTCCTTGCTTTGCTCGTTGGACTCAATCTTTCCTTTCTGATAGGGGCGCTTGCGTGGTTTATCAAAATCACCAAAGTCGTTCCTTTCGTGTCCGTCGAGGTGTTCCGCAAGGATCCGTTCTTGGCCCTGTACTTTTCTCTCTCTTTATCAATGATCTTCCGGCTGTCTGCCTTCTTCCGTCAGCTGCTCTCTTTACGCTGACGATCTGGCCATTTGGTCCTCCTCCCCCTCGGTCCCCACTGCAGTGGAGGCCACACAAGGAGCTCTGATTCGATTGGAGCGCTGGTCTGAGTACTGGTGTCTTCCTCTCAATCCGAGATAATGTGAAGCCTCCTTTTTCTCAGTGGATCCCCAACCAAGCTAACCTCCTCCTACTCACCTCCCGCCTCCGTTTCAACCCAACTCCAACTTTTTTGGGGGTCACTTTCGACCGCACTCTTTCCTTTTCTAAACATGTATCTTCGCTGAAGGCGAAGTTCTTCCCACATCTCAAGGCCTTATGCTGTATCTCTGCTTCCTCATGGGGTCCCTCTCTGTTCTGTATATAGCTTTTCTTCGGCCCCTTCTCACTTACGCTTCACCCGGATGGTTTCCTTTTTTAAGCGTCACCAATACCACCAAATGGGAACGCCTCCACCGAGCGAACAGTCGCGCCATCACTGGCTGCCTCTCGTCCTCTCTTATCCCTCTTATTCTCTCCAAAGCTTCTTTGCCTACCCTACGAGTCACCCTGATTCATTTTACTCTTTTATTTTATGATCGGGCTCTTCGTCTCCCAACTTCCTTTCCGATTTCAGGTTTGGCCAGACTTGGAGTGAAACCAAGACTCTGCAGATCGTCCTGGAGAGCTTTGCGTCCACTCACCTGCTCATGCTTCCTTCTACTTCTCTTAGGGAAGCTCTTCTTGCTTGCCCTCCCTTTCCTCTTTGAAATCTGCCTTCTTTCACTGTGGAGTCCACCCTTGCCACTTCATGCTCTCGCTCCGATCTCCCTCTCACTTGCCAAGGTTCGGCTCTCGCTCATCTTGACTCTCTTCCCCCTCATAATCTGGTACTCTGGACAGACGGCTTTGTTCCTTTTCCTTTTGGCAAAGGCGGCTCCGGCGTTCTTGCCAACTGCTTTCTCTGTGGCACTAAGGCTACTCTTTCCTTTTCAGCAGGCCCAATTTGTTCAAGTTTTTCCGCTGAAGCCTGCGCTATTCTGCACGCTCTTTGCTGGTCTCGGTAGCACCAACAAGTCTGCCATTTTTCTTCTCTTCTCCTCCTGTCTCACTCTTGTTCTGTCCTCACCACCCTGTTCTCTACTCCATCTTTCCTCTTATCTCAAACTCTGTGGCAGATCTGGCAGGAACTGCCTACTCTTTCCTCCTGTTCTATTAGGCTACATTGGGTCCCCGGACACTTGTTTCTCCCGGGAAACGATGCGGCTGACGAGCTGGCCAGACGGGAAGCGCTACTTGTGCCCTCCGCAATCCCTTGTAGTCTCTCTCTTCTTATCTCTCGTATCCACTCTCGTCTTATCTCGGACTGGAGGCGTACTGTCTCTTCGAAGTATTTTGACACTCAGGCTCCATCGATTTCCACCGAAGACCTTGTGCTCCCTCGTCATGCTCGCTGTGCCCTCTCTCGTCTACGCTGCAGCGGACACATCTTTCTCTTAGGTTCTTATCTCTTTAGAATTGGCAGAATTGAAAATCATTTCTACAGCGCCTGCGGATACTCGTCTCAGGACACCTCTCATCCCATTCTGCACTGTCCAGATACGGACTCTTTGCACCGCTCACTCTTTGGCGACTCTCTGTCTCTCTATGACCTCTGGTCCAAACCCTGGAGAGTTGCCCGGCTTCTGGGGCTCCATGATCTTCCGTCATGCCCCTATCCCTCGGAAGGGGTCGGGTAAACAACAACGTCAGTGATCGCGCAATCGCTTTCTTGAAACCGCAGTTGTATGAGCATGATCGTTTCAATCTTTGTGCGTGGTTGCAAAGTAGATTCCTATAAGGCAGCAGTTCCCAAACTTTTTTGTTGACGACGCCCTTTGAAAACTCATCAATACTCGGGGTGCCGTAATGAAGCCGAAATTTTCAAATTTCAAGTTTTATCAAAAAATTGTATTTAAACCTTGTTTATTGTTCAAAATGCAAAATACTGAAAAACATTTAAAGTGAGCATTGAGCTTGTTGCTCTACACATATTTTATCAAACCGCGGTGCTATGTTTAATATTGCAACACGCATCTCGGGTTTAATGTCAGTCTTATTGCCGTGCTTCGACTTGATTACTGATACCGCAGAAAAACCGGCTTCACACAAGTATGACGTTGCAAACGGCACAAGAATACGGATAGCTTTGCAGCCTACAAGTGGAAATTCAGATCAAGCCTTAACCCAAAGTGAAATGAGTGAATTAGAGTTATATATGCTTTTCAAAGAGAGATCAGAAGTAATATCGATAAATTGTTCAGCTTCCAGAGATGTAAACCCCTGAGGGGCATTTGCATTCTTAAGAAAAAGATTTCTTATTCAATTGTACTTCTCCTTGTCTTCAGAAAAATATCTCTCAAAATGCGAGATTAGAGCATCCCAATTCGAGCAGATCACACTTATCGATATTGGGCAGAGGAAGATTGCGAGTTTAGATGGGATTTTAAAAGTGGAAAACTATCACATTGCTCGCTATCACATTTTTCAACAGATCAGTTTTCCACAACTATAGTTTTTTTTTAAAGGCTGTAATTTTGTCATGGAATGGCAGAAGGTGGATTATCCTTTCCTTAAAGTGAGATGTTTAACTAATCTAATTTTGCAAAAATATCACAGAAATACACCAACTGAGTCAGGAAAACTTTATCCTCAAAGGTAGTAGCAAGTGTATGATTTTCTTCTTTTAGACATAAGAAGATTTTGTTTCTCACTTCGTACACACGTAAAAGAACTTCGCCTTTGGAAACCCAGCTTGCATTACAATAAAACAACAAAGTTGTTGTGGTCTGCTCCTAAGTCATCGCAAAGACGTTGGAAAAGCTGAGCTTTAAGCGGCCTTGCTTTAATGAAGTTCACAGTTTTGACAACAACTTCAAGCACTCCATTAAGGTCACCACTGAGCTGTTTCGAAGCCAGCACCTCTCGGTGCTTTAAGCAGTGGGTCCACTTTGCGTTGACGGCAACGCCCTGCACTAACGTTCGCAGCTCGCCAAAACGACCAGACATAGCTCGAGATCCATCAGTGCATAATCCAACACAGTATTTCTACTCGAACTTATTTTCCTAAAAAAAATTGTTCAGCATTGCAAGCAATTCATGTGCTCTACAATTTGTTAAAATGGGCTTACCAAAGAGTAAATCTTCAACGATTGTCGTCGTTATCAATAAAGCGTACTTAGCAAATCAAATAAGCATCTTATGACTGGTACTGGTTGTTGCCTCCATCTAACTATAAGCTGAACTCATTTCCACGCATTTTCGCTATCAGCTGATCATCAACACAAACCTTTGCTCAGCTACATTTATTGTAAATGTCACACAACAACACGATAAGGACAGAAATTTATGAGCTATTTATTATCATGCATATTACTTAGTCAGTGGGAATTCTGGCATTCCTATTCTTTAATAATCTTTTTCAAATCGGGCTTGCATTCCGTTGTTGCCACTCGAAGCAACTCTTTCACATTGGTGTCAGTCAGTGCAGATCGATGCTTTGATTTCACGTGATTTAGGGTAGAAAACACAGACTCGCAGACGTATGTTAACCCAAACATTGAGAATACCTTAAGTACAGCTCGTTTGATGTGGGGCTATCTTTTCACTGGCACACTTTTCCAAAACTCTCCCTTCCCTTAAAGCAGGTTAAAGCTTGTCCTTCTCACAAAGATCGATCATCTCCAATTCATACGCAGCTTCATCTGAGACTATAGGGGCTTTCAAACAGTCTGTCTCAAAATTAAATGGGTCGACAAGGAATGTAATCTACTGCCTTTTCATTTGTAGATCAGGGAACCGCGACGTAAAGCTTTCTTCTAGGGTTTCAAGAAGCGTTGCATATCTAGCTCTTTGCTTACTCAAAGTAGTGACAGTGACCTGCCCGCTGGCTTTTAGCAGGGTTGGAAAATGCGTCAAATCTCCCCTTTCAATATGCTCCTTTAACAGCATCAGTTTGTTGACAAAAGCAGACTCACTTTGCACTAGGTCAGGCAGCAATTTCAACTTACCCTGCAAATTGGTTCAATCTGCTTAAGTGACACAGCTTGTCGACCAAAAAAGCTAGACCCATAATCCACTCGAGGTGCGAGAGCTCAGAATAGTTTTTGTTCTTCTCTTTCATGAACAGTTTCACAGCATCAAAAAGCTGAAAAAAGCGAGAGAGTAGCTGGCTTTTTAACAGCCACCTTACGGTGCAGTGCAGGTCACCTGAAAGCCCTTGGTCTAGCTTAGCGACGAGATTCTTGAATTGCCGGTGGTGAAGCGCATGTGTGCGGATGTAATTGACGATTTTCATCACAGCCTTCATGACGTTATCCAACTTCAATGATTTAGACACGAGTTTCTCCCTGTGAATGATACAGTGAAAAACTCCAAAACTCAAGAAATGTTTGGTCAGCTTTGTACAGCCACACAAGTCCGTTCACAGATCCGATCATGGCTAACGCTCCATCCGTGATTATTGCAGTTAGTCTTGCTATGGCAAGATTTGCTTTCTCGACTGCAGCCATCATTGCTTCTTTCACATCTATGCCCCGGGTTATGTCTTTTAATGGCACAATATCAAGGAGTTCTTCTTTGATCAAACAATCCGTTGAAGAAAATCAAGCAAATGTTGCCAATTGAGGTTTGTCTTGTATGTCACAACTCTTATCTAATGCGACACTAAAATACTCGCAAGCTTGAAAATCAGAGTGCAACAGTGATTCAATAACCATGTTAGCATCAGATATTCTGCGTTCAACAGTGTGGCGGGCAAGGATGTGGAAGCGGTTATTTTTCAAACGCTTCCGCTTCCGCTTCCACCAACAAAAAACGAAAAAACGACCGTTGACAATTTTTTTAAACTTTTGTGGGTCTGTAGCATGCCTTCTCCTACACTTTATCATTTTGAGAAAACCAAAACCTTCATTTATTGCTATTACTTTACCTACTTCGCTTAAGCTTATTGTTTCGAACTACTCTGTGTTTCTTTTTCTTAGATATCAGAACTCGCGTTGAATGTAGAACGGTGCTTTTCAATCTTTTTGTCATCGCGGAACCGCTAATGTAGTTTCGCGTTTGTCACGGAACTCCCACTAACAAAAATTTAGAAATCACAAATTGCTTGCGAGAAAATCAAATATTTCGTTACTACAATTCAAAAAATAATTAAACACTTCAACAAATAGACAATTATTACAAGTTCCTTCACTACTTACAACTACTTTTACAACAGTTAACTTAACCCGTTTCTTACCAATGTTACCATGTGGAAACATATAATCAATCACGTGTTTCTTTCTTAAATAACGAATTTTTGTAGCATTAAAAAGCAGCAAAAATGATACAAGGAAACATTTTTCTTTAGCTTTCTACAGTTTTTGGTGTGGTTTATTGCATTGTTTGAGAAATTTTAAAGGTGGAAAATGCCGTGAAATAAGCTTTAATCACGTGATCAGTTTCCATGGCAATATCACGCTCGGGTAACATTTTTGGTAGTTAGCGAAAGTGTTTTATTAAAAAGGTTTTATTAAAAAGTCTTCATACCGACGTGTAACTCATGCTACTACTACGTCAGAAGTGAGAAACCTAGTAGAAACAATAGAAAGAACAAGAAGTGTAGTTCTACTCACTCCTGCTGGTGGCGATGAATGTGATCAAGCAAGTGATAATGAAGAAGTTCCTCAAGGCTTTGAAACGGCTTTTGAACCTGCTGGTGAGCTCAAAGTGAAAGAACATATAGATGATGTAGAGGAGGATCAAATAGGTTTTCTGACCGAGAGAACCAAAAAAAGAAAGCGAGCTTCAAATAAAAGTACGAGTTGCGACTAAAAGCATGTGTTGAGGCGTGTACCACGATGCATCCTGCTTGTAATTTTGAATAAAAAGTAAAAAAGAATATTTTACAAAATTTTTTTATTTTTGAGATTTTTTGCTGCAACCCGCCAATGTTCCCATATGGGAACATATGTGTTTCTCAAAAACCTTTTTAGCTAGAAAGTTAATTTTTTGTATATCAAATCAACGGTTCAGTTTAGTCTTATACAGCCCAATTGAATAAAAATAGACAACTGGAACATGTAGTGGTAAGAAATGAATTAATGCTTCTCAGATCTAAACCGTATAATTACATATTACAGCTCTCGACAATAACCTGTCGTCACAACAACAAATTACACAGTATAGCGTTGATTTTCCCTCTCTATCCTCAACTAACTCTGACTTTGAGTTAAATTTAACTCTAATTATCATTACCGACCTTCTATCCGTCCTCAAAACACGTATTGACTCCGATCTTTTTGGATAGTGAAGGGCGAAATTTCTGTTGTATATATAGTATGTACATTTAAAGCGAGCAAAATTAAACTACACCAATCAACAGCCGCCTCAACGTGGTGGTGAAGTCCCAGACCCGTTTGGATTGGTTCAAAATGGCTGTTGGCCTTCCCGAGGGTCCCATTTACCCCGGGCACTCCCCTTACACCAACCATTTTTTCGCCGTGCAGCTCCCAAACGACCACAAAAGGGTAGCACGCAGCCTCTTTATAATTGGCCTGTCTTCTGTCTACTCCTGCCTTTCTCTTGCCCGTCTTCTCATCCCTCCTTGTCCTGATGAGCGGCAACGTTTATCCTAACCCTTGCTCTGTCTTTCCCTATTTAGTGTGCGCTGGAAATGTGACCTGTAGGGGTAGGACAGTGCAATGCTGCTCATGCTCTAATTGGATTTATTTATAGTGATCACTACTCTCCTATTCTAGATTCAGAACTCTTGGCAGCTCTCACTTCTGGAGCTCCCTTCCCTGCTTTTTTTGAAGATTCTACACCTACCAGCACTGTGACTTCCTCCTCGGACTCCTCCAGCTTGTATACCTTCACTGCTCAATCTGGCCCCCTTCCGCTAATGCAGCACTCGCACCCCACCCTCACCTTCAAACCTCTTATCCTTTTTCCGCCCACTTTGTATCTTCTCCTTCTGCACCCTCACCACCGCCTCATGCTCCTGGCTGTTTCTCTTTACCTCCTGCTTTCTCTTCCTCTCCCTAACTCTCTCAGGGTTCTTCAATGGAATGCTGGGGGTCTCTGCGCCAGGAGCACTAAACTACTACACTTTATTTCGTCTCATTCCGTTGATCTTATTTATATCCAGGGTTCTAACCTTAATTTGTCTTCCTCTTTTCAGATCCCTGGATTCTTTGCTCTGCGATCTGATCGCACCCACTCCCGATCTGGTATTTTTTCTACTGATGTCGCAGACGCTAGCGGCGGTGTCATCATTTTCGTCAAGCAGAGCTTATTCTCCTCTGAGCTTTCTACCTCCTCTCTTTCTTCGCTTGGCCCCTACTCTGATTATGTAGAGGTCAACATCTCTCCAAACGACTCCTCCTCGCTCTTATTTCCTAATTCTTATGCTCCCCTATTCGTTCTTCTACAAAGGATAGCAGAATCAATTTCTTTTCTTTCTCCATTCTTCCCCCTATGTGGAAGCGGAAGCGGTGGAATTTTTCGCGCTTCCGCTTTCGCTTCCGCTTCCACAGAAAAAGACCGCTTCCACCGCTTCCGCTTCCACATCCCTGGTGGCGGGACAGTTGGACATCTGATAACATTCTTTTCAGTTCGTTGTTTTCAGAAAACAAGATTTCAACTATGTTACAGAGGCATTTTTTGGCCCGTGCAATGTTCCAAGCCGCTTAATACAATGCAAGCGTTACAGTATCTAAGTGCTTCGTGAATTTCTTGAAAATCTCATCTGCTTTTCTGCTTGACCTTTCAAAGAGATCAACTTATGCTTGCAAAGTTTAGTCCCTTTCGGAAATTCACGGTTGATGTTAGCATTCTGTGACCTGAAGTGGCGCTGAAGATTTGAAGCTTTGAAATGCACTAATGATGCCTGGCATATAAGGCAAAACGGCTTGCTATAACGTTCAACAAAAAAATACAAGCTCTCCCCCTCTGTTAAAAACGCTCTGTGTTCATCCTCATATTTTCGTTTTGCTGTGCATTTTTTTCTCCGCAATTATTACTAAAATATATTAAATTATTACTCAAATATACTAAAAGCTAAAAAAACGCAAACACAATTCGCCTGTCCACATGAACAAAAAATACTACAGAACTATCAAGGCTACTGGTAGATTTTGACTAGAACCAGGCTGCTCATAGAAGAAACAAGGCATGTGAAAAAGAGCAGCATGAAACCAGGCAAAGAGCCGCATGTGGCTCGCGAGCCGCTGGTTAACCAACCCTGGTCTATTCAATAAACGAGAGCACTTTTCCTAATTTTTGACGCTTTTTTTGGCCTATATTTGTAAACGTAAAGGAGAATCGTTTTTTTTCTGGCAGAAATAAAATGACAAAGATCCTTTTCAGTGCGTTGAGGTTCTTAACAAAGGCTCCCGCCACCGGACTAAATTGGCGCGTTGACCTTATATTTATTGTGAGTCAAGCTACCGTGTATAATATGAGTTTTTTTGTCATATAATTTTATTTTGTAACCATACAACGGTTAGACCTGTTTCACATTTGATTAATATCACATAAATTAAGTTGGCAGTTTAATCTTGTGCTGCTTGGCTAATCAAATGAAGAAAGGTAAAAGTGAGTGGTCTGAGGGTATTTGCCTATGGTGTAGTTATTACAGGTACGTAACCAGCTTGATATTTTTGGGAGGGTCAAGAACAAAGTTTGTGGAACAAAAATTTTTTTCGATTACTATGGAGATTGTATGGTTTGTAACACCGATATATTGTTTAGTTTGCTGTTTGCCAGTAGAGAACACTAGATCAACTAGTAGAAATTACCCTTATTGGAGGTAATGACCCCGATCGAGGACATTAGTCACGTGTTCATGATGCCAACTCAGCATTGTTCCCCTTTGGGGCATTTTACATCATATCTTCACTACTATTTATTATTGAGATAGGTTGCGTTATGTATTTGAACCTTTCTCTATGAGCGAACTTGGGAGGGATGGATTAGTAGTCATGACAACAAAGATCAAAGCCAATAGAAACCGCTATCTTTTTTTCTTTGAAACTCGAGTGTTGGACATCCTGTGACAATAAAATCAACATTGTTTGATTTTATAACAAGCCTAAATTATTTAAAAAAATTATAAATGGAGTATAATTTTTTGTAATAAATTCTGGTTACCGCTGGCTAGTAAGTCAATCTAACATGAAAACTCGATGAAATAAGTCACGAAGAAGGAAGAGCTCCGGAAAGTTCGCACAAGCATGTATTTGCGTCACACACGCGAATACCAAATCTCGCTTGCTGATTATTAAAAAAGTAAAAAAATTAAATTGCAGCTTGTCAACGACATGCAAGCACAAAATCTGCTACCATGCTCAAACAACAGAAAAAAATACCTAATGAAAGTATTTGTTTGGATTGTGTAAACTATGCTGAAAAGTTGCGTTTGACTTCTGACAGGAGTTTCACTTTCATCGAAGGCAGACAAACGTTTTATGACAAGCCCACTAGTTCTGAAGATAATACGTTCAGTAAGTTAGACAAAGAAATTCCAGTTTTCGACATTGAAAGCCTAAATTCAATAATTGATAGGGATATTGAAGAACTAGTAAAGAGAAGCGGTTGTAGCGCAACGGCAGGCATCTGGCTGTAGTTAGATGTCAAAAGAGTGCACTCCATACGGCGACTAGTCACTTTTATCATGATAGCTACTTTCGTAGATTTCGTACCGTTTATAACTTAAGATTGCTGTTGTTGACTTTTGACTTGTGGTTTGTAACATCGAAGTTGCAGTGGCTGCAACACGGTGATCAGAGCTTAATTGTACTTCATCATTTAACCAGTCTGTACTTCATCATTAACCTGTCCAGTCCCAACGTATCTTGGGGTAAAGCTGAAAAGGTCGATCATTTTCTGTCTCCTCCTCCACGCTTTGCGCAAAAGACTCTCCACCAGAGTTGCGCTGTCGAGGCGACTTACGGGATCCGGGTGGGGTGCAGGTGCCAAGACATTGCGCATCTCTGCTCTTTCCTTGGTCTACTCCACAGCTGAGTACTGCACACCAGTTTGGTGTTGTAGAATGCATACTCGCCCCATTGACAGCATTCTCAATGATGCTGTGCGCATTGTCGCTAGATGCTTGCGTCCCACACCAACGGAGGACTTGCCTGTCCTCGCAGGCATTCAGCCAGCTGAGCTCTGCTCATTAGGAGCGACATTCTCTTTGGCGAATCGTGCTATGCATGATCCCGACCATGCACTGCAAGGACAGTTGGTTGGGCAGCAGGATGTGCACCTGGGGAGACTTAGATCAAGACGCCCATTTGTACCTGCTGCGTGGAAACTATGAGGTAGTCCGTCTAAACTGGACATCTGCGTGAAGCAGTTGACGAAACATAAATGGAACGCGGACTACTTGGAGAGTACTTCAAGTAGTCCGTGCTTTTATTCCCAGGATCAGTTCTAGGCCACTTGGTATGAGTCTGCCCAGAACATTTTGGGTAATGCTCAATTAGCCTACGGACTGGTGTTGGACGTTTTCAAAATGGGATCTCGCTCCTACACCGAATTGCGTATGTGGCGCCAGCCGCGCCACTGAGCAAACTTTGGTATTCGATGGTCTACTTAATCTGATCTATATGGCTATTAGGGACATCAATAATCTCCCTGCTTCTATGCCTTCTTCCGTCAGCTGCTCTCTTTATTGCTGACGATCTGTCCATTTGGTCCTTTTTCCTTTCAGTCCCTACTGCGCTGGAGGCCACACAAGGAGCTTTGATTCGATTGAAGCTCTGGTCTGAGTACTGGTGTCTTCCTTTCAGTCCGAGCAAATATGAGGCCTCCTCAGTAAATCCCCACCAAGCTAATCTCCAGCCCAACCTCCTCTTATTCAACCCCCTCCTTCGTTTCAATCCCACTCCAAATTTTCTTGGGGTCACCTTCGACCGCACTCTTTCCTTTTCTAAACATGTACGGTATCTTCGCTGAAGGCCAAATTCTTCGCCGGTCTCAAAGCTTTACGCTGTATCTCTGCTTCCTCGTGGGTCCAGTCTAAGGAGTCCCTCTCTCTTCTGTATAAAGCTTTTATTTGGCCCCTTATCACTTATGTTTCACCCGGATGGTTTCCTTTCATAAGCGTTACCAATATCACCGAATTGGAACGCCTTCACCGAGCGGCTAGTTGCGCCATCACCGGCTGACTCTCGTCCTCCCCTATCCCATTTCTTCTCTCTAAGGATTCTCTTCCTCTCTTATGAGTCATACTGACTCATTTCGCTTTGTCATTTTGTGAGCGGGCACTTCGTCTTCCAACCTTTTTCCCTATTTTATTAACGTTTTTCTTCACCTCCCCTGAAATGTGATTTTACCTCCTCTAGGGAAGTTGGCCTCCCTGGTTGGTAACCACAGCTATAGATTGTCACTATTCAGTTTTAACCACCTTATTAGTACTTTAGTTCTATGCAATAAGATCTTTTGCAGTTACTCCAAATTACTGCACTGCTTGATATTTCTTGTGAAGCTAAGGTCATTTGACTCACTGACAGATGCCCTTCAAATGTATACTGTGTGGAAGCAAAGTTCATTTGTGATGTCACAATCATTTTGAGCTCATAAATCTGACTCTCTTGCATACCCAAACGTCCAGTTATGTATTTTTTCTGTTAGTTAGTTATTGTGTGCCTGTAAACTGTGTACATGCCCAGTGGCAGATTTAGGGTAAGCAACTGAGGTAGCTGCCTCAGGCCCAGCTTTCTGTGACCCCTCTGAAGAATAAGGGCCACTTCTTTTCCAGAAGTGCCCAAGACTATGTTGTGAATTTGTTTCATTTAAAAAAAATTTACTGACTAATAAGTTGACCTTCAAAAAAAAGGTCAGTTCACCCAACTGAGATGGCAAAAGCTCAATTTCAGGCATCAAAAAATGTGATCTCCAAAAACAAAAGGTCTTTATGTCACTGTTTCCAGTGGAAATAATACCCTCTGACCAGGAATTCTTTGAGGAATCTCTTTAGAAACTTGGCAATGAGTTCTTGCTTCAGGTCCCTAAAATCTTTAATCTATTGCTGTATCTGCCCAATCTAAATGAACATTAAAAAATAATGTAATACAAATACAAAATATGGCATATACAATTAAAATGTCTTTGCCTTATTGCATTTTTTGCTGCCAAATAGAAAGTAGTATCAAACGCACTAGGTCTAGAAGGTAAGATTTGTTTGGGAGGAGAAAATATGCCAAATAGAAAATGGTGTTAAATGCACAAGTGGGTCAGATTGTTTGGGAAGGCAAAATAAAAACTTGGGGAAACAGTTGCCCCCCCCCCCAGGATTCCCTGTGGCTCTCTGCATGAGTTATAGTAACGCTTTGTAGCTTATTTAGATTTTTCTGATAATGTTTAAAAAATGTAAAGTTATTAACAGTGATTCAAAGAAAAAGCAGTTGTCAATTTTTGACTTTTTATCATCTTCAAAAAAGCAAAGTGCTGCTTTTCATGAAAAAAATAATTCCTTAGAATTTGGTTCATCAGTCAAAAGAAAACATTCATTTTGTTCTACTAGCGGTTGCAAGGTGTTAAAAGTAAGTCTGCAGGTTTGTTTAGCAGCATTAAATTTTATACTCTATCGGGCTTATGTCTCTTTAGGTATGTGCATTGAGCAGAGAACAAGGCAGAAATTCTTACCCATTTTCTATTCATTGCCCATTATTGATTCAAAAGATGCATCGCAGCCCCTTAGATTTTCCATCCAAATCGTAAATAATTTTGCTGGAGTTGAAATTTTCAAATTCGCAATTCAGCGGAAGGCATATAGAAAATTGCTATTTTCCATACATGAAATAACTATCTAAATGGTTAAAGTTGAACTTGTTTCCCACCTGAAGTTGTAGCCTATTGATTGAGAACCAGTGGACTAGAGTTGTATGAGTACAGTCGAATCCGGTTAATTGCATAGTCAACTTGCCAAACTATTTTATGCAATTAAGCAAATTATGCGTTTATCCAAAATTAATATAAACAAACAAATACGTTTGGGATTTACAACTCTTATGCAATAAAACATATTATGCAATTATCCAATATGCAGTTAACTGGATTCGTCTGTACTGGAAAAACTAGGAATTTGGTAAAACGCAGATTTGCAGAGGTGAAATTTTCTTTTTTATATAATTCTCTTCCATATTTCATGCACAGAGAATGCTTTTTCTCTGTTAGGTCATTGATTCTATAAGAAGAAACGCAATGTGTATTTACACGTTTGTGTTGAGTCTTTGCCAGCTTTGAAGTTCTTCTATGGTCAGTATCACAGGCTTCCATGCTAATGATTAATATGGGTTCACTGTGCAATTGTGCTGCATTTTCTTACTTTTCTAAATTATTAAGCAAAACGTTTTCAGGCGTGAAAATATAGAGAGTTGTGGGGAAATAAGAAAATTCCACAGTTAGAATCTTGAAGAGAATTGTTGAGAAAAAGAAAAATATTATGGTTGGAATCTAGGAGAGAAATGTTGAGAAAAAGAAAGTTCTTTCCTTTTTCTCAACTACCAGCATATACAAACCAGCTTTCTTTTTCTCAAAAATATATTACTGAACTTAAAACGCCAACTTCCAGCATTGTCCCTTGAATACAATCTTGAATAACCTGTTTTCAGGCCAATGGATGTAGAATCAATTCCCTTGGCCAGCAGTGTTTTATCTTTGTTGTTGGTGAATTTTGAGGAAAAATTAGTGCGATTTAGCTCACAAAATTTTCCTTCATTCTTCTGTTACAGTTTCCTCCTTGGAATATTTGTTTTTGCAAATAGATCTCTCAAAAAACTTTAGTCCTGATGAGGAAGGATTTTTTTATTTGTCAACAGTTTTCTCAAAGATTTCAAAATGGACCCACTTGTGTGTTTTTACGGCCTAAAAATCACCCTGTCTTTTTGCAAAGAATCTAAAGAACCTTCCACTAGTCGTTTTAGTTTTGCTTTTGTATGTTGTTGTTAGTTGCAGGGTTGTGGCAGAAAATACCTTATAAAATGGTTTCAGGGTTTTGAATGCCTATAATGTGAAACACTACAAACTTTACAAAAATTGATATTTTAAGTATATGAAACAGGACACAAAAAGGTTGGTGGGGGAGATGTGCCATCTACATTCTCATTCCTGGATCTGCCTCTGGTAGTGGCGTTGCTAAAGTTTTGCAACACACAAGAGAATACAAAGTTCATAATGCATATTTTTTGGTTTAATTTAAAAATTAGATCTCTTAAAATGTTCTTGGCATACCTCACCAGAAACATTGCAAGGATGGGGTTTGCTTTTCAATGGCCAATGGTAGTTGGTATGTCAGACCAATGAGGTTCTTTGCAGTTGGGCTAAAGGTAGTAGAGTATGATGGCTCAACCATTGTAAATAAAAGGGTACAGCGTTGAGTTCACAAGCAAACCACATTGGACCAGCAAAAAGTGACTTGTTGGACCTAGATGGTTCAATAGTAGCATGCTGTCTAGATTGCAGTTTTTTTATTTAGTTACTTGTATTTGCACTAGAGATTAAATTACAAATTGAGCTGGTTGTGATGTGGGTAAGAATCCTTCAAGGCTCGGTTCTTTGCACAGACTGATTAGGTGCATAGTTGGTAATGCCATGACCATTTATTTGCTGCATAGGCAAGACTCTTTATTTTGTATCTAGGGGTTCTTAAGGCATTTTTGTATCAAAGGTGAACACTTTTTATTGAAATCAATTGTTTCAGAGAGTTGTGTTTGGATTGAATGAATGTCATGCATAGGTGATACATAAAATTTGTTGAGCTTTTCAAGGTGCAGGCTTTGCTCATGCATATTTTTTAATAACGTGTTAGATATAAGTAGCTCTTGTAGTGTTAAAGTTCTTTGTTTGAAGTATGTGAAAGCTTTAGAGCTGATCTCACACGAATTAGATTACAATGAGGGGAATGGTTGTAGAAGCTCTCCAGTAGTATTTGAAAACATGTTGCCAAATATTCTTTCAGTACGTTTGTATGCCCTCTTCTTGTCTTGTAAGTTTGTGGCTGCTTTATTGCACAGAATGATTTTTAGATTCTTTGCAAAAAGACAGGGTGATTTTAAGGCCGTAAAAACACACAAGTGGTCCATTTTGAAATCTTTGAGAAAACTGTTGACAAATAAAAAAATTCCTCATCAGGACTAAAGTTTTTTGAGAGATCTATTTGCAAAAACAAATATTCCAAGGAGGAAACTGTAACAGAAGAATGAAGGAAAATTTTGTGAGCTAAATCGCACTAATTTTTCCTCAAAAATTCACCAACAACAAAGATAAAACACTTGCTGGCCAAGGGAATTGATTCTACATCCATTGGCCTGAAAACAGGTTATTCAAGATTGTATTCAAGGACAATGCTGGAAGTTTGGCGTTTTAAGTTCAGTAATATATTTTTGAGAAAAAGAAAGCTGGTTTGTATATGCTGGTAGTTGAGAAAAAGGAAAGAACTTTCTTTTTCTCAACATTTCTCTCCTAGATTCCAACCATAATATTTTTCTTTTTCTCAACAATTCTCTTCAAGATTCTAACTGTGGAATTTTCTTATTTCCCCACAACTCTCTATATTTTCACGCCTGAAAACGTTTTGCTTAATAATTTAGAAAAGTAAGAAAATGCAGCACAATTGCACAGTGAACCCATATTAATCATTAGCATGGAAGCCTGTGATACTGACCATAGAAGAACTTCAAAGCTGGCAAAGACTCAACACAAACGTGTAATTACACATTGCGTTTCTTCTTATAGAATCAATGACCTAATAGAGAAAAAGCATTCTCTGTGCATGAAATATGGAAGAAAATTGTAAAAAAGAGACAAAATTTCATGATGCATGGAATCACGTTTTACCAGGTCTTGAGAAAACACTGGCTAAATTATGGAAATCACAGAAATATGGAAATGCATTATTCAATTCACATATTATATTTTACCCAACGGGGTGGTTATAGTTTCATTTATTATTTATTTCTGTATTTATGTAGTTTTTTAGAGATGTTTGTTTTATGAGTCTTTGGTTACACAACAAGCAATCTAAATGGTATTCCAGTTCTTGCCAAACAAGAACAAGCGTATTGGGATTAATGGTTGCAAAACTCAGTTCTCTAAAATCTTCTGCTTATCTCCTTATGATAAAAGTATTCTTGACTGGCTCTTATGAATATTTGGGGGCTCAGTTCAAAGGTGCATACAGTTTGTTCAAACGTGTCAGTTAGAGAGACTCCAGTTCACTTTTGGAAGCATAAACGGACCTCTTCCTTGAATCTACCGTGCCAATGCTAAATGGTCCATTTTTTTGGATACTGCTTTTAAAACTTTATCTGAAAGTTGCTTTAAACGCATACCCATGACACATTCTAATCAAAAGCTTAAGATCAAAATGATTTCTCTTTTCCAGTAAACAACATTATCAGTAGATTAATAATATCCTTTTAGATTGAAAACGCTACAAGCTCTGACACTTTAATGGATTCCTCTAACGAAGATGCTAATGCTACTGCTCATTCTTGCCCAAGCAGGCTGCTTGAAGCACTTGACAGTCTTGAAAGCCCACCAACAGATTTTTCTGAAAGTTATTTTTCAGCTGTTGATGAAGATAATGTTACCAATAAAACTTTGGTTTGTACAGGTAAGCGTTTAATTTGTGACGTCTGTAATACTTCAAGAAATAAAAAACTTAGCAATAGCGTTTCTTTTAAATTGTTTTAATTTGGAAAATTGTTTTGAGTGAGCCCTAACAATTATATGTCTTCTACTTAAAAATCTAGCTAATTTTACCCAATAACGAATGATTTATTTGCAAAAAGTGCAAAGTTTTAGTTGTCTTGATTATACGGGCAGCAGAAAAATTTGAAGGAATTGCCACATTTGCTTACCTGGCATTTATATTGTTTAGTCTAGCAAAGCAGCATTAGTGGTGTTAAGCATTGCACGATCGCTAGATTTACTATAGTGTTTTCTAGTTTCAACTTTCCATTGGAATTCTTTGATGTTTTGTTAGTCTAATTGTTTGGTGTTACTTCACATCACTTAGCAGAGCAGAGTAAAGCGCCTTTCCCTCAGGAACAGCAATGTAATGTCAAGTTTGAAGGCTTAATCTCTTAATCATTTTCACCTTTAAAACAATTATCCAATCCACTTCACCATGTTACCAATATGCCTGCTGTTGTATGAAAGCATGTCACAAAAAATTTACCAGCACATGGTTGTTTACCAACAACCGCCTGGTTTGCCATCAGTTTTCTAAGATTATTTTCGTGCTTAGATGAAACGAGTTCGAAGAAGTCAGATACAAATATAAAAATGGAAGACAAATGCATACCTCTCAAGCAAGTACATTTGCTTTTTTGAATGGCTGCTATGCTTGTGCGATTCATTAGAAAACTTAACTTTTACCTAATTGTTAATTAAACTGGAGTTTTAACAATAACTTGCTGTGTACCACGATCAACGTCAATCATGCATTAGCATGGTCTCGTGTAAAACTTTTTTAAATGAGTAATAAGAGTTTTTTTACTTACAGAAATGGCAGCAACGAAACTTTGGAAGGTGATAGTCCGTTGTTGTTTGATTCAAAATCTGAAGACTCCAAAGCGGAAAGTGAAAATAATCAGGTTTAGTGTAGTTTATTTGATATCGCTTTTCAAGATTTGGAGCAAGCGTTGTTAAAGCTGTTTCAAGTAAAACACTTTAATCTAGTGGTTACAGGAAAATCTGTATTGATTGCCGTCATACATAGAACAATACGTGTTCAAAACCATTTATAGTTGCCAGTAGGTCTACTGCTGGTACGTTACGTGTCTGTATCCGATGCCAAAACAAGTGCCGTGCAGTGTTTCTTTGTAGGTAACAACTAAAATTGATTGAACCAGTGCACTTACAACCACACAGTTGCGAGTGAGCGGTTATAAGTTTGTTGTGAACCAAGGCCGAGAAAATGATACCTGGCTTTATTCAACTAATAAAAGCACTCATCACAGTTAACAAAACCGTATAAAAAATAGCTGTAAAATAAAACGTTATAAGGAAACCGAAGTATAGCTCATCAAACTGAAGATTTATTAACACAATTACCTAGCTTACTGTTATTGCACTACATCTGTGGTTACACTGCAGCAAGCTAATTGCTTGCACAAAGCAAACAAGACAGTGCAACTGATTGCAAGGCTCGAAGGCACAAGAAAACTAAGCCATTAGCAAATTAGGCACCCGAATTGTTATGTACTATAGTACCAACATTTACTACATAAGTTTTTGGCTGTCACAATGAAAAAGTCTAAAACATTTGTAAGCTTATGTGATATTTTGAAGCCTACACACAATGTTGAAATTGTCAATTAGTCACATTATATTATTTCATAATTCTTTATTTCCGATTGATACAACATAACACGCATGCTTTTCCACACTGTATCCCATGCTTTAGCAAGCAGCAAACAGAACTGTATGTTTGCCAGGAATCTGCAAAATAAGTTTCTGATTTTTCGTAAAAAATAATGTACCTGCAGACGGATTTTCGGTAAACTTATTGATCTATAACATTTCCCTTTTATTTCTAAAGTATTTACTTTTTGTGTAACTGATGGTATAAAAGTAAAGCATTTTTTGATCAATATGTGACCAGTATTTTTTGCAGCTATGTGTGTACTATAAAATAAAATTTTAAATTTCCAGTCAAGTTCCTCTCCTTTTTCTTACATCCCTCCTTGTGGTGGTTTACCGTTTGATGAGTTGAAACGAAGTCCCCAATGCTCATCTTCTCTTCCTCAACTGACTCCATCAGCAGCGCATACGGTTCTTTTTGATGTAAGGTACTTTGCTTAACAATCGGCAAGTAAAAGCTATAACATTTCAGTCGACTAGTGGGGCTTGCACTCTAATTGAGTAAGTTAAAAGATTGTCAAACGTTTGAAATGTTTTCATGTAAGCCATTAATGTGTCTCTTTTGATCTAATTTTTGAAAATTGTTCCTTCTTTTACGTATAAAAGTGTTTTGCAGGAGCATATACTGGCTCTGCGCCTCCATAAAATTGTTTTGCAGGAAGCATATACTGGCTCTGCACCTCCTCCGTCTAGGAATTCAAATTATGTTGATGCCTGGGATTCTGATCATGTGAGACTGCCTTGCTCTACCAAAAACGTTTATCCTACAAAGACAAGTTCGGTTTTTCGAAGAAAGACGCTTTTGAGTCGTTGGGAATTAATTGAATCTTCTTTATTGAATGAAATATCAAGCTCCATAGATCTAGAAGTAGGTTTTATTTAGCAAACTTGTTTTGTGGTGTGATGTCTGTTTGACACTTATCGCGTTGCCGATGTGTTTATGTCCACCACTTCCACTTGCTTTTGTATAAGACTGAGATTTGAACCCATATATTCAGGTTACCTGGTCCTAACCATCAATTATGATTGCTTGCTGCTAGTTTTTATACCTAAAGCTGTGCTTCAGGTTCAAAAACTTGACACTGAACATGCAGGCTGCGATACATTGGATTACCCGTAACCACAGTTAAGAGCATGAACGGATTTTCACTAAGATAACTGTGATTGCTTGCCAACGTTCAATGTCATTATGCTACATAATCGCATTTGCGCAGGAAGCAATTTTTACGTACAATTCACGTTATGCGACCGAATGGTCGTTTTGCGCATTACATAAGTTCTTCACTGACGATGTTGATGATGCGTACAGGACAAAGTTTTTCACTTCAACACTCCCAGCAATGATTGACCTGGCATTGAGACTTCCGCAGTTGTGCACTGAGGTAAAGCAGAGTTTCAGTACTTTTGAGAAAATTCCTGCCGACTTCATATCCAGCGCGGCAGCAGAAATCGCGTGGCGCGGCGCGTAGAGCTGACGATGACGAAGGCGTTGTCCCATTGGGACAGGTTCATTAAGGCGAAATCTCCTGCCTGGCTGCACAGTGCAGTCGTTATTGCAGTTCTACACAATTTGTTTTGTGAGGACCGATAATCGATTCACCCGTGGACGTAAAAAAAAACTCCCAATTCAGCGTGCAATTGAGGGTTGTTACTTGTATGACAACGTCTGACAGAAAGATTGTGGTAAACTATGAGTCTAGTCCATAGGTCGGCAACCCGCGGCTCCGGAGCCGCATGTGGCTCTTTTGCCTCCCATCTGCGGCTCTTTCGCTGTCAGGTGAAGACCTTTTTTTTTTTTTTTGGAAAATACTTATGATCTATGCT
The DNA here is from genome assembly GCA_963675345.1 of Trididemnum clinides. Classification (NCBI taxonomy): domain Eukaryota; kingdom Metazoa; phylum Chordata; class Ascidiacea; order Aplousobranchia; family Didemnidae; genus Trididemnum; species Trididemnum clinides. Next base: position 12,445,788 of record OY776300.1, on the reverse strand, counting down.
CCGTAGAATTATTGTGGCTCTCATCGGTCTCCTTGCTGTGGTAAACGGGCCCAAATGGCTCTTTGACGGTAAAAGGTTGCCGACCCTTGGTCTAGTCGGTATGCCGCCTAGTCCACTCATTATAGGTATTAAGCAATAGAAACGTGCTTACGTCAAGAAAATTGCAGTCCCATGTAGAATCAGCTGTACTTGACTGCAGTTCGTATTTACGCAGTGGAGTTGATATCTTGTATTGGTAGTAAGCATGCTATACATTTATATTTTCAGATTTTTCGGTTATCACTACAAAAGTTACTTTGCTGACGGATATGTATGTGTTTCAGCCTATTCCATTGCTCTGTCGTCAGAAGAATCACACACTAACGTTCACTCAAGAACAGATAGCTTGTTTATTATGCAATGCTTTCTTTTGCACTTTTCCTTGGCGAAATTCGAAAAAATTGACGTCCGAATACGCCAACTATCCTGACATCAATTTTAGCAGGTATGTATCATATACCGCATTTCCAATGGAAGAATAAGTATTTGCATGCCATGGCTTTGTATCCTTTGTAAATGTCAGTTGGAATGCGGTTTTAATGAAGTAGACGAGGTTTGTTTTCACTTTGAAAAGACGCTTTATAACAATTTCTCCAACTTTGGTGCAGTGTGTGGTATAAATAAACTGTTCCGGTAGCACTTACCAGTTAAAGCAGGAAAGCACATCTGAATTCAAGTTGATTTATGTCATTAATGAGTTTTCCTCGACTCAGAACATGTATCTCGACTCATTCCTAAAACATGTGGGTCTGCATACCCTTATCCAAAGTTACATATTAGGGTTTCAAAACTGGTATTCCGCTTTCAGAAATTACTGCCTTTTTGTATTACCGTTTCCCGGTGTTACTAATAAAATTTCCGTATTTCCCGGATGGTAAGCAATCATTGGTAACTAACCACGTTGTCACCAAAAAAAGAGCTTAAAATTTCATTTTAGCTTTTACCTTAAAAAGACCAAGAATCTTTACATAGATTTACTGAAAATTTCAGCAACTTCAGATGAAGCAAAACAAGCTTTTTCTGCTGCGGCTTCTACATCCAAATTCGTTCACGGTTAAGTGACAAATCTCTCAATGATCTGAGTTTTCGTGCAGTTATTATAACAGTGATCCCATCTAGTTTCAGTAGATTTTCGCCGTGTTTTTTGGTGGTCTGGTTCTTTTGTGTTATGATTAAAATTACTGTTTTTTTTTCTCGGGATTGCGTTAGATTTTTTCCGGTTTTCATAAGCACGGAGAAATCAAATACTCTATCACATATGTTGTTGGAGCGCACTCAATCAAACAAAAGTACTTCAACGTATAGTTGTACAGTAAGCTGTATAAGTTTAAACAGGATTTCGATGTAGCCTAGCGCTCAATATATTCACAGGTTGTTAATGGGTCATTCTCCTAAAGATACGGTCGTACCAGAAAAGCTGAAAATGTTATTCCATTATTTTGAGCGCGTTACTACAAACAGTAAGTACCTTTCATACCTTAAATGATTTACATTTATAAGTGCCAGATGTGTGGATAGGTGGTGAGATTAATAATTTTATCAGGGACGCTGTTCTAGCAGTTGTTGCGGAGATGACAAGCTTTGTATAGCTGACGAGTTATTCGTTTTTCTTCAACTAATTCAGTGTTCTTGGCCTCAAAGCTGTTGTTTATTCTTTTGTTAATAACTTTTACGAATTTCAGTGCCTTGTGGAACTGTCAGCTTTGAACGAAGAGCGTTGAAGAACTTTCCAAAATGGGATCGAAGTCCGTGTACGTTATGTGGTTTTCATATACGTGCGGACGGCATGATTGAAACTGAAGGTGCTGGTATGTTGCAGGTGCGATTTGTGCTGGTTTCAAAAGTTATGCTACCTTCATCTTTACTGACAACATCACTTACAAAAGCGTGTTGGAATTTTATCCGTAGACTTTACTTCAACATCTTGAGATTTGAGGTCGACAAGCAGTTACAATTATAACTTCTTTTGATGCATTAGCGAAAAGTTAAAAGCAATCGCAAGCTAATCTTCTGCAATAAAGCTGTGAACAGGAAAAGAGAAGCCTTACATTTCTTTTGAAGTTGCTCTTACTATTTGTTTTTTTTCTCGTGAAGGTTGACTTTGCCAATCGATTTCTTGGCGGTGGAGTTTTGGGACTTGGGGCAGTGCAGGAAGAAATTCGCTTTTGTATTTGCCCTGAGCTAATTGTATCAAGGTTATTTGTCGAAGCGATGGAGGACAATGAATGTGTCGTAATCACAGGCAAGACCTTTGTGCTGTAGTGTGGCATTTGAGGATTGGGCGAAAGATAAAACCGAGAACCATGTTTTCAAATTTCAGTACACCACTGATCAAACTAGTTACTTGGTGGCTGAGCTCTACGAACTGTTCATCCCGCATGTTGCAAATGGCAGCTTTTGGCGTATAATTTGCTTTAATGATTGTTGCTTTCCCCTAGGCCAGTGGTTGGAAACTTTTTTGAAGGCTACCCCAAAATCTTTTTAAGAACAATTTGATTACCCCACAAGTATTTAAGCACTGAAAAAGATTGTGCTCAATTCGTACTTTCAATTTAAATTGAAGGCAAAGACCTGTTTTGGAAACCGACTTTTTTTGAAATCAGTGCGGTCGTATTTTTTGTCAAAGTTCATTGCAAAGACCTATTATCAGGAGATCGTTTTTGTACTGCTTTCTCAACTGAAAGATCTTTCTTTTTTGGGTGATCCCGTTTATGGAATCAAACTTTGTGCCATTTACACCTTTCACCCCTCACTATTTCAATTTTTCCTCATTGGGGGTAATTTGCCCCACTTCTTTGACCGATACCAGTGTGCTCAACTTTTTCGATTTTACTTTTTTACTAATTTAATTTATTAAATATACCCTCAAAACACATTTCGCTTGGCCTTTGCGCGTTGATCTTCAAAACAAAAAGATTATTCAACAAAATTTAGGTTCGAATGTACAAAATTGAAGGTCAACAAATATAGTTCTGCAAAAAAAGATTATCCAATATGACGACCTTTAAAGTAAAGAAACTTCCCTCCTGTGGTGGTAAAATGTGACCCAGGGAAAGAATATTAGCTCTAGCTTAATGTTTCTCGACCTTTTTCGTGCCACGGCCCTCTTCAGAAAGCCACAAATTTTTGCGGCCCACTTAAAAAAGACTACAATGTAGTATTTAAAATGTCACTAGCATAAGCTTAAGAAATACATAAAATTTATAAGGCAAGAAGAACTTTCTATTCCTCCGTTGATTATGACATAACAGTAAAGTTGATTTCCATAAAAAAGGTCATTACCTCTCCAGTAAATAGGCTTACGTCACAATCTGCTATTTGCTATCACAAGATTCCGTTACTAATTGTCTATATACAACAGTATTTCTCAACCTTTTTAGGCATGTGACCCATTTTCAAAATGCACAGAAGTGTGTGTGGCCCAGTTGCGTTATATTTTTTTCAATTTCAGTGCTGTTCTCCTTATTATTTGAAATTAAAATAAAAAGCCGCGGCCCACCCGACCTTATATCTCAATCTGCTGAGATCAGGGAGTATCTCGACTCGATAACCGAAAGGTTCCTCGATGCTCCCTGGCTTTTGCTACTAGTGATTTTTTTTTTGTGTGTATTATCAATCTGATTATTGTGTCGGTGCGCAAAGCAAATCAAATAAATTCTCTCTCTCTCTCTCTCTCTACATGCTGTGGTCCACAATGGGCCATGGCTCCACCGTTTGAGAACCACTGCCCTAGCTTGACCTTGATAAGATTGTGATGTAAACTTGGATACCCGCTTCATGCACCTCCATCACAAAGAAGAGGAGGGAAAAACTGCAGCAGCGACAACTCGGGTTTCTCAAGGCTTGGCATTGCATCAGTTGAGTTGGCAGATTTAATTGGCGATAGTAAAGTGCATCAAAAATTTCTAGGAACGCTATTTGTGCGGAAAAGAAGGAGACGCGGGTATAAATGGTTTACTAAATGCTGAGCAGGGAAATAACATTTCCAGCATCACTTGTGACGTTTTATGGGTTATATATCGATTTCCCTTTTGTAATGATATTTCACGTGGCTCTTCTACCAGGTGCAGAACAGTACAGTACTTACGTTGGATACGGCAGTACGTTTCGGTGGTCGGGCGATTTCGTCGACCAAACAGATCGCGATGAATGGCGACGCCGCAGAACACAGATCGTAGCAATGGATGCCATCTGTTTTCACCAGTAAGTCTCCAATGTTTAGTAGGTGGCAGCAGCATATGTACGACACGTTCGTGCTGGCCACTGATTTTGCACCCGTGAAAGCCAGCCTTTGTCCCTGCTTTACCAGACTAGAACAGTAAAGCTGCTCGCCCTGCATTGTCGTAAGGGGCGACTTGAATACCTACCAATAACGATTCATCTTCTTACAATTTGTATTCATGGCTGGCTTGAAATGATCTGCCGCTTTCCTCTCGCCTGATTTGGTTTGAGAATCTGAGTCGCCGTTCCTCTAGTAGTCTAGTTCTAGGAAGAGAAGGGCAAACCACACCTGTTGTCAACATCCAGTGGTGCCACTTGAATTTGTTTCACGTAATAACTTAAAAAAGTAATCGCTTTTTATATTTACCGATGGAATATGACTCTCTGAAGTCTGCTGGAGTTTCATTGGTTGCAGATCCCCCCACTCTGTGAAGTAGTCCCTGCCATCTTCGTTGTTTTGTTCATGGAAAGGCGATTTAAGATTTTTTCCTGCTTAAATAAATATTTCGAAAGTATTTGCAACTCCTAACCGGCTTGACCAAGGGTTGTAATGTGAACGACAAAGGTTTTTCCTTGGTGTGGAGGAAAGATAAAGATCGGGATGTTTCATACTTTCACTTTTTTTGAAATTAAAAATGCACTAGGTCTCATGAGATCCTTTTGAACTTTTGAACACGATCCTTTTGGACACGATAAAACAATAACAAATATATTGATGCGACGTCGTTCAGAAGGTGCCCGGTCCTCTCAAAGTTTGACGGAGGTTTTTGTGAAAATTCGCGTATATATGTAACGGAACAAGATATGAGGTCGTGTTTGTTGCCAAAATTTGCAGATTAGTCGATTTCTTATCTGCACTTAGAACACTGTTAAGCGCCAACTACAACAGAAACAACGTTGTCCAAATTCAGTATATCTTTTTGCTTTTTTTTGCTCATGAAAATGCTTTATCTTGTATTTTCAGCATAAACTTAGAATCCAATTTGCCACACACATAACGAATATGTCCACATGAACGAATCATAAAAAATTTAAAATCATAAAATTTTAGAGCCAAAATCATAAAATTTAGAGCCAAAAACTATCCTCTATTGATTAAGAATATGATCAACACTCAATAGGAGTTATTGCATAAATATGAACGAAGGCAAAGGTCTGTCCGTTGTCCTTGTGATCGGTTGACCCGAATCACTTTCTGTTTAACAAATCTTCAAGCTCGCCGATTTCTATTTTATTGCAACGGTTATGATTTTCAAAGCATTGCCAAAATTCAGCTGATCCGAACAAGACGCATGGAACACTTTTGATAGCAATAGTAAAACGATTTCAGCCTCGTTTCCCTAGTTAAAAGCAAACGTTTAATTGCTGCTTCTTTAGGCAGTGGAAAAAAAGATGTCTAAACTTCTTTTGTGAGTCGTGGATTTTCAGAATATCTTAGACTCAGAGCAACGTTATGTGTTGAAAGCCAGCTTGGTACATTTAATGTATAAAGCGTAATTCTCGCTGTGTGTCTGTCTGTCTAAACTCCTCCGAAACTTCCAGGTGCACAAACATCAAACTTGGCACGATTGATCACCATCTTAACCCTTTAAGGATCATAAGATTCTAATTCATAAAATTTGAGACAGTTCCTTAATTGTTTGGTAACAACAAAACTACAATGAATTTGAGAAAAATGCTTATTACGTCGTGATGATTTAACAATTAGCAATCATGTAACATATGTGTTACATTATCCCTCAAAGGGTTAAGGTGAGTGCCGTAAGGGAGTTCGTCACGTCACAATCAAATATAATTTTTAAAATTCGCATTTTTGAAACGAGAAACGCGGTTTTTGATTTGAACGAAAGTATCCGAATTACCAACTTCAACAAATTTTGCTTTTTTAGCATCTCACATAACGTCATAATTAACTATTGTAAAATATGCTTTCTTAATTTACTCAAAAAGTACATTGTAGAAACGCGATTAAATGCTTTTTTTGGGAGATGTAAACAAGGGATGATAAAAAACACTTTACAACAATTTAAGCTCGATTGACAGTGCAACGACAGATTCGTTTTTTTAACTCTTTCGCTCCCGCGATCATCGATTGATGATCTCGTGTTTTCAGTGTTTCCTCAAATTTTTTTAAATTGAGTTACAAAATTAGTTTACTAAAATATCGATTTGTGACTTTATTTTTCATCCGATTTTCATAAAATTTTCAAAAGATCACGCTTATTTCCTCACACATCGGAACATGTATAATTTGTGCCCTAACTCTTGGATTTTTATACCCAAAAACGGTTAAAAACACCAAGAACCCAGTTGCAGACGACAAAATCGGACAAATTCTAAGCACGTGCCAACTACACTAAAATCAAATTGAGATTACATCTTTACCACAGTACCAAACTCTTTATCATTGACACAGTCTGAAAACTACTCTTTTGGGGCATCATTTGACAAAATTTCAAGCGATAATAATAAATTTTACTTTTTTGAATTTCCAAATTTTTTAGGGGTCTCAAAACCCCCCAAAACAAATTTGAGTGGTAAGTAGATAAAAGTAAATTTAGTGCGTAAAAAATATGATATGTTGCTAAATACCAGTCTCATTTGAAAGCTTAGGAAATTTGCTTTCCAGCAATATATAACTTTAAATAGTTTAGACTAAGTGGTATATGATATTCACTGATCAAAAATGAGTACTGTACATCATGTCAGTTCAAAACCCCCAAAAATTTTTGACTTACCTTCACTAAATTATAATTTTTAGATTAACTACATCCTATAAAAAGATAAAATAAATTGCAAATGTTTCACCAATAAAGTCGTCAATTTGTATCAAGTTTCCAATGAGACAAGAAGTGAAATACAAGTTTAAAAGCTAGCAGAAGTTTGGCTTTCGTAAATCAAAGTTTGCTGTATCTCCCTTGTTTCTCAAGAAATGGGAAGGGTGTAAACAAGCGGCTGTTTCATTGTCAGTGACAGCATGGTCTATTTAAACTTGATATTTTCTGAATCTTGAACAAATTCCCTGTTCAAAAATACATAATGTTACATGGTTTAGGCTAACCTCTAGCAGATAATAACTGATCGTATTTTAGGTACTGAATTTAAGTACCAAAGTTTGGTACCGGTCGGTACCGGTCAAAAAAAAGGTCATTTGTCTCAGAAAATTGCAAATTGTAGAAAACCTAGGCTTTTAGGTAAGTTTTGATTGATGTACCTTGAAAGCTTATTTCCTTAGCATCATTTTGCGACCATTTCTAAAAAAATTGGTAGAAAATAAAATCTGTAGTGATCTTTGAGGTGAGGGTACCTCTTTAATTTTGAAGACAACTACCCCCCAGTTGGGGGGGCTCATTTGCATAAAATTTGCATATTCAAAAAAATGTTTTTTTTCTATTTGAAATCCTCAAGAAATGTAGATTTCAACGATATATCACACTTAATGTAGAAGTAGACAGCTGAGTAATGATTTACAAACAAACTTGAGGTACATAATTATGATTAATTATGATTGATTATGACAGTTTTTCGCGCTGCCACCTTACGGACATTTTTTTTCGCTTTTCACGCGGGAGCAAAAGAGTTAAGCATTTCAAGCCTTCTAAGCATGTAAACTTTTTATTCAGAGGGCCGCAATGACCATTCAAGAGTTGGCAGAAGGTCAGTGCTTAAAATTTTGCAATAGCTATATATGTAAAACCTGACTTGTTGCAGAAGTGTATTTATTAAAAAAATACTTGGTTATAAAGCAACTTGAAACTTCGAATGGTGTGCGTTCTAAACAAAAACATAGTCACGCTCGGGAAAGCTGAAGTATTATTTCCATCGATTTCGATTACTACAATAATCGCAAGAAAATTTCGTAAACATTTCGTCATATTACATTAGATATGTGGAAGTTTGAACAAGTGCTGGCTGGCCATAGTTTGCCCACCCCGATTTAGAACATCGCTGTTGGTCCGTAATACATAGCCTAGAAGGCTTACATACTCTTTAAAGTCTTTCTGAAATCATATTTTGTAGCTGACATTATCCTACAGCAGTCATAATAAATTCTACTGCTTCCACATAGGTTATTTGACCTGAAGAGTAACTTTGCGAAAAAGTTTTGTCCATTTCCCGATGTGGATGAAGTGTTGTTGTTGCTACCCGACCCCTTCCGAGGGATGAGGCATGGCGGAAGACCATGGGGCCCCAGAAGTCGGGCAACTCCCAAGGGCCTGGACCAGAGGTCGTAGAGAGACAGAGAGTCGCCAAAGAGCGAGCGGCGCAAAGAGTCCGTAACTGGACAGTGCAGAATGAGATGAGAGATGTCCTGGCACGGGTGTCCGCAGGCGCTGCATAAAGGATTTTCGATTCTGCCAATTCTAGAGAGATAAGAATTTAACTGTAAGCTAGATCCGTTGCAGCGTAGACGAGAGAGGACGCAGCGAACGTGGCGAGGGTGCACAAGTTTTTTAGTGGAAATCGAGGGAACCTGTGTGTCGAAGAATTTAGATGAGACCGTACGCCTCCAGTCCGAGAAAGAGAAAAGAGACTACAAGGGATTGTAGAGGGCACGAGTAGCGCTCCCCGTTTGGCCAGCTCATCAGCCGCGTCGTTCCCCCGGAGAAACGACTGTGCGGGGACCCATTGTAGCCAACAGAACAGGAGGAGAGAGAAGACAGTTCCTGCCACAGAGGTTGAGGTAAAAAGAAAGACTGAGAGGAGAACAGGGTGGTGAGGACAGAGCGAGAGTCAGAGAGGAGTAGAAGAGATGTTGCAGGCTTGTTGGTGCTGCCGAGACCAGCAAAGAGCGTGCAAAATGGCGCAGGCTTCAGCGGAAAAACTTGAGCATACTGGTCCTACCGAAAAGAAAGGAGTGGCCTCAGTGCCACAAAGAGAGGAGTTGGCAAATACGCCAAGTGCCTTTGCCAAAAGGAACAGAGCCGTCTGTCCAGATCACCAGATCATGAGGTGGGCTAGAGCAGTACCTTGGCGAGATAGAGGGGATCAGAGCGGGGGGATGGGGAGGAAAGGGTGGACTCCATAGTGAAAGAATGCAGGTTCCAAATAGGTGAGGTAGGGCAGGCAAGAAGAGCCTCCCTAGGAGAAGTAGAAGGAAGCACGAGCGGGACGGAAAAACGCAAAAACTCTCCAGGAAGATCTGTAGAGTCTTGGTTTCACTCCAAGTCTGGCCAAACCTGAAATGGGAAAGGAGGTTGGGAGACAAATAGCCTGGTCATGACATGACTTAGCGAAATGAGTCAGGGTGACTCGTAGGGCAGGTAGAGACACCTCACAGAGGAGAAGAGATATAGGAATGGACAAGAGGCAGCCGGTGATGGCGCGACTAGCCGCTTGGTGGAGGCGATCCAATTTGGTGATATTGGTGACGCTCAGAAAAGGAAACCATCCGGGTGAAGCATAAGTAAGAAGGGGCCGAGGAAAAGAAAATGCTGCACCAACCAACAGCCGCCTCAACGTGGTGATGCGGTCCCCATCCCCGTTTGGGTTGGGTCGAAATGGCTGTTGGACTTCCCGAGGGTCCCAGTTACCCCGGGCACTCCCCTCACACAAACTGTAAAGTAGCACTATAAGTCTGAATGAACGTGTGACTGAGTAGCGCGGGCGAAAGAGAAAAATATAACTAGCTTCACATTTTTATCGATTACGGGTAAGAAAAAGATAGTTTGGACAATGAAACGTTGTCCATAAAATGATGATTTGATTAAACTCAACTGACCTTGCTTAGGGGGTTAAAAACGCTGAAAAAGAAATTACTCACGACGGAAACAACTTGAGCATTCTACATCAGTCCTCTTTAACAGGGGCTTCGCAAAACATGTGGTTGTGTTCCGTGAGCTTTAAGGGTTTTGTGAGGGGACCGCGAAGGTTCATCGTTTATTACTAGTATTTATTTCTTATTTCAGTATATTGATTTCTTATATAGTGGTGTTCCGTGTATATAAATAGTAATGGAATCTTGTGGTAGCAAGTTGCAGATTGTGACGTAATTCTGTTTTCAACTTAAGAACGTCTGAATATGCTAACTCCCTTTGTTACGCGATAGGGCGTCTGTAATTTCAGTTTTGCTCGCTCTATATACGACCGAAATTTCTCACTTCAGAAAGATTAGAGTCAATAGGTGTTGTGGGGACGGACAGATGGTCCGTTTTGATGATTAGAGTTAAAGTTAGCTCAAAGTCAAAGGTAGTTGAGGATAGAGAGGGAAAATTTGCGCTATATTTTTGTAATTTGTTGTTGTGACGACAGGTTGTTGTTGAGAGTTGTAATATGTGGTCATACGGTTTAAATTTGAGAAGCAACACGTTACCTGATGTAAAAGTGGTTGTAAGTAGTGAAGGAGCATGTAATGACTGTTTATTTGTTGAAGTATTTAATTTTTTTTTGAAGTTTAGTAACAAAATATTTGATTTTCTTACAAGCAATTCGTGATTTCTAAATTTTTGTTAGTGGGTGGCTCCGTGACAAACGCTAACGTACATCAGGGGTTCCGCGACGACAGAAAGGTTGAAGAGCGCTGTTCTGCATTCAACCCAAGTTGTAGGCTAATATCTGAGAAAAAACAAACACAGAGTACGGAACAATAATCTTAAGCTAGGTAGGTAAAGTAAAAGCAATATATGGATAGGTTTTTGTCTTCTCAAAATGATAAAGTGTAAGAGAAGGCAGGCTACAGACCTACAAAAGTTAAAAAAAATTGTGAACGGTTTTCTCGTTTTTTGTTAGTGGAAGCGGAAGCGATTGACGAAATAGCCGCTTGCACATCCCTGGTTTTATGACATAACTGCTGAATGAAAGCTTAAGCATCACAATGGTACAGATAGAGGCGATAATGAATTTTGACGACAAAATAGCTAAAAATAATATGTTTTAGTACAACTTTGTTTCTGTTGTAGTTAGCGCTTAACAACGTATTAAGTGCAAATAAGAAATAGTGTATTTTGCAAATTTTGGCACTAAACACTACTTTCTATCTGGTTTCGTTACATAGATAAGCGAATTTTCACAAAAACTCCAACGTCATACTTTGGAGGCCGAGTACCTTATAAACCATGACGGATCAATATATATTTTGCTTTTTTTTATTAAGATCAAAATTCTATCTGATGAGACTCTGCATTTTTAATTCTACAATGAAAATATGAAACATCCTAATAAAGATGTGCGATGTACATATACTTCGTCGTTCATTGTAACTAATGTACCGTATGTTTCAGAGCATCAAACCAGTATTTGCCTTCCAACATTCGTCGTGAACTTGGCAAAGCTTTCTGTGCTTTTTATGATATGGACCCAGACCATGCACCAGCAATTGCGACTGGAAAATGGGGATGTGGGGCATTTCGAGGCGACCCAATGTTAAAAGGTAATGGCTTTGTATGTCGCATGTTTCAGCACCAAGAATTGCCCTGTGTCTGGGCAAGGTTCAGCATTTGCCTGATTGCTTAACTTTTTTAAGTGAAAGCTGTTTTTTTTGGTCGGGGTCGAAGCTCGTGAGGTCAATATGTGCGTTGTTTAGGACTTGGGAAAGTTACTACGGCAGTTTTCCCTGCGTGGTGGCACTAATTGCAGTAGGCCAATAATACTGGCTACCACAAGACCGGCGTGAATAGGTTCTTGTGTGATTAATAATCTGACAAGGTCCTGAAATCAAAGGGTAGAAAGATTTAACTAAAACTTGCTCCTTTTTGTGGTTTGCTTCACTTCACCCAGTAACGCGTGAGTGAATTTTCAGCCAAAATACCGCAGCGTTAGCGTATGTTGGTGAAGTGGAAACTAGCCTTTATTGTTCGGCTTTTAAAATATTTCAGGTTTAATTCAGCTTCTAGCAGCTGCTGCGCTATGCCGAGAAATTTGCTTCTTTACTTTCAACGACGATCAGCTAGTTGAATCACTGTACAAAATGTATTCGTTTATTAAAGAAAAGCAGCTGCAAATAAGTGAGTTTTGTGTTTTGTCTCGGAGTTTATGAAATGCGAGAACTTTCTCAACAGTTTTGCGTAATTTCGCGTTCACTAAAACTACTCGTCCATCAATCTGAATGATCTATAAACAAGGAGCATTTGGAGTGTTAAATGCAATGTATTTACTTTTCATTTATTAAGTGTCTTCTTTTCGCTTACTCTTGAGCGCAACGCCGCTGAAACTTTCAGTGGTTTAAAGCTGTTTTATATTTCCACTGCGAGTCGACGACCGAAATAAACCCTTTCTGCACCAACCAACAACCGCCTCAACGTGGTGGTGCGGTCCCCGACCCCGTTTGGGTTGGGTCAAAATGGCTGTTGGCCTTCCCGTGGGTCCCAGTTACCCCGGGCACTCCCCTTCATTTTATCGCTAGCTGCCCCCTGGACGGCCGCAGAAGGGCAGCACACAGCTTCCTTAAAATCGGTCGCCTGTTTTCTCCTTTCTCCTGCTCTTCTCTTGCCCGTCTTCGTCCCCTCATTCTTCTCCTTCTCTTGATGAGCGGTAACGTTCATACCAACCCCGGCTCCATCTTACCTTTCTCTGTGTGCGCTGTAAATGTGACCTGGCGGGGCAAATCAGTGCAATGCAGCACCTGCTCCAAATGGGTTCATCTAAGGTGCTCACAACTTTCCCTCTTCAAATTCAAAACTCTTGACAGCTCTCACTCTTGGAGCTTCCCCCTGCTGTGTCCCTACTCGTAACACTGTGACTTCCTCCTCGGGCTCCTCCGACATGTATACCTCCACTGTGTAATCTAACCCTTTGTCTGCAAATACTGCACTCCCGCCCCACCGTCATCTTCAAACCTCCTATCCCCCGTCGGCCCATTTTATATCTTCTCCCTCTTCCCCCTTACCAACGTCCCTTGCTCCTTTCTATCCTTCTTCGCCTCCTTCCTACTCTCTCCCCTGACTCTCTCAGGGTTCCCTAAAGGAATGCTGGAGGTTTCGAGCCAGGAGCACTGAACTACTTCACTTTCTTTCGACCCATCCTGTATCTGTATTCAGGAATCCAATCTTAACTCTTCTTCCTCTTTCTAGATTCTCTGCTCTGCGTTTTGATCGCACCCACTCCCGGTCTGGCATTCTATCTCTCGCGATGCCACGCACGCTAGCGGCGGTGTCATCATTTTCGTCAGGCAGGGCCTATCTTTCTCTGAACTTTCTATCTCCTATCTTTCTTTGCTCGATCCCTACTCGGATTATATAGGGGTCAACATCTCTCTGAACAACTCCTCCTCGCTGTTATTTCTTAGTGTGTATGCCCCTCCTATTCGCTCCTCTCCGACAGATGGCAGAACCGACTCCTTTTTTCCCTCCATTCCCTCCTCCACAAATCTTTTCATTCTGGGAGACTTCAATTGCCATCATCCCCTGTGGGACTCAAGAGGTACTCCCAACCCCGGCGGGGAGGAAGTGTTCGATTACCTTCTCCCCCTCAATGACCCTGACACACCTACCCTTCTACATCGCTCCTATAGCAGTCGCTCCTCTACTGACATTTCCTTTGCTCCCTCCTCTCTAGCCCTTTCTTGCTTCTGGGAGGTGCTTCAGAATCTGGGTTCTGATCACCTACCAGTTCTTCTATCTGTCCCTCTCTCTCCGGTCCTTCACCCTAACGAGCGTCCCCTTTTCTTCAACTTTCAGAAAGCTCGCTGGGATGACTTTGTCTCCTACTTTGACTCCCACTGTCCTTCTGCAAAGGAACACTAGTCTCCTTCTCTTTCCTCTGCTGCTGCTCTCTTTATCTCTCTGGCACTGAATGCGGCCAAATCTTCCATTTTTTTCAGTCGCATCAAACGCCATCCTAAAGCCTAGTGGTATGCTGAGGTGGAAAGTGCGGTTAGTGAAAGACGTAAGGCCTTAGCTGCCGCTCACAGAAGTGATGAAGATCGCCAGGCTTACATCTCGGCTTCTCGACGCGCCTCGTCAGTCATCGCCAAGGCCAAGGCTGAGGCATGGCAGACGACTTGCTCTTCTCTCTCACCCAAATCAAATCCGAAAACTGTATACTCTTCTTATTCGCTTTATCGCTGGCTCACCTTCCTCGTCTTCCCCGTCTCCTAATTTCCCAAACTATTCTCCCAGGGAATCGGCTTCGGTCTACGCCACTTACCTGAAATCTCACTTTTCCGTTTCTCAGCCAAAGACCGTGCGTAGCACAGCCAGAGGCTACCTCTCTGAGCTCCGCCGAGCCACGTGTCCAGAGAAGTCTCACTCGTCCTTCTGCTCTCCTTTTTCCCCCACTGAATTTCTTGCGGCTGCCTCCAACCTTTCGTCCACTGCCACTGGCTCAGACAAAGTTGCCTGTCCCATGCTAAAGCATCTTCCTCGCTTTGGCATTGATTTTCTTCTTCACATCTTCAATCTTTCCTTGACTTTGCATTCCTTTCCTTCCATCTGGACGACATCTTTTATTATTCCCATCCACAAGACGGGAAAGCCTTTCGACTCCCGCTTCCTTCCGGCCTATCTCTCTCACCTCCTGTGTATCAAAGCTTTTTGAACGCATCATTCTATCCCGTCTACTCTTCTTTCTGAAATCTCATTCCATTCTCTCTCCCCGCCAGACCGGTTTCTGCCCTGGTCGGTCTACTTTAGATCTCGGATGAGTTTAACAAATCCAGGCCAGGCTCTCGGACGATCCTGTTTGCTATTGATTTCTCTAAAGCTTTTCACTCTGTCTGGCATCCTGCCCTTTTCCATAAACTCATTTCAGCTGGCCTCCTTCCTTGCTTTGCTCATTGGACTGAATCTTTCCTTTCTGATAGGCGCTATTGCGTGGTTTATCAAAATTACAAAAGTCGCTCCTTTCGAGTCCGTCGAGGTGTTCCGCAAGGATCCGTTCTTGGCCCTGCACTTTTTTCTCTTTTTATCAATGATCTTCCGGCTGTCTGCCTTCTTCCGTCAGCCGCTCTCTTTACCAGGGCTGGGGACCCGGACCTGGGTGCCAGGTAGCTGGGATTTCTTAAGGGAGCCGGAGCTGGAGCTTGAGCCATCAAAATTTTTGGCAGGTCCAGCTCCTATCCAATTATAGAAAAGATGTAGCTGTAGTACTGTAATTCTACTGATTTTTCAGATTCATTTCAATTTTATGTTCACTGATCTGAGTGTTTGTCTAAAAACCATTGCTATTTCATAACTATTTTTGAATATTTCTTCACCATATAGTTGTTTTATCGGTAAAATCCATGGCTAAAAATATATTACATTTGTC
Organism: Trididemnum clinides; assembly: GCA_963675345.1. Classification (NCBI taxonomy): domain Eukaryota; kingdom Metazoa; phylum Chordata; class Ascidiacea; order Aplousobranchia; family Didemnidae; genus Trididemnum; species Trididemnum clinides. The sequence goes on along the minus strand of OY776300.1, from coordinate 12,430,344 downwards.
TACAGTAGTAAAACTTGAAAACTTGACTGGAGCTGGCTCCACATGAATCTAAACACTTGCTCCGAAGCTGGATCAGGAGCCATAGCTTTTGCAAATTGCTAGCTCCGGAGCTGGAGCCTGTTCTATGTTAAGCCAGCTCCCCAGCCCTGCTCTTTACGCTGACGATCTGGCCATTCGGTCCTCTTCCCCCTCGGTCCCTACTGGGGTGGAGGCCACACTAGGAGCTCTGTTCCGATTTGAGCGGTGGTCCGAGTTCTGGTGTTTTCCTCTCAATCCGAGCAAATGTGAGGCCTCCTTATTTTCAGTGTATCCCCACCAAGCTAACCTCCAGCCTAACCTCTTACTCAACTCCCGCCTTCGTTTCAATCCCACTCCACCTTCGACCGCACTTTTTTCTTTTCTAAACATGTATTTTCGCTGAAGGCGAAGTTTTTCCCGCGTCTCAAGGCCTCACTCTGTATCTTTGCTTCCTCATGGGGCCCCTCTAAGAAGTTCCTCTCTGTTCTGTATAAAGCTTTTCTTGGGCCCCTCACATCTGCTTCACCCGATTTCCTTTCCTAAGCGTTGCCAATATCACCAAATCGGAACGCCTCCACCGAGCGGCTAGTCGCGCCATCACCGGCTGCCTCTCGTCCTCCCCTATCCCAATTTTCTCCGAGGCTTCTCTACCTCCCCTACGAGTCACCCTGACCCATTTCACTCTCTCATCTTATGAGCGGGCTCTTCGTCTCCCAACCTCCTTTTCCATTTCAGGTTTGGCCAGACTTGGAGTGAAACCAAGACTCTGCAGATCGTCCTGGGAAGCTTTTTCGTCCACTCACCCGCTCGTACCTCCTTCTACTTCTCCTAAGAAGGCTGTTCTTGCCTGCGCTCCCTTTGTTTCTTGGAATCTGTCTTCTTTCACTGTGGAGTCCACCCCTCTTCATGCTCCCGCTCCGATCCCCCTCACTTTCGCCAAGGTACCGCTCTCGCCCACCTGAACTCTCTCCCCCCTCATGATCTGGTACTCAGAACAGACGGCTCTGTTCCTTTTGGCAAAGGCGGATCTGGCATACTTGCCAACTGCTCTCTCTGTGGCACCGAGGCAACTCTTTCCTTTTCAGCAGGCCCGGTATATTCAAGTTTTTGTGCTAAAGCCTGTGCCATTCTGCACGCTTTTTGCTGGTCTCGGCAGCACCAACGAGTCCGCCATTTCTCTTCTTCTATCTGACCCTCGTTCTGTCCTCTCCTCCATCTTTCTTTTTACCTGAACTCTCCGGCAGGAACTGTCTTCTCTCTTCTCCTGTTCTATCAGGCTATAATGGGTCCCCGCACACTCGTTTCTCCCGGGGAACGACACTGCTGATTAGGTGGCCAGACGGGGAGCGCTTCTTGCACCCTCCGCAATCCCTTGTAGTCTCTTTCCTCTTATCTCTCGTATCTACTCTTCTCTTTTCTTCGACTGGAGGCGTATTGTCTCATCGAAGTTCTTCGACACACAGGTTCCTTCGATTTCCACCGAGGACCTTGTGCTCCCTTGTCACGCTCGCTGTGTTCTCTCTCGTCTACGCTGCAACGGACACCGGCTTGTTTTAGGTTCTTATTTCTCTAGGATTGGCAGAATCGAGAATCCTTCCTACAGCGCCTGTGGACACTTTTCATCTGATTCTGCATTGTCCAGTTACGGACTTTTTGCGCCGCTCGCTCTTTGGCGACTCTCTACGACCTCTGGTCCAGGCCCTGGGGAGTTGCCCGGCTTCTGGGGATCCATGCCCCCATCCCTCGAAAGGGGTCGGGTAACAACAACAACAGTTAAACCTTTCGAAGTGTTACCCTCGTGTTTATGTGTAGGTGATATCTGGAATATTTTGGTTCGCTACAACAAAGAAATTGTAACCACTGGTGCAACAGAAGAATTGCTTGATTTTATGATTCGTATCAACAATGAATACAACGAGTCGACTGATGATTCGGATGGCTCTTAATTTTATATCTTTGTTGAAATATTTTTTGAAGAAATATATTGTGTAGTTTGTTTTATTTGTTTCACTGTACAGACGCGTAACCAGCCGATTTGATAAAGATGGCGACTGGGAATGATATCTTTAATGCAAGTAACGTATGCGATAAACTGACGTCACAATGAAATAGCACGATGTAGTATAGGCCTACCGCTCCACGGGTCCAATGTGAAATTTAAAAACTTTTCGGAGGCAAAAACCAAAAATTATAATTGCGACCCTTATATTTTCGGTATCACTTGCAAGAAACTTGAATACACCACTAAACAGAGAAATAATTCGTCTAAGCTCGGCTGAAGGTTTACATTTGGCATTACTTATAACTAGAGGCGGTTAAACCGCGGCACTTTAGGGTTAATTCAACTAATACACCTCAAAAATTTCTTCAATTTAAATTTAGATACAAAATACGTGAATTCAAGCTTTGAAAATAGTGATTCCCTCCCAAAAGTCTGTCTTCATTTCGAATGCAAAAGTTTTTCAATCCAGGCTTTGATAATATTAGTCTCCAAAAAAACGTTCTCACTTGAATGTAGATACACTAAACATGTGACCCAGCAGTGCTGATCTTTCAAATTTTGTTTGTGTTCAACGTAGCTTTAGCGTGAGGCAACAGCAACCTTTGAACTACGGCCGCTCCCCGTCCTTCTTCAAGCGTCATGGCTGAGGCCAGCCTTCGACAGCTTCCTTGCATTTGCTCCTCCAGCCGTCTCGATCGTTCACGGCCTGCATTATCTCTTCAGTCGATCCACCCAACACGTCCTTCAATTGATCCATAAATTTCAGGCGTTGTTGTCCTCGTGCGCGTTTTCCTCGAATCTTTTCACATATTACGACGTGTTCAAGTTTCTGTTTCCTCATGGCGTGCCCAAAAAAGTGCAGTTGTCTATTCATCACATTCTTCAGAAGTTCTCTTTTCTGTCCTGTTTGTTGTAGTATTTCTTCGTTTGTCTTTCTGGTGACGTGTTATATTCTTTGCATTCTGCGCAAGTTGAGCGCTCTTAGTTCAAGCTTCACAGCCATATTGTAAAATGGGATGTAGATAGCATTTTAGAACTCGCATTCTTGTCCGTATTGTCATCTTTTTGTTCTTTAGGATATTGTCCAGTTCAACAAAGGCTCGCTTGGCTTGCGCAATATGACATTTCACTTCAGTTACACATCTTCCATCGGATGTTATGTTTGATTCAAGATATTTAAAATTGTTCACCTGTTTTACCATTTCTCCTTTGATTGTAATTCTACATTCTGGAACGCTTTCCTTTTTGGTCATCACCATACATTCAGTTTTCTTTAAGTTCACTTCCATACCATAAGCAACTACTCTGTAAATTCACCTGTGAAGTTGCAACGAGTGCTGTATCGGATGATATGTTTATACCTCAAACTTGGATTCCGGCTATATTTGTTGTAACGCGCATATTCATTTCTTGATGGAGATTAAATAAATCTTGTGAAGCTACGCATCCCTGTGGTACACCCTTTTTGATTGGGACTGTCTCTGTGTTCCCAACTCGTAGTGAAGCTTCTTGTTGTTGTTGTTTACCCGACCCTTCCGAGGGATGGGGGCATGGCGGAAGACCATGGAGCCCCAGAAGCCGAGCAACTCCCCAGGGTCTGGACCAGAGGTCGTGGAGAGATAGAGAGTCGCCAAAGAGTGAGCGGCGCAGAGTCCGTAGCTGGACAGCGCAGAATGAGATCAGAGGTGTCCTGGGACGAGTGTCCACAGGCACTGTAGGAAGGATTCTCGATTTTGCCAATCCTAGAGAGGTAGGAACCTAAAACAAGCCTGTGTCCGTTGCAGCGAACACGAGAGAGGACACAGCGAGCGTGACGAGGGAGCACAAGTTCCTCGGTGGAAATCGAGGGAACCTGTGTGTCAAAGAATTTCGATGAGACAGTACGCCTCCAGTCCGAGATAAGAGAGAGACTACAAGGGATAGCGGAGGGCGCAAGTAGCGCTCCCCGTCTGGCTAGCTCATCAGCCGCGTGGTTCCCCGGTAGAAATGAGTGTGCGGGGACCCATTGTAGCCTGATAGAACAGGAGAGAGAAGACAGATCTGCAACAGAGTTTGAAAGCTTCTTGTTCGTAGTAAAGATTTTGAATAACTATCTCGTGTTTTAGGCGATCGAATGCTTTCTTGTAATCTATAAAGCAAACATGCAGATCTTGTTGCACTTTAATTGCTCTCTCAGACTATATTCTTTGGAAAAATATGGCGTTTCTAGTGCTTTTGTCTGGTTGAAAACCATATTGCTCTTCGGCTATTTCCGGGTGAATCTTATTTTTCATTCGAAGTACACAGATCTTAAGGTAAAAAGTCTCCGTCCTATGTATGAACTAATCTATTAAGGATATTAATCAACAAAACTGAAGTACTTCAACCGGCCAAACTATTGAAAAATCGTGTTGATCAAAAAATAAGCAAACGTAAAAAAATCGAACGAAAAGTTGCAACAAAACAGCAGCCAACTTCGGCAGATAAATAAATGATCACGAAGAACGCACAGTATTCATTCTCGGTAGTAAGCGCGATGAGATAATTCAACGGGCTTGAAACAAAAGCTCCCGGCCTTGTGGAAGGTAAAAATTTTCGAATGCAATTGTATTTTTTAGAAAGGTTATTTCTTTTTCTTGCCTTTTTGAGCATTTTTTTGCTTCGGTTTCTTCGCATACTTTGCTTCCAGATTATCCAAAAACGAATCCATTTGCTTTTTACGATTTTCTTGCCGCGAAATAATAAGTTTTTCGAGATCGCTTTCCGATTCGATACGGCCTACAAATGAAAGCTTTATCAACACCAGATTAGCGGCAACATTTGGGGAGGGTAAAATCATGCTAAATAATTGAGCAAACTTATAGAGTCCTCAAAAGACACGGAACTTACCACGATGATTTTTAACACCTTAAATAGTCGCCTTGGTTCTTGCTAAATAACTTCAGGATTAGAGTCTTGCTCATTAATACCACCAGTTACTTTCCATCGGGGAATATTTACGGTTACACTGTCTATGAAAATGCACGGCGATTTTTTTTCGGAGAATGGTGGCACTGAAAAACTTTTCAACTTGCCTATATTTCGTCGTTTACATTCCTCTTCTGCTTCCTTCTTTTCTCTTTCGTAAAACTTTTTCCTTTTTCGCTGTTTTGATTTTGGCTCATTGACAAAAATATCAAAACTCGGCACTTCCTTTTTATCAATTGCTTCTCCCAAAATCGTTCTGAAAATATTTCTCCACAGATTAATAACCAACGAAGATCATCACACACCACGTTTTTGTTTTCATCAGTAGAAGTACATGTGAAAGAAAATGTTACGTGGCATACTGCAACGAACGCAGAATAAGATGTAGCCCGAGGGGAGCAGTTGTCTTTTGAAAGATTTATCATTAATCAACTGCCCTTTTTTAAAAGTCGAAGCTGGCCTTATTGAAGTACGTGCACAAATGATATCTGCCAGTGGAAATGTATGGATAGGTGTAATGACGGAACTTTGCCATCGTGAGTTCGATGAAAAAGGAATGCCAGATAAATCGAAAACCAATGTGCTGATGCCAGTATTCAAGTCCTTGGGCAAGACACTTAAGGAATGCCTCATCTTTATGTAGCAGACGGGGGCGGGGCCAAGCAGTCTACCCGTCATGGCGGCCCAGTCTAACTGAAGACTAGCCAAAAGGACTAATAAGAAGCTCATAATCTAACATGCTTCTCCAAAAGTGAAAGATCTTGCCTACACGAAGAAGTTCACAAAGGAAAAGTTGACGTAAAAGATTATAATGTATACAGGGGAGTGAAGCTGGTAGAGCATGCTATGAAGACCGCCAAGAAGAATTCTAGAATTAGTGAATAATGATGCAACGCAATTCGGGTTTATGGTCGGCAGAGGAACAACAGACGCACTGTTTGTTGTGAGAATGAAAGAGGAATATAGAGATATGGAGAAAAAGTATATGCATTTTGTGAATATTGATAAGGTACGTATCAATATCCACAAAATAGTTCCAAAAAAGGTGATGAAATGGGCGATGGAAAAAAATTATAAAAGCGGTGATGATGGTACCAAAAACCAAAAAAATTCGAAAGGGATCGGAGTTATCTGAAGAAGTTTTGGCGCAAGCTGGTGCAGATCACGGATATGCGATGTCGCCGCTGCTCTTTGCAATTGCAGCGGATGTAATAATGGATTATGCATAAGGCTAGATCAACGAAATTTCGTATGCAGATAAATTGGCTGTAAAGAGTGAAAGAATAGAGAATTTGAAAGAAATTTTTGAAATGGAAAGAGGCGTTTTAGAGCCAAAAGCTGAAGGTTAACCTTAAGACCAAAGTGAGGGTAAGTGGTTCCAAAGGAGAAGTATTAAAAAGCAAAGTTGATCCATGAGCCAACTTCGACAAGAGGGTAATGGAAAATTCAGTGATTTGCACAGAATGTGGTAAGCGTACGTGCTACATACGCAAGAAGGAAGAGAGTTATTTCAACCCAAGCAAAAGATTTGCTGGGGCTATAAAAGGTCAACACTAAAGATATTACCCTTTTCCCAAGAAGTGTTTGGCTGCGTTCCTGAGAACTAGAGAATATGTATAATACCATTACTCAGGGTATTTTCAACTCCTAAAACTTTCTAGTTAAGATAAACCTCGCCTTCTAACTGATGGTGAGTAGTTTGCTTTGAAGAAAGCAAATAAAGTTTAATTTTTATCTCAAACGAAAAAAAAAACTTTTGTTTCAGATTTCAAAATTACAATCTGAGCGAACCACAATGACATGTATGGATGGCTTCTGACCTGAAAACCGTAAAGCAGCAGTTTTCCAAATTCTCCGTTCGTCATGCAAATGATAAGTTGAATAAGTTCACTACCATTTTACTACCACAACAGCACTTCTAATTAAAGTACTAGTAGTAACATGTGAAAAAATTTGTAAGGCATTGGTCTTAAAATGCGCGAGCTCGCACTTTTTTTGTAAAATCAGATGAATAGACACTTCTGCAAACTATGCAATATTTGCATCAAAAGTTCTCGTTTTGAGTTTAACTATGGCCCGTGTCGACTGCAACAACATGTATGGATGGCTGCTGACTCAAAGACTGTAAGATTATGGTGCAGTTTCTCGAAACTCTTCTCTTTCCCCAATGCTCAATGAGTTGAACAAGTTACCTATCTCTCTCTCATGAAATAACCGAGATGATTCTTACATGATTGGAGAAATGTAATAACTACTACTGTTTCAGCTACTATATCATGCCATAATACTTCACACCGACCTATATCTGCTTTCATCTTCAATTCGGGAACAGATTTGATTTTCGAAAATCTGGTCCATGTCTCCTTCACATTCAACATAAACAGCTTTTAAATCTTCTATTTCTGCAGCCGAATGTCGATATGTTTCTTCAAACTTATGGACATCTTCAATATTTAACTGCAAGTCAACAACAGCATCATAATGACAAATTAAAGGTCATATTTGATATTAATCAATGTGTAATCGGCTCCTAGAAATATGAAGGAGAATTTTTAAAGGAAAGAAACTGTGAAAAAAGTTCTACCATGTATTAATTCCTTTTGGTGTCACCTGCTCACCGTTGGGTTAATATAAGCTATAGCAAAACGCAATTCACTGACTTCAATATGGAGATATTGTTTCGACAGTCTATTCAGTTTTACTAAAGAATTTTCCTTTACATGCGGTAACAACCTTTGTCAGTATCTCACTCTAGCAATTATATAAAAAATGATTCAACAACCAGAAAACAACACCAGAATAATCTCAAAGTTTTTGATTACCTGGCAGCTACAATGAAAGTAGCCACAGGCTGCTTAAAAGAGGTAAATTACATCACAGTGGCTGATAACACATTTAACAAAGGCAACGAATAAAGATTACAGAACCCTGGTTTGACTCCACTGTACATACATATCAAAATGAACAAATAATGCAATGACAATAAAACACCATGCATAAATAAGCTAGATAATTCTTCTTCAAAGTCTATTACTACAAAATATAACAAGGATCTTACATTAAACATTGTTCTCCAATACTGAGACCAGTCTTTTAAAATGTTTTCATTCAACGAAAACCCATCATCATCAACAATTCCTTCACTGTCATACATTGTTCGTAAGTCTTTGTCAAGAAGAATGCGGCAAACTTTTGATAAAATCTACAAAATAATATTTTTAAACAAAATGTTGCAATGTGCACAATTACACCTGGCAGAGTAAATGAACTAATGGTGCACATAAAAGCAAAGGTATGAAAGACGGATATAGTGCCTTTAATGCAGTGCAGTTTCATCTGATTTTTAACGCAAATCAATGCTTTTTTGAGATCTAAGTTATGGCAGTAGCAATCACCAGTTTGGTAGAAACAACTTAGAAAGTTGATTATTTTTATATTTTTACAATCTTTATCAGGACTAGGGTAAATCTGGAGATATCAACCGACCAAGTTCTCAACAATGTAAGAGTAAGTGGTTTCAATGTTTTCTTTATGTTTAAACTTGGGAGTGTACTTATTAATTGGCTGCAAGCTGAAGAATATGGGCCCAATTTTTTATCCTTTTAGCTGTTGTTCTGTTGTTGGACAAAACCTTCCCCTTCTTCATAATTTATGGTACAGATGGGCCACACTCCAAAAGGCTGACTCAATTGGATAGTGGTAAAAGATGGAGGACTCTGCATCCTCGTCATTGCATCAAAGTAATACCTGTACGCCCCACAAAAATAGAGGTATCCATTAAATGCCTAATATAAGGATCTAAGTAAACTCGGTGGCTTTTTCTACACACTGCCCCTTTTGTGCTTAACATCAAGCAGCAAATACCATATTATAGGGCTTTGGAGCCTGCTCAGCAGTGGAATCAAACCCAGGTCAAGCAACTGCAAAGCAGACATTCCAACCACTACACCACTATATCAGTCCCAAATTGGTAAATCTAGGTTGTTTATTATAAAAATACCAATACTGTTGTCAACGTGCAAAATTTATTGCCTTTAGTAACAGATGCATCAGAAAGTGTTACTATGTTGTTCAAAAAGTACACAAGCTGTTTGAAAGGCATCTATCCAGACATGAACAGTTAAGTTGATGTGTGCCAAAATAAATTATGTGTGTAGCAAAAAATACGCCTAAAAAGAACTATAACTGTATAATTAGCTTGCAATTGAACCCTTGCCTAAAAATTATCAACTTAGCTAAAATGTATTTTCATACTTGAAACTTTTTTGTAGCATTTTCTTTTTCATTTGAAGACACTCTGTCAGGATGAACTTTCAAGGACAACTTTTTGTAAGCTTGTTTAATGGCAGAATCGGTAGACTCTTTTGAAATATTCAAAACTTGGTATAGATCACTCGCTTTAAAATATTCTTTACAATCTTCAAGTAAACCCATGTTCAGGAGCTTACAAATCCTAGAGTATAAAACAGATCAAAAAGTTTTGATTGGGTGACAAGCGTAGCAGTTTAACTAAATCAAAAATAATCAAGCAGCCAATTACTACTACTGTACTGCAAACCTAGACTACCAACAAACTAAGGACTTGCTTCTACCTGCTATTAAAAGATAGTTTATTCAAGTTCAGTATTTTGACCAGGATTATCCAGAGTCTTTTGCCAACATGTTTTTGCAAATGAATAGAATACCGTAACATTATTTTCATCAAAAATTTTTATTCTCTGGTTTTATCAACAATGATTTGGCACAATGTTAGTTTGGAACAACATTTTGTAATGTACTTTCTTCAGTTTAGCCTTCACGGGTAAAATGCTGTCGGCGGTAATGTAAGCACTTCCATTACTTTTTTCAACTAATTGTGTTGACTGTCAGCAAGCGTGATGACTTGAAAGCTGTAAGGTTTAATGCTTTATGACCTTCAGTTACGCAGTATTCTTGCTGTTTTACAACAATGTATTGTTGTCTTGCTGAGTCTGAAGGTAAAAAATAAATTTACTAATGCCATAGTGATCATAGTGCTGTGAACCCCACTTGAAGAATCAGACCCTCGTAATCAAATGTAAGACGATAGATAGAGTATTACTGCTTGGGTCGTAAACTACAACAACGCGGAAATTCTGCGGAGTTTCATGAACTACTCGTAGGCCAGTGTTGCCAGATTTTCTTCAAGATCCCAGCAGAAATGGTACCTTAAAACTAGCCCAAAATAGCCCAACGCTTGCCTATGGAAAAAGAGCCGAAAATTTGCAAAGTTAGTCCATACAGAGCCGTTGGGTGAACAGTCCAGGCTAGGGCTACCAACCGTCCCGGAATGGCCGGAACAGTCCCGTAATTGACGTCTGGCATCCCGTGTCCCGGAATGGGCCACGTTTGTCCTGAAATTTACTGACAGCCAAGGTGTTCTAAAATAGAAGGCCATGCAAGCGTGTCGGCTTCGTTCACAACTGGAAACTGATATAATTCACTCGAATATTTCTTTAAACAAAGCGTTTTACATCTGTATGGTTCATTCAAATAAAAGTAAGTTGAAACTTGTGGATAAGGCATGTTTTATCAGCGATGATGCCATAATAACAAAACCATCAAATAAGTTAAACAATTGCAAATTGGAGGATAAAACATTATATACAGCAGTCACCTTAATTTGAGACGATCATTCAAATTGGTTTATTAATTAAAAAAATACGCAGGTAGTTTTAAAACGGTTTTGTAGCTGTAAGTCAGTAAAAGGCAAGTAAAAAAAGAAGGTTACAAGTTAAGATGAACATAGGACTTGACTGATTAGTTTGTATAAAGTCAAATTAATATTTAGTCTACTTATTGATATGTTTCACATGAAAAAGGTGATAAAGTGCAAGTATTTAGGCTTCCCTTAAGACCACAAAGAAAAAGAGCTTTGGAGAAAAAAGCTATACCGGCGCTAGTGGACCTGTTGTTGTTTTAGCTTACAATATATATGTAGCAAATTGCATTTTCTGTAAAGAATGTCTTTAATTTTAAAATAAAAAAGTGAAACTAAAAATAGTTTAAATGTTAATTTTTTTGATTAATACAGTAAGTGAGACAAAGCTTTAAAAAACTTTATCCATTGCGATTTGTTGAGAAATTTAGTCATTAAAGTTGAGGTGAGTAGTATTTTTATATAGAAAATATTTTGTGGTTCTTGTTTTTAGTTTATAATGCACTGCTAGTGTGAGGCTTTTTTATGAGCAAATTTTCATGATTTAGTCACTTTTCAGGCTTGCATGGTCTTCTACTTTAGAACGCCTTGCTGACAGCTCTCTTTCTTAGCGAGAATTCATTGATTACCATATTTCCCTAAGGATTACAAATTTTAATATAAACTTTTTGCAGGAAATTCAAATAAAAATTCACTTACGGAATAATACCAAAGATTTACGTTTTTTCCCTTTACAGGTCTTATAGAAGTTCTTCGTTACTTTTTATAAAATGTTTAATCCCATGTCATCTTCACAAACCGAGTTTGTTGAGCAAAGTGATTTTAATTCAGAATGTAATGTTGATGATACATTGGCGCAAACTCCGCCGAAGAAGAAAGTCAAACCTACCAAACGATATAGTGTTTTCCGATCAGAAGAGTTAAAAGAAAAAGGCACGTCATAGCTATCTAACGTTGATGATTTTACTGCAAACTGCTCTCTCTGCCGACAGTCCTTTTCTGGTAAATATGATGGTAAATTCGCAGTTTCTAGTTATGCTAAATCAACAAAACAGAAAAGGACTATTATTGTGCAGAAGCAAAACAAAACTTTGTCTGCTTTTTTCGTTAAGACAAACAGTCAAGAGAAACATCTTGTGATTTTAGCCGAACTGGTTTCAACTTATCATGGGGTTATTCATCATTATAGCTTTGTCAGTCAAGACTGTGGCAATAAACTACTCGCAAAGCTGTGTCCTGACTCTGCAGTTGCTTCCAAGCTATCATGTCGCCGCACTAAGGCTGCCAGCTATGTAGAAAGTATTTGGGGGCCCAAAGCGCAAGAACTGTGCATTCAAGACTTGAAAAATGTGTTCTTTTTCAGCATCGGAACTGATGCTTCAAATAAAGGCAACCAAGAATTTTCCCTATAAATGCTCGATATTTTTGCAAAACCAGAGGTGTTGTCGATGCTGTACTAGACTTCTACAATGATGGTAATGAATCTTCTGAAGCAATTGGTCATCTCATAAAGAGTGTTATCGAGAAAAATAGCCTTAGTCTATCCTCGGTCTCGTCATACAGTGCCAATAATGCTTCAGTTAATTACGGTAAACATTCTTCAGTTTACTAGAAACTAAAATTAAATAATTCTTATATTGTACAAGCGAATTGCAATTGCCATGTTCTCAACAACTGTGTGAAATACGCTTTAAAAGGCTTTTACCTTTGATGTGGAGTCATTCGTTATCAAGACTTATAACTCGTTTGCGTCATCGGCAAAGAAATCTGAAGTTCTCAGAGACTTTTGTAATTTCCTTGATATGGAATATAAAGAGTTATTAAGACATGTACCTACTAGGTGGCTAAGTCTACTACCTGCTATCGATAGACTGTTATTGTGTTGGCCAGCGCTGAAATCATACTGTATATCGCAAGGAGAAGACAATGTCGCTGACATTATATGGACAGGGTTTTCTTGTGAAGAAAGTCTTAACATTCTGCCACATTGTATTTTAAATTTTGTACATAATGTACTAAATATTTTTGAAGAAGCCATTAAACGGCTCGAATCAAATGCTACTACAGCCACAGAAGTGTATGGAATAATGGTGAATGTTGAGGAAAAGTTGCAGCAGCGATGGACTGACAAGTTTTATGGAAGTAATGCTACAGAACTTCTTAAGTCTGTCGAAGTCAGTTTCTCTGACAGACAAAAATTTACACAAGAAGTTCATCAGTTTTTTCAACGCAGTTTGTCATACTTACATAAATGGTATGATTATGAGCATTCATTTTTCAAGGAAATAGCCCCACTTGCTCTTGTAAGGAGATTAAATGGTCAAGCTTGTTGTCACCTGTTGAATGCATGGGCGTAAGTATGGAGTGCGATAAATTGTATGAAAAACTGTGTGCGCTGCGAAAGTTTCGCAGTGAGCTTTTATGCTTAACTAGTGACATTTCAAACAGATGGATAAAGTTCTTTGCCACTCAGCAGCTAAATGATACACAAGTGTTACGTCTTGAGTCATTAGTCCTGTCAATTCCAGTATCAAACGCGAATTGCGAAAGAGTGTTCAGTATTATGAATGTGCTTTGGATCAACAGTAGAAACAGACTAAACTTTAACCTCATCAAAGCTGAGCTGATAATGAAAATGAACTTTTATATGTCATGCAAGGAGTTTTATGAGTTTATAAGCAAAGACAAAGATCTTCTTAAAGCGGAAAAATCACAAGAAAAATACAGATTTAAATGCCAAAAGAACTGATTTTTTATGTTTTTTTCAGAGAAATAAATTTACCCAGTAAAAATTGTACATTTTCCCTGTTTTAGTGGTTTTTTGCATTTATACCTTAAAGATTCACCATTTCAAAAGTTTCTTTGATTATGATAAAATTAATTAGAGGCTTGAAGTTTGTTAAAATAACGCTGCACGATCATCACTCCATGGCCCGCAGCACTCACTGCTGCTTTTAATGTCTTTCGTGTTTCATAAGCTTAATTTTCAAATTCTTGGTATTTATGGTGTCCCGAAATTGTTAAACATTAAGTTGGTAACCCTAGTCCAGGCCCGGCATCAGCGGAGTATTCGGTCTCCCATCGCAAGGCCATAGACAAGTCAGGCTGTGCTTCAGCATGATTCCCAAAGAAAACAGTCCAACGCTGCTGTTGCCGTGATAGTTTTGGTAATTTTCCTTCGGTGAGATGGTGATTTTCAAAAAAAAATAGGTCATCACCTCCCAGGCGAGGTGAAATCATCCTGGTTTTTGGAAAACATTGCGATAATGCGATGTACTGCCGGTTGAGCCTGTTTTCGAGCTGTATTTCTTACGAAAATATGCCGGCAGCTGTAGCAACCTCCATATCACACACAGTTGCCTTAAACGTTTGCACTTGTTCTTACTCCAAAAACTAGCCTGAAATAGCGGAACGGGGTGGCAAAAAGCAGCCCAAAAACTGCAACCCGCGACTGCTAAATTTTTTCCGCAACTCCTAATCAAAACTGGCACGATTCCGCAGGAAAACCGTGGAACTCGCAACACTGTCGTAGCCAAATGTAAGATGATAGATGGAATCAGTGCTGCCAGATTTTCTTCAAGTTTGCAGCCCAAACGGTACCTTAAAACTAGCCCAAAATAGCCCAACGCTTGCCTGTTGAAAAAGAGCCAAAACTTTGCAAAGTTAGTCCATATCGGGCTGTTGGGAGAACAATTCAGGCCCGGCATCAGCACAGTGTTTAGTTTCCCATCGATGGCCACAGACAAGTCAGGCTGTGCTTCAGCATGATTTCGAAAGAAAACAGTCCAACGCTGCTGCTGCCGTGATCGTTTTGTCCCACAATTATAGTAAATTTTCCTTCGTCTTGTAGAAAACATTCTTACTAAACGAGAGCGTGCTGACTGAACCCCAACTGCTGGGAACTATGGCAGCCACAAGGAAGGAAGCACGACAATAATGTTTTTATTGCATTGATGTTTCATACTCTAATTAACACAGTTGTGGCAAACACGTCCGTCTACGACGAAGTCCAGCAACGAAAACGGTTGTGGCAGATAATTTGATCTGTCCATCTGCCACTACATTCAACGAAGAAAGAGAGAAGAAAATCTCTGCCCGCATGGTTGGCAACAAAATACTGCACGCATCACCAAAACTAGGTTGCTGCACACGTCTATGTAAACCAGGTCACTGCGCACATTACATGACTGAAAACAACTGACAAACAAAATGAAGGCGGGAAAGGCAAGCCGATCAACGAGCTACCATGAGAAGACAAAGAAGAAACATTAGGCCTATCTATCCCTACGAAAAAAAGAAAAATATATTTATATGATTTCAGACTCATGCAATAATAATAAACGAATACGCGGTGCAATATTAATCGCAATCAACTCTTGTCACACCGCAGTGGCTGGATTAAAAATAAACTGTAAAACTTCACGCTGCTGTACTTAACTAGTTTGTGTGGAGGATCTCGCACAAATAAGCCAGCGCAGACAGTTATTCAGTCACCAACTACAGGTACTATCATTTAAACTGATCCTCACAAGCAACATAACAGATATCAGTCCACGGCTATATTGCCGGAAAGCAATACAGGCTAAGATTCCTAGCGTGAGGTTACATCGCCAGGGGTGTGAACTATAGGAGCACGATATTCTTTAAGCGGAGATAGCCGAGCGGCTACAAATCAGACGGTAGATACTTCGTCAGTTAATATTGCTTGTAAGTAAAATCGTTGAATACAGCAGCAATAATACACTGACTGGGCGTCAAACTGGGGATGCACAAAGTTGCAATATAGCAAAAACAATTGGTACAATAAAAAACTAGAATCACACACATCGGCAGGAGTAAGGTACCAACCAAAAAAAAATTTTTTTAAAGGGCAAAAAGATCTTTGGCATGGCAGCTCAATGAAATGCGAGGTGCGACACACTACAGGCTGAACAATAATCTCCGAGAAAAAAGGTCATCACTCACTAGGCAGAGTCAAATCAACCTGGTTTTTGGAAGATAACGCAATTTAGTGCCAGTTGAGCCTATTTTCGAACTGCTTTTCTCACGAAAATACACCAGCGATGCTAACAACTTCCATATACCACACCGTTGTCTTATGCTTGTCACTCCAAAAACTAACCAAAAATAGCAGAACGGGATGGCAAAATCCGCAATCCGCAACGGCCAAATTTTTTTCGCAATGCCTAATTAAAACTAGCCCAATTCCACTGGAAAACCACGGAACTGGCAACACTGGATGGAGTAATAGTGCATGTGGTGAATAATGCTACAACGCGGAAATTCCGTGGAGTTTCACAACTAATCCTAACTAGTGTCCTAACCATAATTGTCATCCTCAAAACAACCCTAACCGCAGATCTGCGTTGAGGATTTTTCTATTTTAGTGAATCTGAGACTTTACCAAAATTTCCACGTTCTAGTTTCTTTTGCTTGTGGCTGACACCTTGACAAATTTGCTGTAAGTGATATCATGATAGATTGATTTTTAATGCTACCCTCTTGTGGTTTACAATTATTATTTGCTGACTGCACATAGTAGTAATATTGCTGCTCCGAGACTATTGCACGATATTCTGGGCTGACCAATCATTTTGGTGAAAAAAATTGAGCATGTGCGCTAATGATTAAACATAAATTTATCTAGATTAATCTAAAATTATTGGAGTTAGTAATGCTTGCTTTTACTTGATAAGACCTTAGAGCAGCTTTTAAAGATTTATGTGGTTTGGCTGTACAGTATTTAAGTTAACTTACATTTTTGCTGCGTGTTCTTGGCTGAAATTTAGGAGCTTGATAATAATATCAAATTTTGAGGAAAAGAAGTGTTGGTGGTTACTTAAGCAAATGTTCAACCATGCCGATCATCTTGGTTTTTATTTTTTCGTGAGTGGATTTAGAAGTAAATTGGTAAAATTCGTTATCAGCGTCCGACATTAACTAGAATCGAAAATCCGGGTGTAATGCAATGGCCACTTGATATTCAGTATTACTCAATACCTTATCAAAATTAAAAATGTGTGATGCACAACTGTCATGAATAAGTAAATTTGCATTAAAGAACAGTTTTACATATGTATAGAGTTTTGATCTGTTTGATTTACCGTGATTACTTTATTTGTAAATCTGAATTGTTTGTAGCCCTAACTTGCTAACTGTTTTCAAAAAAAGACCTTTTTTCTTTCAAATTTATAAATAGATTTGATTTGTAACTCACACGTCTTTCTGACGTCACAATGGCTGTCTACGTGACTTTTCAGTGTATTCTAGTAATTTTTGTTTCTTCTCAAAGATTTTTTAAAATATTACTGGTTATGTAATTTATCAGCGGTGTTTTTCTTGTGTCATGTGATGTTCTAGCATTTTCTAGATTATTTTCCATCGTATATATAAGGCGATGAGATTTTATTCATTCAGAGAGAGAGAGAGAATGTAGTTTAGAGGAAGATAGCAGAGTGTAGTAAAAAGGCATTGTTCTGTGGTGATTGTTGTGACAGGAATTAAGCAATTATTTTGGTGGTTTTTAGTTTAGTTAGTCTCTGCTATTTATTTATTGAAGTGCTTTAGTTCCGTGTTTTGGAAAGCGAAGGAATTCGAAGTTGTAAAGTGATTTGTGAAGATATTGTTCTGTTCTTGATGGAGAAGTGCGTGGGTTAAAGTATTTTAGTGGAAGCCAATCTTTTCCTAGCTATAAGTTGCAACCAAACTCAATTATTCGATCGATACTGCAAGTCGTGTCAATTTTAAGAAGTAAATTAAGATTGTGATAGATTCAAAACTATATGAAAACACAACAACAACGCATATACAGGGTGTCCCAAAATAAATGAAACCCACAAAATTGCTAATAAATATGTTGATTTTAACCCTATAGTTTATATTTTTCAGATTTGATAACAGTTATAAATAACAATTATTGTTTTAAAACCCCATGGCTTGGAAATTAGAAGAAAAAATTTTTTGCGTCACGACTTATATAGAGACTAAATCCTATAAGACTGTTCAAACACGCTTCCGCAGGAAGTTTAATTTCAACACTTATCCTGGAAAATCCCAAATATTCCTGTGGTATCGTAACTTTCAAATCTATGGAACTGTAAATAAACGTAGCAAGAAATTAGAGAATCCATCTAGTGGAAGGAAATTGAGTGCAAGATCTGCAGATAATGTGGAAGCGTCCAGAGTTTCTGTTGGCCGGAGCCCGAAAAAGTCCATTCGAAGACGCAGTAGTGAGCTCGGCATTTCGCGGTCCTCGCTGCATAGAATCCTTACTCAAGACCTTAATCTGTATCCTTACAGATTCTCTAATTTCTTGCTACGTTTATTTACAGTTCCATAGATTTGAAAGTTACGATACCACAGGAATATTTGGGATTTTCCAGGATAAGTGTTGAAATTAAACTTCCTGCGGAAGCGTGTTTGAACAGTCTTATAGGATTTAGTCTCTATATAAGTCGTGACGCAAAAAATTTTTTCTTCTAATTTCCAAGCCATGGGGTTTTAAAACAATAATTGTTATTTATAACTGTTATCAAATCTGAAAAATATAAACTATAGGGTTAAAATCAACATATTTATTAGCAATTTTGTGGGTTTCATTTATTTTGGGACACCCTGTATTTTGGCAAGTATACTCAAACACCTTCCTCATCATTATCTCTTTCAAGAATGGGTAGTAGTTTTATTGGTTGCATCGTGTCTTCATCATTATTACCGCTAGAACAACTTGATCTCTCTTTATCAGAGCTTTCTTCTTCAACAGTTTTTGCAATCTCTCCATGAACATTAAATAGCTCAACAAAGTTGGAGCAATTGTTAGTTGTTGTGAAAAACCCAATTTATTGTTTCAAGTACTTTGGTTAACACTAATATGTGCTCCTTTTGAACGTTTGCAACTCAACATACTTTTTTTCAAGTGAATCTTTATCGATGTCTGATGGCACCATTTTTGTTTCCAAATCTACGGACTACGACGTCACTTGCATTTGTTGTTGTTGTGATTACCCCTCCTCTTCCTCGGGACGGAGGTACAGCACGAACAGCAATTTAGGTTCATGCTGTCAACCTAATTAAAATTAGGTTAGGGTAAAATTTGGAACTAGTTATGAGTGAATGGTAGCCCCACCACCAACAAGGCAGATTACCACTGGCGGGTACCCAAGAGTCACCTTTTACAACATGCTGGGTTAGCAACTTCACATTTGTAACCCAGTGAAGTACGAGTGGGCCACCTGTCTGCCACATAAAGGCGGAGGCGTTCTGTTAAGTGCCTTGCCCAAGGACATAACAAGCAAGCTTGCCGGCTTGTTCTCCACACTATCTCTTTTTTATGCTGAGCGCCAAGCAGGGAAGCTGTGAATACCAGTTTTTAAAGCCTTGTGGTATGACTCCACTTATGGAATGAACCCCAGGTGTACCGACTGCAAAGCCGACGCTCTCACCACTACACCGTTGCGCCGGTTATTTATCGAGTGTCGTTGAGCGTTATGAAAAAGACATGCACTAACGAATGAAGGCAACACGAAACGGATTTAATTTTGAGCCGATGCAGAGTAGAGATGTCAAATTGCTAAAAAAGTACCGATCAAAGTACTGGCTAAAATGCAGTAAAAAGTATCGCGGTGCAGAAAAGCGATTCAAATTTTAAAATGTACCTTGGTACAAGTACTGGTAGGCAAAAAGTACCGTGGTACAGTACCACAGTAGAATTGTACTCGGTACTGCTCACCTCTGGCAGTATTATAGGATGTTTAGTGTATGTTGGGAGATTAGCGTTTATAAGGCGACCCTCATCACGCAACATCAGGTCATTATCCACACAGGGGTGCAAATTTCGCAGAGTTTTTAATTCAGAGACACAATGGAGGTGCTCCAAATCTGACGAGCTGTTACCTAATTTTTTAAAATCAAATCATAAGCATCTGAAGATTTCTCCTGGAGAAGCTTAATTGCAGCCCCAAAATGGGTTTTCTGAACAAATTTTAAGACATCCATGAAGGCGTTATCCAAGTAGTCTGCATCAAGTTTCGGTTTATCAAGGTTAAGCTTTTGTAATTTAGCGACAATATACTGTTTGAAAGCAATCATATATGTCACACGCTCTTTTAATGTGTATAGATCGGGTGCGATTTCAATTATTCGATCCAGGCACGTATTGCTTTTAAGAGACAAAAAATTTACATTAATGCTGGCACTACGAACAATCACGGCGGGGCTCACGAGCTTGGGTTCCAAAGATCCCTGTAAAATAAATGGAGGTTCTCAAAGCCATAATGCAAAAGAATCAGAATTCCTTACGCTGCCCTTGCGTGTACCAACATCAGCAGGATTCAGAGATCCTTGAACATAATTCCAGTTACAAGCCAAAGTCATAAGGTGTATTTTATCAACACGGCATTTTACAAATCGCCGAAGATGAAGATCCGGGTTTAAAATCCATTTAAATGCAACTTGTGAATCCGTCCACAAGTGAAAGCCTCAAGACAAATGCTGCAACGATTTAAATACGGCAAACACCCGTTCAGAGGAAAGCCTAGCTGCCTCCAATTCTTTTTGAGAGATCGTCCAATTTGCCTGAGATGACAAGGCCAATTTTAACTTGCCATGCACGAAGGCGACGCTTGATCATCGCCTTATTTGGCGCCTCAGATAGACCACGCACGACAAGGCATTGTTCAAAGCATCAATAAACTCATGCAGCTGTATAGCTAACGCTTTCGTCACCTCTGGTCTCGGTCTCGTTCTCCCAAAAGCAGTAGCGGAAAATCAAAATCTCTGAAATAGGCTGCAAAAGACAAAGCCACGCACTGCAATCGACCATAATGTACTTCGGAGGCTCGTCATCCCAACCGATACCAGCCCAGGTTGCTCGATGAAGAATTAACTTGCCTCCCAAGAGAAAAGGAGCTATATAACCCAGTGAGTCAAAGTGGCTAGCAAGAAAGCGCAGCATTTCGCGACGACTGAGTCTAGCTGTCATAGTCAAGATTTTACTACAATGAACCTTGAGGCAGTCCTTTTCCACGTCCCATATTAAGCCCAATGCTTTAGAGTCTGGCATAGGGTTTGAACCAAGGTCAATCTCTCGGATATTAGAGTCGAGATCGCATTTGGGAATACTCAGCAAAACTGGCTTGGCCAGGTGATTTGCAAATCTATCCAAACGAATATGAGTCAAAACATCAGTCAACCTATTTAAAAAACTTACGCCCGGAAAAACAGCATGATTAAGACAGATACCCTTAAATGTGGCTGCACTATCAAATACAATACGAGATTTTCTTGTTTCGTCACAAAGAAAGGCAAATACCAAGTAGGCCCATCAACCTCTACCTTCTCCACATGCGTCAACCAACCCTCAACAAGCAACTCTTGAAGTGTGTCTGTAAGGGTTCGGTTTAAAGTAGGATCGCCTAGAGCTTTCCGACGCAAAGACATTGTACGCTCTAAGGCATTTGAAAAGTTATTGGGAATCTTTTTAACAATATCTGGTCTCAAAAGAACGGGAATCTTGTAGCGAACATCTTTTACCTTGACGTTAGGTTTTATCAACGAACACGCAAGCTCCTTCTTTAGCTCTGTAATTTCTTGTCTAGGTTGTTCACGTTCGCTTGTGTCACAATCAACGTCCACTTCTGCTGTCAAGATTTGTTGCGAATCCGATCTCATCTCAACATAACCATCGCTGGCTATAGGTTCCAGTCGAGTCAGAACGTAATTAGGTTTTCTCCCTTCTAAACTCTCTCTTTCCTCCGAAACAGTATGCAACTTTTTATTAGTTTGTCCTATCCAAATGTCATTCCTTTGCCATTTAGGAATAGTGGGAATTTTAACCCCTTTGAAATACGTAAGTTTTGGGTGATTACGGCATGAGGCAGGACGTTCTCGTCATCAATAAAGTCCGGGACAACCAAAGCGTTTTTTATAGCAAAGGTTTCTTTATTTGAAAGTAATTCGATTTCAAAGCTTGTAAGACCTACACTGCGCATAGTTTATTCGGCTGAGGTGCGAATGGTTATTGCCTGATCCATTTTAGTAGCGAGCCCAAGCTCGCCACTCAAGCTCTTTGAGATCAATGTGGCACGAGAAGCAATATCATGCTGTGCATATGCCGAAGTAGACTTGCCCGTCACAGAGTTTATAACCCTCACAGCTCTGGTATAACAAGGAACTTGAATAACAAGGATTTTTTGTGTTATTAATACGCTGCTGCCTGTTACGGTATCTATATCAAATACTGCAAAACATTGTCATGAATCTCCTAGTTTAAGAAACATTCAAAATAAACCTATAGTATATCAATTTGTAAAACTTAATTTTTCTGTGATTGTGGAAACAGCCATGATCAGTTTTGATTGTGTTTCAATCCTCCCCCAAAAAACTTTTCAAGGTATTAATGGTAATTTGTGGCAACATTCTTTATTTGTGGGCAATACTAGTCTTGATAAAGAAGCTACGATTATTTCCGTTACGTGTACAAGAATTATAGATGTGCATAAAAACACAATTTTTTCGTTTCTGTTCACACAAGTGCACAATAGGTGAAGCCAGAAGAACCAATAGTTTTAATCCTGACAATTCTAATGGGAGGGGGGCTGCGGGCAACGCCGGCTGAGTCAGCTAGTCTAATATATAAAGCACAAATCTGTCTATCTGTACGTACGTACGTACGTACATACGCTTTAATTCCTCCGAACCTACTGGGCATACAAACATCAAGCATAGCACGATTGATCTCCATCCCAGGGTGAGTGTCATAAAGGTATTCATGGCGTCATTATAACATCATAATCAAAGATCATTTTTAAAATTTACATTTCTTGGCAGAGCAAAACCGATTTTGCTCAAACGAAAGCTAGCCGAAAGCCGACTTGCAACATTAAAAAACTTTATTTTTTGAGCTACAAAATGACGTCACAATCTACGCTTAATCGCACAAATTGTTAGCCTTATTTTCTTAACAACTGTTAATTGTAGAAACGCTATTAAATGCATTTTCAAGAGATATTAACAAGGTGCTTTTGATGAATACAACTCTACAACAATTTAAGCTATTTTGACAGTGCAACAAGCAATTCTTTATTTAAGCATTTTAAGCTTCTGTGCATGCTTCTTCTCTTTTTCGCTCACTCGCTTACAATTTGCTCTATGATGTCATAATGCAGTCTGGTACCATTAACACAGTCTTTCGCTGCCAAAAATCATAATATGATGGTATTTTGAAAAATTGCAACATTTTTACAAAATCAGTTTACCTGAAAATTAATTTGTGACCTCATTTCTCAACCGATTTTCAAACTTTTTTCAACAATTCAAAGATTGTTTTAAGATGATTCCAGTACTATATAATGTGTATTTTCAGATTAGTTTACAATGGCTGATCAACAGCTGGTTGCCATACATCATGTTCAATTTTTAGTTGAACCATTATCCTACTTGACCTAACCAATTTGCAATCGCTAGACAAGTTAATTCTTTGGTATATTTTGACTACTTTTCCTCACAGGCATAGTTCGTTGGCATTATCTGTTTACATTTTCAAAAACATTCATCACAAAATGAAGTTTCTAAACGTTTGTGAAATGTAGCCAAACGGTTAAAAACACCCAAAAATATGGTGCGTGCATTTCACAAAATTGCAAGTTGTAGAAAAACTAATTACTTTGGTGCATACTGTCGATTCATTCTTGATAGCAAGATCTTTGGCATTGTTTACAAAAATCTTCAGAAAACATTCATCTAAAAATGAAGTTTCTAAAAATTTTTCAATATGGTCAACTCCAAGCAAAACACTTGGTGATCTCCACAGAAAAAGAGAAGGGGAAGTAAAGATTGTCCTCTTTCACTTTTTGCACCAAAATATTTGTGGCCACCTATACATATGATTTAAATGTTGAAGTAAGTTAGTTACTTTTGCAATTGAGCGAGGCTGGTGCAACCTGCTGATTTGATGTTCTTTACTTCGATATTATTACTGGAGGCCCCAATACTACAAAAGCTTGACTAGAAGTGCTTCAACCGAAATGATGCTTGGTCCTGGTTGCGCTTATGCCAGGACCAAGCATCATGTTCGCAGTTAAAAGCATTAGCTCATATACATTCGCCTACAGAAACGAAAAAGTGGTTACTAGCGGTCCTACGGTTTAATGTAGTTTTTCCTATAAATACACACAAATTGATGCTAATACATGCGAATTACCTTGACGCCCTCTCACAACTTTGATATGCTTTGACACACTTACTGAATTTAACAGATAAAAGTCTGTTTAAAATCGCCTATGGCGAAATCAGGGCGAATAAGACGTTGCCAGCACGCGATGAACTTGGAAGATATGAAGTGGCTAGGTACAACCGCCCACAATGTTTTTTTTAATCCATTGTCTTTAAACAAACGTTAATTTTTTCTTAAAGTAATTCTATAACATCTTATGCTGTATCATGGTGCAACAAGCGATTATTTATTTAAGCGTTTTTAAGCATGCTTTTTTATTTGTGGTGAATCCTTTTACAAAGCAGTGTTCCTTCATGATCTTAAATGCTAGCACAATGTATGCCACCATATAGTGAGAGCAGCAGCTGGCACAAAAATTATCCACTATAATTTTGATAGCGAACGTAAACAGTAAAGCCCATCATTCATAATTTGACAGGCTCTTTATATCGGTACGAAACACTGATCTTCATACACTGTAATAGTAGGAAGGTCTGAACTACACGAAAGTTACAAGTAATAAAATTCTAAGTTTAAGGAAAGATCAAAATTAAACAATGATAGCATCAATTAGAAAAATTTAAATTAGAGGGAACATTTTTGTTTGACAAGAGCTTATTAGGCGTCTATTGCTATAAATCAATGGTTTTCAAACTTTTTTCAAGGCGACGCATTTAAAAAATCTTGCGAGATTTTGCGACGCACCTAAGGTTTAGTTTGCCGTACTGCGAGATAAGTGTGACCCACAATCTACACAAATAACTGTCCTTATGCACCCAAGATTTCGGATTGGTCTGCGATCTTCAATCGCGAAATTACGCTTTTATAAGTTAGCAACTCACCTTTCCTGTTTTCGTCCAACATCCAACTAAATGCTTTATTCTTTATACATTTTTTCACCAAAAAAGTTAAACTTCTGCAATTTGATTCTTGAATAACAAGTCAACAATTACAGCAGTGAATTAAAAACACTATTGTGAAAATACAGCTGATTACTAATGTCAGTAGAAAGTAAAAAAGGATACTACGATCAGAGTTCTTTTGACCCCAAAAAACGTAGACTTAATGGCACAAAACCAAATTATCCCAGGATGCCCTTGGAAAATTGAAACGACGCACAGGGGTGTCGCGACGCACAGTTCGTGAACCACTGATATAAATTATATGACTTTGGGGAAAGGCATGGCCCCTTTTTATGCCATGTCCAAATTAAAGCAAACAGCGCAGCCAAAAAACTTAAGATCACAAAATATAAATACAAAAATGGCCCACTAAATCGTCAAATAGGCCTACCACAAAGTAGTTAATTTTTTTAATTGTCAAAACGACCACCATTTGGACGCTGCCATCAATTTTGGCTGTGTTTCACTTCCCTACAGCTTTAAACATCGCAAATGATAGTTTATGACACCATTTCTTTTTTTGAGTACTACTAGTCTCGACTAATAGATCAAGATGATTACCATTAAATGTACAGGAGCTATGGCCAACATTTTCCACAACTTTTCATTGCTACTCTCACAAATGTTTGTACGGTGAAGCTGGCACAGCTGTCTTAATTGATTCGTTTTAACTCGGCGCAGGTGATGTTTAACCTTCCGGGGTGAAATCGCAACATACTTAGGGGAAACATTGAATAGTTTTATTCGAGATAGTTTTTTCCGCACACTCATCAAAAAATGGTGGGTCTTACCTACCTCAAATAAAAAATAGACAAGTACAACAGAAAATAAAGTAACAATTAAGGTTCAATAAATCCTTGCATAACACCGCCGCTGCTAACATGGCCCGCTTAGCGAACAATTATTTAAAAAATCTGTGGTACCGTTTGAATTACAAATATTTGGGGCACCAAAGTCTAAAGTGTCTGATTTGGTCCTGCAACTAGGTATAGCATCATTGCCAGTAATGGGACATCATGACGTAATTAGAAGCTAACCAAATTTTAGAAAACGCTTATGACATATCTACCGGCTTTAATTGAAGATTTGGTATAATAACATTGGTGTACACACCTATCTGTAAGCAACTATTGCAGTTGCGTATTGACAGTCAAAAGTAGAATAATTAGCTTAAAGCCTCAAATGTAGCTACCACCAGATCAATAGGCTGTTCATTCTGACTTAACGTGACGCTTATGGTACATTAATAGATTTTACTTCTGCAACCGGTAACGATACCAGTAATGAAGCTCAAAGTCGGCCTTTCAACAAGTCCACCAGTCCAAAAAATCATGTATGTTTTGCCATATGTCAATGTAAAGCTATTTTTCTGCGAAATTTAGCGACAATAATTTAGAAACCAATGCGTAAAAGATTCTTGAATTCGCTTTTTAGTGATTGTGAAGTAAAAACGAATTTATCGTCAACAGCAAAAATTAGGCAACTATCAATTTAAAGAAAATTGCAATATTTCAAAAATATCATAATTAAGTTTACAAAAAAATATCGAACATAGAACGCTCAAACGATAAAAGGAACAAATACGAATATTCGATAAGTGAGGCAAAATTTTAAAAAGGGCACTTTGATTTGCGATCTAGGGCCAGTGGTGAATTTTACGAGATCTTTTCTTTTTAAAATTCAGTATTTTGAAACTCGAAATAACCTAATTTTACTCCAAAAGAGAAGAGATCAATATTTGTTTGAAGATCACCATCTTTTAAGACTGAAGTCACCTGTTTTTACTCCCAATTGGAGTGAGGACCTTTTATTTGCAGATAGATCACCATTCAACCAAAGGGGTACCTCGCCCTCCATGCCCCTAGCAAAGAAACAAGGGGAACTGTCCCCTTTTTCCTGTTCCGTCCCCAATGGATGCTTTAATGCACTTCTTCGATTTGTTAGAGTTATCCACAACAGGGCTAACATTTTGGGTTTTGGAGCTGGTAAATAAGTTCTTTTAACTTAGTTGAGTTAAAGTATGTTTAAGAAGGATATATTGCATATCTCTAATCAACTTCACTAAACTAATTTTATCATAAGGATTTGCTCAATACTTACTATGACTTTTTTGCACACGTTTTATTTTTTGCTCTGCTGAGTACATTTTTTGTTTTCTTTGTTGCTTGTGCTTTGATTTTTATCACCACCTGCTTTTTGTTTGATATGGACCATACGTGACCGAAATTAGAAATTATATGTATGTATACATATATATACATGTAGGACTATATACACATATAAAATATTCACTTAGCTTCCCAGTGCTCAACAGCAAGCTTGCCGGAGTAGAAATATATTTCTATTTGAACGGTTACTCAATAGACATTAATAACATTAAAACCACAACAGTCTGTTTCGCCTAGTGGCTCATCAGGTGGTGCGTCAGCAAAATACACATAAAACACTACAAAACGCTATAAAAACCGGCATAAAAATGTAAAAATTAACCAATAAGTGCAATACATTTGAAAATTCAGCAACTAATGTGACTCGTCTCAGAAGTTGGGAAAGATATCAATTAAGCCGCCGGGGGTACTGGGTGAAAAGACTTTTGGCGAAGGTTGATTGCCAAACTCTAAGCTCTAGAGAAGGAAGGGATCGAAAATAGTGTTGGTTCTAGGAAAAATTTTTTAATTTAAATTTGTTGGTGTGGCGGCATTTTCCCATCAGTTCGGTTCTCTTGTTTAATGACGTAGCGGGATATGCTTGGAGAATGGCGCATTTTTCTGTGAGACACAGCATGAATGAAACTGTCCTAAACGGAAAGTTTTCTCATGCAAGTTATTTCATTTTCAGCCAATTAGTCGAGTCTTGAAGCAAGTCTGCAGTCGTATCATTCGAGCCTCGAAAGTTCTGAGTCACGACAAATCTTTTTTTTATACCGACTCGAGTCTCCCCAGCTGTGATGTTATCTACAAAAGATGTCAAGCTTCAAAGCCAGAAACGTTCATAGGCTCCGGTTTTATTGTCATCCCGGAGAAAAATTTCGCTTATTCTTTTCACATTTTGCCAATGAAAATCTTTATAATACAAACACACAACTAGTTTGGTTCAGTAGGATAATTCAGATAAGTAGTGTTGGGTTGTGGAATTTTCGCACCTCCAAGTCAATACGCAGAGTCTGCAGAAATAGTGATTATGGCAGCACAAAAAGGAAACGCAGAATGAAAACACGTTAAGGTGTAAGAGAAACAGTTGTGTATGACAGAAAGAATGGATGTGATAAGGCATTGTATAATATTTCTAGGTAGGGTGACCATATTTTCATTACCAAAGAGGAAGACATTTTTTGATAATAATTATTATCAGCCCTACAAGTTGTTCTGCAAAGCTGGGAAAATTTTTCTGGACATTTGTTGGACACTGACTGCTTTTGATGATTATATTTTGATAATTAGTATGGTACAAATACAGCAGTTTATTTTTTCAATTTATTATGCCAGTGAACAAAAAAATGTAAATTGGACAGCTTTTTTATGCTTTAAACTGTCTACGTGCATGTCTAGGCTAAGTTTGCCTTTATTTGCTGCAGAAACAAAAGTTCTGTAGCCACAAGTAATGCATTCTGCTTCAAACTCATCTCATGTTTTTCTAAAAAATGGATACTTCTGTTGAAGTTCTTCAGTTAACTTTGATTTTCTTTTTGGCATACCGCATTTATTTTTTTAGGTTTTTGCTTTATTTTTCAAAAATCACAGCAATGATAATTATAAACAGTTCAACTGAAAATATTGTTTGATTTTTTGAACTAAAATAAAGATGTATCAAAATGTTTTGGCAGTGGCTATTTCGCTGTTGACGGCAATTTGCCCTTGGAATCTATTTTGCTGTGATCATTCACGTGTGTTTATATAGCCAAATTTGCTATTATCCCACCAGTGACTCTGTAGTGTAGTGGATAGAGCGCTGGTCTTGAGATACCAAGGTATCGGGTTCGAATCTCAGCTGGCCAGGGCTTTAAAAGAAGGCAGTGGCTATTTCGCCGTCGACGGCAATTTGCCCTTGGAATCTATTTTGCCGTGATCATTCACATGTGTTTATATAGCCAAATTTGCTATTACTGCACCAGTGACTCTGTGGTGTAGTGGACAGAGCGCTGGTCTTGAGATACCAAGGTATCGGGTTTGAATCTCAGCTGACCAGGGTTTCAAAAGAAAGGCAGTGTACACTGAAGGGGCAGGCCCGGTATGTAAATGTACGGGGCAGTGTACACTGCAAGGGAGTGTGCAGGGTGGGGGATAGAAACCTGGGGGTGCAAAATTTTTTAAATTGGTTTTTAAAATTGACCAATCAGAGACGACCAAAAGTCACATGTTTAGTACGTCATTAAGATTGACCAATCACAAACAACTCACGGCAAAATAGTCTCTGAGGGTAAATTGCCGTCGATGGCAAAATAGCCACTGCCTTAAAAGAAAGGCAGTGTACACTGCAGGGGCAGGCCTGGTATGTAAATGTACGGGGCAGTGAACACCGCAAGGGAGTGTGCGGGGTGGGGGATAGAGACCTGGGGGTGCAAAATTTTTTTTTTTGGTTTTTAAAATTGACCAATCAGAGACGACCAAAAGTCACATGTTTAGTACGTCATTAAGATTGACCAATCACAAACAACTCATGGCAAAATAGTCTCTGAGGGTAAATTGCCGTCGATGGCAAAATAGCCACTGCCAAATGTTTTCTTTGAAATTAGGCGGTGTATTTTTTGCTGTCAACAGCATTTTACCTACAGAGACTATTTTGCCATGAGTTATTTGTGATTGGTTAATCTTATTGATGTACTAAACATGTGGCTTTTGGTCGTTTCTGATTGGTCAATTTTAATAACCAATTAAAAAATATTGCACCCCAGCATCTATCCCCCTGCCCTGTGCACTCCTTTCCAGTGTTCACTTCCCCCAAACATTTACATACCGGGCCTGCCCCTTCAGTGTACACTGCCTTTCTTTTAATGCCCTGCCAGCTGGGATTTGAACCCACAACCATGGTATATCAAGACCAGCACACTATCCACTACACCACAGTGTCACTGGCTAAAATGTAGCAACTATGGCAATATAAACACACGTGAATGATTACGGAAAAATAGTCTCCAAGGATAAAATACCATCAATGGCAAAATGGCCACTGCCTTGAAATTATGTCAATTGACCAGAACAACAAAGCAAAATTTATCTCTGTATCTCTGCTGCATAAAATACAAGAAATGCAGTTTGTACTGTTTTCCATGTAATCTTACCCTTTCAAACCTAAACAGTCAGTCTGAGGTAGACTGTTGGGAAACTCCCTTTTGTCATTCCTTACCAGTTAAACTTATTATCACTTGAACTAATATGCAGTGACATAATTTTTTAATCACAGGGTAAACGTAATAAGGGAATTTTTGAATGACTTTGGATGACCAAATTAGTTTTTTTTAAAAAGGAGAAAAAAGGCATTTTTAAACATCCTTGGAGGACCAATTACTTTAAAGGAGGACGTATGGTCACCTCATTCCTAGGTGTACCCTATGGCTTAAAACTACAAGTGGAGACAGGATTTTAAATGCCTTGAGCTATTGGGACTTTTGTTGTTCCCAGGTCACCCTTGGGCCAGGCTTAGCACCTAGTAGCTTCCTCTTTTAAAATTACAACATCACAGTTTTTTATTTTTAATGTATTTTGCAGTAGGCCTACCTTGTACATACTTTACATGTTTTTTTTGGGCAAGCTTCTTTATGTTGCTGCTGTGTTGTCGGTGTGATGATCATACTGCTATCTATAAATTTAGGAAGTGGCTATTTTACTGTTGACAGCATTTTACCCTTGCAGACTATTTTGCCGTAATCATTCATTTGTATTTATGTTGCCATAATTGCTACAGTTCTGCCAGTGATGCTGTGGTGCATGGATAGTGCACTGGTCTTGAAATGCTATGGTTGTGGGTTCGAATCTCAGCTAGCTGGGCACTAAAAAGAAAGGCAGTGTACACTGGAGGAGCATGCCTGGTATGTGAATGTATGGGGTAGCGCACACTTGAAGGCAGTGTACAGAGTGGGGAGTGGATATTGGGGATTTAAAATTTTTTTAATTGGTTATTAGAATTGACCAATCACCATTAGCTCAGGGCAAAAAGCCTCTAAGGGTTAAATGCTGTCAATGGCAAAATAGCCACTGCCTTAAATTTAATGAAAAATCATTTCATGTGGATGTTTTTAACATAACTGGTATATTGTTTTGCCTTTGTTTCCTTCTTTGTCTACTGTCTGACTGTTGTCAAATTTTGTTTCTTTATGCTGATTTAGGCAAGCATAAAATGAAAAATGAATGAAATAGCTCTATCTTGTGATGTTTAGGTTGGCCTATATCTAGGAAAAATAAAATAAAAATAAGTTTCATACTAATTAGCACAAGAAAGGAACACAAAATAATAACATTAAGAGGAATTTGCAAATTGTCACAGGCCATCAATTCTACTGATCAGCAACATGGTAATCTGATCATAGAACAACCTCCAAAAGCAAATAGAAACCCAAAACCAGTGTTTTCCAACCTGTGTGTTGCAACACTCTAATGTGACTAAATAAGGCTTAGTAAGGCCTTACTGAAATTTATTAGTGCATCATTATGTTTTAGCATGGCTGAATATAGTAACGTCAGGTTACAAAAGTGAGTTGGTGTGTCACAAAATTATGTAATTGCAAAAAGTGCATCGTAAAATGAAAAAGGTTATAAAACACTGCCCAAAACCCAAAGCTATTTGCAGCTATGATG
Organism: Trididemnum clinides; assembly: GCA_963675345.1. Lineage (NCBI taxonomy): Eukaryota > Metazoa > Chordata > Ascidiacea > Aplousobranchia > Didemnidae > Trididemnum > Trididemnum clinides. Next base: position 12,398,798 of record OY776300.1, on the reverse strand, counting down.
ATGCTATTTGATCTCAAGTCTTTGATAAGTGCTGAACTCATGCTTATGTTGTATTAAATGATGATACAGAAACTAAGACAATAGGGCAAGTCCATTTTACCTTCTGCATGCCCATCAATAAAGAAAATTAATCTTGCATTGTTGATAACAAGTTGTGTCATTAGAAATGAGATCTTACATGTAACTCATCCAACATAAGATGAACAGAAAATTACTGGGATGTTTTTAACACAAAAGTGACAAACTCTTAATTATTGTCTTAGCACACAATACCACTTAGCTTCATGGTACAACCCAAGCATTGAACAGGTGTAGAGTTCTATCTAGTGGTACTTACACTATCACACAGTTCTAAGTTTTTTGCAATGTGGTATTTACCCAAAAAATCATAGCTATAAGCTTGAAACATAGTGTGCCCTCTTAAATTTGGGTAAATTACCAAATATAACCAATCTTAACCTGTAGAGGTGTTTAGTGGCTATTTTGTTACAAAGTAATGTTTTTAATAGTCAACCCACAGGTTATTTTGCCTTCCATATTTAATGTATCTTTAAATAAGCTAATTTGCTACATTGCACTTAGCATTGCAGTAAACGAATAATTAGTATTGCTGCGTTTGAATACTCTGGTTAAGAGTTTGATTCTTTGCAGTACTTTTATTTTTATATCAATGTTGGATTCTCTGAAAGATAAAAAGCAGAAAATTTTTTGTTTTTTCTAAAATTTCATGACAGCAGCATACATTGGAGGTGGAATCAGGTAAAGGGGGTGTACACTGAGGATTAAATTTTTGTCAAGTCGTGATTTTAATATGTCATAGATACTGACTAATCACAAATGACTAAAAGTCTTGTTTTTTAGAACTTTGACAAATTATCAAATCAGGAAGGTTTAACAGCAAAATAGATTTCAAAGTTAAAATGCAGTCAACATCAAAATAACCACTGCCTAACATTTGACAGCAATATTTACAGCATTTGAGAGTGATGTTTTTACCAATGAACCTTTAATCCAACTTACCAGTAGAGAACACTAGATCAACTAGTGGAAATTACCCTTATCGGAGGTAATGACCCCAATCGGGGACATTAGTGATGTGTTCATGATGTCAACTTGATATTGATCCCTGATCAGCGCATTTCACATCACATCTTTATTGCTATTATTGGGATAGGTTGTGTTATGCATTTGGGCCTTTCTATATGATTGGACTTGGGGGGGGGGGATTAGTAGTCATGATAACCAAGATCAAAGCCGATAGAAACCGGAATAATAGAATCTTTTTTACTTTGAAACTCCAGTGTTGGACATCCTGTAGCAGTAAAATCAACTATTTGATTTTATAACCAGCCTAAATCATTTTTTAAATTTATAGTTAGAGTATAATTTTTTCAATAAATTCTAGTTACCGCTAGCTGGTAAGTCAATCTAACATAAAAACTTGATCAAATAAGTTACGAAGAAAGAAGAGCTTGGGAAAGTTCACTCAAGCATGTATTTTCGTCACACACGTGAATAACAAATCTTGCTTGCTAAATATTAAAAAAAGTAAAAAAAGATTTAATTGCAGCTTGTCAATGACATGCAAGCACAAAAACTGCTACCATGCTCAAACAACAGAAAAAAAATACCTAATGAAAGTATTTGTTTGGATTGCATAAACTATGCTGAAAAGTTGCGCTTAACTTTTGATAGGAGTTCCACTTTCATTAAAGGTAGACAGACATTTTATGAACAGCCCACTAGTTCTAAAGATAATACATTCAGCAAGTTAGACAAATTCCAGTTTTCCACTTTGAAAGGCTAAATTCAACAATTGATAGGGATTATTGCTGAATTAAGTAAAGAGAAGCGGTGCTTAGAGCTAAATTATACTTCATCATTTAACCCCACTGAATGGTGTCAAGATCGCCTTAAGCTAGTAGTTAATTTTTTTTTTTTATTATTATGTGAAGTTGATCCAAATGAATACATTTCAGATGCATATCGTGTCTGCAATATGATTGACCAGATGTATGGTGCAAAAAACAAAATGCTAATTTTACAACAAAGCTTATGCCATAATCTTGTGGCATATTCTTTGAGTGACAGTAAACTTCTTTTGAAGTTAAACACTAGTTGTATGCCTTGTGGTTCGTATACTTACCTAAAAAAGTAGCTTGAAAATAACACCAAAAACGAAATTTTATTTCCTGATGTAGATGTTAAAGTAGTATTCGATTGTCTACTTCACCTGATCTAAATGGCTATTTGGAACATCAATGATATCCCTGCTTCACTGCCTTCTTTTCTCAGCTGCTCTCTTTATGCTGACAATCTGGCCATTTGGTCCTCCTTCTTTTCGGTCACTACTGTGTTGGAGGCCACACTAGGAGCTCTGATTCGATTGGTGTGCTGGTCTGAGTACTGGTGTCCTCCTCTCAATCCAAGCAAATGTGAGGCCTCCTTCTCACTAGATCCCCACCAAGCTTACCTCCAGCCCAACCTCCTCTTGTTCAACTCCCTCCTTCATTTCAATCTCACTCCAACTTTTCTCGGGGTCACCTTCAACTGCACTCTTTCCTTTTCTAAACATATATCTTAGCTGAAGGCCAAGTTTTTCGCTCGTTGCAAAGCCTTACGCTGTATCTCTGCTTCCTCATGGAGCCCCTCTAAGGAGTCCTCCCCTCTCTCTCTCCTGTATAAAGCTATTCTTCATGCCCTTCTCACTTCTCACTTATGCTTTACCTGGATGGTTTCTTTTCTTTAGCATAACCATTATCACCAAATTGGAATGCCTTCATTAGGCAGCTAGTCACCATCTCTGGCTGCCTCTCGTTCTCTTCTATCCCATTTTTCCTCTCTGAGGCATCTCTACCTCCCCTACAAGTCACCCTGACTCATTTCGCTTTGTCATTTTATGAGCAGGTTCTACATCTCCCAACCTTCTTCCCCATTTCAGATTTGGCCAGACATGGAGTGAAAGCAAGACTCTTCAGATCTTGCTGAAGAGCTTTTGTGTCTACTCACCACCCACTCATGCTTCCTTCTGCTTCTCCTAGGGAGGCTCTTCTTGCAGGCCCTACCTCACCACCTTGGAACCTGTCTTCCTTCACTGTGGAGTCCATCCTTTCCTTCCCATGCTCCTGCTCTGATCCTCTCTCTCTTGCCAAGGTACAGTCCTTGCCCACATTATGACCTGTTGCTCTGGACAGATGGCTTTTTTCCTTTTCATTTTGGCAAGGGCAGCTCTGGTGTACTTGCCAACTGTCCTCTCTGTAGCACTGAGGCCACCACTCTTTCCTTATCAGTAGGTTCAGTATGTTCAAGCTTTTTCACTAAAGCCTGCACCATTAAGGAAGCTCTTTGCTAGTCTTGGCAGCACCAGCAAGTCTGCCACTTCTCTTCTTCTCTCCTATCTGACTCTTGTTCTGTCCTCACCACCCTGTCTCTGTCTTTCCTATTATCTCAAACTCTGTGGCAGATCTGGCAGGAACTGTCTTCTCTCTCCTCCTGTTCTATCAGGCTACAATGGGTCCATGGACACTCGTTTCTTCCAGGAAGTGATGAGCTGGCCAGATGGGAAGTGCTACTCATGTCCTCTGCAATCCCCTGTGGTTTCTTTCCTCTTATCTCTCGTATCCACTCTTCTCTTTTCTCGGACTGGAGGCATACTGTCTAATCAAAATACTTTGACATGCAGGTTCCCTCGATTTCCACTGAGGAACTTGTGCTCCCTTGTCACACTCACTGTGTGCTTTCTCGTCTTTGCTTCAATGGACACAGCCTACTGTTAAGCTCTTATCTCTCTAGGATTGGCAGAATCAAGAATTCTTCCTGCAGTGCTTGCAGACACTTGTCCCAAGACACCTCTCATCTCATTCTGCACTGTCCAGTTATTGACTCTTTGTGTCGCTTGCTCTTTGATGACTCTCCGCGACCTCTGGTCCAGGTTTTGGGAAGTTGCCTGGCTTCTGGGGCTCCATGGTCTTCCACCATGACCTCATCCCTTGAAAGGGGTCGGGTAGCAACAACAAACAAAAACACAATTAACAAATGCCCCCTTTGCCTTGTGTAATTTAGATTGTTATCAATCTGAAATTCTGTTTCAACATGCTCTAAGTTTTCATTTAAATTAAACAATAGATCATATGACATTACAGCTCCAATTCTTGCAGTTTCTTGATAATTATCTAAATCATAAATAAAATCAGTTATTTAAAACAAAATGCCTGGAAAGGTTTTTGAAAATGTTTCTCTACTATGAAAATTGTATTACACAGAGCAGATGATAGCTTAGGCCAAAAATTAGCACAGAAAAAACCTAAGGGTACTTGAACTTCCTTCCATCTTTAGTTGCTGTAGGCCAGTGAAATTATTTACCAAACTGAAAATTCAACCAATTAAACAGCTAAAATCTATTAAAATATAGATTAGCTTATATGTAAAAAAATGTAGTCAATGTGCTACCAGAACCAAATATGCATATCAACCTAGCTTTTTTGGCTTATCACAACGGTAAATTTTTTTCCTCTTATGTAACTTGATGTTGTGTGGGGTGGGCAACACGATGGAAGGTTTAAAAATCGTGCTTTTGCTCCTTTTTTTGTGCATTTTAATTTTTTGGTCCTAAGTGGGGTAAATGACCCCGATCAGGGAGCAGATTTTTCCTGATGTGAGTATTTTCCACCAGTTGCTCTAGTGCTTACTGTATGTATCTTCTTTGTCATTTGAGCTATTTGTTGTGAACATTATTCAGGAAGAGGTATATACACTGTGTTAGTGCTCACAATCAATTTGCGAGTCTTTAGTTAGACTGGGGTTACCACAACGAGTAGACTGCATGCCCTTATCATCTGTCTGCCACATAAAGATAGAGGCATACCGTTAAGTATCTTGGCCAAGGACACAACAAGCAAGCTTGCCAACTTGTTCTCCTCACTATCCCTATTTTGCTGAGCACCAAGCAGGAAAGTTGTGAATATCATTTTTTAAAGTCTTTTGGTATGACTCGACTTGGGAAATGAACCCCAGGTCTACCAACAGCAAAGTGGATGCTCTAACCACTATGTCATTGCGCCAGTTACTGCACATGTGTCAAGTGTGAAACAAGTATGACTTAAGCCAGTATGAAAAAAGCTTATTGAGTAGTCTTTGTCATAACTTGGCTTCTATGTCCAATTGTTTTACATGTGTTGTGTTTTGGCATGCTAATATCCAGTTCTGCTACTCACTGCTTACGCAGATAGGTTGTTGTACTCAGTTCTCAGTATATACTATTATCCAGTTTTGTATGTTTTTTGCTCTTGTGCATTTTTGTATAAAAATTTTCATCTGCTTGGAGATAAATGTAATGCTTTGCTGTGTATAGAGTAAAATGGGTTAATGTTGGACAAAAGTTACGTAAAAATTTGTGTTTACAATTGAAAATTTCCATCTGATTAAGCTATGACTCCAAGCACAACAACAAAATGGATTAAAATATTCACTATCCAATATTTAAATAGACTGGCAACTGGGGATTAACCTGTCAACAAAAAATTGTTGCAAAGAACGTCATTTCTGACGTCCAACTTTTTCCGCCAGTGGGAAAAGTTGGATGCTGGGCTGCCACTTTTGCATGGCTAAAAAATCTAGTTTGACCTCAAAAAAAACATCTGGAATCATCTAGATTAAAAGACAAAACATCCAAAAAGTATATCTAAAAAGTCATTAAATTAGAAAAAATTAACAAAACAAAAGCATACAAAAAGTTTATTATATTACATTATATTGAATGTTGAAGATACCAACTTCTGTTGAAGTTAATGTTGTTGCTGCAGTTGCTTCGGAGGGATTGATATATGCCTCTGCTGTACCTATTTATTTCACAATCGAATCAAATAATTTATAGGACATGCCACATTGTTTTTTTTTTTCGAACTAGTATTGCATTCAGCAAATATATCTTTATACTGTTTTGTAGTTTGTTTTTTTGCACAGTTTATTGCACTAAAAGTTCTTTCAGCATCAGCATTTAAATGAGATAGTATCATTGCTTGCTTAGCACACTCAAAGAGTTCTGAAAATGGATTCTCTCCAGAGGCAATTCTGAAGTCTTTAACTTCAGCCCAAAACTTTTCTGTTTCTGTGTTGTTGCACTTTTCAATATTTATGTTTGTAGTTTACTTACTGCCCTGCCCTGCCGACTTCACAGTCTTAATAAATATTTCACTGGCTGGAGAATGTTGCTGACAGAAAACAAAGACACGTTTTTTAAAACAATCAAGTTTTTAGGCAGTCTCTGTTTGATCTGTTTATAAAGAGAAACGAGAAAACTTTTTCACCTTTGCCTCATATTGCTCTCTTCAGTTTGGGATAGAAGTCCCTTGGATTTCATATCAGCTACTTTTGATTCAAATTGATGACCTAAATATGACTTGGCATCCAAATAATCCTCGATTGTACAAGTGAGTGGATCAGCTTTACAAGTGGGCAGGACTAACTAGTTTTGAAGAGTATGAGCAAGTCATCCAATAATTTCGTTTTCTCTACATTTTTAGATTCAAATAGTATATTGGTGCTTTGTACTTCTGTTAACATTGGTTGCAAAAAAAAGTAATAGAGCAAGATTTTTTTCATTGCAATACATTTGAAACAGCAATTCAGTAGTATAGCATTTTTCACTTTGTCTTGCAGTCTCAAAATGTGTTTTTAATTCAAGCCATTGAGAAACAATTCTGTCTACAGCAGGCTGGATGGATAGCCATCGGGTTTTGCAGCCAGATGGTATTTTCAATGGATGTGACCCTTATTGATTAAATCATAAAGGTGATTATACTGGGATTGCCTTAATGATGATTTGCAAACCAATTGTGAGTTTCAGCAATCAAAAACTCTAAATTCCTAGGAAGACATTCAGCAGAAGCATAGGACATTGCAAGCTCTATGGAGTGGCATACACATCTCATCAAAATCAAATGTGGATACTCTCATTTGAGCTTGGCATACACACCATTATTGATGCCAACCATAACGCAGGCATTGTCAGTGCCTATTGGTATGCAATTACTAATGTTTACCTTTTTACTTATCGACAATTGTTTGAATGCTGTCATTATGCTCTTTGCATCACATTTTTCCTATTGAGCAATTTCTATTTAAGTCAGTTCTACTTTATGAGATGAATGGCTCTAGTATGTGATTGATACCCCAAGTAGCTTTTTAACTGAAATATCATTACTCTCATCCAACAATAAACTGAACTTATTGTTTGTTACCAATGTCATTAGTCAGTTCTTCTTTAATATGGGGGCATAATGCATTTTTGATGATGCTTGTGCAGTTAGTTCAATGCATCTTTATATCGTCAGTAGTTTTACAATTGGATATATTGTGCTTTAACATATCAACCATGTGATCACAGTTAGAAATTGCACTATGACAATTCAAAAACATTGCAATGGATCCTTCCAAACCATGACTGTTATTATTCTTCTCTTTGATGAATGACGAGGTTAATCAAAGTAGCTTTAAATGGCAAAGAGTTTCTATGCTTGTTAGTTAGTGCATGAGATTTCAAATCTTGATACTTAGCTGTTAATTCCCACCTGTAGAACTTACAAAAGACTTGTTCTCATCATCTGAAGGTGCAATCCATTCCTTAAGCCACTCCTTTCAAAATTTTTGTTTGTATTGTTTAAACTTCGGCATTTTGAAGGGTTGATGCTGAAACAACAGATAAATTCAATAGCACAAAAATAGCCTTACAATTTTGAACAACCTAGAGTAAGCAAGTAAAGCAAGACAAATTAATCTTACTCCTTCACCACTTTACAACAATACAATACTGGACACTGATCCACCGCACTGACGGCTGACGCCGTCCAGTTCGTTTGATCAGAACGTAACACGTTCTGAACATGTTTAATTCGTTATTTAAATAATTTGGTTACATATGATAGATGGATACAGTATGACTAAGTTTTATCAACGTTATATCTAATTCTAAATACTATTTGTTCTTTAACTATTACACACATCGCTTTATTCAATTCCTGCTAGATAATATCTAGCACATCGAAACAAATAGCTAGAATTTATAGCCATCATCTAGACTCAAATTTTACATAGAGGTTTTAAACAAAACTATCTAGATCTAGCTATAAAACACCTAGAGTGGCAGCCCTGGTTGGATGTACTTTTACCACCGATTCTTTTCTATGTGCGATTATTTCTGCCAATTTTTCTGCATTGGAAAAAGGTATGGTTTGGAAGGAAAAAAGCAGTTTCAATTAAAATATATATTCAAATGTAGAAGTAGTTGGTGCATTACATCCAACTTAAAAAAATTGATTTTAGCCAATGTCCCACTTTTCATAAAAATGTTCGTCGTTTCCCAATGTCTGAGATTACCCCATTTTGGCTTATTGTTGTGGGAACATCTGAATTTATCTGCCAAATACGTACGAAAGGCATTTACATTTTTGCAAGAAAAAACACACAAAATCTTCTTCGTTGACAAAACTGAATGTTCATTTTACTAGGTATACTATGCGACACCATATAAATATCCAAGTAAATGTAAATTATCACATAAAGTGCTTGAGAGCAGAAAATATACGTATACTGTGTACACCCACCTTAAGAAGCTATTTTTTTATGTTAATATACCATATCACAATATATTGACCAAGTTACGGATTGTTAGAGCTCGTAAGATTGGTGACAGTCTGTTAAGTGTTTCAATTTTGTGTTTTGATCATGGGAAAATCCAGTTTAGTTTTGTTGCTGATGAGACACAACTTCAAAAGAAATCCTGTTTCATTACAACTTGGTAATGTCAAGTTTTTGCAAAACAGCATCTGTCAGGTAAGCATTAGAAAGAATAATAATAGTCTTGATATTTAGTGCATTTTAACTCTTTGTTGCTTTGCAGTCCTGCTTGCAGGATAGAAAACGTTTTATTCTTGCACCTTTTACTTAATTTTTTTTAGTTTTGCGGGTCTGTTATATCTTAAAACTTAGGTCAAGGGCCAACTTCATTATGCGTACTATTTCAACTACTTTAATTTGCAATATGTTCTATGGAATTTGCTTTGACCATGTGAATTTACCATTCACTTATTGGAAGGGTTTCTTTAAATTTAACTATGTTTCAGGATTTGCAACAATGTCGAAATTACGGAACTGAAGCAACAAAAGGTTAGAGAATGTAGTAAATGATGGTGATTGTTTCAAGTAAGATTTTTATTTGGATCACACGTTAATTCTATGAGTCTCAATCTTAGGCTTTATTCTCTCTTGAGAATCATGAAATAGAATATTCAGCAATGTTGTAATCAGACATTCTTTTTATCGTGTTCCTTTTTTTCTAAATGACTTTACTTCAAGATATTGATATAATTGCACATTCTGTAGGTGTTACATTTGGATATCGTTCTGGCTTGCCTGTAATTAGTGTTCCTCTTCCATCAAGAAATGAACAATGCAGTTTTGCTTTGCGTCCTGTTTCTTCTACCGTTGGAAACTTTCTTGCAAGTGTGAGATATGAAGATAAAGGAATAGATAGAGCTCAGATTTACTCACAAGGTTTGATTAACTTTTTTGGGAATTATTTTAACTGTAGGCTGCTATTTAATTTGAAGCCGGGATAACTTTTCAAAATCAAAGTACGTTAGTTATTGTATTGTTAGCAGAGCCCCCCTCATGGCAATTTCCTCCTTTTGATTGAGGCATTTGTGATTGAGACTAGAAATGATTTTTGCTAGCAATATTGTCAACTTTGAAGCTGGTTTACATACAGGGCATTTTATGCACGAATGGAAAAGAGCTATGGGTAATTAACCATTCTATGTACTAGTGGCTTTGTGTTTCTTTTTATCCATTACGTATATTTATTAAAACGTGAATTACTTAACACTGAAGAGTCACGAAACTCGTATTAAAATCAATTTACACTCACATTATCCAAAGGATTCAGAAAGCGCTTATGTAGTGAAGATTCGGAAAGGCATAAAATATAGTTATACATGGAACTATCGTATTTTTGGTAATAAGTGTTGCCCGTATCTATCGCAAAACAGCGTGAATGATTAAAAACAAATCAGTTTGATTTGAACTGGCAGGTTCCTGCTTACTAATTAGATACCCTGGAATTGGGAGGCCGATAATTAGGAGGTTGTGGATTCGAACCCCATTGAAATTGGTTTTGGCTTTTACTGTTTCTCTTTGGTAAGTGTTTAAATGACCTCAGTTATTAGTAGTGAATGAAGCAAAATGCACCATGCATAAAAAGAGCTACTTGTTGTTACTGTCATGTGAAACTTATTGTCTTTTGGTTTTACAAAGCTTGAAAAGTGTGAACATGACGTATATTAAAGTTAGTTTTCAGGTTGTGTAGGTTAACGTTAAAGTCTGACGATTCTTCTATTTATTGGATTTCTTCATAACAGATGGAAGTCGAATGGCTGCAGACACTCCTATAGAATATTTGCTACGGGATAATTTTGTGCTTCGGATAAACGAAGAATCCTATAAAGTTGAACCACCTTCCATTGGTAAGCTGGCAAAACTTGTTTTGGCATAACATGTTGATCTACTATATAGTACATTTTAGTCAGTTTTATTGATGATTGTAATTGCTAAGCTAATCCATACTCTCTCTCTCTCTCTCATGCCTAAAACTATTACTCAGGCTTGAACTGTAAATATCTAGTGGTGAATATGTGCTGATCAAACTGGCCGAAAACCAGTTGTCTAGTTTAATTTAGCTTTATTCACTGCACTTCTTCGTCGTTTGAGCTATTTGTTGTGAGCTTTTATGCAGGAAGACGTATACATAAGCCACACTGCGTTAGCGCTCACGCTCGGTTAAACTGGGGCCACCACGACGGGTAGACTACTTGGCCCCACCATCTGTCTGTCACATAAAGACGGAGGCATCCCGTTATGTATCTTGCCCAAGGACACAACATGCAAGCTTGCCGGCTTGTTCTCCACACTATCCCTATTTGCTGAACGCCAAGCAGGGAAGCTGATTCACAGTACTGTAGCCCTTTCATCATTGAGCTGGAAGATGGTTTGTCATTATGTCGACTATGCTGAATCGTGTCAGTAATTAGGGTTTTGTGGCCAAATTGCCAAAGTATAGATGACTACATTTTTACAGCAAATTGATGCATTAGAATAATACAAGAGGCCAGCGATGCACTTTCAGCGAACTGCAGGCGGTGGTACTATTTTGACCTATCAGCTAGGTTTATTTAAAGTCTACAACTACTTGTCGGTCACCAGCTGCACTGAAGAGACTTGATAGGTCGAAACAGTGTCACTGTCTACAGTTTACTCAAGATACATTAAAACTTTTTGCAATAGATACAAGGGTGTTTTTATGCAGTAACGTATTCTTGCATTAAAAAGTACTCTTAGAGGGCAGATTCAAAAAAACATTTAGTCAGCTCTAAACAACGTGTAGCGTTCAAAAATACTCAAAGCAACTGGTACCAAACTGTTGCAGACGGGCCGGATGCGGCTTTTGAGATTGTTTTTCTGACTCGCCGCACTGCAACACAAATGGATTAAACTACGATGATTGAAACGAAATTAATATATCTACTCGATTTTGCATGTGGTAATGCTAGTACTTTTCGTGCGTGTCACAACTGCAGTAACGCTTCCAGAAGCTATCTGGATGTGAAATGTGTCTGTGTATACAGCAGTTTGTATTTTATCTTTTGTAATTTCTGCGAATCCATCGGCACGAGCGTGTGAAACGCAAGACAGCCTATTACAAAAAAATAAAGCAATCGTCGATTCTCAGTTGCCCTTTTAATGTTAGCCAAAAAAATGGTGATAAAAATAATTTTATGAGCCACATTATACAATGGAGTAAATACAATATTCATCAAAAGTTATAATGGTTTCAGGAATTCTTTTACTTTGTTGGCATACTTGCTTCAGATCAGGATCTTTGAAGGCGAGGTGCATGCGTACCAGAGCACGTGGTTAAAAGGGAGCTTATGGAAACATGGCAGCAAAACTCTTTTTTTAGGATATTTAAATAAACTTTATGAATTGTGAGAAAGGGGTCTGCGGTAGTGGAAGGGACCCGTTGTTAAAGAGTTTTTGATGTCAATTTAAAGACCGTTTATAAAGACCCTCGATTTAGGTAAAATGAAGCTTATAGAGGGATTATGATGTGGGTGTTTCTTATCATAAACTTTTATGTATAGCTCCATTGTTTCTTTGTTATTGCGTCGAGCAAAGGTAGTATTTTGCCGACGACCATCGTTTGCCACAATATCTGCCTCTTTATGAAAAACGTTTGGTGACGCGTGCCTTAGGACTATCTGTTTTTTGTTAGCTTTGATCTTTTGACGATTATATTAAATAATCGACATTTACTGAAACTGGTCATACTCGTGACATTTTGTTGTAGTCACGTTGGTGTATTGTTATAATATCAATAGCTTATCCTGTTATAGAAAAATTATCATCTGAGGAAGTGCAAACGTTGGATCACGTCAAAGTCTTAATATCTCAGCTCTACAGCCAATTGCACGTTGACCAACATCAGCTATCTCGCGAAAGAGAACTACTTTCGAGATTAGAAGAACTGAAAGAACAACGAAAACCGTGGGAAGAGGTTAGATTTCGCAAACTTATCTTCCTTGAAACCATTGAAATGTCATGAGTTGCTTATGTGGTATCTATCTGCCACTAATCTACTTTGAAAGTGAAGATAAAGGTTATTTCGCCAAATGTTTTATGGCTATAGCGTATGCTCTATCCCAGTAGTTTAACCGCCACGCATATTTTAATTACTTTTCCAATACCTTTTGCATGAAGTAAGATCTCTGGAGACCTAATTCGCTTTATTTGCATTGATTGAATCGACTTTATGCATCGGGTTTTGACGAGTCTGTCTATTGCGTGACTTTTCAATCTAATTTACTCTCCTCTTGCCAGAAACAAAATGAATTGCTTTGCCAATGATAATTAGTTTGAAACAGATTTTACCAATATGCTTCTACGAGTGCAGCCTAATTTTTCCTTTGTTGGGTTGAAGCACTGAGAGTGAGATTTCTATCGCGAACGTATTATAGGCTGTGACTTGTGAGCCCTTGCAGCTTTTTTCATTGTTTGTACGCCAATTGAGACCCGGTTTCATCGTGCAACCAGATTTGACCCATGCTGTTTTGTGCTACAGGAGTAGCTGTAATAACTAAACGGCCTTACTCAGTATTGACAGTAAAATAATGAAACCATTGCCCTAGGCTTATGCTTCATCCGTTTTTATTGCCAAAACGCTTTCATAGGTCATTCTAAAGTTCGCTCTATGCAGCATGCGTTTTTATACGTTTCTTGCTCTCAAGCATTTTTGTACTTAGATTTACATCCTTGTGGATATATATTATACCTTGTTGCGTTAACAACCGGTTTTGTCAACAAAAATCTTGCTTTACTATTTTAGTGCGATAAACAAATACATGTACGCTGTTGGTACGCACTTTGCTGACAAAATCTAATGTGCCGACGACCACGTATACTGTAAAGCATCATGTACTTACCCATGCGGATAGAAATTTGTATTCCAAAAACATGAGAGTAAAAAACGTACGAAATCGCGTAAAAAACGTGTAAAACCCGACAAAAACGTTTTTTGCGTACAGCGACCTTATCGTAAGAAAATTCATGAGAACCCGATTCTTTTTTGCTATTACTTTTGATATACGCTGCATATATTGATTTAATATGAATACGATTTTATTATAATTTAGCAGCACTGCACGTTATGATTAAGTGATTGATGCATCACGTGCATTTTATTTCTATAATTCATGGTGCCGTCTCATAGTTTGAATATATTGATTTTGTTTAAAGCACCTTATGCAGTTTATACTTGGCGTTTTAGATTTGTACATCAACCTAAGTTTTATAGCCAAACATTTAATACATGATAGTCTTGCGTGATTTGCATATACTGTATATTGCCATGCTTTACTCTTCTTAATAATGATCAGAACTGTAATTTGTTCTGTGATTGTAACTATGATTATTTTCTTCTTGCACGTTTCGACTTGCAATGGGAATTATATAGTTGATCTCTTCTGTTGAGATTTAACAAAACTATAATTCGCCAAGCGTTGTCCAGGAGGATAAATAACAGTTAATGGTGTCTAAAAATGACATGTTGGGCAATAAGAAAAAGTTGTCATTGTAATGTCCTGACCGAACGTAGCTCAAACTATATCTTCAGTCGAGTTATCAAAACGTGAGCGAATTAATACACATTTAGTTGCTTTCATTTTTATTTGGACAGACCCCTTACCACCTAATAAAACGCTCAACAAACTTTCTCATGTTATGAGGTAATTGCATTGGAGCAGGTTTTTAAGGAGGACATGCTTTTGCTCACTTTCAACCTCAGTTTTTAGACACGAGAAATCCTCAACCACAATTTGAAACATGGGTTGATCTCAAGACCTTGCGATATGCAGGCCGAGCGGTACCGCTATTCTACTCCGATAAAAAACTGGTATACAGCACAAAACGTTGGGACATTTTTTGTGAGATCCAGGTGAATGGGATAAATTTCATGTATTGCTACCACTATCTACTGGAGTAGAGGTTGCCTTGTCTAAAAGTAAAAAGACCTAGTACATAGTTCGCAACGGTACCCACTCGCTATGTTGTTGACAGTTTTCCTTTTCTGTTGTTCTCAAATGTTCATTTAAAATTCAGTAAAATTTTAGATGAAAAATGAACTGACTGACAGTGCTTCAAAAAAAACGCGCATGCTTATGTGGGCTGGACTTGCAGGCATGGCTGCCCAGTTCGGGATACTGGCTCGTTTGACCTGGTGGGAGTACTCTTGGGATATTATGGAACCTGTCACCTACTTCATCACGTATGGAACTGCCATACTTATGTATGGATATTTTATATTAACCCAACAGGTGAGCTAAAGCAGTGCTGTTGCACACAAAAAGCTCTTTGTAATGTAAAGTTGCTCTTTCAACTTTAATCGTCCAACAATTAACAGTAGCTACCTTTTTTTGTTGTTTTGTGGCTCATTTTAATTCCTGCGTTGAAGCTCTGCTCTGTTTGTTGGTCTTTAGTCAGACTGAGCCACTCTGACGCGTAGACTACTTGGCCCTACCACCTGTCTACCTCAAAAAAATGAAGAAATCTCGTAAAGTAACTTTCCCAAGAACAACTGGAGAACTTGCCGGGTATTTTGGCTCACTGTCTCTTTCATGCTGACCTCCGAGCAGGAAAGCCGTAAATTCATTTTTGCTGTCACCGGCCAAGGTATGCCAGCAACTTTTTGCATTTGAGGCGTTTGTTATAAAATCTGGGGCCAAAGGCAGTTCAATACTTCGTTAATTATATTTCGGCGTAGTTGCAATTCATGTGCTACTTCGTGACTGAGCTAAAATAAGAACAAAAAGTTCAGCAGTGCTTGGCGCCTTGTTGACCAGGCTTAAGCGCTACGCCATCGAGGTAGTGTCCGTCTTAAAGATACATGCTGAGGCTCGCTCTTTGTTATGATTGAAATAACATTAAAATCTATACCAATTAACTGCTTGTATCCCCAAAGTAGAGAAACACTAAGATAAAAGTCCTATGGCCTCATTTGGTTTCACATAAAAATGTGAGTCTGTTACGTACACAACTATAAAAAATACACTTGCTGAGAGCAGGTATTAAGGTTCTTATTTGAGCACTATTGTAGAATGTTTATTTTTTGATCTTAAAATTGATTTTCCAATATTTAGACAGTACGTTAAAGACGTTTTTGACTGTCTGCTGTTTTATTTTTTGGTGGTTTTTTGGCTGTAGTTTATCTTTAGCAACATAGTTCATTATTTTGAGGGTTTATTCTAACTTATGAAGTAGTTATGTGTGAATACTTCGGAATTCGAATGAACTATTAATACTTGCGATGTCACACCACAAGATTTTGACATTGCTACACTGTGTGAAGGTTTTTGCAAAGGCTTGTTGGCGTCATGTAGTTGAGTAGGGTCGTGTCAAAAATACATTTTGGAATCCGGTTTCGAAGTAAATGATTTCCTTTGCTGTTCATTATTCTTTTAAACAAATTTAGATTTTGCGCTAGTGATTTACAACTGTATTCGATGCTATAAGTTTCTTCTTAAAATAGCTTCTTCTATTGTCGTATTGTCATTGTGTGAGTATATAGCCATTTTGCGAAAACTTCCTTTATACAGTGTAATTACGTTCATAAAGTTAAATGCTATTGTATTTCTTGCTGCTATGACTAACTATCGTTTTAACTATAAGTTTGTAGCGGACTGTGATGTTGTTTTCTGACAGCAAAGCAATCAAAATTTTTCTTTTTATTTGTAAATTTCACTTTTCAAACTCAGTCTTATTATGTGAAGATATCAATTTTTTCTCTGTCTTTTGTAGCAATATTAGATTACTAAATTGATAAGGACTGTATTTCATCCGAGTATTGATAACTGGCAATTCTTTATCCATGCAACCGCTGTGTTCACATCTACTGCGCAGATGCCAGTAGTGATCGCGGGTACAATTCATTTTTACCACACGCGCTTTAGCCTAACGCGAAAAACTCTCGCAGAGTTCCTCCCATAGTCCCGATGCTGTCGCGGCGAGGAAGGGGAGGCGCCTGGTACCTGTGCGCATCCTTTTTCTGGTAATTCCTTTTTTCGTTTAGAGGCGCCCCAAAACTGAAGGTCAAAACGGATGGAAGCATTTTTTAGAATGGCCCTACTCAAAAGTTTCTCCTCTTCGGCCCTGCGTTCCTTCACTTTGTTTGCTCTGGCAATGGCATGGTGTGAGTGGGCAGAAATCATTTGATAAGTGATTGCAAAATACATTTTACTTTCACAGTTTTAAAAACGTCATTAATGGTAGACCTGCGG
Organism: Trididemnum clinides; assembly: GCA_963675345.1. NCBI lineage: Eukaryota > Metazoa > Chordata > Ascidiacea > Aplousobranchia > Didemnidae > Trididemnum > Trididemnum clinides. Next base: position 12,381,921 of record OY776300.1, on the reverse strand, counting down.
TTCGCAGCAGACATGCAACGTCAAATCGCTTACAGTAGGTACATATTGGCGCAACACGAAGTGAATTTCTTTGTTATTAAAGGTTATTGTGTTGCCCTGTCACAAAATTGTTAAATTTATTTGTAGTAGAATTTTGCGTTACCAATAAGTTAATTTTGGTAACTTTTTCATAGACCATTGTCATGACAACCAAAATGTAAAATGCCAGCAAAGTCTGAGGTATATTTTTGATTTTTTCCAAAAATGTGATTGCCTTACTCTTATAATTGGTGAGTCAGTTACTTTGATAATTTTTTAATTGTGCTTTTGGCTTGGCCAAATTACTCATTTTGTATTGCTCCTTAGTGCCATTGTTATGTGGTTGCTATGCAAAAATTGATCAAATTTCAACATTAGTCCATATACAAATATTCAAAAACTGTTAAATGACTCTAAAATATGTATTCATTAAAATGTAAATTAGTATCAAAATTGCTTCTGTGAGATCACTTTAGAAAAACCATCACCTAGCCCAAGGCTAACATTAAATAGAGTATGTATCATGTGGTGGTAACCTTGAAATTTACTTACTTTGAATTGAGGTTAGGAAGTAAAATATGTAGCAATTCAAAAGTCGCTGTATTTTTGAATACCACTCGATCAAATTTTAAAAAGTTATTACCCTTTTGTTGGTAAGAACAAGCCCCCTTTGTTTCTGAAGTAAAAATTCCACAATGCGGTGGCGCTTCAATTTCTAGAAAGTCTGATTGTTACACGGCCTTTTCACGTGCAGCCGGTTCGGTTCGCAAGTCATCTTACTTTGAAATTTTGACATTAGGGATGTAGTTCAATTCATTGTGTGGTACTGTTTTATCGTGGATGTAGGGTCTAATCTTACTTCCACTTTTATTTTTGTCAGGTTAGGAATAAATCTGCAGGTGATAGTTTCTTGATGTCTAGGAGGTAATAATACTCTGAGTTGGTTGGTAATTAGTGCTATTATTAGATCTGGCTTGTGGGTAACTGATGTTCCTGCGGGCGATTAATGTATCTGTGGCCGACCTGGTGCCTGTGGGACCTTGTTGTGGACCCCTGATGTAGGTGACCTCGAAAACAGAACCGGCACGACGGTGTAGTGATTTTAAGCGTTAGCTTCACAGGCACCAGGCTTGCAGTTCAAATTCTATTTCCGTCAGAACAAAGACTACATGAATTCGGCCTCCATAACTTATTTGTCTGGGGCTTGACACTACAAAAAAGTGTGAAGGTTAGGTTTTGTGTTGCATGTTGATTGTCTGCGTATCTCGACTCACATTCACCATTCTTACTGTTGCAACTGGCCTGCATACGGCCTACGCTATATTTTATGACGTCATGGCTGTAGCACGCGATTCCCTTGACCTTATTTGAAAACAGTGTCACCATTTTGTCTTAAAGCAGTTTTACTTATCGTGGAGTAAGGTACTAAACATCGCCATTCTTTTTTGAATATAATAAATTTTGAAAACTACAATTTAGTTATTGATCGCAATTTGAGGCTTGAGGTAGCAATGAAGTATCTCTATTCACTCTGTAATGCAATTTTTATTGATCTTCTTTTGTGATTTGAATGCTAGAAGCTGTACTTATCGAATATAGAGAAAGTATATTTTTTGCTTTTGCGTAAACAATGATATGAAAACAACATGCACCAAAACAAAGAGTTAACCAGAGAAATGCCCAAAAACCAGTGAGCGTCGGATTACAGCACGATGGTCAAGTTAAGGGCTTCCGTCACTTTATCAATTTAATTACCCTCTGTTTTATGAGGAGCTGTCTGTATACCAGAGTTCGGCTCGTGAGTAACAATCAGGCCTTTCACGATGTTTCTTGTCAGCTTTATACATTGTATTGTATTTTCAGTGTAAGAGAGTAAGAAACGGCCAGCATAATCCTACTTCTTTACTTATTTGCTCCGTTTTCAGTTTCCGTCACGTAAAATTGGCCTTATTAGCTGTTACGTGGTTCAATTCTAGAGCCGCATAAATAGTGACCTTAGTAATCGACCTACCAATGAAGATCAGGTCAGTAGAAAACCCTGCTGCTTTTTCGAACCAGTCATGAATGCAGACTAGTAGCTTTACCTCGCTAGATAGCGGACTGGCACTGGTAGGTGGTCAACAATCACTTTTACTGCCAGGGATAGGTTTTCAATTATCACTTTTACTGGCAGTGATAGGTTGTCGATGATCATTTTTTACCAAAAGTTGTGTTTGACCACTTTATTGTTTTGCCCACTGAAATCGATGAATATTCAAAACATTTTTACCACGTGTTCTACAGGTTTGAGACTGATGGGCTACACAGTACGTCTACTGATACGAAAAGCCTGTGTAACGTGATAAAAAGTGTAAAGTATGTCAGTATAACCGCAGCCATCTTTTAAAATGTAATTGTGCATGTTTAAAGAGCAAATATTTGAGATGCGCCGGCATTTGTAGTTAGCATGACTTGAGTTGAAATCGTATTCGTTAAGACTGGTTGATACTCGTTTGTTTATTTGATCCTTTCATTTATATAACAGTAGGCTTGCCAACGTGAATTCACTGGATCCTACGCACGTCATGTAAGTCCAAATCCTATCGCAGGGGTCTGATTAGATAGCAAATACATGTAACGAACTGGCAAAGCAACATTGAACACTGCGCAGCTTCAATAAAAGATTGAGTTTCATTTGCACGTTCTTTTTGCAAGCATACACTACGTTTTGCGAGTGACTGTCAGCTGTTATAATTCTTGAATGCAAAGTCTTCTAAGTACTCGTATGCAAGTAAACACTGACGTTTACTTGTCAATTAAAGCAACTTTACTGATGTTTGTCGATTACCCGAGATACGTGCTAGACATCGACTTCATTTCAGAAAGCTATTTCATGGATCATGCTAAATAGCTCTTATATCTTTGTGAATTGCGAGTGCCTGATGTTTACAGTAGATTTTTTGGCCAGAAAACGCATTCTACACGCATACAGTGCTCAAATCTCTTTTTATATGAGTTACGCTCACCTCATCTTGCACTTACAGGCAAGTAATGACGAAAGATACTTTTAGGATTGCATACATAGTAGGGAAACCGAAATTTTACTCTTAGTGCAAACCACAACACAACCTAAAAATTGCTTTTTCATGGCATTCTCTCGGAACTTTTCCGTTGTTGTGTTTACCCCTCTCAGTTTTGATGAAGGCACGACATGGAACGGCAATTCAGGTTAACACCGCAAACTAAATGAAAATAGGCTTAGGATAGCGAAAGTCCTTTCCGAACCAGTCATGAATACAAATTTCACGCTTGCAAACCCTCCCACTATGTTGACTGCCATTGGTGGTTGCCCAAGGATTTTCTTTTACGACTACGCTACCTACTGGGTGGGCAGCTTCACTATTCTAACCGGTTAAGAACACGAATGATAGAAGTGCAATTGTCTCTTTTCGTTTTCTTGGTGACGATTCCTCCTAAAGAGTGCGAGACGTGAGTAATGTTATTAGAACTTGAAAGTCATATTCAAGTTTTTCATCTCAAATGACTTGCACATATAGCTGAAGGCAAAATAAGTAGTCCTAGGAAATTTTTGTTCTTGCTGGTACCATAAGACCCCCAAGTTGAAGGGGGGAGAAAAGGGCGACAAAACCCAGTGTTGTCTAGGACGAAATGTAATTGCGGGTAATAAAGTTGGAGAACCCCGATTATTGCTTAAAGCAATCATTTTCGTTATCATACTGGTATTAGATATGCCAGTTTGGAGTCTCGAAAGCATGGCTTGTGTACAGTACACTGGAAGTACAAAGTTGTAACTTGTTTTATACTGGCCATTTAGATATTTTCAGTGTGTTCTTTTTTATGCTTTCAACAGGAACTGAAGATGCTACTTGAGATAGCTGAAATTATTTTTTGTAGTTAAGATTTAACCTAAATGGTTGCCTTCAGTTACTTAAAGGAAGTGATTCATTTATTGCGGTTCAGCCGGAATAGCTTATTGTGATGCTGCATGCTATAGGTTTCGGTGCCGTTTGGCGTTTGGTAGGAGATTGTTGTCTTCGGAAAAAAATGTTTATAATTGCTGGAATGTCCTCGATTAACTTATTGAAGTCAAAGCGGTTTGTAAACTTTCGTAATTACTGTCTGTCTATTTTGGCAATTTATTTCTGCTATCAACTACATCAGCTCTGCCATTGATTTTCTTTTTTTTGTAAAAGTAGTTGCTTCAATTGCACACCAATCATATCTTATTTTTAACTGTTTTCCAGCACGCTTGATATGCAGGGAAGCTTATTTAAGTGGAGGCTAGAAGGAGGCGTGCAGGACGTAGATCTATCCCTTATTACCGATGTTGTTCTCGATAAGAACTTTCGACTTCCTTTGATCAGAGAGCCGAGATACGTGCTACCTAGGGTTGACCTGGCAGGATCGTAACCCCAGCACACCAAGCATGTCATAATAAGCGACTTTAGTGTATCCACCAATAACAGTCGGCCTTGTAAATGGTAACAGTCTGCACTTTGTATTCATGGCTTGTTTGAAATAGACTGCCACTTTTGTTCAGCCTAATATCCGTTAATTCCGTTTCAAACCATGCCTCCATCTCAAGGCAAAAGGGGAAGCAACAACAATAACAGCTTTGTTGCTATTTCTTGATGCTGTAACCGGATGATCAAGCAAACAATTTTTTTTATTGATTTCACCCAGAATCATTTTTATACAATGAGCTTATTTAGTCTGCTGAGGAGCTCAGCATCATAAGGCGTTAACTTTTAATGTAGGAATTGTGGGTTCACTTCCCATGATGCTTCTGCGTTGTATGTCCCAGAGAAAAGGTAATCCTTACGGTAATCCCCCTGCTTAGCTGTAGGGGTATGGTAGAAGCACTTTGTCAGTACTGGAAACCACAAAGTGGGTGTGATCTCAAGTTTTTTGGTGTATAACGGATCTCAAATTCTCCAGTGTATAATGGCAGAAGTTTTCCTGTGGCTCGAGGGTAAAACTTTTACTGATGAGCAGGGCCATTTTTTTTGACCTAAAAAAATATATTTTTGACTTTATTTTAGCAAAATTTTGACTTTATTTTGACCTAACCGCTTTCGCCTATTATTTATGTCTTGTTGCACTTTTTTGATTAAAAATGTTTTATAATCCGCAATTTACATAAGTTTATAAAGAAGGTAGCCTACTTTAAACATTTTCTCAATCACTCGGTCTTGAAGCTAATGCAACAAAGCGACGCATGACTTCAAAACCTAGGAAAACGAGCCATTGTGTGTACCGGTATCAATTAGTGTGTAATACAAAAAATGCGTTGTTATCGCAACTGTACTGTACATTAACATTCTGTCTTTGATGTTTTTAACGAAAGCCACAGAGTATAATTACTAGGACTTTTTATTGTAATGCGGCATCATATATTTTTTTACGTTCTTAACATCAAAATTTGTGTCTTTTCTCAGTAATTTACTGAACATAGAAAACGACCTCTCAACAGCAGCAGAGGTTGGCTGGGCTTTTTGCAATAGTGCGTAGTTTGTTGGGTCAATTGTCAAGTTGGTACAGTTTATTATTGTTTCTAAATCAAAGTTGGATAGTCGTTTTTTATTGTAATTTTTAATTGCGCACGGATCATCATCGAATTGCATATTCTTCAGCAGTCCGTATGCTTCGGTTATCGTGCAGGCACTTCCTGCTAAGAACTCTACGTTGGCTGCTAGAGTCCGGTATTGATTTATTTTAACCAAGTCCGGCAACAAATCTTCCACATTGATAGCGTCTTTTGCTCTCCTGACTGAGAGGTCTGAACTAGTCCAATTGTTGACAATGGTACGAACAGCTGGAAGGTTCTCACTGTAATATAAGGCAGCTCTAGGCCAAGTTGCCCATCTTGTAATTACAGGGTCAGGAGGAGATGGCAGACCAGTATCATGAAAATCTTTCTTGCGATCTTTGTTTTTGATTGTTGCTGCCTTGATCGTTGGTATTACTTCATCAATATTTTTAAAATGAGCATGCACACGCATAGCGCAGTTATGTAGTGAGTGCGGGTGATATGCATCAAAGAAGGGTATAATTCCTTTAATGTCTTTCCAGCCAAAGACATGTACCGAGCAGCATCAGTCAAGAACAATGAAAAATTCTCGCGTTTTATTTCAAGTTGTCGCAATATGTCATCCACAGTGTGCAGAATAATACTGCTATTAACATTGCTACCGCTGTCAAGTGGATGGCAATCAACGAGGAATGTCTGATTTGGGGCATCTAAGCTGTCCACAAGCACACTAATATACTTTTGTTTAGCAATCTCTGTTTCATCCACAATTTAAAAAATTTTTTTGTCACGAAGTAATTCTTGAATTTGTTCTTCTTTTTGGGATGCTAATTTAGCAACACATGCCCGGGCTGCAGTCTCCGAAGGCAATACTTTTCCCATTATAGCAATCAGAGACTTTAAAGAAGGATGGTTCAGTTTATGAAGTGGGATATCTGTAGCTACGAATGAAGAGACAACCTGTTCCTTGAAGTTTACTTGATCGAGTTGTAAAAAGGTTTGCTTACTTTGGGATTTGCTCTTCGTCTCGAATTTTCTTTGGTGTTGCTTACTTTTTCGGTGGCTTTCCACAAAAAACTTTTTGTCGCCTTTGACTAACACGTCGCAAAGGTTGCATCGCAAGTCGCCGGCAGAAGTTGCCGAAAACTCATCAGGATATTCCTGGCAAATTTGCCTAACTTTCGCCATAGAAGATTTGGCTAGTATAGGCATTCTTTGCTTTGCGATCTACGACTTGAAAAGACCACGTGTAAAGAGCGCAAAGGTTTTATAGGAATAGATTAATTGTCTAACCATTATGTGTTTATTCATCAACAATGACGATTTCATGCATAATAAGTGCTATTTCCTTCTCAATTACCACACGCATTTTTACCATTGCAACTGTTTCAGAAGTTAAAAATCAAATAAAACTGCGCATAAAATTTTAATAGCAGCTCAAAAATTCAAAATAATATAAAAAAAATATAAATTTGTTCGTTTTTGTAAGGAAATTTTTGATAAAGACAATTTTGACAAGTTTTGACTTTATGCAAAATTTTGACTTTATTTTGACTTATAAAATCTAGCAAAACAGACTCCTGAAGACCTGAAACGAACGTTAGTACACGTTTGATCATGCAACAAGGTCGTGAAAAAATTTTGACTTTATTGACTTTAGCGGGCCCTACTGATGAGTCTTTTAACGCTAGCTTTATTTATTGTAGGAATATATTTACCCCGACGCCAGAGATCGGCAGTATCTTCGTTTCTTTCATAAACAAGCTAACAAAGTGAAGTTTGACATCGAAAGGTATGGGTTTGCATTTTCAAATATCTACCCTTGCTCATTAATAATTGATGAAAACTCTTTTCCAGGTCAGAGTTGCCACACATTAAAGTTATTCAATTTTTTAACTGATTAGAATGATTTTTTTTGCAGTTGATCTTGGAAAGTAATTGACTTACAAAAACCATCTTAGTGCCTTGCTTCAGCGCTTTAACAACCGCTTTTGGTACAACGGAGCTTAAATGTAGCTTTGAAAATTTGTTCTCAAGAAAGCTTTTCGTGACGCTCGTATCAGTGGCATTAGCGCATTGAGTGGGGAGAGCGAGAGTGAACCACTGACGGTGATCTTTTTTCTTCAAAATGAAGCCCATATGTAGATTGTCTTAGCTTTCCATTTGAAGTCACCGATTGAGCAAGGTGAAGTTGTTTTTGACTTTGCATCGGGATAACCGCCGCTCAACAACCGCTATACAAACTCTTTGTCAAGTCGACCGTGGTACGAAATGTTCCGATAGGAGCCAGAAATACCGGGCAGTCGTGAGCTACATCGTATACTACTTGCTACTCTGCTCCACATTTGCGGGCCGTTGGGGAAGCCAACCTTTCTTTGCCCACTGCCGAGCTAAAACGGCCTATGTTGGTTTGAATTCGGTTAAGCTTGACGCAGGCAGGTCTTTCTAAGTCCCTGCCGGTTGGTAAGTACCAAGTTGTATTTGACCTAATAATACCATCAATAGGAGCGCTATGGAAAGCTCTTGAAAGTGCAGGTTTTTATCATGTTTATTGGAACGTGCTCAAGTTATAGTAGTCCTTCTTATTCCATGTAGTCTGTGACATTTAAGTTTGTGCCAATCGAATTTCAGCATGGCCAGAAAATAAGGGAAAATGTGCTATTTTGAACGTAATCCGTCACCAAACAACTAGCTCCCTTATATTGCTGAAAGAGCAGTAGTGCCCTCCCTGTCTTAGGTAGTAGCAGCGTGGAAGAAGAGCTTGGCAATGCTAGTTAATTCATCTGTCTATCGCACATTGAAGTCCTATATCGAGTGGTTTTTCGTTTTGAATTTTGAAAAATGCGCTTTATGCCAATGTCCTCGCTGTTGTTGTTGTTGACTACCCCACTCCTTCCAAGGGATGGGGGCATGGTGGAAGACCATAGAGCCCCAGAAGCTGTGTAACTCTCCAGGGCCTGGACCAGAGGTTGTAGAGAGATAGAGAATCGGCAAAGAGCGAGCGGCGCAAAGAGTCCGTAGCTGGACAATGCAGAATGAGATGAGAAGTGTTCTGGGACGAGTGTCCGCAGGCGCTACAGGAAGGATTTTCGATTCTTCCAATCCTAGAGAGATGAGAACCTAAAAGAAGGCTGTGTCCGTTGCAGCGTAGACGAGAGAGTACACAGCGAGCATGACTATGGACCACAAGTTCCTGGGTGGAAATCAAGGGAACCTGTGTGTCAAAGAACTTGGATGAGACAGTACGCCTCCAGTCCGAGAAAAGAGAAGAGTAGATACGAGAGATAAGAAGAGAGAGACTACAAGAGATTGCGGAGGGCGCAAGTAGCGCTCCCCGTCTGGCCAGCTCATCAGCCGCGTTGTTCCCCGGTAGAAACGAGTGTGCGGGAACCCATTGTAGCCTGATAGAATAGGAAGAGAGAGAAGACAGTTCCTGCCAGATCTGCCAGAGAGATTGAGGTAAAAGGAAAGATGGAGGGAGAGGACAGGGTGGTGAGGGCAGAATGAGAGTCAGATAGGAAGAGAAGAGAAGTGGCAGACTTGTTGGTGGTGCTGGGACCAGCAAAGAGCGTGCAGAATGGCGCAGGCTTCAGCGGAAAAAACTTGAACATACTGGGCCTGCCGAAAAGGAAAGAGTGGCCTCAGTGCCACAGAGAGAGCAGTTGGCAAGAACGCTGGAGTCGCTCTTGGCAAAGGGAAAAGGAAAAAAGCCGTAAGTCCAGAGTACCAGATCATGAGGGTGGAGAGAGTCAAGGTGGGCGAGAGCCACACCTTGGAGAGTGAGAGGAGGATTATAGCGGGAGCACAAAGAGGAAAGGGTAGACTCCACAGTGAACGAAAGCAGATTCTAAGGAGGAAAGGGAGGGCAAGCAAGAAGAGCCTCCCTAGGAGAAGTAGAAGGAAGCATGAGCGGGTGAGTGGACGCAAAAGCTCTCCAGGACGATCTGCAGAGTCTTGGTTTCACTCCAAGTCTGGCCAAACCTGAAATAGGAAAGGAGGTTTGGAGACGAAGAGCCCGCTCATAAAATAAAAGAGTGAAATGAGTCAGAGTGACTCGTAGGGGAGGCAAAGAAGCCTCGGAGAGAATAAGAGAGATAGGGGAGGACGAGAGACAGCCGGTGATGGCGCGACTAGCCGCTCGGTGGAGGCGTTCCAATTTGGTGATATTGGTAACGCTTAAAAAAGGAAACCATCCGGGTGAAGCATAAGTGAGAAGACCCGAAGAAAAGCTATATACAGAAGAGAGAAAGACTCCTTAGAGGGGCCCCATGAGGAGGCAGAGATACAGCGTAAGGCCTTGAGACATGGGAAAAACTTGGCCTTCAGCGAAGATACATGTTTAGAAAAGGAAAGAGTGCGGTCGAAGGTGACCCCAAGAAAGGTGGGAGTGGGATTGAAAGGGAGGAGGGGGCCGAGTAGAAGGAGGTTGGACCGGAGGTTAGCTTGGTGGGGATCCACTGAAAATAAGGAGGCCTCACATTTGCTCGGATATAGAGGAAGACACCAGTACTCAGACCAGCGTTCCAATCGAATCAGAGCTCCTAGTGTGGCCTCCACCGCAGTGGGGACTGAGGGGGAGGAGGACCAAATGGCCAGATCGTCAGCGTAAAGAGAGCAGCTGACGGAAGAAGGCAGAGAAGCAGGAAGATCATTAATGAAGAGAGAGAAAAGTACAGGGCGAAGAACGGATCCTTGCGGAACACCTCGACGGACTCGAAAGGAACGACTTTTGTGATTTTGATAAACCACGCAAGCGCTCCTATCAGAAAGGAAAGATTGAGTCAAACGAGCAAAGCAAGGAGGGAGGCCATCCGAAATAAGTTTGTGGAAAAGGGCGGGATGCTAGACAGAGTCAAAAGCTTTCGAGAAATCGATAGTAGAAAGAATCGTCCGAGAGCCCGGCCTGGATTTATTAAATCCATCCGAAATGGACTGAGAAAGGTATAGAATTTGATCAAGTGTAGACCGTCTTGGGCGGAAACCGGCCTGGCGGGGATAGAGAATGGAATCAGATTCAAGAAAGAAGATAGATTGATGCGTGCAAACAGCTTTGAGACACAGGAGGTGAGAGAGATAGGCCGGAAGAAAGCAGGAGAGTCGAGAGGCTTTCCCATCTTTTGTATGGGAATAATAGAAGATGTCCACCAGATGGAAGGAAAGGAATGCAAAGTCCAGGAAAGATTGAAGATGTGAAGAAGAAAATCCATGCCAGAGCGAGGAAGATGCTTTAGCATAGGATAGGCAACTTTGTCTGGGCCAGTGGCAGTGGACGAGGAAAGGTTGGAGGCAGCCGCAAGAAATTCAGCGGGATAGAAAGGAAAGCGGAAGGACGAGTGAGACTCTACAGGGCACGTGGCTCGGCAGAGCTCAGAGAGGTAGCCTCTGGCTCTGCTACGCACGCCCTTTGGTTGAGAAACGGAAAAGTGAGATCTCAGGTAAGCGGAATAGACCGAAGCCAATTCCCTGGGAGAAGAACATTTAGGGAAGTTAGGATAGGAGGAAGGAGAGCCAGCGATACAGTTTTTGGGTTAGATTTAGGTGAAAGGGAAGAGCAAGTCGTTTGCCATGCCTCAGCCTTGGCCGTGGCGATGACTGACGAGGCGCGTCGAGAAGCGGAGATGAAAGTCTGGCGATCTTCATCACTTCTGTGAGCGGCAGCGAAAGCCTTGCGTCTTTCACTAACCGCACTTTCCACCTCAGCTGACCACCAAGCTTTAGGATGGCGTTTGATGCGGCCAAAAGGAATGGAAGATTTGGCCGCATTTAGTGCCAGAGAGGTAAAGAGAGCAGCAGCAGAGGAAAGAGAAAGAGACGAGTATTCCTCTGCGGAAAGACAGAGGGAGTCAAAGTCATCCCAGCGAGCTTTCTAAAAGTTGAAGGAAGGGAGACACTCGTTGGGGCGAAAGACCAGAGAGAGAAGGACAGATAAAAGAATTGGTAGGTGATCAGAACCCAGACTCCGAAGCACCTCCCAGGAGCAAGAAAGGGCAAGAGAGGAGGGAGGAAAGGAAATGTCAGGGGAAGAGCGACTGCCAGTGGGGCGATGTGGAAGGGTGGATGTGTCAAGGCCATTGAGGGGAAGGAGGTCAGAAGAGATGACCCAGTCGGATACTTCCCGCGAGGGTCGGAAATACCTTTGGAGTCCCAGAGAGGATGATGGCAATTGAAGTTCCCGAGAACGAAAAGATTTGTGAAAGAGGGAAGATTGGAGGGAGAAAAGGAGTCGGTTCTGCCATCCATCAGAGAGGAGCGAATAGAGGGGTGTTCACATTAAAAAATGAGAGCGAGGAGGAGCTGTTAAGAGAGATGTTGACCCCTACATAATCAGAGTAGGGATCAAGCGAAGAAAGATAGGAGGTATAAAGTTCAGAGAAAGATAAGCCCTACCTGAGGAAAATGATGACACCGCCGCTAGTGTGCTTGGCATCACGAGAGAGAATGCCAGACCGGGAGTGGGTGCGATCAGAACGCAGAGCAGAGAATCCAGGAATCTGGAAAGAGGAAGCTGAGTTAAAATTGGATTCCTGGATACAGATAAGGTCGACAGGATGGGACGAGAAAAAGTGAAGTAGTTCAGTGCTCCTGGCTCGAAGACCTCCAGCATTCCATTGAAAGAGCCCTGAGAGAGTCAGGGGGGGAGAGGAGGCGTAGAAGGACAGCTAGGAGCAAGGGACGGTGGTGGGGGGGCAGAGGAAAAAGATATAAAATGGTTAGATGGGGGGATAAGAGGTTTGAAGACGAAGGTGGGGCGGGAGTGCAGCGTTAGCGGAGGGGAGCCAGATTAGACAGTGGAATATCCTCGCTCGGTTGCGCTGTTTGTGGTAGTAGGTCTGTCTACCGTACTGACTACTACAAAGCGGGGCGGGTTTTTCCACTGTTCATCGTAATTCGTTACTGGACAAAAACATTACACGACTTTGCACCATACGTGGAGCCACAGCTTTTGTTGGCGGAGTTGTTCACCCAGCAGCATGTGAGAGGCGACTCTGTTAGCACCAATAGCAGTCCGTTTTCTTAATGGTGGGACTATCCGTCGGCAATTTGCATTTGCGACTGATTCGAAATAGTACTGCTGCTTCATCCTAGTTAAGTAGCGATTAAATTTGCGGTGTGAACGTGGATAATCGCATCATGCCGCTCCTCCATCCCACGAGAAAAGGAAATACAACGGCGCCGTCGTTGGTCCTGGTTTTAATATTTCGCTACTTGCAGTTACAACCGACTTTGTGACGAGATTGCTCAAGCTGAACAGGATTTAAAAAGACTCCGCGATCCTCTCCAACTCCAGCTTCCTATAGATCCTATTCGTACCAAGGAGATGGAAGAAGTCAATAAAGCGTGAAACTATTTCCTCAGATTTCGAGTGTTCCTTTTTCTAATAATTTGATTTTTGAAACTTATTATGTAGTTCCAGCGATATTTTCACCAAGTTTGTTATTCAATTCTTGTGCTTTGTCTAGGCGAGTGCTCTGTTCAACTATGACTCTTCACCCAATCCATAGAGGTCAAAGAGCAGACCACTACTTAAAGACGGCTGTCTACTGCTGCAGTCGAGAAATGTGTATGATCGAGAGGCATTTCTTTCAGTTCTAAGCAAAGTCTTTAGTGCGCTCCAGTGAACGCTGCAGCAACGTCTTTCGACAAAATGCGCAAGCTACTGAATTCCATCGAAGTAATAGTCGCATGTTTGCTTGGAGAGCATGCTTCGTGCAACCGAAAAAGTATGTTGCAATAGGGCTCACTAGTAGACCAAACAAAAACGACTTTGTTTAAGTATAGCAAACATTTGCATATTTTTTCGTTAGGTCTTCTGACTAATGACAAAGTTGTATTGACAAATTTTTGATTAACTTAAAACGTTTCTCTTCCTTTAGTGACCGGATACATCACCAGAAAACCATAGAATCGACGCACTGAAATATAGTGATTTGCGTATCTCGAGAATCACTAGTTTTATGTTATTTCAGTGAAACAATTCTACGTTTTTTGATGAAACTACGATTACTGTACTAGCAGAAGCGAAACCTCCGGGGTGATCATAAATTTGTTGATGAAACGTTGTCATTTGTTTGCTTTGCTTTTTTGCGAAGAGTGCTGTAGTTTAGTCTTGGTTGCAGTTTTTGAACAAAAGTAGTCAGCTCTACCGTTAGGTTTGTGTCTTTCGTATACAAAGCTTGAGCGCTGCCGTTATCAACCAACCGCTAGTTAGGCTAAATATTGATGTTAAGTTTGGCTATATCGTTCTTATAGATTGTCTTGTAGAGTATTGTGGTATTAATAATTGATGCATGATTCATATAGCTTTATTGAGAGTCATTTATCTTTCTCCGATTTTATAAGCTACGTTGCAAGGCTGCGTAAAGCTTCTCTTGCTGCATTTGAAGATCATTGTGATACTACCAAAGAAATTTGATTTCTCAATGACGATTTCTGCGAATTTAAACTATTGAAAACTGGAATTGGTCGACAACGTAACATTTAAAAACTACGCAGAGATGCTAAGCTTTAAATTATTGATATATTTTCATAGCGTGAAATTCCTTTTGACACCAGGAACTAATTTTTCAGTCACGTCACGTTAACATCTAAGTCACACTACTCTGGTGCAATTTTACTTGCTCGCGCTAACTCTTCGACTCGAAAGATAATTGCTACGTATCTTAGGTTCTTATTCTCATTTTCTGCAATCTTCTAGATTCGTAATTTTAAAACAGTGGTTATTGGCTTTGGAATCACACGTTTTTCCACCTTGTGGTTTTCGAATCAACTTATCGTATTTTTTAAATGTCAGAAGGCAAGTTTTTTTCAAGTGTTTTTTCAAGTTCAAAAAGACAGAATATTCTATCAAATCTAGCTTTTCTGATATTGGGGGTCCCCCTATTTAGTGAGCACTTGCTCATATGTTTTTTCGATTAATTTGGTATATCTGGCTTACTTTGTATGCTTGTATATTAACGTTTGGTAGTGGTTTGATTGCTTATCGCGGTAATGTTTTCGAGTGTGTTTACCCCTGTGTGATATAATGTGGGATTTTTTGTTTGACGAAAAGACCTGGCTTTGAAAAACATGTTTTTATGCGGTTCGTTGTCATAATTTAACCGGTTTTGAAACTTTTGCTGTGTTGAGTTTCTGCAATAACTCTAAATTTATTGAAGCCCTGGTTTCATTCTTAGTGTATACCGTACCTACAACCTCACCCTCAAATCACTGCATCTCATTCGTCTCCTCGACAAACTTAAGTTTTTCGATACATTTGCTGCTGTGTTTAGTTGGCGCTGCACTCAACGCATAAGCTAGTCAACGTGTCATATCCTTTAGCACCTGTGTGCTTTAAACTTGCTATACTGCAGGGTTTACCAATCGTATGTCCCCGGGCGCCAAGTAGCCCGCGAAAATGATTAAGTCGCCCGGTAGTCTTCTAAAAATTTCTCAAATTTTTTTCAAAAACCGATAGTGGATCTTCAAAGAAAAAAGGTCGTCATCCCCAGTTCTGCTTGGGAAAGCGTAAGCAGGCCCAGAAATTCCTCCAATCGTTGATTTGCCGTTTGATCTCCAAAAAAAGGAGTTCTCTCCGTATTCGGATTGGCTTGCTCAAATCGCTCATACAGTGCTTGATCTCCAAAAAGAAAAAAGTTCTCCACGGTTGCTTTAGAGCAGAAATACCAGTGCTATCATACTGATAGCCCTCGTCATGATCAGTATCTAGAAAGTAGCCCGCGGTTTAAAAAGGTCGGCATCTCCTGCTATACAGTATGTTTCAATTCAGCTTGTATGCGTGTTCATAAGTTTAATGTTCGGGATTGAAAAATGATATAAAGACAATAGAAAACAAAAAACGCTTTTTTACATTTCTCGTCATTATCCTAGTAACGTCGGTTCAATAGCCTATTTTAGTTACACAGTAGTTTTGTTTGTTTCCTTATACTGTAATATTGTTATTGGAAAATGTTGTTTCATTTGTACCGCCATTTTTCTCTTAGTCGATAGTTTTCAACATGCCGTTAATGCTTCAATAGAAAGAACCCTAGAGATAAACACACATGATAGGAAGGGCATCGCGTTTCAATGGAAATTGAAACGCGATGCCCTTCCTATCATGTGCTTTTATCTCTACAGCATCAGGTTCCCCACCTTGTGTGTTTATCACTGTGGTTCTTTTATTAAAGCATAATGGTAATTGCGGTTTTCAATTCAGGAGCTCCGTTGGGCAGGTATTGAAAGGGAGGAGCTCCGTTGGGCAGGTATTGAAAGGGGAAGGAGTTCTTGCGTCGTAACTTCAATACCTCATCTTAACATAACCAAGAAATCATCCGAAACTTGATTGCTTTTCAAGGAGGTTAAAAAGCGCTTTGAACACTGTGAGTAGACGCCCCTTTCTGTCTGATTTAAAAGTTTGGTAGCCAAAAACATTTAGTCAACTCCTCGTATGGAACTGCCATTCTAGATGTTGATACCATATTTAGGGTGGTGCGCTTGCCCAGACATTTCCTGATTAAATTCCAAATTTTTCGTCCACCTACGGGGTTACGCATGCAACAAGGAGCATTATGACGTGACTTTTATGATAATGTACGCTTAGTCTTGAATTGGGTGTTTGAATTTTTTTATGCGTGTGTGCGCAATTAGACGAATTAATTCTTAATATAATCTTTTAGATGAAAAGCGTGTAATTTAAGTCTGTTTAGATAGCTGTAATACAACTAATCTTCGTTCTGTGGTGACTGAACGATTTTTACGGTGATACATAGAACTTCCGTTCAGCCCCGTTTGAGTAGCTTGTACTACGAGCGTTTTTTCAGACGGTTTCGGAGAAAAAGAAGAGTGTTTTTCAGACACTCAAAGCAGCAAAAGCTTCAATGTGCTAATCCAAAAGTGCGGACGCGCAGCGAGACGCTGAACAAGCTGAGTAAAAATAAGTGAAGATAATTTTACGTTGGGTAAAAGGAAATTTCGGACTGCAGGGCAACGAAACTGCCAACACGCTTGCCACCAATACATTGAACGCCTTCTTGGACCAGAACCTACTGTAGGACTTAGAATCACAATGGGTAAAGATGATAGCATAGCTGATGTTGTTGTTGGTTACCCGACCCCTTCCGAGGGATGGGGGCATGGCGGAAGACCATGGAGCCCCAGAAGCCGGGCAACTCCCCAGGGCCTGGACCAGAGGTCATAAAGAAGCAGAGTCGCCAAAGAGTGAGCGGCGCAAAGAGTCCGTAGCTGGACAGTGCAGAATGAGATGAGAGATGTCCTGGGACGAGTGTCCACAGGCGCTGCAGGAAGGATTCTCAATTCTGCCAATCCTAGAGAGGTAAGAACCTAAAAAAAGGCTGTGTCTGTTGCAGCGAAGACGAGAGAGAACACAGCGAGCATGACTAGGGACCAAAAGTTCCTCAGTGGAAATCGAGGGAACCTGTGTGTCAAAATATTTGGATGAGACAGTACGCCTCTAGTCCGAGAAAAGAGAAGAGTGGATACGACAGATAAGAGGAGAGAGACTACAAGGGATTGCGGAGGGCGCAAGAAGCGCTCCCCGTCTCGCAAGCTCGTCAGCCGCGTCGTTCCCCGGTAGAAACGAGTGTCCGGGGACCCATTGTAGCCTGATAGAACAGGAGGAGAGAGAAGACAGTTCCTGCCAGATCTGCCACAGAGTTTGAGATAAGAGGAAAGATGGAGGAGAGGACAAGGTGGCGAGGACAGAACGAGAGTCAGAGAAGAGAAATGGCAGACTTGTTGGTGGTGCCGAGACCAGCAGAGCGTGCACAATGGCGCAGGCTTCAGCGGAAAAAACTTGAACATACTGGGCCTGCCGAAAAGGAAAGAGTGGCCTCAGTGCCACAGAGAGAGCAGTTGGCAAGAACGCCGGAGCCGCCCTTGCCAAAAGGAAAAGGAACAGAGCCGTCTGTCCAGAGTACAGCACAACTGATCGCGGTTTCGAATGGAAAGGCATTGCTACAAGCTGACAAACAACAGAAGTAATTGGAAAGCCCAACGTTAAGTACAGTAAAAATAATTTTATTTTCCCGAACGAAAGTTAAAGACCAGTAATTGCTTTTTTTTGCCTGTAACTGATCGTAATCGCCAAGCTACAGTAAAATTATGGGTTTAAAAAGAAATCGTTTGTGATTTCTGAGAACAAGCTGAGCAGTCGGTCACACTTTTTATTTTTGTAGCTGTGGCTCGCTTGGCAAAGAGACCATAAGCATTCACAACTAATCAAATAAATCAACTACATCTGAATTTCATCTAAGAAACTGTGAGAAATGAAAACAAAAAACTCAATGCCGGATGCAATGAGCCTACACAGGGACGGATTAACAATAAGCGAGCCCCTGGGCTAAACTAGTTACGAAAGTATTTCAAAAGGAAGGATAATTCGATTACCCAAAACGATCACATCACTAGTATCATGTACATTAATTTCCATTGAGCGTAGAAGAATGCATTTTACTAAATGGGAAGGAGAGGGCGGAAACATTTGGATCTGAAAATATTTTGCAGTCTTAGGTTACAAATCGTAATGTTTAACTGAAGGATATCTGTAAAATGAACATTTTAGCTTTCGTCTAATTTTTTGAGCACTGTATTGAAAGATTTTTTATCAATCAGGATTTGCTGAAAAACTTGCGCTAGACCTGAAAAACCGGGTTTGCCCTGATTTTTTTCAAACTAGGAGGCTGTCACCTCCCTCAAACCCCGCCTACTAGGTCTATGTTAATCACAATTGAGTACGATTACCTGCATTAGTTTGTTATTGCTGTACATCTTCCAAATTATGTTCACTTTCTACTTTTGAAATAACTCTAATGAACGTTGTTAGTTTGGGCGGTTTTTGGACAATTTCATTATTTTAGCTTTCTTTTTGGGTCTGCTGCACTTTTTCGTGCACTGCCAAGATAATCGCGTATCATGACTGAATGATTTAATCTTTTGATAAACTACCATCTACATTACAAAAATATCTATCCTCATATTTAAGTAGTATACGTTTGCTAAGTCAAACTACGAATACCGTACCAGTAACAATATTAGCTGCCTGGCTCACAATGTGAAGCAAGAAACAGTTTCCGGTTGATTTCTCAATTCGTCAGTTAATATGAAGATGCGGCTTGTTTGGTTCCGTCAAGTTGTGGTATGGGTCATTACGTATCTTATCCAAAAAGGCAATTACCTAACGTCCAAGGCATCGAACAGAACCCGGACCAAAAGCCGGTGTAGCAGTAACAATGCTAGATAGGAAATTTCAAAGTTAATAATTGATTGACGCGCTGTCTTAATCTCATCAAACGCTAATTATTCCAAATCCAAATTTATTACGGGCGGTGGGAGTGAATTCAAATTTCCAGTAATTAATTTGACAATCAAAAGACAAGTGGTTATCAAAAACGATGACTCAAACGGGGTTGCAATTAGCAGTTACACACAAATAATCACTGATCAATATATCTAAAAATAAACTTCTAAGTTAATAGTTTCTTATATCATAAGAAAAAATACTATTTCTAAACTCTTTAAGACTCTCTTACAATGCAATAATTACGAGCAACTACTACTAACACTAAATAAGTCAATCGAAAAATCCAGCACTTTCTAACTGTAAACCAACGCAAGCCTGAGGCGACAATTCTCGCAGGTTAGCATGACACTGTAGCCAATACAATAGCGAACGGTTCGGGTTTAAATCTAAGGTGGAAAATCAAAACAATATTAGAAAATAAAAAGAACTTTAGAAATTAGATTAGAAACGAACACAAAGCTGTCAAAGTTTTACAACCGGCATTATCTGCTTGTTTTTAATCAAACTGTTCCACTTGATTAGCAGATCCAGTCAGAAAACTGGTAACCTTAAGTGCATATATCAGAGGCGGCCAAATCCCGGCTCTTTGGGTCTTTGACAGCAGCTCTTTTGATTCCTGTTTTCTTTGTACACTGCAGGGCTGCCACTCGCAGGTATTTATCCCTACGATAGGGATTTTTGGTCATCTGTGAGGAGTAGGGATGGATTCCTAAGGGATTTTTGTAAAGCGTAGGGATTTTTCGTAAATTGCGATGAAATGTAGGGATTTTTTAATTTTGTCAATTTACCTCCCAAAACACGCAGTTTTTGTTGAGCTGAACTACAAACATAGTTTGCCAATTTTGCAGATTTGTTTCAAAATTGCATGTCAATCCTAAAAAAGGTCACCCTGTGTCGCTGGCAGACGAAAGTGGGCTCAAAAAAGGTCTTTATGGTAATTTCGGCGCATAAAATGTCAAATCTTTGGAAAATCACCAATAATGATGCTATTATAAAACATCAACGCCGGGATTTGATTAAATCAAGAGTGGCAACACTGTTTCAGAGTCTTGAAACTTTTTTCCCATCTCCATGTCAACGGAAACAGTGTAGAGACATACTGGGATTTCTGATTTTTGCAGCAGGGATGTTTGGAAATTTTGAGCGGCAGCACTGATGCACAACAAAATAGTGTAGAGACGTGTATACTGAGGTGGGAAACGTTGAGAGTTGCTGCCGATGGAAGGCCTAAAATGTGCAAACACGTTTTTGAAAATGAAGATTTTCGAAAAAAAGTCTAACTCACTGTTGGAATGGGTAATCTGACTGTGATCTCAGAGAAAAGGTTGTCACCTGGCTTTGTACGTATAATCTGCCGTGCAAACTGTGACTTGCTTACGTAGCGGCTCTTTCAATAATGGCCTCCATTGTTTTTGGCTATTTTGTGCTGTACGTTTGGCCATCCTTGGCATATATAATTGTTCGGACTTTGTCTGACATCCATAAGTACGATTTCGAAAAAAAAATTGGTAGCCAAAATTTTATTTTGAATAAATGCAAGAAAGCGAAATAAAATCAAAATTTTGCTGTTAAATTCTTTTTGTTATTACCATTATTTGTTTCTTTTAAATTTTATTACTTACTACAGAAACCGTAGCTGGTCCATTTTTGCCACTCAACTTTATCCCTTTATACAGTATGTTCTCGCATTTCTACATATAACATGTTATCAAACATTTCTTAATAGAAATACTAACAACGAATTCTTGAATATAGCAGGCCTTTCTCGTTTGCCAAGTGTAAAGATATTACAACCAGATTAAGTCGTTCTTTTGACAAATTTAGTTTTCAAACTTGACGTTTCGCTCCCTTTAGTTACCGGGAGCTTCTTCAGAAAACGGTAGATGTTACCAGTGTAACATACAGGGTGAGTCACGGGAAACGGATGTTTTTAGAAAGCCCCTTGCTCGTCTAGAGTAAGTTAAGTGGTTAGGGAGTGAGGAAGGTAGTCTTTAAACCTGCTTGAGATGCCGTTTAGTTTGTTGTTATTTGTTTATTTTTTATGTTAATTTTTGTATTTGTTAGTCATTAATTTTGAATTGCTTTTCTTCTTAATTTTAAATTGCTTTTCCTCATGCTACCGTGGAGTCTTGAACACCATGTGCTTGCTTGTGACACCTACGTGAAAAATGGTTAATCAGTGACTGAAATCTAACGTCTCTTCAAGCGAAGATTCAACATCGGTCGCCTCGTCACGGTAATGTACCAAGCCACAATTCCATTCTTAGGTGGGTTAATGCACCAAGAACGACTGGTTCATTATTGAAAACCAAACCACCCGGCCCTGCCAGAACCGCCAGAACACAAAGAAATGTGAATCGAGTCAGAGAAGCAATCATCCGAAGTCCCAGGCGCTCTGCTAGGCGACACTCTGCAGAACTGGAGATAAGTCAGAGCATTCTGCAGCGAATCTTACATAAAGACCTAGCCTTTCAACCACACAAAATTGTGACTGTCCAACAATTGAATCTGCGGTATTACCAACAACGTTTGTCGTTTTGCCATACAATGCTCGACATGTTTGAAAAAAATGAGGATTTGACCCAAATAATGACTGATGAAGTCTATTTTCATCTAAATGGTACAGTTAACAGGTAAAACTTTCGATACTGGGCTTCAGAAAATCCTCGTGAATTATATCAGCGACCACTATACAGCCCAAAAGTGACTGTTTGGTGTGGTTTGGGAAAGTGCGGGATATTTGATCCATTCTTTTTGGAAGAAGGAGAAGACACAGCAACGGTTTCTTCAGACCGCTATATTCGAATGTTTGAAAACTGTTTCCTACCTGAGCTTCGCAGTAGAGGAATCAATAGGGGATCGATGTAGTTTCAACAAGATGGGGCCACTGCTCATACAGCGAGAGCGTCCATGACTGCTGTTCGAGCTGCATTCCCTAATCATATCATTTCACGCTTTGGTGATCTCCCGTTGTCTTCGCACTCACCCGATCTTTCTATGCGCGATTTTTATCTGTGGGGATTTTTGAAATCACGCTTTTATGCTGGGAAACCCCGCACACTTGGAGAATTGAAGACTGCAATTCGTGAAAATATCCGAGAAATAAATGAAGAAACTTTAGTAAAAGTGGAAGCTAACTTTAGAAAGCGACTTCAAATTTGTACTCGTGAAAATGGCCATCATTTGTCAGACATAATTTTTCGCTCCTAAATATTCCATAATGGCATAGTTTAGTGAATGTTTTTTTGTCCATTATAAAATTTTTGTTAAAATATTCGCAAAGATTTGTCTTCCTTAAAAACATCTGTTTCCCGTGACTCACGCTGCATAAACTGTACAACGTAAAAATATAAAAACTACCTGTATTACTAAACACTAAAAATTATTTACCAACAGGGAAAGCAATCACGTAATAACAAAAACATCGCTACATCACAGATCCAGGAGTGGGCACAAGTAAAAAGTGCTGTAAAATATACAAGACATTATTTATTAGATACAAACACAATATAAACGGCAGGAAAATTTGCACCATCATCACGATTAATTACATGAACAAGCCTTTTGATTTATCAAAAAACTTTCCGCAACGCGACGCCTGTACGTATGTGACTCTGACTTCGGTATTTTGACATTATCTCAATCTATTCTATGATCAAAATTCATAACATGTGGACTCAGCGCTGACCTTTCAATATCAAAAGTCTTGACCGCATCAGCATGTTCCCGTTTTCTGGTTCTAACACTACGTTCTGTTTCACCTACATACACAGCATTGCAATCCCGGCAAGAAATTTGATACACCAAACCACGCTTTTGTTCAAAATTAATAGCATCTTTAGGTTTACGAAACAATGAAGACAACGTGTGATGTGGTTTTCAAAGCCACTCCGATACCAACTTGAGTCAAAATTCGGCTAATAGGTTCGGAGACACCTTGCACGCAGGGAATCGAAGAAAACCGTGTCAGTTTTTCTGTTTTTCCAATATTATAATTTTGCAAGTACTTCTTAAAACTGCATTTGCTATTCGGAAATCCGTTATTTTTTAAGTTTTTGTTATTTGATGGAGCTTTTCGATCTTTTTTTCGTGATTTGATGAGAATCTGTTGGCTCTGGAGAATAATGTTCGAGCCACACTAACCTTTTGATTAACAGGGTGATGAGAAGAATATTGAAGATACCTGTCGGTGTGTGTTGGTTTCCTATATACGCTTGTCGCAAGGGATCCATCTTCCATCTGCTGTATGCTTACGTCACAAAAGGCTCATTGTCCTGACTTTTCTAATGCTTCAGTGAACTTTGTTGAAGCAGATATTGTATTTAAGTACTCACGAAATGGCTCGACCTCAGTTTTTTCCATAATAGCTTACACGTCATCTACATAACGTACCAATAAAGACGGAGGTTTCAAGTACGTATTCAAAGCTGTTTGCTCAATCTCTTCCATAACCGTGTTTGCTATTATTGGTGACAAAGGAGAGCCCATCGGACAACCAAAAATCTGTTTAAAGACTGAATGACGTCATTGTACACAAAAAACGATGATTGTAAACAGATATTTAATGCTTCCATGAGTTCCCACACTGTAAGGCTTCTTCTTCTTCCCAAGGTGCAATTTTCGTTGCCTCGATTAGCCACAATGGCTGAGGCGGTTTTAAGTGGAATCGAAGTCAACAAACTTACCACATCAAAAGAAACTTGTGATTCAGGTTTGCCAAGTTTAATGGATGAAATCAATTCTACAAACTCAGAGAAATTCTTGACAGTGTGTTGGGTGTTTCAAATTAAGGGAACAAGAATTTGCTTGAGGAATTTGGAAAGCTGATAGATAGCTGTACCAATGAACTGCTGCACCTTGGGAGGAACTTTAGCTGCTATACAAAAAATTCCTGCTATTATTTTCGAAAAAGTTTCTTCTTTCTTTGAATCAGAAAATCTTTTATGGAAAACGTATTTAGGGGCTGTACAAAGGGAGCCCCAGATGTGTTGGAAACCAAATCTGAATTCAAGCTTATGTTGAAAAGCGAAGTCCAAACGTCAAAGGCATTCATTCGTTGTATGTTTTGTCACCATGTGCTGGCCTGAAGAATACTTAATGCTGAAATATGTGAAATTCTTGATCAAACAATTGCAATGGTAAATTTTCTTAAAGGAGGAGCACTTAACTCCCGATTGTTTGAGTAACTATCCACCGATATGAAAGCAAATTATGACTTGCTTCTTTTATGTACAAATAGTCAACTCGATAGCTTTGAAGAGGAAAGGTAAACAAGCGAGTGCTTGAGCTCAAAGGTGAACTCAAATCATTTTTTGAGCTTTAAAAGAAATTGGAATTTGTTTCATTTCTTAACAATGATGAATGGATCAGACGCTTTGCTTATTTGATTGATATTTTTGTTCAACTGAATAAACTAAGCCTGAAGATGCAAGGGACAAACAAATATAATACTATTTACAGATACTTGGGCAGCTTTCATGAGCAAACTTGATAATTGGAAGAGAAAAGTTAGAACAAACTATGTTGCAATGTTTGAGGAGTTATCATCAATTCTTGTGGTTGGTGACGTAGAACTACTGCTTCCCGACTTAGAAAAAGATTGATTTTGCATCATCTGGTAGCACTAAAATCAGAATTCATTCAATACTTTTCTCAAATTGGTGACAATCAGTTTGATTTAATATCAAATCGGTTCATATTGTCCGTTGAAAAGGTTTCCGATAGTTTTCAAGAATAATTTTTGGATCTCAAAACCGATTCTTGTGCACAAGATTTATTCAATAAAAAACAATCGCTGAATTTGGGCCATTGATATGCTATTTCTATCCTAAAGAGAAGGAAAAAGCTATCGGAAGTATCCTTACATTTGTCTTCACATGTATATGGTTTCTCAGCTCTCTTGCAAGTGAAGACAAAACAAATAAATATACTGGTTATGGAAAAAGATATGCATTTTGCCCTTTTCAATACTTCTTTACACATCCATGAATTGTCAAGAAAAAAACAATTACAAGCTTCTCAGTGGCTGTTAAATTTTCTGACTCGTTTTGTTTTTTAAATATATTCTTTTTTTTGATTGATTATCATTCCAAAGCTAATACTAACAATTTTGTAGTAATGAATATCAGAGTCCAAGAAGTTTATCAATTGCAAGAGCTTAGTTTCCTTCTTAGCTTACTGATATAATATTTCTGATGGGGAAATTTAGCTTTGACTGTCGGTTAAAGAAGTCCTTGAAATAAAAAAAGGTTGAGAACTACTGGGTTTGATCAAATATCGGCAATCTGGATTAATTATATCAAAAATTTATTTTTGAAAAAATTTTTCAACTTCGACTCGTAAAATCTTTGATGTCTGAGTGTCGACGATGCACAAAATAACGTCAAAGCGATACCAATCTCTATACAAAAGTATCGCACGATCCGAATCGTCAGTATGTGCGTCTCGATACTGCTCATCTGTGTTTGCAGCTACTTTTCACAAACAAAAGCAAGCAGCCTACTGCAAAAATGTAAAGGCATTTCACTTCATTGAGATATCAACCAACTAATACATTTGTCAAACGAATTTGAAAACAACCAGCGAAATTAATTTGACAATTGAGATTGACTAGGAGGCAGCAAAAAACAATTCAACATTCATCTATTTGAATTGTCATGAATAAAGAGGAAAGCAGGAATTTGCTTTAAACACTTATTTGGAACTTAGCAAGAGTGCTCAAAAATGCTTACTTTACATTCCGGCCATCTCTGTTAAAG
This sequence comes from Trididemnum clinides, assembly GCA_963675345.1. Classification (NCBI taxonomy): domain Eukaryota; kingdom Metazoa; phylum Chordata; class Ascidiacea; order Aplousobranchia; family Didemnidae; genus Trididemnum; species Trididemnum clinides. The sequence goes on along the minus strand of OY776300.1, from coordinate 12,356,318 downwards.
GGACAACACCGGATAAAAACTGAATCACTACTACTACCTTTGTATTTATTTGCTAAAAAAAATTTTCAAAGTTTAATGCCATTTGGTTCAATTGATGACAATTGCCGCCTGTATTCCTTTGTCACGATTTAAATACGCCAACAAGGCTGCTGACCATGTGCATGCCTGCTGCATGCTGTAGTAGTTCATTAAATATCTGCAAATCAAATTAGCCACTCGACACGCTACAAATTTTTTGTCCTGTTGTTGAAAACGTTTACCAAACCGAGATATTTTGACGTGTGATGTGATAAATGACAGAAAAGTTCGATACACGATAAAGAAAATATCGAGATGAGAAACTCGGTACAACTTTCATAAGCCAGGCTTGTCCGGTTAGTTTTGTTGCATTAAGTATTGGGAAAGCAAGCGGCAAATATAATAGCAATCGCTTCCAGGAACTCGCAAGCTAAAATAAAAAATTTTACTCTGTGCGCAATGACGACAGTTAGCTACTATGCCCTTTTGTACGCCTCTGCCATTCGGTCTTGTAGTAGGCCACAACAGGCGAAGAAGAGAATCCTCAACGCCAGTAAATAAATGCAGAGATATGGCAGTAACTCATTAATTATGGTGGCAACATTTGGAATAAGTAAGCTACTTCTAGCAAATTAGGATGCGCAAACGTTTAAATTTGCAGCTTAAGCTAAATCAGTGCTTCCTGTAAGTAACATGCTACTTATTATATCGCCTTATTTCTAATGTTTTGTTCTTCTTTAGCAAATAGATAGTCTTTAATAGCTCACTTAATCAATGATGGCAGAGTTGACCAAATTTCTCCAAGACAATTTTACATTTATTTTAATATCGGGAATACTTTTTTTGTTCGGAGTTTATCAATGGTTGAAGAGACCTCCTAATTTTCCCCCTGGACCAATCGGCCTCCCTGTTTTGGGAGTCGCTCATAAATTAACGAAAAGAGCTGAAATTGAATTGATGGTATGTTACGTCTTGTGTGTTTTGTAAGACTATATATAAAACTGAGAATGACACTGCATGAAGTAAAAGATATCAAAAATAAAACTTTAAGATAAATCTACACTTTTTCAACTTCGTTTTGACAGATATGTTCGAATTAAACGAGACTGAGTTTTCATCTTATCACCACCTAGTGATGTGCAGTTTACGTCTGCTGCAACTACCAATATCAATAAAACGCCATCACTAACAACAAGATCAATCAGAATCAAAGTAAACTCTTTGAGAAGAAAGTCAAAAAGGCTTTTGTGAAGAGCGTGGCGAAGTTCACAAATCTTCCCACTAGCACAGACGACGTTCTATGTGAGTGGCTGTCGGTTAAAACAGCAGTTATTGCTTCGGCTACTACAGCATATGGGCAAAAGCGACTTGGCATGACGTGGTGCAGTAACAAAACCCCTTGATTAAACCATAAATTTAAAGAGTTGTCTGGTCAAAGAAAATTGCGTTCAATTCGTGACTGCATAAAAAGTCTTCAGCTTCGCGACTTCTCCACACCTGGGCACAAGAAACTACAAGTAGGGTGGTCAGAGAAGAGAGAAAAACAGAGTTGGAGGAAATTTGGACAAAAGTTGGAATCGCATAGCGATCAGCAAATAGCATGTTCTGGGAAACTACTCGGCATCTGAAGGGAAAAAGATAGAGCTCTACAAGATCTATGAAGAAGCAAAAGCAGTGGTGTACTTGGAGGGGGAAAAGAACGTCACCCCTTCAAATGATATGACAGTAGCAAAAAATGTAAAACAAGGGTTTTATGCCTGTTTAGAAACCTATATGGGCAAAATTCTCGCTGTAAAAAGTTGATCTCCAAAGAAATAGTTTTTCACCTTAGTTAAATGTTCTGTTTCCCGAAAAAATATTTCACCAACAATGTGAGATTCGGAATATGGAAAAGAAATACTGACCACATCAAGAGAAGACATTAGAAGAGTAGTTCTTAAACTTACTTTCAACACGGACTAACAAGTTAAGTTTTTGTCTTGGGTGGACCCATTTCTGGCCTAGACAAGGATTGGCAAACCACTGTAATCAACTTCTTTCCAAAAAAAAAGGTCTTCATGTTGCCTTGGGAAAACAAGTGTGAAAAGATAAGTCAAAATTTGAGCCAAAAAAAGGTCTTCACTTTTCGTTTCGTGCAAAATTGCCCGAATTTCCTTTAGGGTTCAAAATCTCTGCTTGCTACACCAATAACAAGTGGATTCGCCAGGTGTCTGGATCAAAAACATGGCTGCTTTGAAGAGCAAATTGTGAGAAAATTTGTGGCTAGCATTTTCATCGGACTTCCACGGACACTCTTAACCTGGTCCACGGATTCCCAAGTTTAAGAATCCCTGAATTGGAGATCTCTTGAAACCTGTTATACATACAGCAGCGGTGGATGGTGAATATTCAACAGCAAAAGTATACTAGAATCTAGAAAGTAATATTGGCGAAGATGAGATTTCTCACGCCATTAAGTTGTTGAAAGTAAATAAACCTGCCAGTGATGATAAAATCTGACCTGAAATGTTGAAATCTCCCAATGGAGAAGAAATTTACTGGTTAACTCAAGCGCATCGGTTGACATAAAGTTCTAATGGAAAGACATGGAAAGATTGGCTAACGGGAGTTTCCATCCCAGCCAGTTTATAAGAAAGATCACAAGAGAAAATGCAGTGGCGTTATTTTTTTCTGCTCACCTGGAAAAGTTTGTGCAAAATACCTTGAAAACGATGCAGCGAAATAACCCGGGCAAACTGGAGGACAAAGGAATTCGGCTTTTGTTCAAACCGCTCAGTGGACCAAATCTTCACTTTCAACAAAATTTCAAGAAGTCTTGGGATATGGAAATGACGTTTGTGATTGTTTCGTGACCTCAAAAGCATATTACAGGATTCTCTAAGAAAAGTTGTGCATTGTTTTGCTAGAGTATGACATTGATAGTCAATTAGATCGCTGCTCATCTGTTCTTATGCGTGCGTCCAGATATTGTATCACGTATTCAAATTTGTTCACTGAATGTCGCACTTTGGCAAGGTTGTTTACTCTTACTATTCCTTTCTATTCTGTGCATAAGCTAGATTGAGAAACATCTTTTTGCTATAAGATGTGATAAAATTGGAAGTTACAGAATTAATCATTTATTTTTTACGAATGAGGCAATTGTTTTGGCACCGTCAAAAAATAACTCCCAGCATGAACCCGATTGTTTTGTAGGTGGTTGTGATAGTACTCAGACAAAAATAATCCTAAAAAACCGAAAAAACTTCAATCCGCTTTCAAGAAAATCTTGTTGGGTGGATCTGCAAGCTTGTTGTAGAAAAACGATGAAGCAGTTGAAGAAGTTCATATATCTTAGAGTCGCATTTGCACCCAAAAAAAGAACTTGATTATTGAATCGGTAGTACATGAGCAGTAACGTGTGAGCTTTAACGCATCAACGTAAGAGCTCTTGCTTCAGTAGTCATGAAGCGAGAGCTATTTAGGAATGCCGAGCGGCTTTTGAAACCGTTATTTTGTTCTTATGTTCTTCCGTGGTCATGAAGCACAAACAATGACCAAAAGAGTGAGATCTCGAGTGGAAGCAGCTGGAATGGGATAGCTGAGACAAGATAAAAGTATATCAACAAAGGACAAACGTCGCAGAATGCAAATTAGAATGTGCAAACTGGAAAAAGACTCATACGTCAAATTGTTTTTGCCACATCAACTTGAAAGAGACCGTTTAGCCACCCGAGAACTAGGTGAATAAATTACATGAGCAATTTGATCAGGGGCGGCTCGTGTATGGTACTGTGGAACTGCAGCACCCCCAGTCCCCACTCCATTTTATCGACGACGTTCGATATAAATAATAAATATTTTTTTTCTTTATTTTTCTTATACTTGTAGTTACATTATATAACACATAAGGTTAATCTCAACAAACATTCTAAGTTTTTAAAAAAAATATAAAAAACTTTTTCCTTCAAAGCTCCTGTAATATGGTGTTTGAAATTAGCAGTAGATTGCAATGCAGCTGTAGAAAGAGAACTGTCGCTCATGCAGTACCGACCCTTGTGTGCTGGTGTATTAAGGGTTTCTTTTTGACGGACAACTGGTGAGCTATGCGTGTGTGTAAAGCCGATAGATAGTGCAAAAATTATATTGCTAGCTCCAAGTGGTTACGATCGATAGAAAGCGTCTTATAAGAGAGAAACAAAACAACAAAGCGAGTGACCAAAGGAAGCAACGTTATTGAGAGATATTTTCAAATTTGCAAAGCCATCCCTGGAGGCGTTTCGTCTTTTTGGACTCATCAGCAGGGCTTGCCAAGGGCCAAGAGAGGTCCCCCAATAGCATTAACGTTGACTTTTATAAAACAAACTAACACAAAGCATGACACTTACGTGCCGTTTACTTTTGAACGAGGTTCGTTTTGACGTACTGCTAGCCGCTCGATTATGGACTAAAACTGGTATCCACATGTAAAGCTGATGACACAAGCAGTGATTAAGTATAAAAAGGTCTTCCAAAGGTTCCAAACTAAATGCGGTGCTGTAAGGCATGGCTGGCAGCACGTGATGCATGGCAGCAAAACTCGGCGCGCGAGGAGGCCAGTTCGAAAGACGCGAGTTCGAATCCCACAGACGTGCTGCATTAACGCTGACGCTTTAGAATACAGTGTACGCATAACGTCAAAAGGGCGCTTAACTGATTTCGGTGGGTCCCAAATGGCTGCCCCGCGGCTTATATAATGCACGGTCGCCAAGAGGTCAACCACTTCGTCAACCACTTCGCCTATTCCACTCCGAGCATAGCTGCCGATTCCGACAACTACCACACCGCGCGGGTAATAACTAGTGTGTTACATAGCGCGACTCGATCAGCGACGTAACTAGCGCCAGATACCACTTAACAATCACACGCGGAGATTCCCCCACTCAGTTCTTCGGCAGGGTTTGCGCGATCACAGTGCTCGAGCTACTAATATATTCATGTAAATTTCTTGTTTAAATTAATGTAACAGTTTAGGCTATTCGTAAGTAAATTTTTTTTATTTTGTTTTACTTAGAGTTTTTCAAGTTTATGTATAACTTTCCTTTTTTATTGTTTGTTTATTGAAACAATGGCTAAAATTTTCTGAAGCAGCCCTCCATTAATATTAGCTACGAGCCGCCCCTGATTTTGACTTGATGAAGGAACTAGTTGAATTGGATGGCATGGAATTGAACTAGTTGAGTTGGCGTACGTAGCTGGAGATCTTGAAGTTTATAAAAAACTCCAAGGGCTGCTACCACTACGATTTATGTATGAAAACTAGATCAAATTATTTAACCTTTTAGATGATGTTGGTAAGGGGTGATTATAAATAGACATAGTAGGCATAGTACAGGCACAGTACAGGCATAGCGCATATAGTACAGACATAGTAGACATAGTATCGGTACAAAGATAGTAGGGGAGGTGTGCGACAGAAAACCAGTCGCACCAACATATAGAAGCCTTACCTCTCTCTTTTTAAAGAAAAATTAATTTTATGAGTTTGGATTTAAGCATTGAGGAGGTGCAATGAGATTTCATATTAAAAGCTCTAGTTATCATCACTATGTCTGTACTATGCTTGCTATGCCTGCAATATGCCCACTATGCCTGTACTACGCCTACTATGCCTGTAGTATACCTACTATGCCTGTACTATGCCTACTATGCTTACTATGCCTATTTATAACTACCGGTTGGTAAGTGGCATGCTAAGTTGGTTTTGTACGTTATGGAAAAACTAGGAGGAGGGGCTCAAACGGGGGCAGTTTTGTAAAAGGCCGGACAGTAACCAAACTTTAATGGTGAAATGTTGTTTCATGCACTATTTTTGTTTATCGAGCATCATAAACATGGGTATAGTCAGAAACATTTAGAGAGAGATATTTATTTCAGAAAATTTTGATACCAGTATTTGCAAGGAATTATGAGAAAAACGAAGTATAAACTATACTCAGTTATGATTATCAAAATGTCTTAGTGATAACAAACCGCTGCTGTTAAAAAATCGAAGAGACATAATATTTCTTTTGGCAACTATTTAATTGCAAATTTGCCGAAGGAACTGGAAGCGTGCCATAAAATATAATAATTTTTTTGATTATATAACTGAGTATAGTTTATACTTCGTTTTTCTCATAATTGTTGCTGAGTTTTAGGCAGAAGATCTTCAGACACCATTTACAATGCTTTTGGTGTATTTGGGCCAGAGAATTGAACACTGGTTTACCAGAGAGAGAAGTCGGCACTTTAACCAATACTCCGCGCATTGGCCTGGGTTTTTTGCTTGGGCAAAATGTTTTAGCCGTGGATTGTGCAGGCAGCAGTCTTTTTGTGATGCTCTTGCTATTATTAACTCTTTCGCTCCCGCGATCATCGATTGATGATCTCGTGTTTTCAGTGCTTACCTCAAATTTTGTTAAATTGAGTTACAAAATTAGTTTAATAAAAAATCGATTTGTGACTTTATTTTTCATCCGATTTTCATAACATTTTCAAAAGATCACGCTTATTTGCTCACGCATCGGAAGATGTATAATTTGTGCCCTAATTCTTGGATTTTTATACCCAAAAAGGGTTAAAATAACCAAGAGCCCAGTTGCAGACGACAAAATCGGCCAAATTCTCAGCAATAGCCAACTACGCTAAAATCAAATTGAGATTACATCTTTACCACATAACCAAACCCTTCATCATTAACACAGTCTGAAAACTACTCTTTTGGGGCATCATTTGACAAAATTTTAAGCGATAATAATAAATTTTGCGTTTTTAAATTTCCAAATTTTTTAGGGGTCTCAAAACCCCCCCAAACAAATTTGAGTGATAAGTAGATAAAAGTAAATTTAGTGCGTAAAAAATATGATATGTTGCTAAATACTGGTCTCATTTGAAAGCTTAGGATATTTGCTTTCCAGCAATATATAGCTTTAAATAGTCTAGACTAAGTGGTATATGATATTTACTGATCAAAAATGAGTACTGTACATCATGTCAGTTCAAAACCCCCAAACATTTTTTTGACTTACCTTCACTAAATTATAATTTTTAGAAAAACTACACCCTATAAAAACATAAAATAAATTGAAAATGTTTTACCACTAAAGTCATCATTTTGTATCAAATTTCCAAGGAGACAAGAAGCGAAATACAAGTTTAAAAGCTAGCACAAGTTTGGCTTCTCTAAATCAAAGTTTGCTGTATCCCCCTTGTTTCTCAAGAAATGGGAAGGGTGTAAACAAGCGGCTGTTTCATTATCAGTGACAGCATATTCTACTTAAACTTAATATTTTCTGAATCTTGAAGAAATTCCCTGTTTAAAAATATATAATGTTACATGGTTTAAGCTAACCTCTAGCAGATAATAACTGATCATATTTTAGGTACTAAATTTAACTACCAAAATTTAGTACCGGTCGGTACCGGTCAAAAAAAAAAGTCATGTGCCTCAGAAAATTGCAAATTGTAGAAAACCTAGGCCTTTAGGTAAGTTTTGATTGATGTACCTTGAAAGCTTATTTTCTTAGCATCATTTTGCGACCATTTCTAAAAAAATTGGTAGAAAATAAAATCTGTAGTGATCTTTGAGGTGAGGGTACCTCTTTAATTTTGAAGACAACTACCCCCCAGTTGGGGGGTAATTTGCATAAAATTTGCATATTCAAAAAAATTTTTTTTTGTTTTTATTATATTTGAAATCCTCAAAAAATGTAGATTTCAACGATATATCACACTTAATGTAGAAGTAGACAGCTGAGTAATGATTTACAAACAAACTTGAGGTACATAATTATGATTAATTATGATTGATTATGACAGTTTTTCGCGCTGCCACCTTACGGATTTTTTCGCTGTTCACGCGGGAGCAAAAGAGTTAATAGTGCTTATCTCGAGCAACCGATCAGTGCCTTTGGAATTTATTGTGGTACAATAACCTCAATGTCGAACTCGCAGTCGCAAGCCTACGGGTTGAGCATTCGAAGAATTACGTTGCATTCGACGTTGCCGGGCGTGAACGTCGCGTGTCAAGCTTACGGCTTGCGTTCAAACTATGTTTTGCGCTGCCGCAATGACATTTTTAGGTGACAGCTGGCTCTAAAGCCTCTAGGTGCTGTTCAAATATCACATAACGCCTCCAGGGGAGAGGGAGAAGCAAATCCGCCATATTGGTGTTATATGCGACGAGGGGAATAAGACCTATCAATATATAACAAACTTGCTGCAGTATTAAAAAGAATTAAAGTTCTCAATCGATAAAAAGGTGTTTGAGGCAAATCCGAACATTCAGGATTGTTTTGAGTCCTTTTTTATAAGACGCGTGACATGAAGGGGCGCTTAAAAAGGGTTATATGATTTGTAAACAGCCTTTTAGGTTATTTCGCAGTCTCCCAATAAGTTAAAACAGCAACCTATCAAGCGTCACAAACAAATGAATTTTCGATCTCATTGCCCTTATCACGTATAATACAATCTGATCAAATCGACATCACGTTTGTTGTAACTTAACGTTTTTTTTTCAGAAACTATCACAACACTATGGCCCCGTCATGGGAGTAAAACTGCTTCGGAATTTCACCGTCATTTTAAGTGATTACGAATCCATTCAAGAGGCATTTGTGAAACAAGGTCCAGTTTTTGCTGGTCGACCAAACGCTGGAATATTCCATATTTTTACTGAGGGGAAAGGTAAAGGTTGTTGTTGTCTTTCGGTTTTATTCCCGATTTGAGATTGCCAGAGCAAACAACTTCTGATCTGCTTTTTCGTATTGCATAGCATTTGTTTTACGGTCGGATGCTCTTCCTGTCACCAACCCTCTCTTTGGAGGGAAAACTGGGCCACCTGTCCTCCACATAAAAGTGAGAGCGCCCCGTTAAGTGCCTTGCCCAAGAACACAACAAGCGATCTTGCCGGCTTTTTATCCACAACATCCCTATAAATGCCGAGCGCCGAGCAGGGAAGCTGTGGATACCATTTTGTAAAGTCTTTCAGTATGAATCGACAAGGGGATTAGCCCTAGGTCTACCGACTGCTGACCGGACGGTCTAACTACTACGCCATCGCGTCGGAAAAGGTAAAAGTAACAACCCTAAAAGTAGGATAAAACAGGACCATTACAGGATGCCGTAGACTCAGGCAAAGCATTTTGAAGCTTCAACGACAGTCTTCTACAAGAACCATTTTCAAAATTTTGCGGTTAGATCAAGCTGTGCTGGAGCATGGTTTGGAGTTTCCAGTCATAGGCGTAGCCAGGGAGGGGGCCAAAGGGGCCATGGCCATCCCTGAATTTTTTAAGTCAAATTACAAAACAGTATCAAAAAAATAAAAACATAAATTTTTTTGCTCTTCTGCAGGTACATTAGAGTTTATTGTTGACTTTTAGCTAGGAGGTGGGGAGGGGAGTGAGTCGGGCGTGACTTTTTAAGTTTTTAAACTTTCAAATGTTATGAAACAAGATGTGTACGTTTTACACACTAAATATCGTCGAAGTTTTTCTTCTTTGTCGCAGTCGAGTGATGAATTGATAATCCAAGTTATGGTAATTGCAAGAAATGAGCGTCTCGCTGAGCGCTTTCTTGTTTTTATTGCGATGCGGACTACTACAAAGATGTCGCTTCTTTTATCAAAACGTTCAGCTTACCAGTGGGAGTGATTTCCTTGAAATTCCTTAAATACAGCAGTGCGTTATACGTTACAAATGAAGTTGAACTATTAAAGCCGTTCTTGATAAAACTACATTAGATCAGTGAAATCGCATTTGCACTTTCTCAGTTTGGTTCAGCAATTTTTATAGTAGCAACGAGCGTAGTTCACGAAAGGCAAAATGCCGTTATAAGTACATGACGTCACATTAAAAGTTGCAAAATTTAACCCCCTCTCAATTTTTTTCTGGCTACCCCCTTGTTTTCAGTTCTGCAAGGACAATGCATTTTTACCATTGGATCTACAAGACTACAACCAAGCACAAGAAGTTGCCGTTTATGTTTTCCTTAAAGCCCAACATTCCAGATACCAACCGAATATTAAATTTAAAACTTCATAATTACTCTTCCATCGCAAATGGCGCATTAGCAAAGCCCAATACAGTATATCCTCACCCATTTGCGGCCCCACATCATCGCGGATATTGCTCTCAAAGCTTTTTTTCATAATTTCGGCGCATTCGTGAATTTCTTTAGGCCATTTTTTCGCGGAAAAACGCTCACATTCACTCTAGCAAGTAAATAATTTTAAAAACAGTAATGTCAGGAAATACAAAATAAAAAGTTAGAAAAGATAGATGATACAGTATAACTGGTAAGTAACTTTAAAATTATATACCAGTATCATTTACTGTATCATCTGTCTTTTTGCCAGTTATATTGAATCATCTCTCTCGCAGTCGCGCGCGGGTTTTCAAAGTGATTGTTTGAATTCAAGTTTTTGATATGTCTTTAGCTTGCGTTTGGAAAGCCTATTTTAGTGTATATAATATCCTACATAGGCGTTTTAAAACTGCATCAATAATTCGCGGATTTTCAGGATTCGCGGGAGGGTAAAGAAGGTAACCCCAGCGAATTATTGATACTGAAAAATCAAACATTTCTTCAAATAAAGGGTGTTTCGAAATTACAGCTCCCCTCTACAGCATAAACTAAACTAGAAAAGGATAAAAACAAAACTGATTTAGAACAGATATTTATTTCAGTTTCTTACTGAGTTGTGAATATTATATGTGACCTCCACCTGCCTGTACCTCAGCCGGCAATCTTGGGGAGGGTATGATTTTAAGAAATCAGAAAAAAGGTGTGAAGCAAACTCGATCTCTTGAGCAATTCGATCACGAGTCGTCGCAGTTCGGAGAGACTTGGTACACCATCGTAGTTTACTGCACGCTCTCCAACACGATCCTTCAAGATACAGCCAATGTTTTCAATAACATTATGGTCAGGAAAGCTACGTGGAAATTTACTTGAAGAGAAAAAATTGATACCACTGTTTCGAAACGGCTCCTTTGTTTCAAGAGCTTTGAAACATGATGCCTATCATGCAAAGATATAACTTTTTTGACAGGTTACACAATTTCAGGAGTTTTAAGGAAAGAGAATACTCCATCAGTAAAAACTTAAGCTGACATACTTGAAAATATCCATAGCGGAAAACTTGATCATTTTCCATATAAGCTGTGAAAGGGGCTATGTGAAAAGGCGAGATTTTCAGTGCGCTGTACCAGGTACCTGATGGACTCGCTATGTTTGAGAACCTTTGCTAACATTAGTTCGGTATAGTTTACTCCCCTTCTCATTAATTAAATTTCGAATGCAACCTTGTCTAGTTAGCCACTTACAATTGAGACTGAGGTAGGCAGCAATTGTCTATTTTTTAATCCCATTAAGAGAAAAACGTGAAACAAAGATTTAGAGTTTTTGGAAAGTTTTGTCTGCTCTTCGGGCTAGACAACAAGCTTGCTGCGGTAGAAGTGATAGTTAACTTCAGAACTAATTTCCTTGACGTTTTTTAACATTTACAAGTTGTAATCTTACCTAACATGTGATTTTTGATTTTATTTTTCTATGAAGGTGTTTTAGCAATTGATGGACCAAGATGGAAAGAAAACAGAAAATTCGCATCTGTGATTTTCAGAAAGTTAGGAACTGGAAAGAAGTTGATGGAAGATAGGATAGTGGTGAGGTTTGAGACATAGGAAAAAGCCAAACAGGAATCTCGGCCCTGCATGTTTTTCAATGCTCCCTGCTATTCTACATAATCAAAGGGCCAAGATTCATTGCTACTGCTCTTGGTGCTCTGACTGACAGATAAAGCGAATACTAATCAATTAATTGATGATTTATTTAAAGCTATTACTTGGAAGAACAAGAAATTTTTATCTGCTAACGCTCTCAAAATTATAAGTTTTTATTTGTTTTTAAACGTTAACTGATCTAGAAACTGTTTTTCTAACATTGTTCATCTCTTCGTTTTTATGTTAGTGGGATTTGTCCGGCTTTGGGAGACTACAAATTAACTTTTGCCAGTTTCATACCTTGAAGAAGGACAAAGACATTAAACTCCTATCCTGGAAAGTTCTAAGGCCATAGCTTTTAAGGAATTTTTTTGCAGAAAAACTAAAAGAACAGTTTTCAAAAATTTCTCTTTTTCGTTTAAAGTTGCCTCAAAAATTGCTAATGCTCTGTTTTTTTTGTTGTAACTTCATCTTTTATATTCTTTACACATTGCTTGTATACTTCAGGATGAAATGACCTCTATGTGCTCTGCTCTGCAGCTGATCAAAGGAAAGGCTTTCGATATCTCAGTGAGATGCTGTTATTTTGCAGTTTTCCACCCGCTTAACATAAGCTGAAGTATTGAACTGGCTATACTAGTTCGTTATTCAATAGTGGCTTACAAGCTGCTGTGCAAGCTTTAAAAGTATTTGTCAGACTTCTCGTTTTGAAAGTTGTAAAACGGCTGCTGTTTAACGAGCCAGAACCGCAGTTACAAAGGTCAGAAAGTCATCTATTGCAAATTTTTTTCTTATTTAGTTGCGTTTGTTCTAAAGATATTTGCACTTACTTTTTAATTGATGGGTCCAATTATTACTTGGATTTCAATTGTAATGTAGGACAAATCCTCAGACAAAACTGTAACTTTTGTACTAGGCTTATAATATTTTGCATTTGTGCAACTCCGCATAACTTATTTACTTTTTACAGAGTCTTGTTACTCATGCAACTGCCAACGTTCTCTGCAACTTCATATTTAGTCAGCGATTTGATTATTCGGATGTAAAGTTTATTTCGGTTGCTCGATCCCTGGTGGACTGGTTCAGCGATAACGCCGACGCTTTTCTGGTAAGATTTTTCTGGTAACACTTTTTCTGGTAAGCAACAAATGCGTAAGAGGCAGGACAAGAGTGAAGACTGGTTGGGACCACTAGCGTACCGAGGGGGAGGCCACTGCGCCATGCCCCCCTCAAACCCTACCCTAAAAATGAAAAAATGTAAAGCAAAGCTAATCAGTTTTAGCAAAAGCAAAGCTGGTTTTTCGCGAGTATTCGGGGTTTGCTCTGGATTTCGATTTTTCTTCCGATAAGTCTTTATTCTTCTAATAAGTCTCGTAAAAGCATTATACTAAAACTTGCTTCCAGAATGCACGAAAATGCGTATTTCTAGGAGTAATTTTGCAAAATTTTCCCGGGGCATCCCCCCGGACCACCCTAGAATGATCGTGCCTTCGGCACTCCCCATAAAGTTGAGTTGTGACGTCATACGATTGTGACGAAAAATAAACCCTCCCTCGGAAACGTTCTGCGTACGCCACTGCTTGGGGCTCACCTTCTTCGAAGGCTTGTGGGAACCCCTTTCATATCCCTCCGTCTGAAGGGCCGAGGCCAAGCATGTGTGGAGCACGCGCTCAAAGAATATTGTTCGGAAAATTTGATCTGCAAAAAAAACAAGAGAGTTTTGAATTTCGATATGGATTGAATACACGGAAAAAAAAAGTTAACACCCTTAAGTTTGCAAATTAATAAGAGCATGGTTCTCCTTCCTCATCAGCATTTTTCTCAAAGAGCTTCGTCAAATTCGGAGGAGGGGGTCTCACTTTGGGTGGCCACGCCACTGTATTCCACACCTGATAAAAGCTGGTCTGCGAGTTGACGTTATTTTTGAAATCGATTGCTTGACGTCAGTCCTGATCTGACACGACTGATTTGTATTTAGCGGATAAACATTCCTGAGGCAAAGCTTTAAACGCTATGCTCATTGTGCTTGGGAAAAAAGCAAACCGATTTTAGATCAGATCAGGCAAATGTTACAGTTATTGCGTTTGATTCATGATTTGAAATAAAAAAGATATAAACCACTTGTCCAGAAAGTAACAGCAAATGAAGAGCTGATTACGAAAATACTTTGTCACAAAATCTCGGTTTTGAATTATTAGCGATTGAATTTTTCTACGTTTTATAAAATTAGCATGGTAAACAATTTTCGTTTTTTAGGGTAAGTGTCTGCCTGCTGTCTTATAACGACGACTGTATCTACCAAAGATCACTTTTGGGTTCATTGCTATTTTAGAAATATTTGACAACAAATCTTTGGACTTGAGTACTTTTTCTTTAAAAAGCCTAATGCTTTGTCTTTCACTTGCATGTTTTTGATAAAAGTTACCGCTACCTTGCCACCACTTGCAGAAGGAATGTTCACACCTTTGTTGAAAGTCTTTTTTTCACCTACTGTAGATATTATGAGTTTTTTTCCTGTTTTCATCACATTAAGTAAGTTGATTTAGGTTCTTTATTTCTGCGAATTTGCAGGCTGAGACATGCTGATTCAATGTACGCCTACCACGGTAGGTGAAACTTTTTTAAACCAAGAATTCCCAACTATGAGAAAATCCATTTCGCAAAAAAGAAACTCAGTCACAACTTTCGGTTTGGAAATTTTGGTAGGTGACTTGGCATAGCAAAAAAAAGTTCAAAACATGCAATACCTCCGCTTCGCCTAAAATGCGACTTAGGTACATTTTGTAATCAGTTTTTCAAATATTCAGAAGACAGTGTTGGAAATCTTCAAATGCATCAGGTCAATCGAAAACTACAAAAATAATATTCACACTTTTTGTAGGATGGAATATTGTCGTGCTTTTTGCTTTGTGCTGTTTTGAGAAACTCTTCTTCAAAGGTTTCTAGACGTGTCAGACAAAAAGCTTCCCTGTGTGATGTGAAACGCAGTCTTGAAATTTTAAAGCGCTTATCAATATCTGTAAGAATTTTTTTTCAAGAAACTTCTTTTTAGTTGCTGATTATGGCCCAATTTCTCGTTTACTTTCCTGTATTTTCAAAGATGGCAGACTCACTACGAAAAGCAACAAAAAGGGTAAAAACGATAGGATTGAACTAAAGTAGTTGATTTTCAGATTTTACATGCTAAATTTATTTAACCTATGGCGGTGCACCACAAGAGCTAAGAAAAAAAGAGCGCTCCAGAGAGCATTCTCCAAAGGCACGCCGAGCATTACTCAGAATTGAACTGACAATTGCACACCTGTCGCTTCTTGATGTATTTCCAAAGACGGCAGTCTCACTACAAAAGGCAACAAAACGTTAAAAGTGATGGCATTGAACTAAAGTGGTTTGATTTTTTTAGATTTCACGTTCTAACTTCATTTTACTCATGGTTGCGCACCACAAGGGATACAGACAAGCAAAAAATTGCTCCAAAGTACCTTCTGCGTTGGCACTCCTAGCAGGCACCACTTGGAATTGAACTGGCGATCGCAAACCAATGTCTTCCTGATTGCCATTGATTTTATTTACGAACTTATCGTAGAGACAAAGTGCTGAAACCTCAGTAATAAGCAAAAAAAGATAGAAATCCGCAATAAAATTCTTTTCAACAGCTTTACACTCTTCTTCTGCCGTTTATAGAAGATCACAAGGAAAATCTTGACGCATATGAGTATCGGGATTATGTGGATGCTTATCTGCTTGAAATCGAAAAACATAAAGACGATCCAAATACTTTTTACACAGGTGGGATGCATTTCTCGGAGGTAATCGTAATCAATCACAACGTGTAAAACTCTATGAATAAAAATGTGGTTAAAAATTTTGATATATGTTTTGAAATAGTCAGGTTGATAGATTGCTGTTACGTCTAGAAAATTCAAGATCCAAAGTTAGGAAAGTGATTGTGGCTAAGGGCAGCTGCTTCAGTTGACTTAAATCCTCGATGGTTACTTTTAAATCGTGTAAACGCAATGCAATAATTGTAGCATAAGCCTTCGAATCAAAATACCGAAGAATGGCCATTGACAAGAGCAAAGCCTAAACTATTTGTATCAGACTTCCTAATGATCGCATTAATGCGAGAAACGAGCTGTTGAAAAACAAGATATGCGCTTATAACCATTGAGTCATAAAAATGTTTCAGTGCAGTAATAACACAAATTCGCTTAATTATTACTAGTATTAGCTACTGAAATACAACTTGCCAAAAACCGTGGCACCATTTATAAACTGGTTTCCGAAGAGAAAAGCTAAGGAAGATCTTGAACGAGTAATGAAGGCATGTAGGGTTAATTTTTCTAAAAAGTTTTGATATTATGCAAGGGAAAGTTTGACAAGATTAGGGCATCTAATTTACATTTTCAAAGGTTTCCAAGTCAATTTGGAATTTTTGGTTGCGTCAAATGGTTTTTTCTGCTAGATTTAATGAATTTAAATTAAAGATCTCAAATTCAAAATGTGGGAAACGTTCGTAAAAAGGAACAGCTTAGCCTGCAATCAAACATTTATTCTTTTGCTGAAAAACGAAAATCAGGTTGAAAATGTTTGGGGAGAGGCTCGACTTCTGTGAACTCTCTGGCAACGCACATGGAGAGAAAAGATAGACCAAAAATGCCCTCCAAAAAGACAAAAATCTAAGAAGTGCAAATTTTTGATAAAGAAGGGTAAATACATAATTTAGGGGTCTAACTCTCCCTAAAAAGTACCTTGAATACGCCTTTCTGTAAATTGAAAAACTTTTCTCAAAAAAATTGATTTTGGCAGGCTAAAAGAAATTACTAAAAGCAGAAAAATAAAAAAATGCAGTGCTTTTGACTTCTTTTAGGTTATGCTTTATTTACAATAAATTAAATTGGCTACTTGATTGCAAGAAAGACGATGCATCAAGATAATACAGGTGATGTTTCAAAATAAAAATTTACGATTTTTGAATTTCAATCTCATGTTGGAAAATCAAGATATAAAAGTTATGAGAAAGAGAAAATATTAATTTGTATTTGCGCATTTTGAATTTGACATCAGCAAAACCAAAAAATTACATTAACAAATAGCAAGCACGGGAAAGCATCGAAAAACAGTTTTAGGCGTATCGACGTTCCTAACAAACCTCACAACAACACTCTACCAAAACTCATTTGCAATGTAGAAATACATCAATCAAACCACAGCACGTTAAGTACATGCTCGTGAAATGCAGACTGCTGCCGACAAGCGTGTTTGAGTGATAGTTTGTTCTGCTAACGCGTAAAGCTCAATAAGGTTACTTGACAAAAGGACGTTTTTTTCCTTTTCGAGATCAAAAAGAAATACGCCAATGCGTTACAATGCTTGGCTACCGGCGCGGTGGGTTTAGTATCCTTGTCTAGTCATACTGAAGACCTTAAGAACGGTATATTCCCTGCTAAACGCTCAGCACGACAGTGTGGAGAAAGAGCTGTGCAATTTGCTTGTTGTGTTCAAGGGTAACGCGATACCCTTATCTTTATGTGGCAGGCAGTTAGTGGGGTCAAGCAGTCTATCGGTCGCTGTGGCTCACTCGAATTGAAAACTAGCGAACAGAGCATGAACTTGTGAGCATAAACCGAGCACAAAGATTCAGAAGACAACTTATGTTCCGATATCTTCGAAATTGCCAATAGTGTTGGCGCTATGCAACTCTGCAACAATTGCGGCAATAAAACGGAATAAATTTCCGTGAAGCACTTTTCTAGGGGCGCATAAACGTATAGAATTCACGGACATACTTGCAAAGCCTCAAAATTTTTAGCCAGAGTTTTGTTTCAGTACGCCATGTTTGTTTTTTTCTTGCGTTCTTAGGCTCTAGGCGTACAATACGGCGCCAACCACCAAACAATTGTTCAGACCAGCTTCGGAGTTTTATCATTCTTTCCAAATTGCTCTGCATTACTTACGTTAGGACTTCACTGCTTGTTTGAATCCACCAAGCAATATAAACAATCGCAAAGTGCCTTTCCCACGGGCGTAGCTTGCTGCCAACTACTTACGTATTTCTCAACTTATGTTCTTCAAGCAGGTAGCACATAATGATAAGAGAAATCTAAATTATTAGTGCTACCATGTTGATCTTATTTTGATCTTATATTCCAATGGTGGGCAAAGTGCTGCTCGCGAGCCGCATGCGGCTCCCCGACCATTCTTTTGCGGCTCTTCTCTTGAACTATAATACAGTAGATTCCGCTTAATCGGGTCACATCGGGATAAACACCATTTGGCCCGATTAAACGGCTAACCCGATTATCCGAAGTCTTGCAGTATCCGTGCCAGGGTTGTCCTTGGTACACCGGTTATCTCAGCTAGCTGGCGATGACTAATGTTTGAAGGTTGCTCTCTAATTTTTCTTTGGACAACAATCTTTTCAGCAATTGTTAAATCTTTTCGTGCCATTTCTGCTTGGGACTTCACAAAATTTGCAACAAAACACAACAATTACCATGTCCAAGGGCATGAAATGACAAAATAATTTGCGCCTGTGTTTTTCAATTGTTACTTAATAAAGTTGGCTTTGTGATATTGAATTCTATTACATTACAAAGGCGGTTTTGCAATTAAACCAGTGTATGTCTGACTGCAGTTGTGACCCGATTAAGCGGAATAGTGACCCGATTATGCGGATTTGACGTAGTGCATTATCTTTGATTGGATTTTGTTCTTCACAATTTGCCCCAATTAAACGGCTGACCCGATTAAGCGGCGGCCCAATTAAGCGGAATCTACTGTATCGTAATTCAACAGTGTACAATTGTTATTCATATTTATTGTTACTCACAATAGTTAGTTTCATAGCTATCTGATTGTAATAGCTTGTTTAGTATTGACCAAGGTAGGATGCCATTAATTCTTAATAAACTGTTATTCACTGTTGGAATTAGCTCAAGAGAAGATTTTTAAGAACAGTAGGTGCTAAGTCGGATTATAGCGTGGAAATCATTGATTCGTTCATTGCAAGCATTGCAGTGCTAAGTGTGAAGTAGAAATATAGGTCAGACTCAGAAGTGTACTGTAGATTTAATTTACAGTTGCGTGCTATTTCAAACAGTCAGTTAACTATACTGAAGTCGAAGTCACAAGTATATTAAATACACTAAGAAACGAAGCAAGATGACATCAGCGAATACAAAGAAACGAAAATATGAAGAGGAAAACAGCTTTTAATGTAAAGTGGGAAGAAGATTATGCATTTACTGTTCATGAAAATAAACCTTTGTGTCTAATTCGCCATAAAGCAAAGGCAGTAATGCAAAACGCCATCATGAAACGAATCACAAAAACTTTTCAAGCAAGTTTCCACGAAAATCGGAAGTAAGAAAAAGCAAGTTAACGGAGTTGAAATCTGCGCTAGCAAGTCAACAGCGGTTTATGATAGTATTCAATAAGCAATCTGATGCGACCACTGAAACTTCTTTTCTTGTCTTGGAGCATTGCTCGTTCTAAACACCCATATTCTGACTGTGAATTTGTGAAGAAAAATACAGGAGTGGCCATTAGTCACTTTAACCAGTTCAAAAAATAACAATTGATCTGGGAAAAGTGACTTGTGGCCACCCCTGTATAACTGATGCGGTCGCAGTATTGGACCTCAACAACAAAAAGTTTCAGCGCTTTATAGCGCAAATGCCGTGTTTGCGCCGAACTACACCAAGGCGCATTTCTCAGATAAGTGCATGCAGTTACAATGCAAAGTGACTTGAAAAGTTCCCTTGCATTTAGTATTGCTATTGATGAATTAACAGACATACAAGATAATCTTCAATTAGCGATATTTGTGCGGTATGGTTCATCTGATCTTGCCATCAAAGAAGAGTTGTTGGACTCGGTGGCAATAAGAGAAACAACTCGTGGAGTTGACATTAAAAATGTACTCGACGAAGCTTTAACAAGATTTCATGTGCCTCTTAATAAACTTGCCAGTGTTGCGACTGATGGTGCACCAGCAATGGTGGGTAAACATGTCGGAGTAATTAAACTTACAACGTGCGATCCTAACTTTCCAGAGTTCCTTCCAATACATTGCATCAATCATCGTGAACATCTTGCCGCAAAACACTTTAGGCATGAAGATGTCATAAGAACTGTCCTCGAAATAGTAAATTTTATACGCGTGAATGGAAAAAACCGAAGGCAATTCCGTAACTTTGCAGAAAGGTTGGAAATAGAAGATGCGCCAAGTGATGTTTCTTTATACCGCGTTGTAAGATGGCTGTTAACAAGTAATGCACTGAGTAGGTTTGTGGATTTGTTGAAGCCTATTAATCTTTTTCTTGACGAAAAGAGAAAATGTTATCCTCAGCTAAAAAATAATGCATGGATACAAGAACTGATGTTTCTCATAGATATAATGAAGCATCTACACATTCTCAATTTAGCACTCCAAGGTACTGAAAGGATCATATCAGACTTTGCTCAAACAGTCATTAGTTTCCAGAACAAAATTAAAGTTTTTCTAAGATACATAATGTCAAAAACTTTCCGTCATTTTCCCAACCTCAGAATGACAGTAAATGCATTTACAGAAGTAATAACAGACCACAAAGTGGAAGAATATAAAGATAAATTGCAAGGACTGCTGAAAGAGTTTCAAGCGAGATTTGACGATTTGCAAGAGCTTAAGCCATGCTTTACGTACCTTGTAAATCCATTTGGCATCGATGTAATCAATGATGGCTGTCTAGGTCGTTAATCTTTCGTCACAGACATATCTGCGGCAGAAATGGAACTGACCGAGTTGCAAGAAGATCTGGCTCTAAAAAATTTTAATAAGTGTCACTCTACAGTGGAGTTCTGGCAACAGGTTACGGAGCGTAAATATCCAGAACTTAAAAACACCAGTGCACTACTGCTTTCTGTTTTTAGCACTACGTATTGCTGTGAATCTTTATTCTTTGTGATGAAATTTGTAAAATCAAACCTCTGTTATATTCTGATGTTGATCTTATTTTCTAATGTTTTATTCACACTGTGAATGGCTGATGGCTTTGAAATGATAGCGACATTTAACGGTTATAAATGTCTACTGTACCGTGCATTAAATACATTTTTGATCAACAGAGATTTCATGCAAGGATAACAAATAAGCAAACATTTTGTTTAAAGTTTTTCAAAAAATGATTTGTTTGTAATATTTGCTTCCGCAATAGAGCTACAATTAGTACTGTCATTGGGTGTTACCCTGGGTGATACTATAACAACCAGTGATCTAGTGAAGACTGCGAGCAGCGAAGCCAAGACCTCAATTTTTTTAAGACCAAGAACCAGACCAATACCGCTCAGTCAAGACCACGACCACTTACAAACCACAACCAAGACCATAATTTTGCAAAAGTCAAAAATCAAAGATATTTTTGTTCGTACGGTTAATGGTTACTAGTTTATTACTGCACACAAAGTGAAAATTCGTTTCAAACTACGGGTGTAAATAACTAAATATGTGGTAGCCTGTTTGGCAAAACCTAAAGAGTGCAAAGTGCATCTAATAACGTTCTAGTTACGTATGCATCACCGCTTGCAATTTGGCAGCCAATTTCTTAGCAACAAATAATTTACTCAAGCTAAGCGTAATGCTTAAGTTATAAAATTTTTATCATACTGTCGATTTCTATCCTGAACAAATGTTAACAATTTAACATATAGTACATTTTGTCCCATAGAAAAATAATTATTGTATGTGATTAGACCAATTATAACAATTAATTTGATGAATATACAATCTGCTGTAACCGATTCATTTTTTACTTGTAGAACTTAATAGATCAAAAGTAAGCACATGTTATAATTTCCCTACGTTCTTATTTTATTATTAAGGCTCGCACCTTCGAATCGTCAATTTTTTATTCAAGCATGGAGCTCGCTCCTAAATCACAAACCAGTATCTCAATTGCTGTGAAACAAAGTTTGCTCTTTGATTTTGTTTTATTAATTCCATTTCACACCTCGCAAAGCCGTTTGTATTGTCCAGGCGTGATCGAACGTCTCGATTGTCGATGAGCGGACAAGCAAAAATCAATGTTCTTTTCTCGATCTTATTCAAAAGAAGCTTTCGTCTTCCTATGTATTTCGAAACCGAACGTGCGGAGAGCCAAGAAGCTTCTATCTTTTTCTGACTGCTATCTCGTGATATCCCCCAAAGAACTTCTTATTTACTTTTGTATTTCTCGGCCCGCACGGTCCCACCAGCGAATAGCCGAACTTTTCAAAAGCCAAAGGAAGACTCGGATTTGCACCAAATCAAATTGCGTCTCCATTTTGATCGTTGTAAAATTTTTAAAAACTTTTTAGTCTGGAAAGATTCAACACAATCACCGTAGAAACAAACACGGTCTTGAAACATTTTGAAGTATAACAGCGGTCGTAGTTTTCGAAGCATAACAATTGTCTTGAAAATTTTCTGGTCATGAGACCAAGACCATCAAACCCTAGATCAAGCTCCAAAAGAGGGTATTAAGGCCAAGACCGGTCTTAAGACCTACATCACTGATAACAACTCTATAGCCTTTTAATATGATTCAGAGTTGTAGCAAATAATGCAAACCATTGAAAGTTTGAAAAATTATGGTTTAAAGACCTAATTAAAAAAAAATTTTGAACTTAGTCAAAATTTTAAGAGTTTCAGAGGCACTGCTTGTCAGACCAGTTTATTTCGCGGTTCATATTAAATATTTTTTGTTCTTCCCTACTGAATCAAATATCCTGTGCGTGGTAGGTAGTTGATTGTTATGCGCTTGCTTTTAATGCCTATAAATCTAATTGAACATCTCAAATTGCTAAAAAACTTCTATTTTTCAGAGGAAGAATTAAAGGGACATGTCCGAGACCTATTTGTGGCAGGAACTGACACAACATCTACCACTTTGAAATGGTGTCTTATTTTACTAATCAACAGAAAAGAAATACAAAAAAAGGTAGCCGGGTTATTTCCAGTAGTAATATAGCTCAAAACTAAGTTTCCTAAGTTGATTCAATAAAGAATTGTTTTTATAGAGGTATCTAAATTAAAAATCTACGAGGCAGAGCCGAAATAGCCCCATGAAAACCAAGTGCACCTGCGATAAAACCTCAGTGCCTGATGGGGTTAAACTCTGTTCGCTTATTTAATCCAGTTTTACTTTGAGAAGGAGCTCGCTTCTTTACAAGTAAATAAGAAATTAAAAGAAAAATTTTAAATATAATTTTAAATAGCCTTTTTCCGTGATTGACAGTCGACCTGTCAGTAGTCATGACAACCAAGGATTTACCCAAGAGAAGTTCCGAGCGCTTTGGTTGCCATGACGTCCAATCAACGTAGTTCCGCTATTTCATGAAAACATTTCCAAATTGAGAATCACAGTTTCAAAAGTAAATTGTTAAGCGATAAAGTGGCATTTTAACGTGGTGAGGTACTTTAGGCGTTATGCTAAAATTAACACAAACGGGTTGTTCAGTTGCAACCAAATAAGCAGGTTGGCTTGTCAAACTCTTGGAAGTTGGATGTGAATGTAATAGTTGATGCTGATGCTACAAGATAACACCTAAGAATAAACAGAGGTGTTCAAAGTATCCTAAAAATCTAATAGAGTAAATGTATTGTGACTCGTTTAAAAACATGCTTGAGTAAAGGAGGAAGAAATGATGCGTAATATTTTTTACGTGAGTAAAGCAAAAAGCGGTTTTGACCTATGCTTCTTAAGTAGTAAAGGGAAAAAATATCTTCCTGTTTTCAATTGTTTCGCCCTTTATCTCTCCAGACCGGTGGTTCTCAACAAGAGATGCTCGCACCATAAAGAAATGCGAGAAGGAGTTTTTAAATGTGCAAATGCCTCGACCGATTTGTAGCTTCGTAAACATTGCCGCACTAATTAAAGGTTTACCTGTATAGTGTATGCAGTGTCCTGAATTTAAAAGTCGGTTTTTCTACTGTAAGATGTAACTCTATTCTCAGAAAACTGTCAAAAGCGGCTACCTTAATTGATCGGCGCGACGGGTAGTGGTTAGAGCGTCCGCTTGGCAGTCGGTGGACCTGGAGTTTATTCACTAAGTCGAGTCATACCAGAAGACTTTAAAAATGGTATTCACAGCTTCCCTGCTTGGCGCTCAGCATAAAAAAAGGGATGGTGTGGAGAACGAGCCGGCAAGTTCGCTTGTTGTGTCCTTGGGAAAGGCACTTAACGGGACCCCTCCACCTTTATGTGGCTGACAGGTGGCCTACCCGTACTTCACCGGGTTACAATTATGAAGTTGCTAACCCAGCAGTTCATAAAAGACGACTCTTGGGTACCCACCAGTGGCAGTCCGCTTTGTTGGTGGTGGGGCTACCGGTTACTCATGACTGGTTCGAAAATGGGCTGCCATCTTTCCCCTAGCCTAATTTCACTTAGGTTGACGGCATGAACTTGAATCCCTGTTCGTGCCGTACCTCTATCCCGAGGAAGAGGAGGGTAATCACAACAACAACAACAACCTTAATTTAAGTTAATATTTTTCTTTGTTTGACTGATATCCTGTAAATCAGGTTAAAGAAATCTGTTTGGAGCATTTTAAAAATTAGGATGACACTTTAGGAATCCATTCTGGATGTCACAAATTTTGATGGGAAGGGTAGTGAAATAAATTTTTTTCTTAGATAACGTTATGCAAGGTTAGTGATGGCTAAAAAGGTTCACACCGACATATACCACAAACATTATCTTGAAAACGGAGTTTTTGCAGCAAAAGCCCGAGTGTCTCCATTAGGTTCACCATCTGTCATGAACATGCTTGCGCCGCTTGTCCGACGCATGTTTGCTTTTGCATATGGAGAAAACGAGTTTATGTTATTGCAAATGAAAGGTTTGGTTTGGGGGACGGGACAGGCCCTGCTGAGGAGTCCAAGAGGACGAAACGCGTCCAGGGATGGTCTCGTCAAATTGGGTTGGGTACATTGTTTGCAATACACACTAAATTGTTTTCAAGATAATGTTTGTGGTATATGTCGGTGTGAACCTTTTTAACCAAATTTTTTTCTGTAGGAAATACAAGATGCCAAATAAATTAATATCTGCTAATCTAGACCTAAATAGTACCGCATAGTACAGACATGTTGGCATCATTACTTTAATAGTAACCTAATGCTTATTCTTGTTGGTGAATTCGATTATATTTTTTTCGTACCTTGACAAGAGCTCAAGCTAGTTTGTGAACAAACCACTAAACGCTTGGAACGATAAAACAAACAATAAAAATAAAGATAAAACAAATGCAAGAAAGTATTTAAGTTTCCTTTTGTCACAAAAACTTTAAGATCAAGAAATTTCACGACAACACCGACCACTGATACTCTCACCACATTTTGTCTGAATAGCATTCAACAATAGTGGTTTAAACATTTGAGCCAAAAATGGCCCAGTTTGACAAAGAATTTTGAGAAAACACAAACTAGAATTCAAAGCTGTTTTTTGCCAACATACCGCATTTCCATTTAACAAACATCGAATGTTTTGTGTCTACTTTAGTGAAAGTTATAACTACTCCAGTAGCGTTTTTTCTACTTAATCTACTTAAGTAAAAGAAGGAGAAGCAAAAAATTAAACTACTCAAGTAAGTAGCTCGTCACTGAAAAACCTTCTTACGTAGTTTGCTTTAGTAGAAGTATTTTTTGATTTATTTATGGAAAGATGAAACTTCTCAACCCCCATCCAAATTGACATGTCTATTTTGATTCACAGATCCAGAAGGAAATAGATAGAGTTATTGGACCTGATGCTAGACCGAAGATGGCGCACTTGGAAGACATGCATTTCCTTAAGGTAAGCAAACGCTTTTGATTTGATGTAAGCCAGGCAAATGCTTCTGTAGTGTAGTGGGATTCACTGTGGTTCTTTGCATAATTCTGCTTTATGCAGCATTTGAGCTGTAGGTAAGATAACCACTTAAAAGTGAAATAGCACGAAGCTTTTACTCTGCAGCGTGTTTTGGTGTCACGACGTATTACTTTCAATCATGGAAATTCGGGGTCATGGTTTATTCTTCACATTGCCTCTATTGCTTGATGCCAAGTGGACACCTGTGACCGCGATGCTAAATGCGACCCTTTGCGATTTACAAAAAATTCTCTTCCATAAAATGGTTAAAATCTGAAATTTGATTGGCAACATAGTTGAGTGGAATGTAGTGCCGTTTTATGGGGGCAACGAGCTCATATTCATTCGCTCAAACCTCATTAGTCTGTTTGAAATTATTTAGGCAACCATTGGCTACTTTTCAGCAATTTCCTGTACTTGTAGAAATTTGATGATTTTAAAACGTATCCCAGCATTGTTTAAGTAAAACAGACAAGCAATTTTTTATCAACGGTACATAGAAAGATTCCACTTATCCCACTTACAATCTAGCATCAATCTAGTACAAGAATGAACGAAGTTCAGAACGACATATTTTTCGAGATTTTAAAAAAATGCTGCATTTAAAAAAACCACTTAACGTGGTATAGTAGTAAAATTTCTAAAATCTTGATATTTAAAAAATCCAATCGCTAGAATGCGATAAAGCAAAATATTTATTATTTTTGGAGGCCTCGAAGTTTCTAACGTCATACAATCAAAAAAATTGAGCCAGCAAGCTGGAAAAGATTGTTTTCTTCCATATTTGAGCAAAAGCTATTACTCTTAATTGTCTTTGTTGCTTTTTACTTTACCTATTTTTCAGGCTTATGTGCACGAAGTGTTTAGGCATAGAACACCTGGGCCTCTTGGACTTGTACATCGAACGTTAAAAGACACCAAGCTTTTCGGATACAACATACCAGAGGTAGATACATAAATAACTGCCAAATTTTGGCTTCGTGTAAATAAAGCAAAAATTATCATTAAAAATTTTAACACTTTACTTACGTGGTTATTCAGGATGGTTCAAATGAGCTGGTAGGTAATCTGGCTTTTTTTGCAACTGCTGTTGTATGATATTGTAAAGTGTAGTTTTTTATGTTATAAACAGAATACTCAAGTCATGGCCAACTTTTGGGCAGTGCACTACGATCCAAAATTGTGGGAGAAACCGAATGAATTTCATCCTGAAAGGTTCTTGGACGCAGACGGAAAATTCCACAAACCAACTCACGTCATTCCGTTTTCAATCGGTAAGTAAGCTGACTGCTGCAATAAGTAAAGTTGAGGTTGTGAAAAAGCAGCAATATTACAACCATTAATTTATAACAAATTACTTTATCCATTTGCAGGCCCACTGCAACACTGACAATAGTCTCAGTGAAATATTCAATGAACAACACTACAACACAGTTACCCTGGCAACAATGGTTAAATATATCACGCACGGCAACCGCAGTCATATTTAAAGATGACAAACGTACTAACAACTTTATTTGTGAAATGGAAGGAGCGACTCAAGCATGGTCGGAAATTACAAAACTAAAATGTTTTTGAAATTCTGTAAAGTAGTCTTGCATTTTTGGAGGCTGTTAAACGGTTCCCGTGTTTTAAAAACTTGTGATTCCACGCCCGTAGCTGTATATTTTATACACAGTCTCATGTTACGTTTTAAATGTGTGCGAGCTGGTTGTTCACCTTTAAATATCAAAAGACGACTGCAAATTTGCCTAGTTATCTTTTGCATTGGCCCAAGGGCCTGGAAACAGGAACTGTTACAATCGTTTTTCCTCTCTTGTAAATACCGATAAAACAAGACCTCGTTCACCAAACTTTGCTGAAAGATTATTTCAATTTTTTGATCAATTTTTTACCAAACTTTGCTGAAAGACTACTTTAACTGGCATTTTTTGATCAATCTTTAAAATTGGTATCCCTTATAGTATTAGTATCTTTGGAATACGGCAGATGTGGCTGCACCACTGATTGAATTGGTGTTTTATGTGAGCGTGCTTTGCTTAGGTTAACTCCGGAATCTTATTTCCTTCCATTGAAAGTCGGATGACAACAGCAACTGAGAATAGAAGTTTAATGATTCGCAGTAAAATCTATTAAGCAAATAAATAGGCCTAATGTTGTTTAGGATCCCGCTACTGCATGGGAGAGTCAATTGCTCGGATGGAAATCTATTTCTTTCTTATTTGCATTCTACAAAGATTTCATCTCAATTTGGAATCAGAAGATGCTCCTCCAATTCCAGAAGAATGCGCCAAGTAACAGCCAATGTTAAGCCAAAATATATTTAGAGGAAAACTCAATTTCTTTCACAATAAGATGAGTCTATTTCCCGTAGCAAATTTAATATACACATCTATTGTCCTATATTTGTCAAAAAAAGTTTGAATTTGATTGCGAAGTACAGGGTTGGGATGACATTGCAAACGTGCAATCTTATATCCTGAAAGAGTTTTTTGAAAAATCACCTGTAGGCATAACCCTAGAAACTTCGTGTCAACTCTGACTGCCACACTAATACAGCGATACAATGAGTCTTTTGTCATATCAGTCGCCAAGCAAGTGGAGTGAAGGGGATGTTGAGGAAACTATCAGCTTTGACTCCAGATTTTGAATAAAGTACCAGAAATCACGGGTAGCTGTTGTCTGTACAGGAAAATACGCATTAAAACATGGAAACGAGAAACGAAAACAGTTTGAAATCGTGCAGCAACTGCGTGCAACTTACTGGTTTAGCCTTAACTTTAGACCTAATGCACATGTTTTACGTTGGAGTGCAACTCAAGCCAATTCAAATACTACTTTCGAAAGCTTGACTTTTGAACAGTAGTGCCCCAGTCAGGAAGCAATAGCAAATTTATGATTTGAGGAATTGGTCAGGACGTGTTTGTTTTATACTCTGTAACTTCTCTTGATTCAAGAAGTTTGCTGCCTGAAAGGAAACCGTCTAAGCCAGGCATGTGAAACCTCTTTTGCTGCCGGGCCGACTTCTGACTTTTTGAAAATTCCGCGTGCCAGTCGAAGTTCGTATTCAGGCTCAATTAAGCTCACCAGCTGTGATTAGCGACAGTATTCATGGGATGTGGCAGTGAAGACCCTTCTTTTTGGAGATCACAGTTTTCTCAGCTGTATATTTGCCAAGATTGTCTAATTTGGTCAGTAATAACCCCTTTTTTCCTGTTGTAGATCAATATTTTGCCAAAATTTTCAAATTTCTTCTACGAGAGACAAAAATTTCACCTCGCGGGCCGTAAGTTGCGCATCCCAGATCTAAGTTTCTTCACCAAAAGTGAAATTTTAATTATATTCAGCATTAGAATATATCATCTGCCCTTTTTTGTTCAAATGTTGTTCCACAGTTGTTAGCAGTGTTCCTTTTGTCAGAGTAAAAACACTTGTGAAGCAAAAGATAGAATGGTTTAGACCTAGAAATGCCATATCACCATTACATATACAGTATGACGTAAGTTACATGGAACTAATAAAAAATGGTCTCAGCTAGTTTCATCTCCAAGACAGTATTCTGCCAGTCTAAAGTCGCTCATTTTGGATTTAATTCCTTTAAATAGTAGTCTACATCTTTTGATCCGTGATTGTTAGCTCTAGCTACGAGCTAATCGATTTCTAGTTGTCGTATTCTATCTGAGATAGGGCTACAGGGGGTAAAGCAGCCTGGGGAATGGGCACGGTATCAGCTCAGCAGCAGACGAATATGATATCAACGAATATATTATACTACTGTGAACAACTACAATGCCCCAACAGCACCCAGCAGCATGCACCACGTGAATCAATACACTATTATTAATTTGGGTGATGCAGGCTGGGTTCCACAGCAACAATAGATACGGTAGACGGTCACCGGTATCAACACTATTTTAACTATCGTAAGCGCAAACAATGCATGCAAAACCTACCACTAAAACACCTTGAACCTGTAGCTGCAAGGAGAAAGGCAAATAGATAAAGATGCTAGGCCTAGGTAAGCCAGGCCCAGCACTACGAAGCACACTTCAAATACCATACATTGTAGGCTACCATACCTAACTATATCATGAATAGATACATCACTACTAATTACACTAAATTAGCACAGGTTCTACCTAGAGTAACTGGATAGCGACTAGTAAAGAAATTACGTAATCGCTAACCACGCCAAGAACAGTATGTGGTAATCGGAAAATACTAACTCTACACATTATCAAAGGATCAATGTACACATAGAGCGAAGTGGCGCTAACATAGCCGGCCCAAAGCGAATTACATACCAGCGACGGTAAATGAGCTTTCACAGATAAAGCGCTACGAGATACATCAACAATTGATCACTAGGTGTCACATGGGAGATCGATGCACAAGGTAAGTTTAGCACACGAACAAAATTTGAAACAAGAAACATAAATTCACACATGCCTCGTCAGAGAGTAACGTATTGTGATGTTTTGGCACCACACTCAATGATATACGGATCAAACTAGGACGAGGCTAATGATTAACAATCAATAACGAAGAAACAGCATAACTAGCACGTAAAGACACAAACTAAAACATGATTATCCATGGCATAAACGAATCTGCCTAGTGGCAGCCAATAGTGAAAAGGGTTATGCAAGGTGGCAATCATCGGTCGGCGTGGTCATTAATATCGCCTTCCAGCCAACACAGCTTTCTTATGTCACGCTCATAGGTTTTGCCACTTGCATCACGTACTGTAACCCGCCGCACATGCCCAAATTTGTCAGGGCTAACATTAATGACAATTGCGCGATCATAAACGCAACGCGGCTTTACATCATTTGAACCGACCAACACATGGTCGCCGATTTTTATATTACGTTGCGATTGCAACCATTTTGCGCGCCTTTGTAGAAGTGGCAAGTATTCTTCAGACCAGCGTCGCCAAAACTCATCAGCATGTCTCTGAGAGGCTCTCCAGGAAGAGCGCATACCGTCAGAAGCAACAAACACATCAGTAGGCAGTACAGGATCAACGCAACCAGTCAATATACTAAGTGGGCTCAGTGCACGAAGATCATTGGGATCAGCACTGACCCGTGTAATGGGGCGACTATTCAATATCAGTTGTACTTCACGAAATAGGGTCTCCAGGCCCTTCTCATTCAACGTGCGCAATTTCTTGTCTTCTTGCAGAGCAGACATGGGTTTTCTGACAAGACGATCATTGATTCCCACACCCCACCTTGATGGGATGCCAAAGGGGGATTAAATTTCCAGTCGACACCATTTTGCGCCATAGCAGCAGTCATCAATCTCTTGTCTAATCGAGCTAGCCCTCGCTTTAGCTCTGCATGAGCTCCAACAAAGTTCGTGCCATTGTCCGAGTACAGAACTCGGGTGGCTCCTCCAGTGACGGAAAGGAACCGACGGTAGGCCATCAGAAATGATTCAGTACTCAAATCTTCGGCTACCTCTAAGTGAATAGCTCGGGTGGCAAGGCATGAAAATATGCAGCCATACCTCTTCAAATTATTCCGGCCTTGCCGGACTAGAATCGGCCCGAAATAATTGACAGCAGTGTTTGTAAAGGGCCGATTCCGTGACTCAATGCGGGCAAGCGGGAGTGGCGCCATAAGCTGGGCGCCCGGGGTGGCATCACGATTGCGACAGTTCATGCAGAGTAATCGAATGTAGTGCTTTACTGTTCGTTTACCACCCAAAACAAAGTAATTCTTGGTGAGTTCATTCATGACAAACCCGCTAGCAAAATGCCCAATTTTACAATGCAAGTCCATAATTATTAAGCCTGTTAATGCATGACGTCGTGGTAGCACTATAGGGTGCTTGAAATCATACGATAAGTCCGATCTATGCAACCGACCACCAATTCTAATCAGTCCTTCTTCCACATATGGACAATAAGCAAGCAATGGACGACAAACGCCCTTAATATATGTATCACAAACTTTAATATTTCTACATTCTAAGGCATCCACAACACCAGGAAGTGCGGTGCGCTGTGCAACACAAATCAGAGCCCTGAGGGCTTCAGCATATTCATTTGCAGAAATAGGACCAGATAAAACCACAGAGGGAGTACAGTTTTTCAAAATTCTGTTTCGCAGTATACGCTTTAAGCGTAGCCACCATGCTGCCGCTCTCACCAATCTTGGGAGCGTACTATAATGAGCGATCAGTTTTTCAGATAAAATGTCTTTAGAAACAGTAATTTCGGCAACATTCACATTAGCATAAGCACATTCAGAAAATTCACCAACATTGTCAGGCACACTATTACCTTCAGTGTCAACAGATAAGGTCCGAGTGGCCATAGACGAACCCTCTACCCCTTGCAACAAAAAGGGGGGACCCTCAAGCCATTCTCGAGCACGTTCTGCACACGACGGCTTTACACCACGTGAGAAAAGGTCTGCAGGATTTCTCTTCGTGTCCACCCACCGCCATTGCGTCGAATTAGTGACCTGAAGTATACGTTTAACACGATTTGCCTCAAAAACCGGCAATCTCTTGTCAGGATTTTTAACGTAACCGAGTACAGTCTGTGAATCACACCAAAATACAACAGAATCAAACTTACAACCAATTTCATGAATCAGAACAGACGACGTTTTTACCGCTTCATAGGCGGCATGCAACTCTGCGCGAGGAGTCGTAGTACATTCAGCAGGGAGCACTCTAGATTTTCCCATCACAAATAAAAGAGCAAAATGCCCCTTATTGCAAGTTAGCATATAAAAACAAAACCGAAAGCATGTTTACTAGCATCAGTGAAGCAATGCAAATGTATATATTCTGCATCTGTGAGTCCAGCAAATCGACGCGGCAATTTTATACCATCTAAATTGCGCAAGCCCTTTTTCCACTTCAGCCAACGCATTTTTTCAACATACGGCAAATTGCTATCGTCCCAACCCAGATTGGAACGTGAAAGACTTTGCAGAATTAATTTTGCCGGCAACAGGAAGGGCGAAACTATCCCAAGGGGGTCGTACCATCGGCTAAGAAAAGACAACAGGCCTCGACGCGTAAGCACATGATCACCATTTGCTGCAGATATGTGAAAACAGTCCGAACTTGGTGACCAGCACACACCCAAAGTCTTTTGCTCGGGAATGTCCTCAAATCGCAAATCTAGCTCAGCGTACCGAGGCAATAGACGCTCGCTAGCAACACCGTTTAGCAGTTCAGGGTGGTTGCTGGAAAACTTCATAAGCTTAAAACCACCACATGTCAACAACTTATCCAGTTCGTCAATCAATGCAACAAGACCTTCAGAGGTCGCAACGCTTTTCAAAGGATCATCAACATAAAAGTTCATATTCACAGTATTACGAGTCTCAACAGAAAACTTTGATTGATTGTCCACAACAGTTCGTCGCAGTGCGTATCCCGCCACACTCGGCGAAGAAGTCAGCCCAAATGCATGTACTGACATTTCATACGTATTTACAACTTCATCAGGATCTCCATCACGCCAATACAAAAATCTTAGAGCACTTCTGTCAGAAGGATCTACCCGCACCTGATGGAACATGCTCTTTACGTCAGCCACCACAGCATATTCATGCAAACGAAATCGCAAAAGAACTCCGAGTAATAAGTTTGTATTATTGGGTCCCTGTAAGAGCCGTTCATTTAATGTAACACCTTTATAACAACAGGATGCATCAAACACAATTCGAAACTTCTCACCCTTTGTATTGTGGTGAGGAATGTACCAAACCTTACCTTCTTCTCCTTGTTGAACATCCGGATCCACCAAAGCTGCATATCCATGCTCAATCATTTCATTAATTTTTTGAGTGTACTTTGCAAGGGTATTCGGATTAGATTTTAGCCGTCGCCCTAAACTACTCAATCGTGACAAAGCGATTGGTCGATTGTTAGGGAGTCCAGGATTGTTCGAAACCCAGGGCAGGGCAATCTGGTAATGTCCATCAATTATGTTACAACTACTGTCCATGATAGCCGTGGCCCGATCATCATTAACTGAAGGGGCTCGGTAATCAAGCTCAACGTCTGGTGTGGGCCCCCCAGTGCCATTACAAGTTGGGCACTGTCCTTTATTGGCAGGAGAAACCACAGCCAATTTCAACAAGTCTGCATCAGATCGATCGTCAAGGCCTACAATGTGGCACACAACATTTTCTTCAAGTGAAGATTGACTGTAGCAGTCATTTCCATACAAAAACCAGCCAAGAACTGTTCTCCCAGCACATAGTTTCTCTTCCCCAGCATCCCGCCTTTCAGTAAGCTCATGCAGAATGCGACAGTTCAAACCAATCAACAAATCAACAGTAGTTCGGTCAATCAATGGTATATCAACATCAGATAAATGTGGATAATTCTCAAAATCACTAGCAGAAGGAATACTGGAACGTAAATCTGATAGTCTGTCAACCACTTGCACCCTTTTTAAAGTGAAGGATGCAGTCTCGTTGAGACCACGAATCTCAATCTGTGTTTCAAATGTGTCTGATGTGCGGTGTTCCCCATTAGCCATGCAAAGATGACTACGTATGGGAGTTCCCACAAGCGACAGCTCATCATATAGGCTCTTCGAGATAAGGTGAGTGTCCGAACCATCATCCAGTAAGGCTAAGACGTCACGTCCGAGACCAGATCGCATATTTGTAACTCTTACAGGCAAAACCTTCAACCTGGTTCTGCCCCGTGCACTGCGAGCTGTATTGGCATGGGCAGCACGATTACAAGTAGGCTCTGCACCCACTGCTGGTGCCACAGCAGCATTGGTCTCGTCATTTTTGTTTAAAGTCTCAGGGGTAGAGATTTTCTCAGAATTATCAAAACGGTGAAGGAACGTGTGGTGAGCACCATTACATTTCTGACAACGACGATTACTCTTACAGTCTCTAACAAAGTGTCCCTCACTTAAGCAATTGAAAGAGCGTCTTTGTAACTTTGTATCAGCAATACGATCTTCAACAGATAATGCAACAAACTTATTGCACTTCCAAAGTGCATGCTCAGATGGTTTTCCGCAGTCACAGAGCTTCGACTTGGGGTCACGAGATTGAACGTTAACCTTCGCATCCTGAGGACTTATTTCCTTTGAAGCTAAATCCGTTCTTCTCAGGGCTTGGGTCCTTGTAAACTTTGCTTTAGTACATCTGCTCCCACCACTGCGAGGATAGCTACTCTCAGTGGAGCGTGGCTCATGAAGCAGTCGACCAAAGGTTGAGCTAGCTTCCTTCTTGCACTGATCTACAAACAACAACACATCATCAAACCGTACACGACCGGATGGAGAACTATGATCAACAGTAAATCGCACAAACTGCTTGCGCAGGTCCATAGGAAGGCGCCAAAAGATTGCCTCTGTTGTAGCATAAGCATTCAACTCATCATACGCACCAGCTGCTAGCATTCCTTGTCTACATGCCATCATGTCAATGTAAAGATCTTCCAAACCATCAGCAGTGGCACGAACAACAGGGCCATTGCGAACTTGTTGCAGCAGAGCACTAGCCGTTCTTTGGGGAGAACCAAACGCAGCTTTCAAGTCTTGCAGCGCACATGAAAGTGCATCTCTAGGTGATGGGTTCAACATACAATTATCAATGATTCTACGAGCCCGCCCTCTTGTAGCAGCGGCAAGTAAATGTAATGCATGACCAGGATCTGATTCCGCATATACTCTCAGAATTCTGTCTTCCACTTGATACATGAAACGATAGTACAGCTTAGGATCACCATCAAAACGATCTTCCAGGGAAGGCGTGGGCACATCTCGACATCTCATCAGGATCTTGGCAAGATCATCAAATGTCATCTTAGAGTCAACAGACTTGTCAGTATTGGGAAGCTGATTGGCTCCATCATGATTCACACGTGGAGCTGTAGCAACATCACAGGGTCTTCTATAACCATCAACAGCCGGCCCATGCCAAAGATTCATAGGTCGGGAAGTAGCACTGCATAGGGTACCAGAATCACAAACTGCCGGCCCATATTCAACCGTGGGTAGTTGGAACTTGCTGCGATATAGGACACTTGGGTCCCATGAAGCTTGTACACACGAGGTAGGGGGCTGGTACTCACTATAGACAGCAGCAGACTGTCTACCCTGAATACCTCCAGCACTGACAGTGCTAGTGCTAACTTGAGGCTGAGCCCATACTGGGGCGTCAGGCCAAAGATGGGAACCAGAATGTGCAACTGGTGAACGAGACATCTGGGCAACCGCATCTTTACTATCCAAAAAGTTAACAACCCTTTCTTGTGGAGTCATTGTCTTCTGTTCGAGCTCACCTAGATTTTGATCAACATCTTGTAATTCAGCTTCAGCCATTATTTCAGCTTCTGCAAGATCTGCCTTGGCACGCAAGATCTCAAGTTTGAGCTTGTGCTCTTGTTCTAATTTCCAAAGGCGTGCCCTTTTGATTTTTACTTCAGTAATTCGCCTCGTGGTTGAGGACTTTGATGAAACTGAACAAGCCTTTTCTGAGGCAATCTTATACGTTTTGCTCTTTGGTTCTGTGCCAAAATTGAAACTCATGTTCTCAACAGCATCACCAAAAGAGACGTCAGTACGAGCTTGCACACTACTGGTATCAGAACTCACAACAACAGCAGATGGTAGATCACAGGCTAGTACCTCATTCAGATTTTCAGTTTGAAGCACACTAAAGTCACGCGCCGCAACTCTAGGCGGTGAGTTACTGTCACAATGGGGATTGACACAATTAGCAACAGAATCAGCACTTTCACTATTTGACCCCATGGTTATGCAAACACAGATACAACAATAAGCTTCTTCAGAAGGCAGTAACAAGCAATCAGTAAATCTTGACAAATTCAGCAGAGCAGATAAACAAACAGCCTGATTCGATAGGCTTCCACAACAACAATCAGCAACAACTTCACCAAACAATGGTGTTTTAGCTATGGGTGTTTTAGCTACGAGCTAATCGATTTCTAGTTGTCGTATTCTATCTGAGATAGGGCTACAGGGGGTAAAGCAGCCTGGGGAATGGGCACGGTATCAGCTCAGCAGCAGACGAATATGATATCAACGAATATATTATACTACTGTGAACAACTACAATGCCCCAACAGCACCCAGCAGCATGCACCACGTGAATCAATACACTATTATTAATTTGGGTGATGCAGGCTGGGTTCCACAGCAACAATAGATACGGTAGACGGTCACCGGTATCAACACTATTTTAACTATCGTAAGCGCAAACAATGCATGCAAAACCTACCACTAAAACACCTTGAACCTGTAGCTGCAAGGAGAAAGGCAAATAGATAAAGATGCTAGGCCTAGGTAAGCCAGGCCCAGCACTACGAAGCACACTTCAAATACCATACATTGTAGGCTACCATACCTAACTATATCATGAATAGATACATCACTACTAATTACACTAAATTAGCACAGGTTCTACCTAGAGTAACTGGATAGCGACTAGTAAAGAAATTACGTAATCGCTAACCACGCCAAGAACAGTATGTGGTAATCGGAAAATACTAACTCTACACATTATCAAAGGATCAATGTACACATAGAGCGAAGTGGCGCTAACAGTGATGTTGTAAAAAAGTTGTGCTTAATCAACGTTCATTAATTTAGTCAGAAAATGCCAATAAATTCATCCTTGTTTACACGAGTTAGCAAAAATCTGTCTTTTTTATAAACATTAGCAAAACCACAGTTCAAACAAACACAATTTTCTGACAAGTTAGAATTAACCGAATGTCCAAAATCCATCAAATTATGTTTTATTTGTATATTCTTGTGTAAATTTGAACACTGCTAATAGCTGCCTTCTACTGTCCCAAGAACACTTTGGAATCTTTGTTTCGACTTCGTTGATGAAAAATAGTAAATTTTTTATCCTAGCTTGACCCCCTGTTCAGCTGCGTCATTAACTACTCTTAGTTGCCTCAAAATTTTCAACATAATGTGTATGACCGACTACTATTTCACGGAAGAATATTTTTATCTAAAAAATTTGTGCAAGAATGTAGTTTTAATGCTGCAAAAAAAACAAGACTTTTCGTGGATTAAATCTGCCTGCCAACTTCGATTGGCAGCACCGGAATCAATTTTGGTTTTCCAAAACCTGTTCGATAGTTGTGTAAAACTGATATTTTTTGCCTGCATCTCTTTCGCCATTGCAGCTTTCTCTCCTGGTGTAGTTTTGAGATAAAAAGAGCAGTTTCTGCGGTCAAAAATCACGAGTGCAGCATAAAATATTTTCGAGTAGATTCTGCCACCATTTTTGTTCTGTTTCTTGTTGTGGTTTAGAATTTCAACAAACTGCAAGTCGTTTTCTAGTGCATGGACTTGGAAAAAGCTAAACACCAGTACCATTTACAACATTTCACTACGAACTTGAAAAGGCATTTAAACTTTGCCATCAAAGCTTTGCAGCAGATTTTGGGTTTGATAGACTTCATTGCACGAAGTACAATTTTTATTTCTAGACAATATTAAACCCTTGTTCATTCATCGGGCTTTGTTGATTGCAACAAGTATTTGTAGAATAGCATACAAGTTCCTTTCATTACAGAAAGATATTGTTACAGTAACTCTTTGTAATCTCCCCGAGGAAAATAATTACCGTATTGTTTGATGATAAATTTTCCAACAACGCAATTGGTTCGTTCTTTTTTAACGGGCAAGAATTTTGCCTCGCGGTAGTCTTATACTCTTTCATCAACACGTTCAATTTGGTGAAGCTTATTGCGGAATTAGTTGAAGATTTTTGATTCAGCAGAGGTGTCTTTGAGTTTTAGTGCTTTTACAATATGGTGCAGGTTAACTCAAGCAATGTGATGGCGACATGCTGAATGCCGCATAGGTTTTTCAAAAGCAGTCTGCAAAGATATGCAACCAGCACAAATGTGACTTGTACAGACTGCACCCTGTAGTACCAGGTGGAACAGAAAATACAAAAGGTATTGCATATCTTCACATTAATCCTATAATTTCTTGTCTCCGATGCGATGACTTAGTGGTTACAGCGTCCGCTTCGCAGTCTGTAGATATAAGGTTCTTCTCCTAGTCGAATCATATCGAAAGACTTTAAAAAATGGTGTCCACAGCTTTCCTGCTTGGCGCTCGAAATTTAAAGGAATGCTGTGCAGAACAAGCCAGGAAGTTTGCTTGTTGTGTCCTTGGGCAAGGCACTTAACGAAACGCTCCCACCTTTATGTGGAGGACAGGTGGCCCAGTTTTCCCTAAGAAGAGAGTGTTGGTGACAGGAAGAGCATTCGACCGAAAAACAAATGTCATGTAATAAAATGCAGATGAGAAGCTATCTGCTTTTGCAACCCCAAATAGGGAAAAATCCCTAACACAACAATAACAACCATATAATATCTTTTACCTGTATCACATCATGTGGTGTCAAATACCACTGCTGCTATTTTGTCAAAACTCAGTCGTGGATTAAGAATTTTAGCGCCTTCTTTGGGGGATTACCATTATTTTGAAGGGCTGAAATAGCTTATTGGACATGTCTGGAAAAGGAGTTCCTTTTATTCTCCGAAAACAGGGGTTCAAGACAGCTGCCTCACTTGCCTCACCCTAAATCTACCCACCACTGGTCACACTTCCACTGCTTCAAAAACTCCAGATTCTTTTTCGCTATACTTTTACCTCTTTCAAATTTTCCAATCTCTTCTAGTGTTGTGACACCGAGAAGTAAGTTCCGTGTTCTCTTGCTGCACCACACGTACATAAACATTAGAAAGTTGTAAAGGTAATGCAAAAAACAGCTTTGCTTAAGGCAGAATAAAACCATCACATGAAACCAATGCAATAGGCTATATCTTTCTGATATTTGCCATCTAATGTGGTCACTAACCTGCCATGCTAATGGAAGGCGATAAATTAAAAGATTAGCAATGGCGAATTGTTGCAGGTTGTATTCACTTGTAGTACCCCTGGATTTTGACAGGCTTTTGTGAAAAGTTTCACATCTTCAAGAATCACAAAAAGAAAAACTTTTTATCAAATGCAGAATTTCTATCAAAAATTTGGGGCACTTGATGCATCTAACCGGCATCCTGCACTTTAGAACCTTCAATTGAACAGGGTTGTATAGACTTTCTGCAATACCATGTTATAATACCTGGAACTGAAATGACGTATACGAATTATCGACACTTTTAATTTGATCTTCTTTCTATCTTTCTCGCGATGTCGCTAGAGTGTTTTTAACAGTCGCTTTTTCGCTAGAGATTATTTGAAAACCCAACCCAACTCGTTATTGGGTGGAGTCGATAATCGTTATCAGTAAACTTTCATTAATTATTAACCGCCCGAAACAATTTCTGTGTAATACGACTTTGCTTGATTCGTTTTATTTTTGTTCAGGTCCGGCCAGTTCCTCATTGCTCCGAAATTCAAAATGCAAATTGAGGAAAGATTTTGCAAAGCCAAGTCCATAAAAGAGTATCAAGACTCAATGTGGCAGTGAGAGCATCATGTTTGAGTGTTTTTTCAGCATAATCCTGTCTATATTGAAATCATTTTTTTGTTTTAACTTGATAACACCGGCGCATGTCACAACGAATTTCAAATCATTTTCTTGTTGTAGAAGGTCCCTTGAAAACCTGCCACGTTGGTTAAGGGCTGTAGTGATAAAATATAACTGCGTAAACACTACTGGCAGAAATAATGTGTTTTCAAAAATAGCCTGTAACATTTTTGATTTACCTGAAAATTGACGGCTATTCGATTTTCATATAGCAATCTGATCAAAAAATATGGTTTCTTTTCAAGTAACAATACCCAGATCAGTTTGAAGACCATTATGTATTAGCAGGGGATCTCAATACACGTTCTGATCTGGAATATCGCCTTAACCATTCGGCCACTACTTATTATTAATACGATTTTTAAGATAGTAAATTGAGATTCCCTGCAGATGCATGGCGGTCTCGCTGGCTGATCTGGTCTATTGTCACTTGAAAACTGCACACTATTTGAGGGCGAAATTGATATCAGCACAGTAGATCATCAAGCATAAAACCGCAGCGTTCATCCACAGTTATTTGTCTTGTTAATCAGCGCGGTTCGCTAGCCGAGTGGTAAAGGCGATATTTCCGGTCCAAACGTCCTGTTACCATCAGACTGGATTCATACTCCAGGGTAGTTCCTACTAATCATGGGTTCGAATCTCTCCCGTGGGGCTTTTAGAAAAAAGTATAGGAGCAGTGTTCCCAGTGGCAACGCTCCTCCCTTAATACCGTTTTCAACACTCTTCAGTGCTCATTACATTTTTAGTCCACAAAACATGTTGAATTATTGCTTGCTCCTCAACAAAGCACAGAAAAAGTAAATTTTTTGAATTTTTTACAAACGTCAAGCTTTCACATTTGGCGGAGCTAACATGCTTATTTTTCGCTTTCCAATACATCGTTTTACTGTTGTGCGTTCGACATGCCAAAAGCAATGATGCAGCATATCACGTGTCATTGTTTATTATAAAGTCATGCATACTGGAGTTTCGACTGACTAATGCAGTTTCAAATACATCGAAAATTAGCCAATG
Organism: Trididemnum clinides; assembly: GCA_963675345.1. NCBI lineage: Eukaryota > Metazoa > Chordata > Ascidiacea > Aplousobranchia > Didemnidae > Trididemnum > Trididemnum clinides. The sequence continues at coordinate 12,315,155 of OY776300.1, read as the reverse complement.
AAGCAGAAAACAAAACTTTAGTTTTCGTTTAGGCACTTCATAATTTCTGCTCCACTGCAAAACTGTTGAATGCGCTGGGTGTTCATGTGGTCAACTTAGTGAAGCTGTTTTTATTTTTTGCCTTCAAAACTCTCAACATTTTTATTTGCCGATACTTTGCTCAATCAATAAATACTGTAACATGTAAATGCGTGACTTTTGATTTAGTAGCTAGAGTGAACTGCGCTGCCTAAATTTAGCTTGTTTTGTGATCTTGGTTAGCTTATAAGTCATGGATGGAAAGTCTGTACTGTAATGCAGAGCATAGTTTTGGTTTCAACCTGCCTTCGTGCTGTCAGTTACGTACCACAGTGCATTAGCAGCACAAGCGCAACAAACTATTTTAAGCAAGAAACATCGTTGCGAAGTGCTATTTTCTTGAAAAGCAATTCTTACTCTGCAACAACAATTACTTCACCAGAAGTAAATATACTGTGCAGTTCTTGATGATAACAGATAAGCTAAAAGTACCGGTAGTTTCTAGCTGATTTTAAACTTGGTTTTGTCTTTTGCCATATGCCAACATGTTATCGCATTCAATTGACATGCATGAACGTGCTTATGTGAAATTTCGAAAGTATTTTTCATTTGCACAAGGTTTCACAAGCCCTGCTATTACAAAAACAAGTTTTGCGACCTTGTGCGATCTCATAACAACCGCTACTTTGCATTGTAGCTATCAAATAAACCAATAAATATGTTTGAACAAATATGTTTGAACAAATATGGCCCGTAGGCCTATATAAGCGAAATTTGATTTATTGAAAAGTGCTGTTTGCCTCTCCTTTTCGATTCATCAATGAGTAGCACGAAGGCGTTGTTTTTCAGACAGAACTTAGTTCCTTAACAACGGTAGCACACTCTCCAAAACGAAAAACCTCTTGTGTTGAACTTTGGTCATTGTTTTGTTTTGTTTTGTTTTGTTTCAAAGTCATTGTTTTGTCTGCGCTGCCCTGTCGCTCTTTGAATTTGTATAATCCAAGGGTTAGTAGTACCAGAATTCTATTACCAGAATCGCTTGTGCAAATGCTTAAAACCTGGTTTTAACGTCGGCTACCTGTCTGCTAATTTTTGAGAAATGGTAATGCACCTTTACGAGTATCACAACTTTTGAATCAAACGAAAGAGGAACCGGTTGTTAATTTATTTTTCAAAACCTAAAATCGATTTCGTCTGCTCCAGTTACGATTACTAGATAAAATTTAGAACTGCACCTAACTCCAACCAGGGGTGCCGGAACGTTACGTGGGCAGGGTGGAGCAAGGTTATGAAAAGAGCAGTTTGATTTGTGATTTTTTTTCTGTTGGAGATTACCACTGTACAAATAAAAGTTGCCTAATTTTACTCTAAATCAGGATGGAAATCTTTTTTTTCGGAGATCACTATTTTGAATGGTTGGGCTGTCAAATTTTAACTCCAAATTAGGGCGTTGTACCTCATATTTTGGAGGTAACATTAAGATGAATAGGCACTTCGCGCCTTTGGCTTCGAGTTCCGGCACCACAAAGTTTCTGGTCTATTTTCTTACCCATTCTTTCGTCAATCTATTATTTTGTGATTGCAAGACTGAGTTTAGATCAGCTTTACCTAATCTGGAATATACTTAAAACTTCTTGATACATTTCTTGAAGTTACTCTCTGTGATTTGCTGGCAAAACAAAGAAATTGCTAAAATCTAAAAGCATTGGAGGTAAATCTTGTGAAGTGAGTCAGCAAAGAGAAAAAGAGTGACAAAAGGGTCAAGAACCACTGATTTTGATGAAGTTCTATTTGAGGAAAGGGAAATCTGTAGGCATACCTTGCGTTTTGCAGTGATTAGTACTTTTCTTGCACTTGATTATTTTGTTTCCAGAGGGCTTGATTTATGAGGACTTGATACGGACTTGTGTTACACATAGGAATAGTGGAAAAATTTGGTCAACTTTCAATCACATCAGTATTGCAGCATCAAAACTCATTTGAGCGTAATTTGTTAGATAAAACTTGGGTTTGATGTGGATATTGAAAGAAAGTTCCTTCATTTGGTATCGAGAGTGTAGTTATAATTCATCTTTGTTAACGAGAGTTAGGTTTTTTGTCACATGAGTGCTCACAAAACCTGCCACAAAGTTCGCATCGTGCATGCAAAGCATATTCCAGTCACGACGATTCCAACTCCTTAACTGGCAGGAAACATTTAGCTTTTCGAAAAAGTAAAGTCAAGCCAGTAGGCAAAACAAGCAATCTGTATGAAAATATTATCAGAGCTGGCTTAGCACTTGAAAACCTGTAGAAGATTTTTGCAATTTTTATTGCAAATATCCAAACTAATCTCAACAAGAAATATTTTGGCTCCCATCTATCACCCATTTTCTTTTCGTTGTCTACATCAATAGAATTTTAACTATCAGCTTATTGATTGTCAATAGCTTGCTGGGCTGGATTAACCATAAAGCAAAATAAGCATGTGTTTGGGGCATCAAGGGAGGGGGGCCGCCACAGAAAGTTTTCATGGCCGAATTTTTAATGGTATCTCAGTAATTAAATATCATGAAGTATTATCCCCGCATAGTAAGGCTGATAAAAAAGGACTAGCTGCACTATTGCTTTATTCTCTTTTTTGCCATTAGGAGAAATTTTTTCAAACATAAGTGAAAGTATACAACAATAAACATTTCTTTCTATCTTACCGTTAATCCTGTTCAAAAACTTTTTGTGTTTGATTATGTTAATATTTTGAATTACAGTTACATAGGCATCGAAGTCCTATGTGCTTAGTAGGGTGGAGTGAAAGAATTTTTTTTCAAATCAATAATCAGGTTTATTAAAGTAGGTGGTTAGGTCGAAAAACATCTTCCAAAGTCGTTCTGGATTTCTGCCGCTTACTCCCAGATAGCTAAACACCCCCAAAAATTTTGTACTGCCCCAAATTTATGAAAATCTCATAACTTAAAAACAGGGATGTGGAAGCGGAAGCGGAAGCTGGAAGCGGAAGCGGTGGAAGCGGTCTTTTTTTGTGGTAGCGGAAGCGGAAGCGCGAAAAATTCCACCGCTTCCGCTTCCACATAGGGGGAAGAATGGAAAGAGAAAAGAAATTGGTTCTGCTATCCTTCGTAGAAGAACGAATAGGGGAGCATAAGCATTAAGAAATAAGAGCGAGGAGGAGTCGCTTGGAGAGATGTTGACCTCTACATAATCAGAGTAGGGGCCAAGCGAAGAAAGAGAGGAGGTAGAAAGCTCAGAGGAGAATAAGCTCTGCTTGACGAAAATGATGACGCCGCCGCTAGCGTTTGCGACATCAGCAGAAAAAATACCAGATCGAGAGTGGGTGCGATCAGATCGCAAAGCAGAGAATCCAGGGATCTGAAAAGAGGAAGATAAATTAAGGTTAGAATCCTGGATATAAATAAGATCAACGGAATGAGACGAAATAAAGTGTAGTAGTTTAGTGCTCCTGGCGCAGAGACCCCCAGCATTCCATTGAAGAACCCTGAGAGAGTTAGGGAGGGGAAGAGAAAGCAGGAGGTAAAGAGAAACAGCCAGGAGCATGAGGCGGTGGTGAGGGTGCAGAAGGAGAAGATACAAAGTGGGCGGAAAAAGGATAAGAGGTTTGAAGGTGAGGGTGGAGTGCGAGTGCTGCATTAGCGGAAGGGGGCCAGATTGAGCAGTGAAGGTATACAAGCTGGAGGAGTCCGAGGAGGAAGTCACAGTGCTGGTAGGTGTAGAATCTTCAAAAAAAGCAGGGAAGGGAGCTCCAGAAGTGAGAGCTGCCAAGAGTTTTGAATCTAGAATAGAAGAGTAGTGATCACTTTAAATAAACCCAATTAGAGCATGAGCAGCATTGCACTGTCCTACTTCTACAGATCACATTTCCAGCGCACACTAAATAGGGAAAGACAGAGCAAGGGTTAGGATAAACGTTGCCGCTCATCAGGACAAGGAGAAGAATGAGAAGACGGGCAAGAGAAAGGCAGGAGTAGACAGAAGACAGGCCAATTTTAAAGAGGCTGCGTGCTACCCTTTTGTGGTTGTTTGGGGGCTGCACGGCGAAAAAATGGTTGGTGTAAGGGGAGTGCCCGGGGTAAATGGGACCCTCGGGAAGGCCAACAGCCATTTTGAACCAATCCAAACGGGTCTGGGACTTCACCACCACGTTGAGGCGGCTGTTGATTGGTGTAGTTTAATTTTGCTCGCTTTAAATGTACATACTATATATACAACAGAAATTTCGCACTTCACTATCCAAAAAGATCGGAGTCAATACGTGTTTTGAGGACGTATAGAAGGTCGGTAATGATAATTAGAGTTAAATTTAACTCAAAGTCAGAGTTAGTTGAGGATAGAGAGGGAAAATCAACGCTATACTGTGTAATTTGTTGTTGTGACGACAGGTTATTGTCGAGAGCTGTAATATGTGATCATACAGTTTAGATCTGAGAAGCATTAATTCATTTCTTGCCACTACATGTTCCAGTTGTCTATTTTTATTCAATTGCGCTGTATAAGACTAAACTGAACCGTTGATTTGATATACAAAAAATTATCTTTCTAGCTAAAAAGGTTTTTGAGATACACACATGTTCCCATATGGGAACATTGGCGGGTTGCAGCAAAAAAACTCAAAAATAAAAAAATTTTGTAAAATATTTTTTTTTACATTTTTTATTCAAAATTACAAGCAGGATGCATCGTGGTACACGCCTCAACACATGCTTTTAGTCGCAACTCGTACTTTTATTTGAAGCTCGCTTTCTTTTTTTGGTTCTCTCGGTCAGAAAACCTATTTGATCCTCCTCTACATCATCTATATGTTCTTTCACTTTGAGCTCACCAGCAGGTTCAAAAGCCGTTTCAAAGCCTTGAGGAACTTCTTCATTATCACTTGCTTGATCACATTCATCGCCACCAGCAGGAGTGAGTAGAACTACACTTCTTGTTCTTTCTATTGTTTCTACTAGGTTTTTCACTTCTGACGTAGTAGTAGCATGAGTTACACGTCGGTATGAAGACTTTTTAATAAAACCTTTTTAATAAAACACTTTCGCTAACTACCAAAAATGTTACCCGAGCGTGATATTGCTATGGACACTGATCACGTGATTAAAGCTTATTTCACGGCATTTTCCACCTTTAAAATTTCTCAAACAATGCAATAAACCACACCAAAAACTGTAGAAAGCTAAAGAAAAATGTTTCCTTGTATCATTTTTGCTGCTTTTTAATGCTACAAAAATTCGTTATTTAAGAAAGAAACACGTGATTGATTATATGTTTCCACATGGTAACATTGGTAAGAAACGAGTTAAGTTAACTGCTGTAAAAGTAGTTGTAAGTAGTGAAGGAACTTGTAATAACTGTCTATTTGTTGAAGTGTTTAATTATTTTTTGAATTGTAGTAACGAAATATTTGATTTTCTCGCAAGCAATTTGTGATTTCTAAATTTTTGTTAGTGGGAGTTCCGTGACAAACGCGAAACTACATTAGCGGTTCCGCGATGACAAAAAGATTGAAAAGCACTGTTCTACATTCAACGCGAGTTCTGATATCTAAGAAAAAGAAACACAGAGTAGTTCGAAACAATAAGCTTAAGCGAAGTAGGTAAAGTAATAGCAATAAATGAAGGTTTTGGTTTTCTCAAAATGATAAAGTGTAGGATAAGGCAGGCTACAGACCCACAAAAGTTTAAAAAAATTGTCAACGGTCGTTTTTTCGTTTTTTGTTGGTGGAAGCGGAAGCGGTGGAAGCGGAAGTGGAAGCGGATGTGGAAGCGGAAGCGAAAGGTGTGGAAGCGGAAGCGTTTGAAAAATAACCGCTTCCACATCCCTGCTTAAAAACTAGTTAAGCTAGAAAGTTGGTTTTGGGCTTAAAATGCTCAGAAGATCCAAGTTTATATCTGCTCCAATACAACTTTTTCTTCTAACTACATCACACAAGCCACAAATTGGAAAAAATGATGTTTTTGATAAAAATTGTTAAAAAAATTATTTATTATTAAGAAACTGTTGTGAAATCCATGTTCTAACTAAAGTAATTTCTTAGCTACTCGCACAAATAAAGATATTTTCACATAGCATCTTAATCTAGCAGTCTTTGAAGCAAGAAAAATTGACAAAAATGCTACCAACACTATATACTCAACAATAGTCACACACTACGTAGAATAACAAAATGCTGCCTAATTTACTAATTTTCAAGTTGTTTAGGCATTAAATTGCTTTTTGGTGTTAAAAGTTTTCATTAGTTTTCTTGATCGTATTTTCTGTCTGATAAGTCCATTTCTATTTTTGAATTCAGCAACACCGCTGAAGCTTCAGAAACCAGTTTTATATGCCTTTAAACAGCTTGGTTGTGGAAAGGATGTTCCAGGTTGAGTTTATGTTGTTGAAAAGCCTCAATTTCTTTATTTTATAAATGTTTTAATACAGGTGGTGCATGCATGTCTTTTAAACTCAAGCTTGACAAGGAATAATAAGTTTTTGCATTGGTATTGATTTTGGGTATTGTGAATTTTCTTGTATCTACTTCTTCATCACGACCAACATTATCCGAATTTTTCTTAGATACTCTGATGCTAAGTATTTTGTTGACTGCAAGAAGACAGACATTGTGATCATAATTATCAGCCAGCATCGCAAGTAATATATTTTCATGGTGAGCAAAATAAGCATTTCGTTGCAAAACCGCTACAGCAATATCCTGAATAATTTTGTTTGGAAATCCCCTTACTTGTGTAAGAATATTGAGATAGCTCTTTCGTCCATCAGTAATCTTGTTGTTGAATTTGATTTGAAACCAACCAGGAAAGTAAACTTCAATTAAAAATTCTGCCAAAGTGCTTAAATTAGATGTCGGCTTTTCTTGGGTAACTTGAAATAGAAGAATACGACATCCAAGTGTTAACCAGCGTAAATGGTTTAACCCTCCTACTTTGAGAAACTCAAGATTAGCATCAACTGATTCCAACATGACGGCAGAGCAAATCCTGTAAGCATAATGTTGATCTCTGCTTAAATCGTCCATCAAAAAGTGTGGAATAACAGGAAATTTTGGATTTGGGATAGATTTGAACTTCACTGCTTTCCACTTCGAAACAGCACCATTCAACTGCCTACCAATAGGTCCTGAAAAAGAGTCTGGTCCAGACTAGTTACGCCATCTAAGTTTTGAAAAACATGCTTGAGAGGAATCTCATTTAAATGAAGCAAGCATATAACCCATTGCAATGGTCTTCCTATTGAAGTTTCTAATGATGCAGTAAATCCTTTGCTTTTGCCAGTCATTACAGCGGTTCCATCAGATCCAACAATCTTCAATTTTTGTTCCAGAGCTGTATCTTTGATTGCAGAATAAACTGATGTTGTTATTTTATATCCAGTCCCATCTTCTGGCATTACATGTTAGAGATAAAAACCATTAGGCTCTCCTACAATTACATAATGTTCTTCAATGACTGTTTGGTGATGATAATTTTCATTTACTTCAATCATTGTCATTGTTGCATCTTTCCTTCCATCTACAAAAATTGAATCCACTAATTCAAATAATTCTTGCTCCTTGTTTCTAATTTCTTCTCTGTATTTTTGCCTTTCTCTTCGCAACTTGCTTCTATCCACCACATATCTTTTATCCTCTTCAGTAACAATTTTAAAAGCTTTTAATGTAGCCGAAGCTATAGCTGCACCAGCTCTATCAGACACTTCATATTGCTCACAAACCATAGCAAGTTCTTTTAACGTAACTCGATTCTGCTGTAAAATATATTTTGAAGAGCAAGGTAACGCTGAATCAAATGATACTGATATTTCCGAATTTTCACTGGTACTTGTATCAGATTGAAAACCAATTACATTATCAATATTTGCTTAGCTTGTTGAAACTGTATTATTAGAATTGGATTGCTTTTGAGACATTTTTTGAAGAAAATTTATATCAGACTGATCGATTGGTTCAACAACATCCAAACATTTTCTTTTTCTAGGACCTATTTGATCTTCATAAAATGCAAAGTCATCTTCATTCATTTTCAACTTATTAATTTCTTCAAGTTATCGTCGCTGTTTCTGATCATTACAAAAATTATCGACCAATTCTTTAATATCACGTAAAAATTCCGTCATATTATAATTAAATGTCGCACTGGTGTTGAATCCTTTTTTCCCGTTTTTTGGCTGAAATTCAAAATCTGTCGAAAATCTTTGAGAACAGTTTAAATCCTAAACACAATGCCATCTACACTTATACAATAAACATTACAGTGGATCCAACGTTCATATAGTTCATTTGCAACAATGACAGCTGGAGCTCTTGTTCGCCAATTTCTTTCATGAAGCAATCTTTGCAAAACATCTACAATTTCTTCTACAGCATGGAACATTTCCAATTTCTTTCATGAAGCAATCTTTGCAAAACATCTCTTTTGGTTGGAAGAACACCATTTGGAAAGGAGTCACAGCTTTTAAAAAGATATTTTCCCTGACGCTCACAAACTCTAGTAGCAGCTTTTCTTGTAAGCATTCCAAAATGATAAGACATCACACAGTAAGAGAACCGGTACCAAGTTTATAAGATATTTTTGAAACTTAGAAACATTTTCTCTATTTTATTAATATCCTAAAAAACGTTTTGAACTTGTGGTATCTAATTAATTTTGACTAGTAATGCAGTAGTTAATCAAAACCACCTAAGGACTGCAAAAGCAATGATGCATATATAAAATACAAAGTGAATAAACAAGCCGATTTACGTTACAGGTAAAAGTTTTACTTCGCCATTAGCAAAAACATCATTTTTGCCAATTTGTGGCTTGTGTGATGTAGTTAGAAGAAAAAGTTGTATTGGAGCAGATATAAACTTGGATCTTCTGAGCATTTTAAGCTCAAAACCAACTTTCTAGCTTAACTAGTTTTTAAGTTATGAGATTTTCATAAATTTGGGGCAGTACAAATTTTTTTGGGGTGTTTAGCCACCTGGGAGTAAGTGGCAGAAACCCATAACGACTTTGGAAGATGTTTTTCGACCTAACCACCTACTTTAATAAACCTGATTATTGATTTGAAAAAAATTTTTTTCACTCCACTTAGTGCTTAGAGCCTCTAAATGGATTAATCCGGCCCTGATAGCTTGGGCATATTCTCACAAACACAGGCGTAGCCATGGGGTGGGGGTGGAAGGCGAGCGGAAGCGGTCATTTTCTCAAAATTTGTTTTCATCAAAGAGCGGAGTTACTAAATTCATTTGTATAAAATCGATTGTAACTGGAAATCAAAACCATTTGAAGCAAGCTAAGATTTAAAACTTACTTGCCCAAGTAACAGGTGTGGCTTAAATATCATATCTTTGGACAAACTTTCTCTTGTTAATTTTTAAAAATTCAGTATTATTGAAAAATTTGGCCTTCCTTCAAATCAATTGTTTGACTATGCCTTCACTCCCAAGGAGGACCTCAAACACAAAACAAATCTCTCAAACCAAAACTATCGTGTCCCGGACTTGAACGAAAAGTAGGGGAGGTTAGGCTACGGTGGAATAGCGGGCACAATCGAATATTGATTTTTTCCTCAAAAGTAACGCTACTCCTGACATCATTGTCATGCCAAAATTAGAAAAGTAAATTTTAAGTTTTTTAAAATCAAGACAAAGCATTGAAATTGTTTTGCTTAGTGGGGTAAACTCAATTAATGGTAAACTCCGTAGGAGGAAAAGATGATAAAATTGGGATGACTTAAAGTTGGCGCTAGTTGCATGAAAGATTCAGAAATGACAGACGAGCATCAAAATAGCGGATGGGAAACATTAAACCTCGAAATATTCCATCGCAATTTAATTATTCCTGAAATATTTCTGAAACATGGAATATTTACAAATTTTCTGAAAAAGACAGATACTAATGATTTTTGTAATAAATCCTGACTTAGCTATAAGAAAACCAGAATGCTGAAGCCTTAAGTCAAGAACGATAGATTTTGATCGTCACTTTGCAAGCATGTTTTCAACAAACTTAAAAAGTAAATGTACGACATGTCACAATTAATTGTGCTGCTCTTGTTGAGACGTCTGTTGTTTGATTAAAGTTCCTTTGACTTTATAAATTGATTCTTCTCTGTTACTACTTATTAATAAATTTACAATCCACACTGTTGTTAAAGCAAGCGACTTTAATAAATTAAAAGCCATTTTAATTCGTAAAACATCTTAAAATTCGAACGTTTTCGACTTTCATAAAGCCCTTTTCAAGAATTAAATCTGTAAATGTGACCTAATAAATTAAAATAATCAACAATAATTTTAAATAATACACATTATGAAGATATAATACTTCTAACGGCTGTAAAAACGTAGCCAACTTTAAAATAAATAATAGCTGGGGGAGATCGGATGCAAAAAACCTTTAAGCTCATCAAAACTAGGACCAAAGCGTTACAGAAATGTCAAGACTCCCAAAATTATGCGAAAAATCCAACATGGAATGTCATGTTACAATTACGTGTAGTAAGTAAAGTTGTTGTAAAAATTTTTGTTAATATATGTTTAGCAAAAACGAAGCTCCACTTGCATAGCATTGTTTATTAAGGCTAGGGCTATGACGTTTTATAAGCAAAGCTTCATGAATTTTTGCTTCATAATCTGAATTACTTTTCCTCAATATGGTGAAAGAATTAATGTTATATTGTAGATTAGAGCAGGTGGGGCATGACAAAATGTGGTCCTTAATTGCGCTTTTTCTTGAATCTGCTAAATTCAGATGCTCCTTCACTCTGGTGATCAAATGTCGGCAAGACATACCAATGTACGTCAAGTTCGTATCACACGAATTGGTAAATTTATAAACGACATTTGAGCATAGAGGCAAAGGCGTTTCTGATTTTAGTTGAAAATACTGCCCTACTTTATTTGTGCGATACAGAGGAAGCAGCCTTACATCAAATTGTTTTAAACATAATCGAGAGAGAGCTTTCACAAAACCGATTGACGCTTCACCAACATATGGAACAAAAATAGGACATAACTCCACGTTATTTACTACGCTTATTTCATCAACAGGTATGTGATCAAGTTTGGCTTTAAATTGGTTGTAAATTTTATCAAAAAACCAAGTCGGATAGTTATTATCATAAAATAAGCGCTTCAACTTTCCAATCTCGACTTCAAATAAATGCTGGCTGGAACAAATAGATTTAGCTCAAATTTTCGTCGCTTTGAAGAATGTCTTCGTTAATTCTAATGGGATTCCTTGTCATCTTCCAAATCGGAAGTTCTGTGTCATTGAAATCTGGAAAGTAACACTCAAATTCTTGTTTCAACTGTTGGAGATGAGATTCAATTTCCGACTGAAGCTGACCTTCAAGATTTATACATGTACTTTTTTTCCTCCAGGGCTGCGTCAAAGTTGGGAAAAGACGCTGCGTTTCGCTTCTGAACTTGGCGCTGCCACTGGCCCAGCTTCGCTATAAAAGCACTTATTGCATCGTGGCTATTCATGCGGTTGGTATTCTTGCCTTGCAGAAGCAGATTCAGACAATTGAGAGATCCAAAAATGTCCTCAAGGTATGCCAATGTCAGTTGAAATTCTTCTGACGTAAATGACAACAGGAGATCTTGTTTCCCATGAGATTCTAGAAATCGCTTTACTTCCTCTCTCATGTCATAAACACGAGCTAACATATTGCCCTTTGACAGCCAGCGAATGGACGTATGCAACAACAAAGTTTCGTAAGTAGAATCCATTTCTTTTCGCAAGTGGTTAAATAATCTTGTGTTGGTAGCACTTGCTTGGATGAAATTGACAACTCTAATTGCTATTGCAAGTTTATCCTTCATTGCAGCGGTCAGAGTTTGGAAAGCAAGGGCTTCCCTTTGGATTACATAGTGAGTTTCAACTACATTCGGACTTTTCTACTTTATCCTTGCAATAAATCCGCTTTGATAACCAAGCATTGTTTGGGCACCATCCGTGCAGATACCAACGAGTTTTTCCCATTGAAGCCCTTTGCCATCAAAGAATGAGGTAACAACATGATACACATCTTCTGCTTTAGTTGTAGTTTTTAATGGTCTACAAAACAGCTTTTCTTCTTCCATGGAAGTGGATCCCACATAACGAACGTAAACAAGCAACTGAGATAACTTGGCGACATCAGTTGTTTCGTCACACTGAATTGCAAAATAAGGCGATGCTTTCAATTTTTTAAGAACCTGAAATTCTACATCATTTGCAAGCTCATCAATGCGTGTTTCTATGGTAGAATCGGATAGTGAAATTTTTGCTAGTTTATTGCTGCTAGCCACTCCCATTTCGCTAGCTTGACAAATGAGCCGTAGCTTCCTAGCTGTAAGCAGTAGTAAATTTTTGATTTGGGGGATTGGTGAGAACGTGTTTGTTTTATTTGTGTAATTTTCGTTGATTCAAGCACTCTGCGGCTGCTGCGTGAAAGCCAACATACTGGTATATCTAGCGAAGGTGGACTTCTGGTTGCTATCAGCATCCTACACTTTTGAATCCTCAATTGAACTGAGTTGTATGGATTTTGTGCAATACCATATTATAGTGTCTGGAACTGAAATGACGTATACGAATTATCGACACTTTTAATTTGATCTTCTTTTTATCTTCCTCGCGATGTCGCTAGAGTGTTTTTAGCAGTCACTTTTTCGCTAGAGATTATTTGAAAACCCAACCCAACCCGTTATTGGGTGGAGTCGATAATCTTTATCAGTAAACTTTCATTAATTATTAACCGCCCGAAACAATTTCTGTGTAACACAACTTTGCTTGATTCGTTTTATTTTTGATCAGGTCCGGCCAGTTCCTCATTGCTCCGAAATTCAAAATGCAAATTGAGGAAAGATTTTGCAAAGCCAAGTCCATAAAAGAGTATCAAGACTCAATGTGGCAGTGAGAGAATCATGTTTGAGTGTTTTTTTCAGCATAATCCTGTCTATATTGAAATCATTTTTTTGTTTTAACTTCATAACACCGGCGCATGTCACAACGAATTTCAAATCATTTTCTTGTTGTAGAAGGTCCCTTGAAAACCTGCCACGTTGGTTAAGGGCCGTAGTGATAAAATAAAACTGCGTAAACACTACTGGCAGAAATAATGTGTTTTCAAAAATAGCCTGTCACATTTTTGGTTTACCTGAAAATTGACGGCTATTTGATTTTCATATAGCAATCTGATGAAAAAGTATGGACCCTTTTCAAGTGACAGTATCCAGATCAGTTTGGGAGACCATTATGTATTAGCAGGGGATCTCAATACACGTTCTGACCTGGAATATCGCCTTAACCATTCGGCCACTACTTATTATTAATACGATTTTTAAGATAGTAAATTGAGATTCCCTGCAGATGCATGGCGGTCTCACTGGCTGATCTGGTCTATTGTCACTTGAAAACTGCACACTATTTGAGGGCGAAATTGATATCAGCACAGTAGATCATCAAGCATAAAGCCGCAGCGTTCATCCACAGTTATTTGTCTTGTTAATCAGCGCGGCTCGCTAGCCGAGTGGTAAAGGCGATGTTTCCGGTCCAAACGTCCTGTTACCATCAGACTGGATTCATACTCCAGGGTAGTTCCTACTAATCATGGGTTCGAATCTCTCCCGTGGGGCTTTTAGAAAAAAGTATAGGAGCAGTGTTCCCAGTGGCAACGCTCCTCCCTTAATACCGTTTTCAACACTCTTCAGTGCTCATTACATTTTTAGTCCACAAAACATGTTGAATTATTGCTTGCTCCTCAACAAAGCACAGAAAAAGTAAATTTTTTGAATTTTTTACAAATGTCAAGCTTTCACATTTGGCGGAGCTAACATGCTTATTTTTCGCTTTCCAATACATCGTTTTACTGTTGTGCGTTCGACATGCCAAAAGCAATGATCCAGCATATTACGTGTCATTGTTTATCATAAAGTCATGCATACTGGAGTTTCGACTGACTAATGCAGTTTCAAATACATCGAAAATTAGCCAATGAAGCAGAAAACAAAACTTTAGTTTTTGTTTAGGCACTTCATAATTTCTGCTCCACTGCAAAACTGTTGAATGCGCTGGGTATTCATGTGATCAACTTATTGAAGCTGTTTTTATTTTTTGCCTTCAAAACTCTCAACATTTTTATTTGCCGATACTTTGCTCAATCAATAAATACTGTAACATGTAAATGCGTGACTTTTGATTTAGTAGCTAAAGTGAACTGCGCTGCCTAAATTTAGCTTGTTTTGTGATCTTGGTTAGCTTATAAGTCATGGATGGAAAGTCTGTACTGTAATGCAGAGCATAGTTTTGGTTTCAACCTGCCTTCGTGCTGTCAGTTACGTACCACAGTGCATTAGCAGCACAAGCGCAACAAACTATTTTAAGCAAGAAACATCGTTGCGAAGTGCTATTTTCTTGAAAAGCAATTCTTACTCTGCAACAACAATTACTTCACCAGAAGTAAATATACTGTGCAGTTCTTGATGATAACAGATAAGCTAAAAGTACCGGTAGTTTCTAGCTGATTTTAAACTTGGTTTTGTCTTTTGCCATATGCCAACATGTTATCGCATTCAATTGACATGCATGAACGTGCTTATGTGAAATTTCGAAAGTATTTTTCATTTGCACAAGGTTTCGCAAGCCCTGCTATTACAAAAACAAGTTTTGCGACCTTGTGCGATCTCATAACAACCGCTACTTTGCATTGTAGCTATCAAATAAACCAATAAATATGTTTGAACAAATATGTTTGAACAAATATGGCCCGTAGGCCTATATAAGCGAAATTTGATTTATTGAAAAGTGCTGTTTGCCTCTCCTTTTCGATTCATCAATGAGTAGCACGAAGGCGTTGTTTTTCAGACAGAACTTAGTTCCTTAACAACGGTAGCACACTCTCCAAAACGAAAAACCTCTTGTGTTGAACTTTTGTCATTGTTTTGTTTTGTTTCAAAGTCATTGTTTTGTCTGCGCTGCCCTGTCGCTCTTTGAATTTGTATAATCCAAGGGTTAGTAGTACCAGAATTCTATTACCAGAATCGCTTGTGCAAATGCTTAAAACCTGGTTTTAACGTCGGCTACCTGTCTGCTAATTTTTGAGAAATGGTAATGCACCTTTACGAGTATCACAACTTTTGAATCAAACGAAAGAGGAACCGGTTGTTAATTTATTTTTCAAAACCTAAAATCGATTTCGTCTGCTCCAGTTACGATTACTAGATAAAATTTAGAACTGCACCTAACTCCAACCAGGGGTGCCGGAACGTTACGTGGGCAGGGTGGAGCAAGGTTATGAAAAGAGCAGTTTGATTTGTGATTTTTTTTCTGTTGGAGATTACCACTGTACAAATAAAAGTTGCCTAATTTTACTCTAAATCAGGATGGAAATCTTTTTTTTCGGAGATCACTATTTTGAATGGTTGGGCTGTCAAATTTTAACTCCAAATTAGGGTGTTGTACCTCATATTTTGGAGGTGACATTAAGATGAATAGGCACTTCGCGCCTTTGGCTTCGAGTTCCGGCACCACAAAGTTTCTGGTCTATTTTCTTACCCATTCTTTCGTCAATCTATTATTTTGTGATTGCAAGACTGAGTTTAGATCAGCTTTACCTAATCTGGAATATACTTAAAACTTCTTGATACATTTCTTGAAGTTACTCTCTGTGATTTGCTGGCAAAACAAAGAAATTGCTAAAAACTAAAAGCATTGGAGGTAAATCTTGTGAAGTGAGTCAGCAAAGAGAAAAAGAGTGACAAAAGGGTCAAGAACCACTGATTTTGATGAAGTTCTATTTGAGGAAAGGGAAATCTGTAGGCATACCTGGCGTTTTGCAGTGATTAGTACTTTTCTTGCACTTGATTATTTTGTTTCCAGAGGGCTTGATTTATGAGGACTTGATACGGACTTGTGTTACACATAGGAATAGTGGAAAAATTTGGTCAACTTTCAATCACATCAGTATTGCAGCATCAAAACTCATTTGAGCGTAATTTGTTAGATAAAACTTGGGTTTGATGTGGATATTGAAAGAAAGTTCCTTCATTTGGTATCGAGAGTGTAGTTATAATTCATCTTTGTTAACGAGAGTTAGGTTTTTTGTCACATGAGTGCTCACAAAACCTGCCACGAAGTTCGCATCGTGCAAGCAAAGCATATTCCAGTCACGACGATTCCAACTCCTTAACTGGCAGGAAACATTTAGCTTTTCGAAAAAGTAAAGTCAAGCCAGTAGGCAAAACAAGCAATCTGTATGAAAATATTATCAGAGCTGGCTTAGCACTTGAAAACCTGTAGAAGATTTTTGCAATTTTTATTGCAAATATCCAAACTAATCTCAACAAGAAATATTTTGGCTCCCATCTATCACCCATTTTCTTTTCGTTGTCTACATCAATAGAATTTTAACTATCAGCTTATTGATTGTCAATAGCTTGCTGGGCTGGATTAACCATAAAGCAAAATAAGCATGTGTTTGGGGCATCAAGGGAGGGGGGCCGCCACAGAAAGTTTTCATGGCCGAATTTTTAATGGTATCTCAGTAATTAAATATCATGAAATATTATCCCCGCATAGTAAGGCTGATAAAAAAGGACTAGCTGCACTATTGCTTTATTCTCTTTTTTGCCATTAGGAGAAATTTTTTCAAACATAAGTGAAAGTATACAACAATAAACATTTCTTTCTATCTTACCGTTAATTCTGTTCAAAAACTTTTTGTGTTTGATTATGTTAATATTTTGAATTACAGTTACATAGGCATCGAAGTCGTATGTGCTTAGTAGGGTGGAGTGAAAGAATTTTTTTTCAAATCAATAATCAGGTTTATTAAAGTAGGTGGTTAGGTCGAAAAACATCTTCCAAAGTCGTTCTGGATTTCTGCCGCTTACTCCCAGATAGCTAAACACCCCCAAAAATTTTGTACTGCCCCAAATTTATGAAAATCTCATAACTTAAAAACAGGGATGTGGAAGCGGAAGCGGAAGCTGGAAGCGGAAGCGGTGGAAGCGGTCTTTTTTTGTGGAAGCGGAAGCGGAAGCGCGAAAAATTCCACCGCTTCCGCTTCCACATAGGGGGAAGAATGGAAAGAGAAAAGAAATTGGTTCTGCTATCCTTCGTAGAAGAACGAATAGGGGAGCATAAGCATTAAGAAATAAGAGCGTGGAGGAGTCGCTTGGAGAGATGTTGACCTCTACATAATCAGAGTAGGGGCCAAGCGAAAAAAGAAAGGAGGTAGAAAGCTCAGAGGAGAATAAGCTCTGCTTGACGAAAATGATGACGCCGCCGCTAGCGTTTGCGACATCAGCAGAAAAAATACCAGATCGAGAGTGGGTGCGATCAGATCGCAAAGCAGAGAATCCAGGGATCTGAAAAGAGGAAGATAAATTAAGGTTAGAATTCTGGATATAAATAAGATCAACGGAATGAGACGAAATAAAGTGTAGTAGTTTAGTGCTCCTGGCGCAGAGACCCCCAGCATTCCATTGAAGAACCCTGAGAGAGTTAGGGAGGGGAAGAGAAAGCAGGAGGTAAAGAGAAACAGCCAGGAGCATGAGGCGGTAGTGAGGGTGCAGAAGGAGAAGATACAAAGTGGGCGGAAAAAGGATAAGAGGTTTGAAGGTGAGGGTGGAGTGCGAGTGCTGCATTAGCGGAAGGGGGCCAGATTGAGCAGTGAAGGTATACAAGCTGGAGGAGTCCGAGGAGGAAGTCACAGTGCTGGTAGGTGTAGAATCTCCAAAAAAAGCAGGGAAGGGAGCTCCAGAAGTGAGAGCTGCCAAGAGTTTTGAATCTAGAATAGGAGAGTAGTGATCACTTTAAATAAACCCAATTAGAGCATGAGCAGCATTGCACTGTCCTACATCTACAGATCACATTTCCAGCGCACACTAAATAGGGAAAGACAGAGCAAGGGTTAGGATAAACGTTGCCGCTCATCAGGACAAGGAGAAGAATGAGAAGACGGGCAAGAGAAAGGCAGGAGTAGACAGAAGACAGGCCAATTTTAAAGAGGCTGCGTGCTACCCTTTTGTGGTCGTTTGGGGGCTGCACGGCGAAAAAATGGTTGGTGTAAGGGGAGTGCCCGGGGTAACTGGGACCCTCGGGAAGGCCAACAGCCATTTTGAACCAATCCAAACGGGTCTGGGACTTCACCACCACGTTGAGGCGGCTGTTGATTGGTGTAGTTTAATTTTGCTCGCTTTAAATGTACATACTATATATACAACAGAAATTTCGCACTTTACTATCCAAAAAGATCGGAGTCAATACGTGTTTTGAGGACGTATAGAAGGTCGGTAATGATAATTAGAGTTAAATTTAACTCAAAGTCAGAGTTAGTTGAGGATAGAGAGGGAAAATCAACGCTATACTGTGTAATTTGTTGTTGTGACGACAGGTTATTGTCGAGAGCTGTAATATGTGATCATACGGTTTAGATCTGAGAAGCATTAATTCATTTCTTGCCACTACATGTTCCAGTTGTCTATTTTTATTCAATTGCGCTGTATAAGACTAAACTGAACCGTTGATTTGGTATACAAAAAATTATCTTTCTAGCTAAAAAGGTTTTTGAGATACACACATGTTCCCATATGGGAACATTGGCGGGTTGCAGCAAAAAAACTCAAAAATAAAAAAATTTTGTAAAATATTTTTTTTTACATTTTTTATTCAAAATTACAAGCAGGATGCATCGTGGTACACGCCTCAACACATGCTTTTAGTCGCAACTCGTACTTTTATTTGAAGCTCGCTTTCTTTTTTTGGTTCTCTCGGTCAGAAAACCTATTTGATCCTCCTCTACATCATCTATATGTTCTTTCACTTTGAGCTCACCAGCAGGTTCAAAAGCCGTTTCAAAGCCTTGAGGAACTTCTTCATTATCACTTGCTTGATCACATTCATCGCCACCAGCAGGAGTGAGTAGAACTACACTTCTTGTTCTTTCTATTGTTTCTACTAGGTTTTTCACTTCTGACGTAGTAGTAGCATGAGTTACACGTCGGTATGAAGACTTTTTAATAAAACCTTTTTAATAAAACACTTTCGCTAACTACCAAAAATGTTACCCGAGCGTGATATTTCTATTGACACTGATCACGTGATTAAAGCTTATTTCACGGCATTTTCCACCTTTAAAATTTCTCAAACAATGCAATAAACCACACCAAAAACTGTAGAAAGCTAAAGAAAAATGTTTCCTTGTATCATTTTTGCTGCTTTTTAATGCTACAAAAATTCGTTATTTAAGAAAAAAACACGTGATTGATTATATGTTCCCACATGGTAACATTGGTAAGAAACGAGTTAAGTTAACTGCTGTAAAAGTAGTTGTAAGTAGTGAAGGAACTTGTAATAACTGTCTATTTGTTGAAGTGTTTAATTATTTTTTGAATTGTAGTAACGAAATATTTGATTTTCTCGCAAGCAATTTGTGATTTCTAAATTTTTGTTAGTGGGAGTTCCGTGACAAACGCGAAACTACATTAGCGGTTCCGCGATGACAAAAAGATTGAAAAGCACTGTTCTACATTCAACGCGAGTTCTGATATCTAAGAAAAAGAAACACAGAGTAGTTCGAAACAATAAGCTTAAGCGAAGTAGGTAAAGTAATAGCAATAAATGAAGGTTTTGGTTTTCTCAAAATGATAAAGTGTAGGATAAGGCAGGCTACAGACCCACAAAAGTTTAAAAAAATTGTCAACGGTCGTTTTTTCGTTTTTTGTTGGTGGAAGCGGAAGCGGTGGAAGCGGAAGTGGAAGCGGAAGTGGAAGCGGAAGCGGAAGTGGAAGCGGAAGCGGAAGCGAAAGGTGTGGAAGCGGAAGCGTTTGAAAAATAACCGCTTCCACATCCCTGCTTAAAAACTAGTTAAGCTAGAAAGTTGGTTTTGGGCTTAAAATGCTCAGAAGATCCAAGTTTATATCTGCTCCAACACAACTTTTTCTTCTAACTACATCACACAAGCCACAAATTGGCAAAAATGATGTTTTTGATAAAAATTGTTAAAAAAATTATTTATTATTAAGAAACTGTTGTGAAATCCATGTTCTAACTAAAGTAATTTCTTAGCTACTCGCACAAATAAAGATATTTTCACATAGCATCTTAATCTAGCAGTCTTTGAAGCAAGAAAAATTGACAAAAATGCTACCAACACTATATACTCAACAATAGTCACACACTACGTAGAATAACAAAATGCTGCCTAATTTACTAATTTTCAAGTTGTTTAGGCATTAAATTGCTTTTTGGTGTTAAAAGTTTTCATTAGTTTTCTTGATCGTATTTTCTGTCTGATAAGTCCATTTCTATTTTTGAATTCAGCAACACCGCTGAAGCTTCAGAAACTAGTTTTATATGCCTTTAAACAGCTTGGTTGTGGAAAGGATGTTCCAGGTTGAGTTTATGCTGTTGAAAAGCCTCAATTTCTTTATTTTATAAGTGTTTTAATACAGGTGGTGCATGCATGTCTTTTAAACTCAAGCTTGACAAGGAATAATAAGTTTTTGCATTGGTATTGATTTTGGGTATTGTGAATTTTCTTGTATCTACTTCTTCATCACGACCAACATTATCCGAATTTTTCTTAGATACTCTGATGCTAAGTATTTTGTTGACTGCAAGAAGACAGACATTGTGATCATAATTATCAGCCAGCATCGCAAGTAATATATTTTCATGGTGAGCAAAATAAGCATTTCGTTGCAAAACCGCTACAGCAATATCCTGAATAATTTTGTTTGGAAATCCCCTTACTTGTGTAAGAATATTGAGATAGCTCTTTCGTCCATCAGTAATCTTGTTGTTGAATTTGATTTGAAACCAACCAGGAAAGTAAACTTCAATTAAAAATTCTGCCAAAGTGCTTAAATTAAATGTCGGCTTTTCTTGGGTAACTTGAAATAGAAGAATACGACATCCAAGTGTTAACCAGCGTAAATGGTTTAACCCTCCTACTTTGAGAAACTCAAGATTAGCATCAACTGATTCCAACATGACGGCAGAGCAAATCCTGTAAGCATAATATTGATCTCTGCTTAAATCGTCCATCAAAAAGTGTGGAATAACAGGAAATTTTGGATTTGGGATAGATTTGAACTTCACTGCTTTCCACTTCGAAACAGCACCATTCAACTGCCTACCAATAGGTCCTGAAAAAGAGTCTGGTCCAGACTAGTTACGCCCTCTAAGTTTTGAAAAACATGCTTGAGAGGAATCTCATTTAAATGAACCAAGCATATAACCCATTGCAATGGTCTTCCTATTGAAGTTTCTAATGATGCAATAAATCCTTTGCTTTTGCCAGTCATTACAGCGGTTCCATCAGATCCAACAATCTTCAATTTTTGTTCCAGAGCTGTATCTTTGATTGCAGAATAAACTGATGTTGTTATTTTATATCCAGTCCCATCTTTTGGCATTACATGTTAGAGATAAAAACCATTAGGCTCTCCTACAATTACATAATGTTCTTCAATGACTGTTTGGTGATGATAATTTTCATTTACTTCAATCATTGTCATTGTTGCATCTTTCCTTCCATCTACAAAAATTGAATCCACTAATTCAAATAATTCTTGCTCCTTGTTTCTAATTTCTTCTCTGTATTTTTGCCTTTCTCTTCGCAACTTGCTTCTATTCACCACATATCTTTTATCCTCTTCAGTAACAATTTTAAAAGCTTTTAATGTAGCCGAAGCTATAGCTGCACCAGCTCTATCAGACACTTCATATTGCTCACAAACCATAGCAAGTTCTTTTAACGTAACTCGATTCTGCTGTAAAATATATTTTGAAGAGCAAGGTAACGCTGAATCAAATGATACTGATATTTCCGAATTTTCACTGGTACTTGTATCAGATTGAAAACCAATTACATTATCAATATTTGCTTAGCTTGTTGAAACTGTATTATTAGAATTGGATTGCTTTTGAGACATTTTTTGAAGAAAATTTATATCAGACTGATCGATTGGTTCAACAACATCCAAACATTTTCTTTTTCTAGGACCTATTTGATCTTCATAAAATGCAAAGTCATCTTCATTCATTTTCAACTTATTAATTTCTTCAAGTTATCGTCGCTGTTTCTGATCATTACAAAAATTATCGACCAATTCTTTAATATCACGTAAAAATTCCGTCATATTATAATTAAATGTCGCACTGGTGTTGAATCCTTTTTTCCCGTTTTTTGGCTGAAATTCAAAATCTGTCGAAAATCTTTGAGAACAGTTCAAATCCTAAACACAATGCCATCTACACTTATACAATAAACATTACAGTGGATCCAACGTTCATATAGTTCATTTGCAAAAATGACAGCTGCAGCTCTTGTTCGCCAATTTCTTTCATGAAGCAATCTTTGCAAAACATCTACAATTTCTTCTACAGCATGGAACATTTTCAATTTCTTTCATGAAGCAATCTTTGCAAAACATCTCTTTTGGTTGGAAGAACACCATTTGGAAAGGAGTCACAGCTTTTAAAAAGATATTTTCCCTGACGCTCACAAACTCTAGTAGCAGCTTTTCTTCTAAGCATTCCAAAATGATAAGACATCACACAGTAAGAGAACCGGTACCAAGTTTATAAGATATTTTTGAAACTTAGAAACATTTTCTCTATTTTATTAATATCCTAAAAAACGTTTTGAACTTGTGGTATCTAATTAATTTTGACTAGTAATGCAGTAGTTAATCAAAACCACCTAAGGACTGCAAAAGCAATGATGCATATATAAAATACAAAGTGAATAAACAAGCCGATTTACGTTACAGGTAAAAGTTTTACTTCGCCATTAGCAAAAACATCATTTTTGCCAATTTGTGGCTTGTGTGATGTAGTTAGAAGAAAAAGTTGTATTGGAGCAGATATAAACTTGGATCTTCTGAGCATTTTAAGCCCAAAACCAACTTTCTAGCTTAACTAGTTTTTAAGTTATGAGATTTTGATAAATTTGGGGCAGTACAAAATTTTTGGGGGTGTTTAGCCACCTGGGAGTAAGTGGCAGAAACCCAGAACGACTTTGGAAGATGTTTTTCGACCTAACCATCTACTTTAATAAACCTGATTATTGATTTGAAAAAAAATTTTTTCACTCCACTTAGTGCTTAGAGCCTCTAAATGGATTAATCCGGCCCTGATAGCTTGGGCATATTCTCACAAACACAGGCGTAGCCATGGGGTGGGGGTGGAAGGCGAGCGGAAGCGGTCATTTTCTCAAAATTTGTTTTCATCAAAGAGCGGAGTTACTAAATTCATTTGTATAAAATCGATTGTAACTGGAAATCAAAACCATTTGAAGCAAGCTAAGATTTAAAACTTACTTGCCCAAGTAACAGGTGTGGCTTAAATATCATATCTTTGGACAAACTTTCTCTTGCTAATTTTTAAAAATTCAATATTATTGAAAAATTTGGCCTTCCTTCAAATCAATTGTTTGGCTATGCCTTCACTCCCAAGGAGGACCTCAAACGCAAAACAAATCTCTCAAACCAAAACTATCGTGTCCCGGACTTGAACGAAAAGTAGGGGAGGTTAGGCTACGGTGGAATAGCGGGCACAATCGAATATTGATCTTTCTCAAAAATAACGCTACTCCTGACATCATTGTCATGCCAAAATTAGAAAAGTAAATTTTAAGTTTTTTAAAATCAAGACAAAGCATTGAAATTGTTTTGCTTAGTGGGGTAAACTCAATTAATGGTAAACTCCGTAGGAGGAAAAGATGATAAAATTGGGATGACTTAAAGTTGGCGCTAGTTGCATGAAAGATTCAGAAATGACAGACGAGCATCAAAATAGCGGATGGGAAACATTAAACCTCGAAATATTCCATCGCAATTTAATTATTCCTGAAATATTTCTGAAACATGGAATATTTACAAATTTTCTGAAAAAGACAGATACTAAAGATTTTTGTAATAAATCCTGACTTAGCTATAAGAAAACCAGAATGCTGAAGCCTTAAGTCAAGAACGATAGATTTTGATCGTCACTTTGCAAGCATGTTTTCAACAAACTTAAAAAGTAAATGTACGACATGTCACAATTAATTGTGCTGCTCTTGTTGTGACGTCTGTTGTTTGATTCAAGTTCCTTTGACTTTATAAATTGATTCTTCTCTGTTACTACTTATTAATAAATTTACAATCCACACTGTTGTTAAAGCAAGCAACTTTAATAAATTAAAAGCCATTTTAATTCGTAAAACATCTTAAAATTCGAACGTTTTCGACTTTCATAAAGCCCTTTTCAAGAATTAAATCTGTAAATGTGACGTAATAAATTAAAATAATCAACAATAATTTTAAATAATACACATTATGAAGATATAATACTTCTAACGGCTGTAAAAACGTAGCCAACTTTAAAATAAATAATAGCTGGGGGAGATCGGATGCAAAAAACCTTTAAGCTCATCAAAAGTAGGACCAAAGCGTTACAGAAATGTCAAGACTCCCAAAATTATGCAAAAAATCCAACATGGAATGTCATGTTACAATTACGTGTAGTAAGTAAAGTGGTTGTAAAAATTTTTGTTAATATATGTTTAGCAAAAACGAAGCTCCACTTGCATAGCATTGTTTATTAAGGCTAGGGCTATGACGTTTTATAAGCAAAGCTTCATGAATTTTTGCTTCATAATCTGAATTACTTTTCCTCAATATGGTGAAAGAATTAATGTTATATTGTAGATTAGAGCAGGTGGGGCATGACAAAATGTGGTCCTTAATTGCGCTTTTTCTTGAATCTGCTAAATTCAGATGCTCCTTCACTCTGGTGATCAAATGTCGGCAAGACATACCAATGTACGTCAAGTTCGTATCACACGAATTGGTAAATTTATAAACGACATTTGAGCATAGAGGCAAAGACGTTTCTGATTTTAGTTGAAAATACTGCCCTACTTTATTTGTGCGATACAGAGGAAGCAGCCTTACATCAATTGTTTTAAACATAATCGAGAGAGAGCTTTCACAAAACCGATTGACGCTTCACCAACATATGGAACAAAAATAGGACATAACTCCACGTTATTTACTACACTTATTTCATCAACAGGTATGTCATCAAGTTTGGCTTTAAATTGGTTATAAATTTTATCAAAAAACCAAGTCGGATAGTTATTATCATAAAATAAGCGCTTCAACTTTCCAATCTCGACTTCAAATAAATGCTGGCTGGAACAAATAGATTTAGCTCAAATTTTCGTCGCTTTGAAGAATGTCTTCGTTAATTCTAATGGGATTCCTTGTCATCTTCCAAATCGGAAGTTCTGTGTCATTGAAATCTGGAAAGTAACACTCAAATTCTTGTTTCAACTGTTGGAGATGAGATTCAATTTCCGACTGAAGCTGACCTTCAAGATTTATACATGTACTTTTTTTCCTCCAGGGCTGCGTCAAAGTTGGGAAAAGACGCTGCGTTTCGCTTCTGAACTTGGCGCTGCCACTGGCCCAGCTTCGCTATAAAAGCACTTATTGCATCGTGGCTATTCATGCGGTTGGTATTCTTGCCTTGCAAAAGCAGATTCAGACAATTGAGAGATCCAAAAATGTCCTCAAGGTATGCCAATGTCAGTTGAAATTCTTCTGACGTAAATGACAACAGGAGATCTTGTTTCCCATGAGATTCTAGAAATCGCTTTACTTTCTCTCTCATGTCTTAAACACGAGCTAACATATTGCCCTTTGACAGCCAGCGAATGGACGTATGCAACAACAAAGTTTCGTAAGTAGAATCCATTTCTTTTCACAAGTGGTTAAATAATCTTGTGTTGGTAGCACTTGCTTGGATGAAATTGACAACTCTAATGGCTATTGCAAGTTTATCCTTCATTGCAGCGGTCAGAGTTTGGAAAGCAAGGGCTTCCCTTTGGATTACATAGTGAGTTTCAACTACATTCGGACTTTTCTGCTTTATCCTTGCAATAAATCCGCTTTGATAACCAAGCATTGTTTGGGCACCATCCGTGCAGATACCAACGAGTTTTTCCCATTGAAGCCCTTTGCCATCAAAGAATGAGGTAACAACATGATACACATCTTCTGCTTTAGTTGTAGTTTTTAATGGTCTACAAAACAGCTTTTCTTCTTCCATGGAAGTGGATCCCACATAACGAACGTAAACAAGCAACTGAGATAACTTGGCGACATCAGTTGTTTCGTCACACTGAATTGCAAAATAAGGCGATGCTTTCAATTTTTTAAGAACCTGAAATTCTACATCATTTGCAAGCTCATCAATGCGTGTTTTTATGGTAGAATCGGATAGTGAAATTTTTGCTAGTTTATTGCTGCTAGCCACTCCCATTTCGCTAGCTTGACAAATGAGCCGTAGCTTCCTAGCTGTAAGCAGTAGTAAATTTATGATTTGGGGGATTGGTTAGAACGTGTTTGTTCTATTTGTGTAATTTTTGTTGATTCAAGCACTCTGCGGCTGCTGCGTGAAAGCCAACATACTGGTATATCTAGCGAAGGTGGACTTCTGGTTGCTATCAGCATCCTGCACTTTTGAACCTTCAATTGAACTGAGTTGTATGGATTTTGTGCAATACCATATTATAGTGTCTGGAACTGAAATGACGTATACGAATTATCGACACTTTTAATTTGATCTTCTTTCTATCTTCCTCGCGATGTCGCTAGAGTGTTTTTAGCAGTCGCTTTTTCGCTAGTGATTATTTGAAAACCCAACCCAACTCGTTATTGGGTGGAGTCGATAATCGTTATCAGTAAATTTTCATTAATTATTAACCGCCCGAAACAATTTCTGTGTAACACAACTTTGCTTGATTCGTTATATTTTTGTTCAGGTCCGGCCAGTTTCTCATTGCTCCGAAATTCAAAATGCAAATTGAGGAAAGATTTTGCAAAGCCAAGTCCATAAAAGAGTATCAAGACTCAATGTGGCAGTGAGAGCATCATGTTTGAGTGTTTTTTTCAGCATAATCCTGTCTATATTGAAATCATTTTTTTGTTTTAACTTGATAACACCGGCGCATGTCACAACAAATTTCAAATCATTTTCTTGTTGTAGAAGGTCCCTTGAA
This sequence comes from Trididemnum clinides, assembly GCA_963675345.1. Lineage (NCBI taxonomy): Eukaryota > Metazoa > Chordata > Ascidiacea > Aplousobranchia > Didemnidae > Trididemnum > Trididemnum clinides. The sequence goes on along the minus strand of OY776300.1, from coordinate 12,288,101 downwards.
AACCTGCCACGTTGGTTAAGGGCCGTAGTGATAAAATAAAACTGCGTAAACACTACTGGCAGAAATAATGTGTTTTCAAAAATAGCCTGTAACATTTTTGGTTTACCTGAAAATTGACGGCTATTTGATTTTCATACGGCAATCTGATGAAAAAGTATGGTTCCTTATCAAGTGACAGTATCCAGATCAATTTGGGAGACCATTATGTATTAGCAGGGGATCTCAATACACGTTCTGATCTGGAATACCGCCTTAACCATTCGGCCACTACTTATTATTAATACGATTTTTAAGATAGTAAATTGAGATTCCCTGCAGATGCATGGCGGTCTCACTGGCTGATCTGGTCTATTGTCACTTGAAAACTGCACACTATTTGAGGGCGAAATTGATATCAGCACAGTAGATCATCAAACATAAAGCCGCAGCGTTCATCCACAGTTATTTGTCTTGTTAATCAGCGTGGTTCGCTAGCCGATTGGTAAAGGCGATGTTTCCGGTCCAAACGTCCTGTTACCATCAGACTGGATTCCTACTAATCATGGGTTCGAATATCTCCCGTGGGGCTTTTAGAAAAAAGGGTACTTATGGGTTATCTGTCACCACTTTTTTTTTAATTTAATAAACCTAACCTAACCTAATAAACCTAAAGTAAACAAGGTCTCTATCCCCCACCCTGTACACTCCCTTCCAGTGTACACTGCCCCGTACATTTACATACCTGGCCTGCCCCTTCAGTGTACACTGCCTTTCTTTTAAATTAAGTTAGATAATAGTAATTTAATACCTGGTGAAAAAAAGTGGTGACAGATAACCCACAAGTACCGAAAAAAGTATAGGAGCAGTGTTCCCAGTGGCAACGTTCCTCCCTTAATACCGTTTTCAACACTCTTCAGTGCTCATTACATTTTTAGTCCACAAAACATGTTGGATTATTGCTGCGCCTCAACATAGCACAGAAAAAGTAAATTTTTTGAATTTTTTACAAACGTCAAGCTTTCACATTTGGCGGAGCTAACATGCTTATTTTTCGCTTTCCAATTTATTTCATTTTTATTAATTGATGTTTACATCGTTTTACTGTTGTGCGTTCGACATGCCAAAAGCAATGATGCAGCATATCACGTGTCATTGGTATTATAAAGTCATGCATACTGGAGTTTCGACTGACTAATGCAGTTTCAAATACATCGAAAATTAGCCAATGAAGCAGAAAACCAAACTTTAGGTTTCGTTTAGCCACTTCATAATTTCTGCTCCACTGCAAAAACTGATGAATGCACTGGGTATTCATGTGGTCAACTTAGTGAAGCTGTTTTTATTTTTTGCCTTCAAAACTCTCAACATTTTTATTTGCCGATACTTTGCTCAATCAATAAATACTGTAACATGTAAATGCGTGACTTTTGATTTAGTAGCTAAAGTGAACTGCGCTGCCTAAATTTAGCTTGTTTTGTGATCTTGGTTAGCTTATAAGTCATGGATGGAAACTCTGCTATTCGATTTCCACTTTGATGAAAAATTATGAATAGTGTTTTCAGATGAGAAAAAGTATAGAAACGATGTTCCAACCACATCACTCCTTCCTTTATACGGTTTTCAACACCTTTCTGTGCACATAGGATTTTAAGTTTACCAACACGTTAAATTATTGGTAGGCCTACGCAAAGCACATGAAAAGTAAGACTTTGAATTTATGCAATATAGCGTAATTGTGTCTGTGTGTGTGTGTTGTTTGACTACTCTAGAACTACTGGACGTACAAAGATGGTACATGGCAAGATTGATTTCCACTCAGGTTGAGTGTCATATGAGGTTTGAAGGCATTATGATGGCGTCACAATTGAAGATAATTGTTTTAAAAATTTCTTTTTTTTCCGGAGGAGAAAAAATGTTTGCCAGCTTCCAACTTACTAACTTCACGAAATTTCACCCTTTTGGGGAACTAAGATGATGTCATAATTAACTATTAATTGTAAAATTTGTTTTCTTCATTTTCTCAAAAAGTGGTGGCCCTAAAAAAGCGGTTGAAAGCTTTTTCGGGAGTTATTAACAACTTACTTCTGATTTAAGTAATTTACTAACAATCTAAGCTTTATTGAAGATGCAAAAAGCGATTAAGCATTAGAACAGTTATTTAAGCTTGCATTCTTTTTCTTGATCATTTCGAAAAAGCACTGTTTCATCATACTGTTTAATGACGTCATAGCTGCTGCTTGCACACGTCTTGAGAGCAGCAGCTAATAGCAGATTTCCTTTTTATTCACAATTATTTGAGAGCAAACAAATAAAAAGCCTAATTCTAATGTACTACCAGTTAAAGTAGAATAATGTGTTACAGCACTGACTTATCGGTTTAAATCTGGTTAGTTGATAATGCAATGGTTTGTACTAAAACTGCAATTACTTCACTATGGAACTATAGGTGAACTCAATGTTAAAAATACCTTTGTAATACACTCATGTCACAGGCCTAAGTACTTTTGACTCGTAGCACATTTTTGTGATGCAAAGCAAAGTGGAGCAACAAGTCGAGTCATTATATAAAATCATGCACAATTTAGGAAAAACTAACCTTCGTTAGAAGAGAAAAGGTGGTCGATTGGTTATCCACTTTGGCCATAACCTAACTTATTGTGAGAACTGAACTGCAGAAACTCGACTCTGGGCTCTGGATCAATTTGCTTTCTTCTTGGCCACATTAGTACCGGGGTAAGATATGTACGCTTAATCAGAGGTTTTAAGTTTTTTTCCACAACTTTGAATAAAATCATATCCTCTTAGTCAAATGAGCGCATGAAAGTTTGTGAGGTTATTTGCGGTTTGTGAGCAAGCATATCCTTAATTTATGAGTAGGGAGGCTGGCGTATTGGGCATAGTTTATGAAGACCCAGAATAGTGGAAATAAGCAGAAAAAATTGGTCATAGGATCTACAGCACTGCATGAAGGTGCAGTCACCAAAATGAAGGCACTGCATGAAGGCGCACCTGTGGAGGAAATTTTTTCTTGGAAATGAATTATTAGACCAACCAGGTAATTAGATAAAAAAAGTATAGCAGTAGCGGATTCAAAAGCTTTTGGTGGAGAGGGTGAGAAATCTAAACTGACGCATTATTATTGAAGGCGAAGACTTAATTTTTAGAGACAAATCTTTTTAAAGTCAAAGCTTTCAAAGAAAATTTTTTTCAAGAAAAATACACCCAAAGAAGAGAACAAGCCTAAGAAAGGCAGGTGGAAGAAATGCATCTCTTATATTCCTGGTTTAGCCGCTGATATATAGTCCCTTTTGCGCTCTTCCGGTACTACAAAGCGTAGGTGCAGCTCACAATCTTTCTATCACTAAAATCATTACGAGGGTGTTTGCACCAAGTCGTGAAACAAGCGTAACATAAAAAAACTTATTTTCCTAATAATAAAACAAAAGCATTTACAGCGACCAACCCCAAATTCAACTTTATGCCTCTCTATTTTTGGAAAGGAATAGATAGCATTCGTGAAATGACAAAGAGCTTGTGAGTAAGAACAATCTGATTCAAAGTAACAGTACGGCGATCAGTATTGGCGGATTAGAGGCGATATCTCGATTTTTATCAAGTTATTGTTGCTGCTCTCAGAAATGTTATTTGGATGAAGCGGGAGCACCCGATTAAACCGATATTTTAAACCCAACATAACTAACTGGTAATTCTCCCGTGTGGCGCCGGCTAGTTGGTTATAAATGTCACGCTTAAATTCGTTTCGAGGATGCAAAATGCTTGTTGTTCTTGTTTCAAAAAATCCCGTATTTATTTATGCTACTTTGTTTAACTGTTTTTCGTTTGAAATGCCAAAGGCAATGATGTAGTATATCACATGTCATTGCCTATTGTAAAGTCATGCGCACTGGAGTTTCGACTGAACTTAGTCTAACTAATGCATTTTTAAAAGCACAGGAAATTAGTACATTTAGAAAACAGTAGAAGTGAAGTTTTTGTTTAGGGACTTAATAATTTCTGCTTCACTGCAAAATTTGTTGAATGTGCAGACTATTCATGCGGTCAACTTACTGAAATTGCTTTTCCTTTTTGCATTCAAAACTCTCAGTGTTTTATTTTGCCTATGCTTTGCTTAATGAATAAATACTGTTATATTTAAATGCGTGACTTTGGACTGAGTATCTTGCGTAGTTTTTGAAGTGAACTGCATTGCCTAGATTTTGCTATTTTGTTGTCTGGATATGTTTGTTCGCAATTCGCGGATGAAAAGTCTATACTGTCTTATAATGGTTAGTTCTGCTGTCTTTGTGCCACTTGTGCTTACTATTGCACGGCTTTAGCTCAAGCCCAGCAACTGCTGCAAAGTACTTTTCCTGGACGCACCAACTCCAGCCCTTGCAACAAGAATAGCTTCAAACCCCACAAACATTTTGACATATAAGCAATAAAATTACGCTGAATTCCAATTTGTGATAAAACGTTTTTGTTTCAAGAAAACTGAAACTTCTTTACCTATTTTTAAAAATAAGCTCAACAGAGCTCCACTTTTTGCTTTTCTATTGCTGTACGGTGCTACAGCAACAATTCGTTTCTTACCGGACGTTACGGGCTGCCAACAAAACATTAAACATCAAAATTATTTCTCAAATATCTCGTTAACGAAAGAGAATTTTTAATTTTTTATCACAAATTGGAATTCAGCGTAATTTTATTGATTATTATATATAAATATTTTTGTTGGGTTCGGTGGGGCTTTAAATCAGATGCCAATACATTGTGCGGTTCGAGCTCATAGCAGCTAAGATAAAAGTAATTTGAAGTTGATCTCAAACTTTTTTGTTTCTCTTATCCTACATCAACTTATTATGGCATGCAGTTGAAATGGTTACGCCCGTTTGTTAAAATTTCCAATTTATTTTTTCTTTGCAATTAGTTTTCACATTTCTTGCTATTAAGAAAAACAGTCGACACTAAGTAGTTCCAAACCAACTTCTTCTTATCATTTTACCAACCACGTTGACTAAATAATATGTCTGAACAAATACAGTCTTTGTGTATAAATGCGTGAACAAACTAAAAAAGTATCTGTGAACAAATCCAATATTACAGCGGAACTTCATGTACTGCTGCGTGCTGTTTGCTTCTTGTTTTTCGATTGATATAAGGTAGGTAGACGTGGGGAGAGGCGTTGTTCTTTCGGACGAAACTCAGTTCCTTAACCACAGAAACGCATTTTACAACGCACAGAAGGTAATAGTTTTGACCTTTTCGAAGCCATTGCTCTATTTTCGAATCTATTGTGTTGCTTTAAGGCACTTCATATTTATAGAATTTGAAGCGTAGTCGTACTAGCGTTCCATAACCACAACTGCTTCTGTAAATGTCTATAACCACAAAAGTTGCTGCAGTTTAACATTATTCATTTTTTAATTTTGGAGACTTGGTGGCCTTCTTTGCCAAAACCATGATAATCATTTTTAAGAATAATATATCCCATAAAATAAACAGATCGAAAATTAGTTGTCAGTTTATTTCTAAAGACATTAAATCGATTTAGTCTATGACACCAACAGTTACAATCTATAAATAGGCTGAATATTTTAAAGATTATAATTGCGCCTACCAACTACTACAAAATTTTCTTGCATATTCTTTCATCAATTTCCCGTTATTTTGTTGCAGTAAAAATAAATTAAGATCTGCATTCCTCAACCAATGATTGATTTTCTCACTTTTGGAATACAAATTATTTTTGTTTTATTCTCTTTAATTTGCTGAAAAAGCAAGAAGTTAAATTTAATGAAAACGAGGTGCTTTGGAGGTAAATCTAATAAAATGAATCAGCAAAGCGGTAAAAAGAAGAAACATGGTGAGGACAACACCACTTTAATTGAAATCTTACGTAGGGAGAGAGCAACTCTGAGAAATCTGTAACGGTAGGCATCTCATCTTCTCCAAGGATCAGTACTTTTCTGGATCCTGGTGACTTTGTGTCCAGGAAACTTCATCCAACAGGCCGTGTTTTGGACGTGAACTACATAGAGCAAGAGAAAAAATTTTGGCAGTTTTTGTCATTTTTATTTTGCAAAATCAAAAGTTATTTGGGTGTGGTTTATCACATAAACAACAGGGTGTGATACAGACGCTACCGGACGGTCTCTTCATTTGATTAAGAGAGTTTTGTTTGATTTTTGCTTTGTTAACGAGAGTTAGGTTTTGGTGTAATGCGAGTGCAAACAAAATACAAACACCTTCACGATGTTGGAATGTTGCATCCAACGTATATTCCAACAATGCAACAGTTCAGATTTTTCAATTTTCAGCCGGTAGTTTTCGAAAAAAGTCAAGTCAGCCAGCAAAACAAGCTATTTTTATGAAAATATGGTCATATTTTACGAAAATATTATCATAGCTAGCATAGCAATCTGCTGACACCAGCATAATGTTTTTACAACTTTTTTCGCTCACAACAAAAGCAATATTTCAACAAGAAACCTTTTGGTCTATATCCATCAACCATTTTCAATCCCTAAAACGAGCTGCATTGATAGAAATGTAACATGTAGTATACAAATTTGTTAGTAGCGTATGCATATCCTCACCACCAAACAAAACTAGGAGCTGGGAAGCAAGCCAGAGAGGACATTGCCTTTTAAGTTTGTTGAACCCAATCTTGACATCATCGCCTCCCCTGCGATCACATTTAGAAAAAGCTTTATTTTTTAAGTTTCGCTTAATATTTTAATATTGTTTACTTTTCAGATAATTTGTCATCATTAGAGAATGAAATTAATTATTTTTGTAGTTTAAAAACAATTATAAGTGGCAGTCAAAAGACGTTTCATTCAATTTAGGATCCAAAACTGACTTGCAAGACTAAAAATGGGATTAAATATCAAAACTTTGCTCAAAGATTATCTTTAAATTAAAAAAACTCGCCTCCCTTTCAATTGCTTTTCTGACCACGCCGTTGCTTACAGGCATGAAATGTAAAATAAATCTTCACTTAAATCTATACAATGGTGTATTGTACCGAAATGAAATTACTGGATTACAGTAATTGTGACGCTAGATAACTTTTTCATTTGACGAAAATCCTGAAAGCCTTATTGGTTTGTTTTGCTATTTTTAATTAAATTTTTAATTGTATTACAAATATCAACAAAGCTCTGGTTAAAATTAATTTTTTTTTTGTTTAACGTGAATTCAATAAATATCAGCAAAGAGCTATAATTGCATAGTGTAGATCAAAGGGCTGTTGCGCCTTGTTTGGCAAAAGCTCTTTGTTATATCGTAGATACAAAACTCGGGAAATTTCATGTTTGTATTTTTCATTTCCTTCCATACAAGCATACAAAGCATGATTAAGCCCAGATGGGTTTTTAACGCATCTGCATGTGAAAACCCTACTTGTAGTATAAGTTATCAATCGACACCATTTTTATCAATTTGTGAGGTGATTTCAAGTAAAAAGCGATTCTCAATTTAATGTTCAAGTTCTCTTTTTTACCTCGTGCATCCTTTGTTTCCTCTTCCAAATCTTATATACGCTTCATGAGCTGTTGAGCAAAACCGCTAGCTGCTTCATGGATAAACTTATGATGTTGCGTAATGTGTTTAATTGAGTTTGATAGGAAGTATGCAACCTGTCCAACTCCGACTTATATTTCAACGATTCCGTTGCTATTTGCTGATGTCATGCAATAAGTGGTCTTTTCTAGACCTTTGCGGTATGAGGTGGACAACAGGCCTGCCTTCAATTTAAAAGCGCTATTAAGAAAGGAGAGAAGAAGAGAAGAGTTATAATTTTACTTTCAGATAATCAATCTTTAATCAAAAGAGGTCGAATCTTGTCTTGCCAACGGCTCGTTTAATTGTAATTTTTCGCAGAATGGTCCCGGGTATTAGAAATGGAGTAAAAACGCTGCGTAGAATAAATGAATTGAACTTTTACCTTTTGTTTCGTTTTCCAACCCCTCAATCTTGCCAAACTCCTGACTGCGGGTTTGTTTTACCTCGAATTTTTGATTTTATTAATTGAAATGATTTATGACGTTATGACTAAGTAAAATATCGCCATTTTGAATAGATTATTATGTACAAATCGATGATAAATGTTGTGTTAAACGATAAGCAAAAGATTGCATGATACTTAGCAAACCGGTTTAGGTGTTCCTGAGACTGAGAAGCGTAACCAGAAAAAATTTAAGGGGGAAACAAAAGGCCTCCCCCTAGCTACGTTACAGCTTACGCCTGCCATAAATACTGCACTTTAAGCTGATAAATAAGAATAAGATCCTTTCTTATCATTGCGTCAATAAAATAAAATTGCTTTAATCGATATGCTGCATTTAACGAAGTATTTGTCATAATGTGAAATACAAGCAGCGTGGGTCATGTTGTTGTTGGTGGGGCAACTAGTCTGCAATTTCTATTCTCCCCCGTTTAGAAAGCGCTTTCACAAATCTGAAGGCCTATGGTGCTTCTACTTGCTTGATTGAGCTCGCGACATCACAAGGAAAAGTGAATCATTCGTATGGCGCCTTTACGCTAAAAATATAAAGGTCAATATTCTTACCAGCAAAATTGGTATTTAGAACAGACAAAAAATTGACCTTACATGTTTAAAAATTTTACCTTTTAAACGTTTTTTCTGATAAAACTTTTGCTACTTATTCTCTTTTCTTATGCTCAGTACTTACTTTTTCTTGCTTCGTTGGGCTTCAACTTCGGAAATCTTAATTTTGGTTGAGTTGCTGCATAAAAGAGAGGCAACTGATGAAAGAGAGCTAGGTACAAGTATGAGACGGACCTTCAACTGTTTTTTCTTGTATTTTCTTTTATGAAAATAAACCGGTAGTCAGAATATAATTTGACCTTTCAGCCTTACTTCTTGGCTATACCCCAGGGGCCTTTGTCACCGACCATGACGTTTTCCGACAATGCCCTGCCTCAACTTCGAGACCAGTAAAGGCAAATAATTTTTTCTTTCGTTTTATCAAGTTTATGTAAAACTTTAACTTTTTCCAAAATTTGTTCCTGTTTTCAATAACCTTCTGGTGATTACGTCATCTTTGCAAACTTGTTACGTATTTTATTCTATAAAAATTTGAAAGAAGTACTGCTGTAGACTAAAAAAATTTAGACATTTACATAATTTGAAATGGTTTTCACATAGAAACAAGTTGAGCAAACCTGCTTAGGGTTTTTTAGTTTTCTACGTCCCACTTGACATTATTTTTCATTAACTTGCTGCTTGTAAAAATCTGATCAGAGAGAAAATCATCAAATGCCTTTCCAGAAAGAGCGACAACCCATTGTTTATGTATGCCGAGAACACGATTGTTCAGCAATAATCACAGGTAAATCGACCCTTTGGTACTCTCAGAAGTTTCTCAAGTAGGGAAGGTTTTAAAGACGCGTTGCAAATCTTGAAAGCTTTTGCCTAATGTGCATCTTCCGAGTCTCATACGTCTAACGCTCGTGAAGACAGTGAGAATGCAATTGTTGGTATTGGCGTCATTTAACAACAGCAGTTGCTGAGGCCTGCCGCTCTGCATGTGTTGCTTCCGTTGTTTGAAGTAATTATCAAATCAAATTAAAATGCCTTATTTTGGCTGTGATATGTGACTACTGGTTAAACTTTGCTCCAGAAATTTTTAAACTACTATATTATCAACTTTGAGCCCACATTAAAGCCTTCTTTGCGGATGCCCCAGTCCCTAATTTTTGTTTGTTGGTACTGGTGATGCGAAAGGCAGAACCTAAAGTTTTGCAAGTGTGGGCGCCAGAGTTTTCGTGTCATTTAAAAAAAATTTTCCAGAAATTCAATTCAGCTTGTTGGGTGTCTTTTTGCCTGAATCAATGTGAATTTGGAGTAAGGGAAGCTTCAAGTCTCTTTCGACTTCTTTGGTCGCACCTCTGAGGGTTAGTTATCTTACTGAACTGGCTAGTGTTTGTTTACATCTCATACTTCCTACCGTCGTTTTCTCGGACTAATTTCAGTTAGGACATATATTTTTTCTTCGATTAAGGGGAAATCTTCTGGTGCAGTTGCATAATCTTTCGGCTATTTGAGGCTGCATGACAAACTTATAGTTTGATTACGACCGCCAGAGTAATCAGTTGAGTATTTTTGTGTTTATGTGACAATGAGAGCCTTTTTTTATTCAAAGAAAAAACGTTTTTTCGAAGATAAACTTTTCAAACGCACATATTTCCAAAAATTTTCGGGAAGATTAATCTTTTTTTGAAGAAGAAAAAATCTTGTTTTGGAGCTCAACCTTTTGAATGCAAATATTTCCCACAATCAGATTACATTTTTGGGAGCTAATCTTGCCACCTAAAGCAGTAATCATTTAAACCATCTGAAGTAAAAATTTTTTAATAATTTAAAGTAATTCTTACTTTCTCATGGATTTTGAATAGGTGTAGACCGTTTTTTCAATACAAATGTCCTCGGCCAAGATGGTGCCCTCTGTATTAGATCTGGTTGTGATCGGATTCGCTGTGTAGTTCTATTTCTTCTTGCGCAATGCATATATGGCACCAGCCTGCAATCATGCAAGGAAAATTTGTGTTAAATGTTTTTTTAATGACACAACAACAGGATTATCGTGAGGTTCAAACTTACGATTATTTTTTGTCATGAACGGCTTTCTGATCCGCTTACACTCCACTACAATTGCGCTATGTTAAAAACTAGCCAAAAAATCTTTAGTTATTGTGAGACTATCAATGTTGAATGTTGTTGAGGTCAGAGTGATACTGTAGTTGACCATAATATTTACGAGCAAATGATTCAGTATTTAAACATTTATCACGTAAATATTGGTCATGAGTTAGGTTATATTCAAATTCTTACCATACTATATAGTGTTGTGGCTATTATTTATGATATGAAACTTTGTCATTAGTTCCCTTTCGAAAAGCAAACAAAACTCACATCCGGAGGGCAGGTAGGTCTAAGTCATGGAATTCCCATATTTTGACCAATTGTGGGGCGAAACTTGTCACCCTACAGCTTTGAAATTGGAAGAGTAGTTCGCAAAAACATTACCTATTTCCAGCAACATGCATTTCAAGAATGATTGCTATTTACACGAAAAGTCGTTCAACAAGAAATAGAATCATCGCGGAAATCACTAATGCCCTCGATCACTGAATGGGTTCCTAAAAGAATATTTGTAGGATTGCTCCAACGGTTCGGGCGTACATACCCCTCAAACTAATCTTTAAAACTGCTTTAAATGCGCTACCCTAACCTATTTGTGACAACACAACTATCTTTCTTTGAATGCTTATGTCATTTAGCTGAGTCTTTGCACCTGAAGTTGACAGAAATCTTTTCAATTAGATACTTACACATAATGAAATACCTTAAGCTAAAGCAATGTTTCTTAACCTTTTTGACGCTCGTACCCCTTAAAATTTTGTGAAATGTTTTTGTACCCCTAGACCTATCGAACAAACATCTACAAAATTACCGGTAAATATACAATCTAGCAATGAAGCAAAACACAATGTAGCATGTTACCCGGGTATATTTATAAACCACAATACTGTTTACAACAGAACCAATTCAAAACTAATTCTGTCGGAACAAACAAGAAGCTATTTATTACGTCACTGTAACTCTTTCTTATAACAAAAGGGCTTCTTTCTTATAACAAAAAATTATTCAGAAATGCAGATGTTAAAAAAGACTTCTGAAAATGTTTTCTTATTTCAAATAAAATTGAAAATACTTTTTTAGCACATAGTTTAAAATAACCATTATTCTGACGCCTCATTTCGTACCCCCTGGTTTGGTGCATTGTAGCCCCAAGGGGTACAGGTACCCTCGGTTAAGAACCCCTGAGCTAAAGAGTGATCCTTATGCCATTTTATGCCAATCTTATGCCAAAGTTCAAATTTTCTTCAAGGTATTGGCGAGAGAGTGTTTAATGTCAAAAATACTACCCTCCCAAAATCTCAGAAGAAGCTAAGTTTCGATAATGTGAAAAGATTTTTCATCGACATTACTTGTACATCAAAGTTAAGAATCTACAAGTCTTATTTAGTTGGTTTGGGGGTGGGGGGTGCCCAAACAAATTTACTGCGAGGAGATAAAAAGTTGAAATTCTTTAAGTCATTGCTTGTAGACTATTGTTTTCTTAAACCTTAAACTGCTTAAGCTACAAGAAATTTTTGAATTATAGGAGCTGGTGTTAGCCTGTTTAAGATATTACTTTTAATTAATGGATGTTGAGTCATATAGGCTAACTGCAATGGTTTCGTTCCTATTAGAACTCGTCGGGTGGACTCAGGTATTGAACCGACGGTCACATGAATTGCTTCATGCGGTTTATGCCACTCCGCCATCGGCCCTTTCAACTAATGCTGTTAATTTTAAGTTATATAAGGTGCACGCTCACTACAATGAGCTTGATGCGATATATGCTCTCAATTTCCAGCCAAGCCAGTGCCTTTATTACGTTATAATACGAATTATAGGAGCTGGTGTTAGCCTGTTTAAGATATTACTTTTAATTAATGGATGTTGAGTCATATAGGCTAACTGCAATCAGTTGAATAAAATACCACTTCCACGACCGGTTTCGTTCCTATTAGAACTCGTCGGGTGGACTCAGGTATTGAACCGACGGTCACATGAATTGCTTCATGCAGTTTATGCCACTCCGCCAGCGTGCACCGAGCGTGCACGTTATGTAGCTTAAAATTAACAGCATCAGTTGAAAGGGCCGATGGCGGAGTGGCATAAACCGCATGAAGCAATTCATGTGACCGTCGGTTCAATACCTGAGTCCACCTGACGAGTTCTAATAGGAACGAAACCGGTCGTGGAAGTGGTATTTTATTCAACTGATTGCAGTTAGCCTATATGCCTTAACATCCATTAATTAAAAGTAATAAAAAATTTTTGGTTATTTTTAATCGTTTGTGTTATGGCTGTCTCAACTTATTACGCTCAAGAAGTTTTCTCGACAAGTCACTGCGCTCAAGTTTATTTTTTTATTTACGCGTATGAGCTCATGCTCTGTTTGCATGCCTTTCGTCAGACTGGGCCACCACGACGGGTAGACTGCTTGGCCCCACATAAAGACGGAGGCGTCCCGTTAAGTGCCTTGCCCAAGGACACAACAAGCAAGCTTGTCGGCTTGTTCTCCACACTATCCCTTATGTGCTGAGCGCCAAGCAGGAAAGCTGCGAATACCATTTTTTGAAGTCTTTTGGTATGACTCGACAAGGGAAATGAACTCCAGGTCTATCGACTGCGAAGCGGACGCTCTAATCACTACACCACCATTGCGCTCAAGTGATTAAGGATGAGAGAAAGGTTTACCTTTTCTCCCCATTCTGCATTTTCCTGAAAATTAGCTCTTATTTCCATAAAGCACTTTTTTTATTGCGACGTTCTCTATTTCAAAACCAATTTTTAAATGCCATTACTTCTTCACAGAATTTATAAATAAATTGCTCAATACATATTTTGCCACTAAAGATACAAATCTTTATGGCTAGGTGGGCGAAAATTAATATAGGGAGTTCAGGATACAAAAAGCAACCACCAACAGCTTTCAAACATCAGCAAGTTTGGTTTAAATTAGCAAATTCTAGAGGACATCCCTCTTTCTCTGGCCTATATGCAAACGCCCATAGCTTTGTCAGCAACCAGATCCGAATTGTTAACGCAGAATTTATTGAAATTAAAAGAAATCAAAGATCAAAGAAGCATCTAGATATAACATAGCATGCTATTAGAATTTTAATGATAAGTTTGATTGTTGTTAACATGTTAACATCGACTAAACAAGGTTTAATTGATGGATTATATGTAGGCTTCACAACACTCATAACTGTGCACAATCGCCAGGCAGGTTTTGACATTCATCTCATTTGCTCCCGTCACATCCTGATGGAGATTTACGTGACCAGTGGCAGACAATTATGTTTACAGAAAAAAGTACAGTTCAACTGTACAACATCGAAAAATATTCAATAAAATTTCATGTAATATTGTATTTACAAGAAAAATATCAAAGACGGGGCCTGCGTGCATCAGCTTTGGTTCGGCAAAGAAAGTGCACAGAGCTGTATGATGTAAAGGAAGCTCTAAAATTAAAATAAAAGCTACGCAAGGAGTTATTGAATATACTTGCAACTGATCAAAGAAGTTGGCAATTGATATTTCAATTGCCAACGTTTTTTCGTAAATAAGAGAAGGAGATAGCCTGCTTTCGAGTTTAACTGGAACCGATGGCTGCACGAATTTCGCTACTCAATTCAAGCTCCTTTGGTTGTTCCCATGTGTATTCGCTGTGTCCAAAGTGTCCGTAACAAGCAGTCTGCTGGTAGATAGGCCGACGCAGGTTTAATTTGCTGTTGGAAAAACAAAGTTAAAAACAGTTGCTTTATTTGCAGGAATGCTTGAAAGCTGCTTGCAGAGGTCATGAATTTGTTCCTTGCACCAGTTCTTCGCGGCAGTGTTTATGGAAAGGCATTTAGTGGCAACTTTCCACCTTCGTCGCAGTGCTCGTGCGTACTGGAGAAATTAAGCTTAACAGGTTATCTTGTAGCCGGAGAACAAACAAACTAGCGAACGATTCTTGTGGCGGACAAAATTGTGTCAAACTTTAGATGCTGCTTTTCTCAGAAAGTACAGGTAGAGCAGACGTCTTTTTTTAAACACAAACGATTAACACTTACTTTGCAATGACACCAGGGCGGAAATTGAAGTTGTCTTTGATCACAGAAATCAGCTGTTTTTCAGTAAGAGGGGAAGTCCCGTACGAATGAACGTGAATAGAAAGGGGATCTGCGAGGCCGATTGCATAAGAAAGCTAGAAAAACACTGGAAGTCAACATTCCCGCAGTAGGAATTGTTATCACAATTTCCTCAATTGTATCGCAATGCGACGAATCAATCTGGAGCCACTTAAGCTGATCCACGACAGTGTCATACCATAAAGTCTAGTGTGTGCTTTTCAGCAAGTTAAGGAAACCGTTTAGATCGGCGGGTTTTTGCAGTTCTGTTCTTCAGTTTCGCAAGACGGCGACAGGGTGCTAAACAAAGCACATGCTGTCCAGACCTCTTTGTCAGTACCTTGAAGAAAAGAAATTGATTTTCGAAGTTTTGACGCTTTATTTCAATAACTGTATGCTTTTAACAGCTATCACGTTCCAATAAATTTTCTTTACGTAGGCAAGTTTTTGTCACTGGCGACCAGTTGTGTCTTGAAACAATTTATCAGAAAATCAAATCTTTCTATCAGAATAATAAAGTTAATTCTAGATAAAATCTGCTAGAGAAAATCATCTTGATTTTTTTGGTGCTACTATAGCGTGAGGTCTACCAACATAAGTCACCTAACGAGATGCAAGGTGAGGCCTACCGCTTGACTCACACCTACCGAGGTGCAAACCGCGTGAGATTTGGGTTATGGTTAGGGTTAGAACCACTGCCTTAACCCTAACCCTAACCCTAACCAATGATTTATTTGTGTGATTCTTAGAAGATATACGAAGTGTTTATCGTTGGAATAAATTTACTTTTGTGTGTGGAATGTGTGTGTGGTGTTTGGAATTATTGTAGCTATAGAGTGGTGCGGGATAAACAATTCAGTGGTAGACCTCACGCTATAATAGTAACCAGAGGTAGATCTCACGCTATAGTAGCACCGATTTTTTTGCAAGAGATCAACGATGCTACTTTTGTAAAATATAAGCACTCAATTGCTCGTTTATGGTGGCTGTAAAACAGATTTCTTGCGCAATCGGATATGTTGTCAGCCAAGTAGAGGAAACAAGTTGCAACCAACCTGCACCAACACCCTTCTGCAGAGCTTTTCTGCTACCAGTGATTTCGCCGCCCAACGAGCAGCGTATGCCGCCGATCGATCAACTTTGGAAAAATCTTTTCCTGAAAAGGCACCCCCACCGTGAGCCCCCCAACCTCCGTAGGTGTCGACGATGATCTTTCGACCGGTTAATCCAGCATCTCCCTGAAAACAATTGCAAAGCATTTTCCTAAACTTGTAATCTAATATTTGAAGCAAAAAATGACTTCAGAATGAAACTGTGGGTCTACTTATTAATGAGTATTTCATTGAAATTTAGCAGTGTATCAGCATCGCAATAAGTTGGTCTTGAAATGACAAAACTTGATGAAATGTGCATCCACATTTGGGCTATGGTTTCATTTTGAAAACACTGTACGACAGCCTGCATCACACATTGATTGAAACTAGGTGTATTGCTGCAGATCTGGCTAGACAACACTCGGTTTAAACGAAGTAAAGCCGGTTGATAACGCCACTGCTGAAGTCAATTAGAGCTTTGAAAGTATTTTCACTCATCGATTCAATACCAGGTAAATATTTTTTTATTTGTCATGGTCGAGAAAAAACTTTTGCATAAAATACATCGATTTCCTCGCGTGATGTTTTTTTTGTTGTTTGAAGTTTGTTTTTGATTACGAGTAGCAAATGACAAAAGAAGTTTTTAAACAACACAGGCTTGGCAATCGAACACCATTTACGTCACTGAAATATTTATTTAAAGAAAGGAATTTAAATAATGCTACAGTGATGACAGATGAATCGTTTTAAAAAGGGGCTTTGACCCATTTACGTAACTTAATAAAGGAATTTCGAGAAGGAACCGACACTGTTTGAGGAACTATAAAAGATGACATTCACGGCAGTAAAAGTTGTTCACAACAGTAAAAATGACAATGGTAGTGTTCGGCCACAAGAACGGTTGTGACGTGTAGCGATGAAAACACAGAGCTAGTTGCAAAAAGTTCAGTGTTTCACTTACTACCAATGAAATAAAATATCAAAAAGTTTTTGAATTATCGAGCACAAGAAGAAAGTTTGGAAGGCTGTAAATATTTTGCGGGCTTCTGGTCAGCAGTTATTCACACGTGATTTTGCGGTCGACGGAAGCCAGATTTTTACCCGAAACATGGGTTTTGATGCAAAAGTTGATTTTCCTCGCCATGCCGCTTGCAACATAACGCGCTCAGATTTTCTAATTCATTGCATAAAGCTGCCGTCGACACCTAGCTTGTGCCGCTTTGAGCGTAGGAGGAAACAACGCCATTTTTTACTACGGCATTTTTTACAAAATAATTGCATTAGTTCTTTCCGACGCCATATTGGTACTGGCAAATTAGAATGAAAAATCTAGAGCAAATAAGCAAATAACACACCATTGGTCCTCCGATCACGAATTTTTCGGAGGGTTGAATGTGATAAATGGTGTCCTTAGTAAGATATCCCTCTGGAACGACGTTGCGTACAACCTGCGGTGAAGTAATAGACTTGAGTTATGGCGTGAAACCACAGCTTTGAAAAACTTGACATTAACGGTTCTTTGCTCGCTTTTACATTTGTCACCTCGACGGCAACTAGTGAAGACCAAAAAACTGATCCCTTCTTAGTCACGCCACTTTACCTTAAAAAAGAGTGAGATTTTTTTCAGAAGTACCCTGCAATTTTTACCCTATGATTTTGTATTAACAAAATTAATACAAAATCACAAAAGTTTGTATTTTTGTAATTTTGCATTACAAAATACAAAATTAACGTTTTTTATTTTTTGTCATACCAAAATTTAATAAATCACGGTTTATAAAATCTTTTAATCTTTATCAATTGATCTAACCTCTCTCATTATATCCTCTCTTTGATTTTCCACGGAAACATCTTCAGAGTGCTGAGCTGAGATGACAATCGTATGAACACGAAGGGGAACAACAGCTCCATTATCATACCGATGCTCAACAGTGACCTAAAAACAACAACAAAAAGTAATTTTGGACAACAAGAAGTTTAGCATGTCTTGGAAACTTCCTGCATCAAAAAGAATAGTTTCCTGAAGCGATGTAGCCTGATGGCTTCGGTCACATACATTCGGTTAAGGTTAGGTTTGGGCACTCTAATCCTAATCTTAACCCTAACCCTTACCCTAACTCTAACTCTGACCCTAAACCTAACACTAACCCTTACCCTAACCCTAACCCAAACTCTAACTCTAACTCTAACTCTAACTCTAACCCTAACACTAGCCCCAATCCTTTATTCCAACCCTAATCCTACCTCTAAACCTAACCCCAACCCAAAAGATCGGGGGTAAATGTCCAAGGGTAATTGGCCTGTTACCAATGGCAAATACTACCCTTTGCAAACAACAAACAGAATATTTGACAGCAAAGTTTTGTGATAAGAAACCAAGAAAGCAATTACTTGTGTTTTTGAGTCTGGTCGCAACCAAGGCAAAATCCCTTGTCGGCGGCATTCCGCCAAACGTCGGTTAAGCTTGTGAGACAACACCACAGTAAGCGGCATGAGCTCCTCCGTTTCATCAGTGGCATAACCAAACATTAATCCCTGATCGCCAGCACCTATATCTTCGTCTTTTTTTTTTACAACCGCTTGCTTAATATCGGAACTTTGCTGATCGATTGCAACTAGAACATTGCACGTTTTGTAATCAAAACCTATAAAAATGAACACCAATAAGCCAGTCACCACGCAAACTTTGAACATCGGGTTTTTATCATATCAGTGTGGGAGTTGTCAACTTGAGTTTCGAAAAATCCGAGATTTGGATTCATGACTGGTTTGCAATAGATTGATACTTTCCTCTAAGTTGTTTGCGATTAGGTTTGATATGTGAAACTAAAAATTAGTACGGACTGTGTCTTCATCACCAAAGAAGTGGAAGCTACACCCAACAACAAGCATTCAGATAAGCCTTTATTTTTGCGTCTAAATTATGTTAACAACTTAATGATATTCACTACGAAAATGCCAAAAAGTGTTTGCAGCATGTGTGAAAATCATTCAAAAAATTTGCAACTGAATAATGCTGGGGAGAGAGAGAGACAGATCCAGTTTTTTAAATCCGGTTTTGTCCGCGTTAACGCAGGTGGCCGGATTCACCCCGTACTTCTCAACAGTTTGTAAACCCCATTACGCCACTTCACTCTGTCAATAACATCTTTTCTTTCAATGGCAATGGCATCCTTCCAATGGAATGCGCAGCCGGCGGAACTGCCGGTATAAAAGCTGCACAAATACTGCATGTGTCGTTGCGTCTCTACACGCTGTATGGGTCTCTGTATTGCGTCTCTACCCCAACAAAGCGATGATGTTTAACTGCATTGTCCAAAAAATCATCAAACACAAAATGGTAAAAAATCAGTTTAGAATGATTGAAACTGCACTGAACAAATATTTCACGGTCACCTTTGCTAGAGTCATCATAACCGATATGCTTGATAACACCACGAACCACAGCTTGGTAATCAATGGAAGGCCCAGAAGATGAAATTTCTCCCCCAACCAGCACCATTCCAGTTTTACAAAAAGATTCTGAAAATCAAATTAATTTTATAGAATTTAGTTTAACAAATCTAATGTAGCCTTTAATAGAAAGGCTGCACATTCTATTTTTAAATCAGTGCTGGGATAAGTTGCAAGTAGTAGTGTTGAAAGATTAATTCGGCCCCTGTCCCAAACGATTTAAAATTACAAGGATGACTTTTTGAGAGTCAACCAGATTCTTGCCAGTAATGAGCATTTTTGACGAAAAGTTGAAATAAAAACCAATTTTTTAAACTTTAAATCGGGCGAATTTCCAAAATATTCAAATCTCTTAATATAATCAAGGGCCTCATAAAAATCACTTAGCTTGTGAGTGCCCCTGAAGCCTATCAAAGTCATTTGTAGTAGAAATGGCTATTACAAATGATATTTTACCTCAAAAATATTTTTGTCTTGGATTTAGTTTCCAGCTTAAGATTGAGCTTAGGATTTGGTCATTGATCAAGATTACGACAAGGATAATTATTGGTAGCGTTATTCTCATAGTGTTTATTGTTGTTTAAACTACTTTTGAAGTCGCTTGCAAAATCAAAGATTTTTCATATTTCGGTCTCATCGTAATGTGATTAGGATAATAAAAAGCGGATTAATGACATCTTACAAAAGTGTTGTCTTCCAAGTACTTACCTATGAATTTACAAGTATTTAGGCTTCTGCTTATCGATGTCAAGATCAGTGGCAAATTAGACAGTCTGCTCTTTCGTAAAGGTGGTTTTTATTGTTAAGTAAATGTAGTATCGTAACAGTTAGTTTAGCTGTCTTGTGTTCGAACCCTTCCTGGGTTTCTGCTTATCTGGTTCCACTTGATGAGTAAGTTATTTTGCAAGTTGGCATTTGTAAATAACTGCATTTATTTTTAACTACTTAATTCTGGTGATAAATCCGATTGAGAAAACTGTTTTGTTGAACGTGGCAAGGAATAGTTGTTGTACGAAACGACGAATATCAAAAAACAATGTCGAGTGATTCTTCGCTTCAGCTAGGATTAGATAAACATGCTGGTGAAGTAGCCATTGTGGGCAACGCGGAGCAATAAGTTAAGTTTCAAGCTTGAAGTCGGGAGTTCAGCGCCTAGAGTGATGCGCTACCCGCGCAAAACCTCGCATGGGGCAAAGCCGAGCAGAACTTTCCAGCCAACGTTAATTCAAACTACATGTAGGCCAATGGTATGCGTTGATGGGGGTGACATCTCTGGGTGACTACTTAGCCTACTCGAAAACCGAATGATCACTTTGCTGTCTCCCAACTCTCCATTTACTTGTGGTAGACATGTTAAACAAGTTCTCAATCAATGCTGCACTGCTGCAAGCGATTTTGGCTAACTAAAAATTCTAATGTGGTCCATTTTTTGCTCTTCCGGTGCTTTTTATGTTTAGCTGTGGTTTTTGCAGTAATACATGTACTATCATTGTTTTTAATTCAATTTGAAGCAGACGGATAAAACAACAAACTTATTGGTAGTATTATTTTTAATTCTTACCACACGCAACTTTTGCATTCTTGTCTTGTTTGAGATAAGCATCCAAAATGGCATCGCTTACTTGATCACATAACTTGTCTGAAATAGAAAGCATTCCACAATATGTAAATAAACAAACCCTCATTGCTGACTGAACGTAATGCAGTTTGCTCATTGGCATCACAAGGAGTACCTTCGCATCCGAGCAACTAGATTTTCAAAAGATTTTGATTTTCAAAAACCACGCAATGGCTACATTTAGAGTATGGTGCCCTGAGTTTTTAAGCAAATTATTTTGGACCTCTGAAAATAAGCACCTGCAACCAAATATATTTTCGCCTGACGGCTGCTTGTATATACCTTATGACATTGCCAGAACTCTAGGCGCTGTTTACGATACGGTACAACAGATCATTGTTCTTTATCACAAAAGTGAACCACTCGATTTGGCAAGACTCTTCAAAATTTGACACCCGGCCCAAGTTATCACCTCAACAGCACTGAGTTTACACATGCAAAATTGCGCAAACATACCTGGATGGCCTTCCCCAACGGACTCAGAAGTAAAGAGAAATGTGGAATCACTATCTTGCCCAGCTTTGTCTTTTCTTTTAGCCGCCATCTTGATGAAAAAGAATTTAAATAATTGTACAAACAGTTGAAAAGTAGAACCACTAAACAGTTAACAAATTGCGGCAAAATATTAAAAAATGAAAAACAAATTAGCCATTTTAAAACTGCCATAGTTTTTTGAACCTTATGCTATGACTAAAATTTGAGCATCGATAATTTGCTTGTTTGCCGATCCAAAAGAGGCTATAACTTTAGATATAGCCTGTAAGCCTACTGGTTAAATACACTTACAAAAGGCCTAAAATGTAACGTATTTATGAGGGGAATAAAGGTGATGCCACCCCAAACTCTTTGAGAAAAGCAAAAAATGTAAAACAGAAAGCTTTTTGGAGGCAAACGTTTTACTTTGAAGAATTTGATCTTCAACAAAAAAGGTTTTCATGCTGTTTCAGAGAGCAAAATGTGCAAAAAGCCCGGCCCCTTCCTGCAAACAAGATCGCACTAGCTTATTTTGCAAGATCGTTTGATCACAGCATTCCGCTTACTCAATACTTTGGCCCCCAAAATTTGTTTCTAAATATGCCCGTGGGCCTAAAACGAAGGCCTAGGCAACATCGTAGCTAAAACACGGCTCTCTCGTAGACTGGGATAGATAACTGAGTCTCTTCTATTTAAATATAACTTTGTGTGGC
Organism: Trididemnum clinides; assembly: GCA_963675345.1. Lineage (NCBI taxonomy): Eukaryota > Metazoa > Chordata > Ascidiacea > Aplousobranchia > Didemnidae > Trididemnum > Trididemnum clinides. The sequence continues at coordinate 12,266,007 of OY776300.1, read as the reverse complement.
TTTTACAGTAGGGATGGATCCCTTCCAGATGACCCTATTTTAGGAATTTTTGCTTCTAAAATTGCAAAAAGATAGACAGAACATCTTTTTCGGAAGACACCTTGAAAACTGGAACCTTCGGGGCGATGCTTTTGAAACTGTCTTGGAAGTTACACAATCGAGACACGCCATTTGCACTGGAGCAAAGGTGCACCAGAAAATTATTTGAAACCGATTCTTTCCAGTTCTCTTTTTAAAAAAGAAGTTTGATCGAAATTGTTATGCTTTATTTACTCCGCGTTCTTTAAGTTTTTGAATAAATTTCTTGTTCTAAGTTAAATCAAATGACTTTGATTCATTAGCACCACAAGAAAAAATTTGGGAGGAGCCAAAAATATCATTTCGACCATTTTCCTCCCAATTTTGTTTGATGATCTTTTATTGAAAATCGATGTTTAACTTGGGACGTTTTGTCACTCTTTAAAATAAAATAAAATAAACTTTTTGACACCTACATTTTGTTGCCATTTTGCTTAAAATTAGCCTCTTGACTTGATCAGATCCAAGAAAATTAGAAGAAAGAGCATGGCTTCTTTCCCCCTTTCATGACTACCTCTACGGGTTGACTGCAAATTTAATCGATTTGAGGAAAAATTGCAATCAAAATAATATCCCTACTTGAAAAAAATTTTGGATTCTACTGGAAAGTATTTAATAATGAGGATCTGGTTCAAATACTCTTTGTACCCCCTGGTTGCGCAATGATACTCCAGGAAATAATTTATGCAGCTACCGCCAAGAATATGGATCTATTAAAATTGTGGGCACTACTGCAAAAAGGGGGAAGACGAGAGGGCTGTTATGCATGAGACTGTATAGCAACTTATTTGGCTCGCATGCTTACGTGTGCTGTAGGTTAATTTATTGTTGTCATAAATTTAGGTAAAAAAATTTGTACAATCTTCCAATTATTTTTTAAGGTATACTGGAGTAAAGGTTCAAAGGTTGATTAAGACATCTTCAAAAGGGGGCCACTTTTTTGCCGCAGAGTTTGTCTCTCCAGCGTGCTCGGTTAAAAATTTCCGAATTTCTCAGGGACTGTAAGATAGACTACAATAAGCGGATATGGCTTATTACATATAGCCTGTGCCGTATGCAAACTGTTGTAAATCTGCGAGTACTGCTTATTGGTTTTTATTCATTTTCACTGCATTGTTAATCAAGCTTAACATTTTATAGTATTGACGAGATCCACTTTTGGACCCAATTTACTCCTTCAATGTTTTTGTGACGTTGATGCCAACCAGCTACTTACTGAAGTCAGTTCTCTTTTTGCCTTGGCTTTTATAGTCTGTAGGCGAAAGCTAGATAATTTATAATTTTTTTTCTCTTTCTAAACACCATAGAAAAAGGCAGCTACTGATTTGCTTGTGGGTATGCCGCTACCATGTAGATTCGAGAATTGCCAAATTGCTCAACAACCAAACAGGTTGTTGCACGATATTTTTGTTGTTGATTGCGCAGATGATTGAGAACTCAGAATAACATGAAATTTGGGCTTCAAAACCTGCCGGTCTGATTTTTCGCTTTCTCAGGGATTTATCTGACCGAAACTAAATATTGATCAACGCACATAACATAACACAGAAGAATATCCTCCCACATTATGCATACTCTCTGTGCCGCCTGCAAGACTCATTACAATAAAACAAATTTTGTTTGACAGCACACGAGCAACCCAAACATCACTTATAGGTGAAAATATGATGCTGTGACTCGAGCGTTCAACCTCTAACGAACTACTTCATTTTCTCCGCCCGGACTGCTCTATTTGTTGCCCTGAAACAAAACGATGTGCAACCTGCGGCTCCGAACGAGAAATTTTGTAGTCGAGGTTGATAACCATTTTGTCAATTGTCACGTTATAAATATGAATCCTCAAGAAAAGCAAAAAAATGGCCTGAATTTTCACATTAGATGTAAAATTACGTAAATTTGTGCTTTGATAATGTCGATCTCCAAAAAAGATAATTTTTACATCCATTTTGGATTATGAATGCTTTCAAAAAGTGTGAAAAAAGCTGTCTGCTGCACACGCAACATTCAGTTAGCTGCCAATATTTGGTTGACATATTCTGATTTGCCCGTGAAATTTTAACTAGTTTGAAATTAGCGTCGCCTGCAAAAAAGGTTGCTCACCTCTTTTCTAACACATTTAAACACCTCATTGGTATAACTTGGACTCGCAACACAAGCCAGTTACATTTGGACAAATCATAGTTGTTGATACCGCACAATCTTATTTTAGTAAAATTGATATCTCGGATTTTATGCCCCAATAAATAAATACCTATACGCTAAACTTTATAGACCTTTTCCCAAAAATATTTGTCAAAGCCTTTATAGTTACATAATCTTCTCGGTTTTTAACAGATTTCAAAGCGATTGCAACAAATTTGCCCTGAAAATTACGTAATGCTCTGATTAATTCTCAAAAACCTTACTGGACCTCTAAAAAGTTCACCAAAATGTATCAGGTTGCCCCCTATCCGAAATTATTAGGCTGACATTGATCTGGTACACAATGTCCTCCGTAGATATTTGCAAACCGTTGACAAATAGCCTATTGCAGTGGCGTACGCAGGGGGATTCCTGTGACCGCGCACCCCTAAGGATAACGTAAAGTGCCATTTTTAATTATTGCGCTGGTAGCGGTAGCAAACAAGTTCCCTAAAATAGCTCTGGAAATATTGATCTCCAAGAAAAAGGTCTTCACCGTGACTGTCCCGTGATATTTGTAAAAAAGTATTTTCGTGCCCCTCAACGAATTTCTGCGTACACCCCTGGCCTACCGATAACATATATGCCACATAGAATAATTAGTGTTTGTCGTTTCATATACAATGACATTTTGGTAAAACAATTCTGGTCAATATGCTTTAACAGATATTTTTCAAAGGTTTTAAATCCTTTTTTTAATTAGTAAAACAGCTCTGTGAAGCGCTGGGCGACAGGACGAGATTTTCTAGTCGTGACAACTTTTTTAGATCTTTTCGTTGTTGTCTTCAAGTAACAACCTGAGAATTCCTTACTACAAACAAGGCTAATTTGTTTTGGTCTTAAAAAATGCACTGACTGACGACTGTCTTTTTCATCTTCAAACAAAACTTTCAATTTAAGCTGCTTCTGTTTGAAAATTTTTCTTTGTCTCTTGTAACTCATGATCGCCCCAAAGTGTTCAATTATTCGTTACAAAGCGTGGGTCATACAGTACGCTTACAACTGAATACTGACAACATATACTTACCAACATAATAGCGTTTGCTGTTAAATAGTTTTTAATTACCGGAAGGCAAAATTCATCTTTTTGATTACCCTACTCATGCCCGACAATGCAAGGAAAAACAAGCTGCATGTACCTGTACAAGATATTTGAAGAACGAACATGGTGTGATTCCAAATGAGGAAAAACAGAATGAAATTGACTGAGGTTCTCTCAATCTGTGCAAATCGAGAAAACACTTGAAAGCAGGGGTGTTCAAGGTTCTTCCCGCAACTAGCCTCGTGACAATTGTCTTCAAGAAAATTCGAGTTTAAAACGCCGATTTTGACTCTTTCGTAGAAATATTAATTCCAACCAAGTCCAGTTAAATTTCCACAAAAATAGCGTTTTGTGTCAGACTAGAGTTCACATTGGTAAAATGTGGCCATAGCTGTAAAAACTTCGGCTACCCCTGCCTCAAAATAATATTGAACGTTATTACAGAGGTCATCCATAGACAAAATTCCGAAATGTATGGAAACAAAGAAAATTACCTCCCAGCTGGAGCTGTTATTCATAAAATTCATTGATGCTTTCCAGTTGCAACTTGAAAACAAATCTTAAGTGTTGATTTTCCAAATTAAGTTGCCGAAAATGAATTACATAATAAAATCGTAAACAAAAATTAATTTTTCCATTAAAGGAAATGCTTCATTTGCTTATATTTTCAAAACAAGATGAAATAACGAGTATTGCAATCAAGATTGGATTAAGTGTTTTCATGTGCTTCCAAAGTTAATCAGCCAGGCCTGTTCTGTTTCTGCATTCCAAAAGAGTAGAGTTAGAGTTTCCTGCTCCATAAAAAGGGAGCAGAGCTAGTAAGTGTAGGAAACATTGGGCAATGGCTTAACTTTTCCATGGTATAGAAAAGCTTTTGTTACAGGAAAATTGAACCAGCGCTAAGAAATTATCACTCCTGTCAATACCAATATTGCAGACGGAGAAGTTCTTTTTGCTGTGTCTGTTTTCGTTGGTCGGCTATCGTAAACATCTCGTCACGGAAGAGTGGGGAGTATCTACGACCCTAGAGGAGATCAACAGCCAAATCGACTTAACTTAACAAATTTGGGGTCACAGCGTCACGTTGTGGCAGTTGTTGATAGGCCTGAAAATGAAAACCTGTAATCCCACGCAGCTTTTTTTCAAAAAGTGGACCTATTTGATACATCAATTAAAGTTTTCAAATCAGAAAAAATTGTAAAATCCAGGTTTTCAGTGCCTGAGATAAAAACCTGGCGAAAATCTGGGTTTCAAGAAAAGCAAATTTTGTGCGATATTTAACTCAAAACTTTTGCAAGGTCACTGGTACATTAGGCATTTGTTGTTAAAAACAGTTTTAGTGAATTGTGCAATACTGGTGCATGGAAATTAAAGCGTAGTTCTTATCATTTTTTACTCTTAGTTTCGTGATATTGACCTAGGCAGCAACAAAACTAGGAAGGGGCCAAAATATACTTTTCGGGCTTTTTGTCTTTGTCTTTATTTTGTTTTTGTTTTCTGAAAATTGACAATTTATCGCAGTTTTATCTGAAAAACTTCTTACCTTGATAAGTTCGAGAAAGTTGGAGAAGGGTGTGGCCCTATTAGATCCCTAATTTTATCTACATATTTTGCAACAAAAAGGCCAAGGCTAAATAACTTCGTCCAGCTTCAATAATATTGGCTTGGTTTCGGGGGTGTAGCTAGCGAAAAATTTTAGCAAAATGTTACAATTTTGGTAATAGAGTTTTTAAACCTTCCTAAGATTTTGAGGTGACAACTAGGAGTATCAATCAAGTTTTCAGAAAAAATCTAAAATGATTATTATTTTTTCAGATCACCCAGTAATTAGGTAAAAACATGAGAATTTTGGGTATCTTGCGCAGTAGAAAATAATTAAAAAAAGGGGTTGGAAGCTTTCGTGTCAATAAATATGGAATGTTGCAAGGCAGGGGCGTACATTGAAGAAACTGAGAATAGCGGGCTAAATACGATACCCAAGATTGAATTGTGCAGTCCACTCAAGAAAGTGACATGTTTCCCGCGTGAACATACGAATCACCAAAAATTAAAAAAATATTTAGTTAAAAAATTTTCCCTTTGAAAGTTGATCGAAAAATCTTTAAAATTTGAGACTGACCTCCGAAAAACAAGATTTTGAAAAGGGTTTGGTTGATCCACTGAATCGTTGGTTGAGGAAAATTAACCTGCGTGAAAAAAAATTCTGCTCCTTCTAGTTTTAAGCTATCACAAATGGATTTCGAAAGAAAACTGAAAACGCTGAAAAATGCCTATTAAAACAAACTAATTGATATTTTCTCCACTAAAAATTTGGTTAATTTAACAGTCTTATAGTTATTAATCGACACTCCGTATATCTTTCATAGAACGAGAGAAGTAATGTTTCAAGTAGTTATGCTGGTAAATAGAGAGGATAACTTATAACGTGGACAGTAATAATAAATCAATTGTGTTGTGTTTTGAGTTAGAAATGGGTTATCTATTGAGTAAATTAATCTGTTTACCACTGCATAACACTGCTTATCAGTTACGAAGGATCTGAGCTGCTGGCTGTAGTCAAAGTCCCTTTTCTGCTCTAGGCTCTATTTATAAACCTTTGGTAATACAATAATTTGTTTGTTTGTTTGTTGGATTTTGGAACGTGCAGTGCAGTGAGTTACAAATCTGAAGGAGTGCTGGGGTACCGATCCCGTCTATCCTACTCCACAAAAATGTCAATGTTGAAATTGATTTGCACTAACTTAGGTTGATGTGGTCAAAACCATAAAGTTTTTTATGGATTTGCATATAGATAACTCAGTCAATAGGCCTAATCATAAAATGACAAAAAATTCATATAGTTAAAGCAAATGCGTATTTATTGAGCTATACAGTCTTGAATAACTTCTATCATTATGCTTCTGGCAGTCTTGGAAACGAGTTGTTTGAATTTGAGTCTCGAGTCGAGTCACGCGTCATTGATGTCGAATCTCAGGTCGAGTCGAGTGATTTCGTCCAAACGACTCAAGTCAAGTCGAGTCTTTTTTTCACAAACACTCAAGCCCACTGCCGTCTTTTCAACATTCATTGCCAGTGTTTAGTTTCCTGTGATTTTTTTTAATAATTGCAATCGATTCTTTTAGTAGTGGTCACGAACCAATGACCTCTCACAACACACAAATTGTTAAGGAAGTCGTTACGAAGTCTACTGATTGGTAGTTACTTCTTCCATCTTTTAACGAATTCAAGCTGCTATTGCGCCGCTGGTTTGAGTTGCCTGTCAGTGCAGAATTCCCGGAAAATTTTTTGGAAAGTAGCAACAAGATTAAGTGCAAAAAAGTAGTAAACTTCTATATGAAGCAGATTAAAAATGATTGTTTTCAAAATAGCTCTAAGCAAGGAGTGCAAATCTTTTTAAAACGTTCTTTTCATTTTTTGATTAAATTACTTTTTTGTAGGGCAAATGGTAGAGAGAACTATTTCTTTGCTTTTTTAGTTTATGAGATTTTGTGGAAATCAAGACACAATGGCCTCCTTATTTATACCCAGGTCCGTAACTTCGTCAGGTGGGGCCACGTGCAAACATCCATTATGGAGCCCCCATTTTTTCTGAACTTAATATTCAATTGAGCTACTTTTCTTAACACAGGATTCATTGACGACTCCGCGTTATAGAAAGATTTTTCGATTAAAATAATGAGACAAAAAAGCATTGAGCTGAGCAGGTAAAAGGGGCTGAAGCTAAGTTTACTGTGCCTGCAAATGAAAGGTTTTAATTAGAATAAAATTTCACCAAGATTGCACGGTTCAACATAGTTTTTGTGATTGCAGTGTATTCAAATCGAAATAATGTCATAGCAAGGATTTCGTGAGGGGCAGGCTGCAACAACAATTTTTTTGTTTGATAAAAATTTAATCAAATAAACGTTGCAAACCAAAATCGTTTTATGATGACAAAAATTATGGGCAACCTTTTGAGGCAAAGTGCTTTGTGAGCACTACTTACGATATCTCAGCAAAATGGAGATGTGCTATGCAATGCGGATAAATTGTTTGACTCAAAAAGAATTAACGTACAGTACATTGACATCACCACAAAAGACACAAACCAATGATGCACAATAGGTTGAGACCAATTAAGTAGCTATGGTAATTTACTTGCGGGTGGTTGAAAACTTGAAAATTTTCCGTCTTGCTTTTTGACTAGCGAATCGCTGATTAACTTTTCTAAACTCCAAATTTTTAGCTTGTTCATTTTCTATCGAAAGCAGAGCCAACCGCTAAGTCTCTCTCGGAACATGGAGCTTCGAAGAAAGTTTTTGATCAGTTTGAGTTTAGAAAAAGACCTCTCTGCTGTAGCAGCTGTTACAAGTACTGTCATGTACATCATGTAAGCCGTACAAACTTCAGGATAAGTTGTAGCTAGCGATGCCTTTTCAACAATAAAAAAAACAAGCCAATTCTTTAGAAGATTTTAAATGGGCAACCTTTTTTCTAAACGACTTTTTGATGGAGAGCATTGGGCTAAGAAACAACGGAGAGACGTTATCAGAAAATTGGTTAGAAAATTTTCTTGCTTCTATTTCAAGATCCAGATGAGAACCATTTGATAGAAAACTTGGTTCCAAAACTTGATATGACGTCACCACTGATTTCATTTCTTCCAAAAGACTAAATTAGTAGGCAAGAAAGTACGTCCATCATTGGAAGAAACACATTTACGCAAAATCGCTTCTTAAGATCGCTAAACGTTATTCCTTCGGATATTTCATTGAAGTAGGCTTTTGTTGTCTTCGCTCTTTTGTTTAAAAACTGTCTTGGCAAACCCCGTGTAGAAGCAACAGTGGAAGCTTCGTTTAGTGCTGCGTCAAAACTCCTTCTGAGTTGAACAATGTCTTAAGCAGCAATTTGCAGAAGTTTATGGACAGAAATTAAGTCAGTTGTTTTACACGCATAGCTTTTGAAGACATGTTGACGATCAGTAAAATCTTGCATTGCACAACCAGCATAAATACAAAGTGAAAGTTTTCTGTTTGTTTCTTATTGCCATAGCTTCATCTCTTTCCTTTGGCTTCGTAATGGTAAATATGATGTGAGACAAGCATTTCATAACGTCATAAAATCTTTCCTTTAAAGCATAGACAGCATTATATCGACCAATCCACCGAGTTAAATTTAACGCTTTTAACGGCGCGATGGCGTAGTAGTTAGAGCGTCGGCTTTCCAGTTGGTAGACCTGGGCTCATTCCTCTTGTCGAGTCTACCAAAAGACCTTAAAAAAATGGTATTCACAGCTTCCATGCTTGGTGCTCGGCATTTAGGGGAGGTTGTGGAGAACAAGCCGGCAAGTTCGCTTGCTGTGTCCTTGGGCAAGGCACTAAACGGGACGCTCCCACCTTTATGTGGAAGACAAGTGGCCCAGTTTGTCCTCCGAAGAGTGGGTTGGTGGTAAGACGGTCATGCGACCGTAAAAACAAAAATGCCATGTTATAAAAATGCAGATTATCTGCTGTGGCGACTCTTAGTAGGGAAAAAGCCGATAGAAGAATGTAGGATTTGAGCAAAAACGATTATGGACGTTCTGAAACTTTTGCCATCGAACAATACTATGTCTGAAAATATTATATACCGACTCAATAGTGTCGTAAAATTGACTGGTCTCAGTCACGACTTCCGTGGCATCTTTTGACACCAATTTTAAATTGTGCGAAGCACAATGCACGTAGTAACTTGTGGAGCAACATCTTGGATGTTTTTATGCATCCCGGAATACCTCCCGCTCATCACTGCAGCGCCATCATATCCTTGTCCACGGCAGTTTTTTTATGTCAAGTCTCTTTTGCTGAATGGAATTCGTTATCAGTTTGTGCAATCCAATAGCAGATGAATCCTCAACTTCGTTAAATGAGATAAACGCTTCAACAACTTTCAGTTCTGATGGCGCTCCATCATCGTGGTAATCGATTGTGACGTGACAAAATACTTTACTGGTCTTTTTTTTGACATCTTCAGTGGTATCAAGAATAATGGAAAAAAAAGGAGCGCTTTGTAGTTCGCTTTTTATATCACGGAGAACTTCTTCAAATAGCTCTGATATTAGTTCATTTTGTATCAAAGAACTTAAATGTTTTGGGGAACTTTTAGGCAGTTGCAAAAGTTTGTCTAAAACAGTGTTGTAATTGGCAAGAAGCTGTATGATAGTGAGAAATTGCTCTTGTTTTCCTTCGAAAAACCTTGACTGGATCGGCGAAATGGTAACTTGCACTTTGCTAACATCAACAGCAGCATTCACTAGTCTTTCCAAAAGATTTTGCGAGAAGTTTGTTTTTTTCCAGCAAAGACTCGTGCAACGTTTCTTCTATTGTGCCCCTGTTTCTCCATTGCTCATACACGACACACGCTTCCGCGTGATGTGTGGAGCTTTTATGGCTTCGAATTCGCTGTGATAAATGCCTCTAGTCATTTAAACCTGTTGTACCCCAAGGGTTTTGAAACGCGTAAGAAGTCCCTGGAGAAACATTTTCATGAGAAAATAACCAGCAGGGCTGGCAGTAAACACGGTCCATGTTTGTTGAATAACGTAACCAATATCTTCGTAGTTTTAGACCTGAATGTGTTATAAAATAGTAATAATTTGTTAAAATTGAACTACCGCTTTGGAGCGGATCTTTAAGGAAAGGTCCTTCAGGTAGTTTGGGACCTCTGCAATAATTGCTTTCTTGATCTCCGAGTTTAAAATAATGGTGGGAAAGTTGTCATTTTTGTTTGCCTCTGATTTATCTTCAGTAGTGTCGGAATTTTCTGTCTCACGAACGCTGACGTCTTGCTCATCCGCTTTGGATGTTTCTGGTCGAGTTAGCCACGAACTCAAGTCGCTAAGAGTTTCTGGATGTTTCAGCTACTTTTCTCCTCTTTACTTGTCTCTTTTGTGCTCTGCTTTGATAATTTCTTTTCATACTAAATTGCAGTCAACTAGAATTTTACAATGTGGTTACTCAAAATCTAAAAAGCTCAATAAACCTTAGACAACGGTTAGTAAAGTTTAATGTAAAAAACTCTCTTCGTTCTTGTTTTTCTGGCTCACGAAAAAGTACTGCTGCAAGCGTAAGAACTACGATAAGTATAGCAAAAAGGATTCAAACAGAAAGCTCAAACCTGACTTTTCAATCACTCAAATCACAATTTCTTTCAACGAAAGACGAAAGAAGTTTATTAACAAAAATCACAAATCTGTTCACTGACTAATAGAAGGACGTCCAGCATCCAGATGGTTAAACTAAATATACGTAGCTCATTTAAATAGAATAATCACTATTCTCACATACTAGAGCGTTAGACCTCACTAACCCTTAAAACTATAACTCCTTACCACACAGGCAAAACAGTAACACAACAAAACGCTGACTTTCACAGCACAAATTACGAATTTACCTATTTACATAAAGCGGGCAAAATTTAGCAGAAAAAATAGCAATTTTGAAAAGATACTTTATTTTTTTTAATTAATTGTTTTACGACGATATAAGCCAGCCAGATAGTTTCTGTTACATCACAAAGCACCAAGTTAAAAGGCTGGTAACAAGTTTTATAACATGTGATACTATCAAGTTACTGGACTATGGTGGAAAATTGTAGAATTATCTCGAAACCATCACGTGATATTACGTCATGATTACGTCATAAAGCAAAACTTGTTGACAATTACAAGGTAAAAAAAAGCGGATAAATATGATGCTATATGATCATTACAGCTTAAACTTACGTATATTACTAAACAGACTAACAGACTTGAGTAAGGATAGCGTACCGATTGCATCATGACTACGTCACAATAAAAATGAACACTTTAAATATATTAAGAAATACTTCAAATAAATTAGATGGTTAAATATAAATTAAAATTATAGATGAAGTGTGACATTTAATAATAACAAGTTTACTTGAGCTTTTATCAAAAATATTTTGCAATAAAATGTAGCAATGCGGAGCCCCCTTGGACTGAGACCCTGGTGCGATGTACAAGAGGTAGTTACGGCCCTGTTTCTACCCCTAAATATGTTATTGATTTTAATCAAAATAAGTTTGTAAAATAAGCTCAAACGTAGCAAAAACTAGATCAACAGAATTCAAAAATTCGCCAATTTTTGCATCAAGAGCGTCGTAATGCTTGCCATGCTGTTGACTTTTCGCCGATTCTTGCAACACTGCTTCTATATTCAGCACGAATTATAGAACACAAGGTAAGCCTGGAACGGGGCATTGCTATCACACCATACTGTACATTATAACCTTCTTTAGTACTCTGCATTCTTTTTTAAAGCATTTGTCTCCTTTGCAGGCTTTTGAGAGTTTTCATTCCATCTTTCGACATAAAATAAAAAGCAAGTCTTTGTTTTTGGTATCTTATATATCTTGTGCAGCTGAGCAAGATCAACTACGTCAAAATGTTAAATAAAATGTTTGATTTTTGCGTGTGCGTAGTGATTAGATATGTGTGTGGGTGTTCAGGGGTGTCGAAGCGTTGAAGAAAGGAGCACTCTCTTGAAAAAGATGGTCTTTGAAGTTATTTTCTTAGACTTTGTAAACTATGACAAGTTTTGCAAAACTTTGACATCAACTATCGGTGAGATTGCTTTTGTGTCTTTTCTAGAATAAAGATCTTTTTTCTCTAGAAATCACTTTGCGGTGAGGAATGATTTGCTTTTTCTTTTAAGATGATCCACTTCTTTTTGAAGTTGAACTTACAAAATATAAAAGGTTGCTAGTTTCTAGGAAGCAGTTGTGCTTGAGGCTTCTCTGATTCCACTGAGCTTGGATGTCAATAATAATGTCAGAAGTAGCAAGTGGGAGGCAATTCTTCAATGTTTTTCTGCCATTCGACTTCTATAGGTAGATCTGAATTGTTTAAAAGAGACAAAAGATGCATACCATATGAGGTTGATGATCATTTTGAGCAAAATTTTCTATTTTACCTTAACGATAAAATTGTGATGTGGTCTTTCAAACAATCGCAAAAATATTATCTCTATGTGAAGTAAAAATGCTCTATGGAAATATGAATTGTTTCAAAACTCGCCCCACTGTCTTTGTTAATACCTATATTGACAACCTTGGGTTTGTGAATGTATTTGTGGCATCATATTGCTAGACTATTAAGCTAAGCAAATGCATACGATAACCTGAAACAAAATCGTTCCAATAGATGCAATAGAATTGTAGACTGTAATGTGAAGCCCTTAACCGGTAAACCCTGGAATGTGGACATAAAATTCGCTCACAAAGAAAGAGTTTTTCCTCGGTAGAAAAGCACTGGCCTACATTGTTGAAAGTATTTTTATTATTGATACCTTATTTTTTTATTTCGCCGAATGCGTGAGAATTGATCGAAATGTACAAAGTTTATCAAGGACTAACAAAGTGAGATCAAACATTCTGTGCAAATGCAGATGCGTTAGACATAAACTGAATCTTGTGACACATGCAGCATTTTGTAGCTTTGGAGTTGAACAAAAAGCATTTAAAAATATTTAGCACGCTTGCGTGCAAGTCAAAGATTGATTTGAATTTTTGCAAGCCACTGAACCAATGATTTTTTGAGAAACTTATTTTGAAAAGGGGGGTTCACCTGATGAAGAAAATAAATCTCTAGAAAATGGAAACCGGATGCTTCACAGAGACAGTTTATTAGTCGTTTGATCAGCGAGCTGGAACACTAAGCAATAGCAAGCAACATCGGCACTACGACTGCACAGAATAGAATGCATGGAAAGATTTTTTTTAAATTTATCCTAAAGACATTACCGTGGTTGTGAAGTCAGGCATTGGTAACATCACCTAATCAAACCACTCCCTACACCAATAAACTGCGCAGTTTGACTGACGAACGATGAGACCTTGGCTTAATGCTTTTCGTGTAGTTGTGCCCAAGAGTCATAATTAAGAATTAAGCTGCCGATTCCTTGAACTGCCAGCAAATAAGCATCTCAAAGTATCTCCTCACTTCATATTCAAATGCAATTTTGGACGGAACAGCAAAACTATCATTCCCCAGAACACATTTTGACACTGAGTTACAGCCCTGGTTTCCCTTTTCATGAGTAGGATAAGATGGGGAAGTTCAACTTCCTCTTTTAAAATATGCGAAGAAGTAATCCTTGCTGGGCTGGTCGTGGCGGCTTATGGCTGGTTTCAATAAAACTGCCGAGATTCTCGATTCTGGAAAGACGAATATTCAAAAGAAAAAAGGGTTCGTTGCAGGAAAGGTAAGAACACCATTAAGCAAACACGACGAGAAAGCATAAACTCCCTAAAGAACTCGTGAAATTTGTGTGTAAAAAGATTTATATGACACAGGACGCATCCAGTTAGAAACAAAGATTATCTTTTGTAGCAAGAACTAACATAAAAAGCTTAAACCGGAAAAGAATCGGGGTACCTAGAACCTTTAGAGAGGCGAAGGTCATTTCAATCCAACGAGGTTTACAGTCACTCCACCTGGTTGGGACAACTGTTGATAGGCGATTAATTAAAACTAAGAAATTTGATGTAGTTAAAGTCAAAAGAGTTTTTTTACTGATTCGTACAATTCTGACTTTCATGGTTTACTCCAGTTATCTTGACAAATTAATCCAAGGCTGTAAAAGCTATTGTCTTGAGATTAAATAGTAGAAATTAATTAAAAATGGCTTGAAAACTCTAATGTCGACCTAAATGTTGTGAGCCAGTAGTGTGCAAACCTTTTGCAAGCAGATAAATTTCACTTAACTGAATGAAATCGTGAGCCAAACGTGGATCCTTTCCAACACCATTGTTTTTGATAGATTAACTTTAAAGTGGTTAAAATTTTTAAACAGAAGATTCTTTTTAATTTTGGTTGATTAATCTGTGAAAGCGCGCCACACGACACGTTCTACCGCGGAGCGTACAGTTTCCTAAATCGAGCGGCAGTTTACCCACCTTTGCCGTAAGCTACCATACATGTAAATGAATATCGAAAAAGTTTTGAAAGTGCTTGTTTCAGTTATTTTCAATGAAGACATCTAAATTTATTCGCATTCACAGAGCTCGGTCAATAACCAAGTGAAGTGCTTACCAAAGCCGAGTCTGCGCACCAGGAAAGACGGTCGATCCTCTATTAATACAAAAATGGGAGAACGTGAATGTGGAGAAGTATGAAGAATTAAGATTTATTCATGAGCATAGTTAGAAGAGAAATTTTTTTGAGGAGAGAAGGCAAAAAAATATTTGTCGGTTTTTGTGTCCAACAATTTTGCTTGATAGCCTGTTTTTTCGGAGGTTGAGATTTTGCAGTCGTAATTCTTGCTTGGGTTAAAAAATATTAGGGGATGCATTTGTTTTCTGGCTATCCCTAAAGATCTATCTCTGAAAAAATGTTAGTATCGAAGAAGATCAATCAATAAGTCATCCCATAATAAAGCAAGAAAGCTAAAACTAGATTTCGGATGGGATTTGAACTCACAATCTGCATCAAATTTCGTGGAGTTTGAAGCCAAGTATTTGGTAATGGGACATTATAACCAGTCACTTTGCTATAAACCACCCGGCCATTAAAAAATCCCTATTAGTTGGGCAAATTGCCGTAAAAGAAGATAAGACTTTGTATAAATGCTTTTGAGCAATTTGGTTGACTAGCTCCCTCAAATCGTAATGAAGAATTTAGCGATTACGCGCTTGATCAGTCAGAGAGCAAAAAACAATGTTTCTCTATACCGTACCCAAAGTCAATGACGTAACACTTAGTGTCATACGGGGAGGGAGCTAAAGACATTTTTTTTCTCAAAAAAATGATGAATACTGTTTTCTGAAATCAAGATTTTTAGAGCGTTTTTTTGCCATATTTTTGCCCCATTTTCAAATTTTGATGGAAACTGGGATGACTGAAAAAGAAGTGGGTGAAATTTTAGCTCTACATGCAACTCCTTATGTTTACTCTCATTCCCTAAATACAAAAATTGCAAAGCTTTTTAAGGCTTCACAAGGCTAGAGCATTTATAGAACAATGGGTCATGATTTCCGGAGATGACAAAGCAAATATATCCACTTAAATTGCCTTTTTGCTACGTTCCGTATCTTTCAAAAATTATTGTTTTTTTGTATTTACCATATTTATTCTCCATTCCACAAGAATGCGAATTGTATCGCCATATTTTGGACGGGACGTCCGCACTCGCTAGGGAATTGTCATTTCCGAGGTGTGCGGGCCACCTGTCTTCCACATAAAGGTGGGGGTGTCCCGTCAAGTGCCTTGCTCAAGGACACAACAAGCGAACTTGCCGGCTTGTTTTTACAATCTCCTCTAAATGCCGAGCGCCAATCAGGGAAGCTATGGATACCATCTTTTAAAGTCTTTTGGTATGACTCGAGAAGGGGATTGAACCCCAGGTTTATCGACTGCGAAGCGGACGCTCTAACCACTACGCCATCGCGTTGGTCTTAATACACTAGTGATTCCAAATTTTGTTCCAACTTAAGTTCAATGCATTGAATAAATTTTCGCTATTTTAGTACAATACTAATCTCACTATACTGTGTCTCATGCTTTCGGATAGTCAGATTACACACTCTTGAAAATTAGATTGCAAACAATCCATGAAAATTTTTCTTCGTTTTAATTCCGGCAATTTATTAATTACCCTCACTGACTATGATATAGTTTTGGAGTAAAAAATCTTGTTCGAGGCCATTAAACTTAATGTTGCAGTAAGCTGATATCACAAGTTATTACCAGATTGCTTAAACCATAACGCTTATCGCAATGAAGGAATGCTAAACAAATTTGTATGAAGCTCACTTTGAAACATCTTATTACAAGCTATTTATGATATATAAAGTGCAATACTTCGCAAAGTAACCTAAATTAGGGCAAAAATTTTGGGGTAATAAAAGGATAAAGCTTTGACCCCAGCCCTACATATCTGTAATCCGGATTGGATGCGCTTCCACACAAAGAACAAGGAGAATAAGCAGAATAGACATTCTGGCATCACAAGCGTTCACTCAACCAAAATAGCTGTAATTCGCTTTAAGACGTAGAACAAATTCCAATCAAACAGTGACTTTGCTTCAACCTATCAGTTCTCATCAGAGCAGTCAGAAGTCACCCTTGTGATTGCGGGACCTAAACTAGGTCCACTGTTGTGAAGGTTTTGTCAGCATCCTGCCAAGTCGTATTACTCCTAAATTAGTGACGATGATTGCAGATGTGCTACATTACGCCTACTGCTAGAACAATAGTGCTGTCACAGCCCAGAGGTTACAGTTTCTTAAATTCACACAAGAGGCCTATGGTGCGCTTTGAGCGAACAATGCATAGTGACATGGTTTAAACTTATCAGGAATTCAACTAAAGCATCCAGGCTAGGAATGGGCTAACTTTTAGGATGCTGGTCAAAATTTTCCTTGATTGGAAAAGGGGACCGTGTGAGAGCGAAACCAAAATTCATGTTGATGATGCCTGCATTGCAAAAATATAATTGAGAACATGACGCAAAAATAAAATATAAACAGAATACCACTTGAAATTTATTCAAATTTCAGTTTGAGTTCTGTAATTGATTAGTTTTCTCTGCCATTTTGTCAAAGGAAGGCTTTGGTATGGTTATAGCAATTCTCAGAACAGTTGTGAGATATTTATCAATAAACAGAATCTGCGTCTAGTTTCGTTGATATTTATCACGCTGAATGTCTGTTCACATATGTAAGTGAAACCAAACAATGCAAGCATATTCGTTGCCATCTTCGGCAACTATCAAAATTTTTTTTCGCTAAACACAGAATAAAATTTATTTTTTATTTTGAAAAAAGGTCAATCAGCTCCTTTTGCGATTGTTCCGGAACCTTTTCAAAGTCTTGTGCCCGAGGAAATGAGAAAATTTCAAGTATATCCTGAGTTTTTGAAATCAAAAAACTGATGGCTAATGTTTATATGCAAGTCGTTTAATTGTTGCTGCATTTATTTAGCACTCAGGACGTAGTTTACACAGCACTATAGGCTATTCTTTGTTTCATTGTTTCAAGCCACTTGTCGGTCATTGACGAGACCTGTTAGGTTGAAACAGTGCCACTGTCTGCAGTTTTCTTAAAGTGGATCGCTGGCCTCTTGAATGAATATATGGCTCAGAGAGCATTATTGTTCTAGCATTATGCCAGATTTAGTGCGCCTCCCACCATCATCATTCATTTACGAGAGATTCGGCTTGGTAAAGTGCTGACAGAATTGCTACTACAGTAAACCTAATTTACATCCCGCAAGTGAGTAGTACTAGGCTATACGTCATATAAACCTTAAGCCATTTGGCGGTCACATACTGCTATGATGAAACCATTTAAGTCGAAACATAGTCACTGTCTGGTATTTCCTCAAAGTGCATCGTTGGGCTCTTGTATGACTCTAAATTCTAGTCGATTTGCCAACTTAAAATGAAAAATTATGTCGCGGTAGAGTCAGACAAATGCTGCAACTTTGACTGTCTGTGAATAAAACATGTGAAAATCGTACGCACATCTCACGCACCCTTTGACGCAGTCTAGTAAAAGAGTATTTCCAAGTGTTTTGATGGTCAAAAAATATTCATAGCATGGTAAGATGTAACACGATTTACTAAAGTTGGGGGTGCTGCAGCACCGCAGCCCTTGCTGACGAGCGGCTCCTGCTTGTTGGTATCCAGGTTTTTATGAGACAGGGGAAGAATAATTCAGAAAGTGCTATTAGTGCCCTAATTAGAAATCTTTAAACTGACTACTTAAAATTAAACCGATTATCTCCACCTTTTTATAGCGGAGGCCTACTTTTGTTAAATCATTTCGTGGCCCATTGCAGAAGTTTAATGTGTTAGAGAGCAAGAATCAGACGTGATCCGAGGGTATCGCGTGTTCGAGCACCGCTTTACATTTTTGTTGTTGTTGTTACCCGACTCTTTCCAAGAGGTGGGAGCACGGCGCAAGACCATGGAGCCCGAGAAGCCAGGCAACTTCCCAGGGTCTGAACCACAGGTTATAGAGAGACAGCGAGTCGCTCAAGAATGCGCTGCACAAAAAGTCCGTAGCTGGACAGTGCAGAATGAGATGAGAGGTGTCCTGAGACGAGTGTCCGCAGGCGCTGCAGGAAGGATTCTCGATTCTGCCAATCCTAGAGAGATAAGAGCTTAACAGAAGGCTGTGTCCGTTGCAGCATAGACCAAAGAAAACACAGGAAGCGTGACGAGGGAGCACAAGTTCCTCTGTGGAAATCAAGCGAATCTGTGTGTTGAAGAATTTTGATGAGACAGTACGCCTCCAGTCCGAGAGAAGAGAAGAGTGGATACGAGAGATAAGAGAAGAGAGACTACAAGGGATTGCAGAGGGTGACAGCACTGCTCCCCGTCCGGCCAGCTCATCAGCAGCGCCGCTGCCCGGGAGTAACGAGTGTCCAGGGAACCACCGCAGCCCGACAGAACAGGAGGAGAGAGAAGATAGCTCCCGCCAGAGAGACAGAGGCAGGAGGAAAGATGAAGGAGAGGACAGGGCGGTAAGAACAGAGCAAGAGCCAGCCAAGAGGAGAAGAGAAGAGGCAGACTCGCCTACGCTGCCGAGACCATCAAAGAGTGTGCAGAATGGCGCAGGCTTCAGCAGAGAAACTTGAACATACTGAGCTTGCTGAAAAAGGAAAGGGTGGTCTCGGTGCCACAAAGAGAGCAGTTGGCAAGTACGGCAGAGCCACCTTTTCCAAGAGGAAAAGGAACAAAGCGGTCACTCTAGAGCACCAGATCATGAGGGGGAAGAGAGTCACGGCGAGCGAAAGCCGCACCTTGGCGGGAGATCAAAGCAATCAAAGATCAAAGCGAGAGCATGAAGAGGAAAGGGTGAACTCCATCGTGAAAGAAGGGGGTTCCAAGGAGGAAAGGGAGGGCAAGCAAGCAGAGCCTTCCTAGGGGAAGTAGAAGAAAGCATGAGCGGGTGAGCCGACGCAAAAGCCCCCAGGATGATCCGCAGAATTTCGGCTTCACTCCAAACCCTGCCAAACCTGAAATGGGAAAGGAGGTTGGGAGATAAAGAGCCTGCTCATAAGATGAAAAAGTGGAATGAGTCAGGGTGACTCGTAGGGAAAGTAAAGAAGCCTCGGAGAGAAGAAGTGGGATGGGAGAGGACGAGAGGCAGCCGGTGATGGCGCAACTAGCCCCTTAATGAAGGCGTTCCAATTTGGCGAAATTGGTAACGCTTAAGAAAGAAAATCATCTGAGTGTAGCACATGTGAGAAGGGGCCGAAGAAAAGCTTTATACACAAGGGAGAGGGACTCCTTAAAGGCGCCCCATGAGGAAGCAGAGATACAGCGTAAGGCCTTGAGACGTGGGAAAAACTTGGCCTTCAGGGAAGATACATGTTTAGAAAAGGAAAGAGTGCGATCGAAGGCGGCCCCCAGAAAGGTTGCAGTGGGACTGAAACAAAGGCGGGAGGTGAGCAAGAGGAGTTTGGGCTGAAAGCCAGCCTGGTGGGGATCCACTGAGAAGAAGGAGACCTTACATATTTTCGGATTAAGAGGAAAACACCATTACTCCAACCAGCACTGCAATCGAAACAGAGCTTCTTGTGTGGTCTCCACTGCAGCAGGGTTCGAGGGGGAGGAGGTCCAAATGGCCAGAACGCCAGCATAAAGAGAGCAGCTGACGGAAAAAGGCAGATAAGCAGGAAGATCATTAATGAAAAGAGAGAAAAGTACAGGGCCAAGAATGGATTCCCGCGGAACACCTCGACGGACTCGAAAGGAGCGACTTTTGTGACTTTGATAAACCACGCAAGCTCACTCATCAGAAAGGAAAGCTTGAGTCCAACGAGCAAAGCAAGGAGGGAGGCCAGCCGAAATGAGTTTATGGAAAAGGGTGGGAGGCCAGACAGAGTCAAAAGCTTTCGAGAAATTAACAGTAGACAGGACCGCCCGAGAGCTCGGCCGGGGTTTGCTAAACCCATCCAAGATGGACTGAGAGAGACACAAAATTCGATTCAGAGCA
Source organism: Trididemnum clinides (assembly GCA_963675345.1). Taxonomy (NCBI): domain Eukaryota; kingdom Metazoa; phylum Chordata; class Ascidiacea; order Aplousobranchia; family Didemnidae; genus Trididemnum; species Trididemnum clinides. Next base: position 12,245,723 of record OY776300.1, on the reverse strand, counting down.
GACCGTCCAGGGCGGAAACCGGCTTGGCGGGGAGAGAGAAAGGAAACCAGACTCCAGAAAGAAGAGTAGACAGGATAGCACGATGCGTTCAAAAAGCCTTGACACGCAGGAGGCGAAAGAGATAGACTGGAAGGAAGCAAGAGAACCGAGAGGCTTTTCCATCTCGTAAATGGGAATAATAGATGTCCTCCAAACGTAAGGAAAGGAATGCAAAGTCCAGGAAAGACCAAAAATGTAAAGAAGTAAATCCATGCCAGAGCGAGGAAGATGCTTTAGCATGGGATAGGCAGCTTTGCCCGCGCCAGGGGCAGTGGACGAGGAGAGGCCAAAGGTAACCACAAAAAATTCAGAAGGAGAGAAGGGAGAGCAGAGGAACAAGCGTGACTCCCCAGGGCACTTGGCTCGGCGAAGCTCTGAAAGGTAGCTCATAAAGTTGTTTCGACTTCCTCTCGTTTTATCTCGGTGTTGTCAGATTTTGGTCTAAAAAGAATGAAAGTATTGCATATTATTTTTTGCGTTTTTAATTTAAAGCAAGCCGTTATGCATTGAATACTTACACATATTTGCACTTTGTAAAGCTGTTTTGTATTGCAAAATAAATTGATGCAGCAATCAAACAATCAACGGCTGCCTCAACGTGGTGGTGTGGTTTCCGACCCCGTTTTAGGTTGGGTCGAAATGGCTGTTGGCCTTCCCGAGGGTCCCAGTTACCCCGGGCACTCCCCTCAAACCATCTTTTTGCCGTGCTGCCCCTGAACGACCGCAAAAAAGCAGCACACAGCTTTTCTAAAATCGGTTGCCTGTCTTCTCATGCTTTTTTATGCCTGTCTTCGTCTCCTCATTCTTTTTCTTCTCTTGATGAGCGGCAACGTTCATCTCAACCCTGGACCCATCTTTCCTTGCTCAGAGTTCGCTGGAAATGCGACCTGGCGGGGTGAGTCAGTGCAATGCCGTACTTGCTCCAAATGGGTTCATCTAAGGTGCTCACTACTCTCCCTCTCCAAATTCAGAACTCTTGGCACCTCTCACTCCTGGAGCTGTCCCTGCTTGTAACATTGCGACTTTCACCGTTGCACTTCATTGTAACACTGTGACTTCCTCCTCAAACTCCTCTGGCCTTTACATTTTTACATAAACAATATTGGTGTTGAATGCGCCTGTAAACTGAGATTTAGTTATTATTATTATGAATCAACATAGGCAGCGCGGATGTTATGCGTAAGTGGGAAGATTATTGCAATGTAAAAAGTGTATTGCTCTACGCATATTTCCAGTATCACAAAGAGCAAAAAAAAGCAAGCCAGCAGATTTTGTGCTGTATTCATTCTGAGCATTGATGTTGTCCGAGTAACTTACAATAAATAATTCTGCAAAAACGTAACGTAGTGGTTTATAAAGTAACTGATAAGATCGGCGTCAGCTGGCAAGTAATCGTCACTTATAAGCTCATCTCACTTTTTAAAGGAATATATTCCTCAGTTTTGGTTGAAAACTTTTTTTGAGATCAGCTTTTTGTTGGCTTGTCTCTCAATTTTTGTTACAATAATTTTCTTCCTAGTTCTCCTATAGGCCCATAGTTAAAACTGAAAACCGCGGCTGCTTAGACGTTATGCTGTGCCGCATTGGTCAACAATCACTGATTCATAAACAAACTTCGTAAGGCGCCATCAAAATTGTCCATTTAACTTTTCAAGAAATAATTGTTAGAGTCAAGTCTGCAAAACAAAAAGTGATTGTTTTAAAGTTGGACAATATCGAAGTAAAGGGCTTCACTGTCTCTAGTTACACTCCTGCCGGATTCTGATGGCCTTTTAATTTTGTGAATATTTTTGTTCTAGATCCGTAGTCACCTCAATACCTTCCCGTGCTTCTGTGGAATAGTTAAGCTGTTTACTCAGCCTGTGCTTTAGAGATGGCAGTCATTTGCGTACTCATTAATGGCAGCCAGTCTTGCTTGTGGCACTGCTACCAGTATGCACTTCGTATTCAGTGCTAATTTGAAATAGACTGCCATTTTCCTCGAGCTTGATTTTGATAAGGACTGCAGTTTCGATCGGAATGCAGCGCAACTGCTTCGTGCAGCGCTTTTACACTAAAGTAGCCTAAAACTAAAACCAACGATACCACCACATTTTGAATTGATACAAGGTGCGGAGATTAACATTTTCAGGATATTCAAATACAAAAATTATAACCACAAAAACGAACGAAAAAAGTTGCCACTCGCGTTTTCAGATCAATCGAATGTGATTTCTATCACTTTCATATGCACAGATTCAGTTTAATTTGCATGAGCGTTTGATAAAAAAATAAAATCATTGCCTCGGATCTCGCAACTATAGAAACATTTTGTGATTTTTAGCTATAACCTGATCCTAGAGCCAAAGAAACTTCAAAAGACGTTGTAAAGTAGCATTCACGAGCAAAAATTCTTGAATGTTCTACTCACTCAAGAATTGGATATAAAGCATGCAGCGTTTTGAAATAATTTTTTTTGTAGAGGCAAGGATGGCGAAGAGTGCAACTCTGCACCAATCAACAGCCGCCTCAACGTGGTGGTGCGGTCCTCGGCCCCGTTTGGGTTGGGTCGAAATGGCTGTTGGCCTTCCCGAGGGTCCCAGTTACCCCGGGCACTCCCCCATTCATTTTTTCGCTATGCTGCCCCCTGAACGACCGCAGAAGGGCAGCACACAGCATCCTTAAAATCGGTCGCCTGTTCTCACTTTTTCTTCTCTCCTGCCTTCCTCTTGCCCTCCTTCGTCTCCTCATTCTTCTTCTTCTCCTGATGAGCGGTAACGTTCATCCTAACCCTGGCCCCGTCTTTCCTTGCTCTGTGTGCGCTGGAAATGTGACCTGGCGGGGCAAGTCAGTGCAATGCTGCGCTTGTTCCAAATGGGTCCATCTAAGGTGCTCACAACTTTCTTTATCTAACTTCAGAGCTCTTGGCAGCTCTCACTCTTGGAGCTGCCCCCCCTGCCGTAACACTGTGACTCCCCCCTCCTCGGACTCCTCCGGCACGTATACCTCCACTGTGGAATCCGGCCCCCTCTGCTAATGCTGCACTCCTGCCCCACCCTCGTCTCCAAACTTCTTATCCCCATCTGCCCATCTTATATCTCCTTCCCCTGCCCTCCCACCACCGTCCCTTGCTCCTGGCTATCCTTCTGAACCTCCTGCCTCCTCTCCTCCCCCTGACTCTCTCAGGGTTCTTCAATGGAATGCTGGAGGTCTTCGAGCCAGGAGCACTGAACTACTTCGCTTTCTTTCATCCCATCCTGTCGACCTTATCTGCATTCAGGAATCCAATCTTAACTCATCTTCCTCTTTCCGGATTCCTGGATTCTCTGTTCTGCGTTCTGATCGCACCCACTCCCGGTCTGGCATTCTCTCTTCTGATGCCTCGCATGCCAGTGGCGGCGTTGTCATTTTCGTCAGGCAGGGCCTATCCTTTTCTGAACTTTCTACCATCTCTCTTTCTTCGCTCGATCCCTACTATGATTATGTAGGGGTCAACATCTCTCTAAACAAATCCTCCTCGGTGTCATTTCTTAATGTGTATGCCTCCCTATTCGCTCTTCCCCAACGGATGGCAGAACCGATTCCTTCTCTCCCTCAATTCTTCCCTCCTCCAGAAATTTCTTCATTCTGGGGAACTTCAATTGCCATCACCCGCTTTGGGACTCAAGAGGTACTTCCGACCCCCGTAGGGAGGAAGTATTCGACTGGGTCATCTCTTCAGACCTCCTCCCCCTCAATGACCCTGACACACCCACCCTTCTCCATCGCTCCTCTGGCAGTCGCTCCTCTCCTGACATCTCCTTTGCTCCTTCTACTCTTGCTTTTTCTTGCTCCTGAGAGGTGCTTCAGGACCTGGGTTCTGACCACCTACCAATTCTTCTATCTATTCCTCTCTCTCCGGTCTTTCACCCCAACGAGCGTCCCCCTTCCTTCAAATGTCAGAAAGCTCGCTGGGATGACTTTGCCTCCTACTTTGTCTCTCACTGTCCTTCTGCAGAGGAATACTCGTCTCTTTCTCTTTCCTCTGCAGCTGCTCTCTTTACCTCTCTGGCAATGAATGCGGCCAAATCTTCCATTCCTTTCGGCCGCATCAAACGCCCTCCTAAAGCCTGGTGGTCTGCTGAGGTGGAAGAAGCGGTTGGTGAAAGACGCAGGGCTTTCGCTACTGCTCACAGAAGTGATGAAGATCGCCAGGCTTACATCTCCGCTTCTCGACGTGCCTCGTCAGTCATTGCCAAAGCCAAGGCGAAGGCATGGCAGACGACCTGCACTTCTCTTTCACCTAAATCTAATCCTAAATCTGTACACTCTCTTCTTCGCTCTATCGCTGGCTCTCCTTCCTCGTCTTCCTCCTCTCCTAACTTTCCTAACTGTTCTTCTCCCAGGAAATCGGCTTCGGTTTATGCCGTTTACCTGAGGTCTCACTTTTCCGTTTCTCAGCCAAAGGCCCTGCGCAGCAGAGCCAGAGGCTACCTCACTGAGCTCCGTGCTCTGTGGAGTTTCACTCGTCCTTTTGCTCTCCCTTCTCTCCCGCTGAATTTCTTGCGGCTGCCTCCAACCTCTCCTCATCCACTGCCACTGGTCCAGACAAAGTTGCCTATCCCATGCTAAAGCATCTTCCTCGCTCTGGCATGGATTTACTTCTTCACATCTTCAATCTTTCTTGGTCTTCACATTCCTTTCCTTCCATTTGGAAGACATCTTTTATTATTCCCATACATAAGATGGGAAAACCTCTCGGTTCTCCTGCTTCCTTCCGGCCTATCTCTCTCACCTCCTGCGTATCAAAGCTTTTTGAACGCATCGTGCTATCCCGTCTTCTCTTTTTTCTGGAATCTAATTCCATTCTTTCTCCCCGCCAGGCCGGTTTCCGCTCTGGACGGTCTACACTCGATCAAATTCTGTACCTTTCTCAGTCCATTTCGGATGGGTTTAACAAACCCAGGCCGGGCTCTCGGACGATCCTGTCTACTATCGATTTCTCAAAAGCTTTTGACTATGTCTGGAATCCCACCCTTTTCCACAAACTGATTTCGGCAGGCCTCCCTCCTTGCTTTGCTCGTTGGACTCAATCTTTCCTTTCTGATAGGCGCGCTTCTGTGGTTTCTCAAAATCACAAAAGCCGTTCCTTTCGAGTCCGTCGAGGTGTTCCGCAAGGATCCGTTCTTGGCCCTGTACTTTTCTCTCTTTTCATTAATGATCTTCCTGCTTTCCTGCCTTCTTCCGTCAGCTGCTCTCTTTACGCTGACGATCTGGCCATTTGGACCTCCTCCCCCTCGGTCCCTACGGCGGTGGAGGCTACACAAGAAGCTCTGTTTCGATTGGAGCGCTGGTCTGAGTACTGGTGTCTTTCTCTCAATCCAAGCAAATGTGAGGCCTCGTTCTTCTCAGTGGATCCCCGCCAGGCTAACCTCCAGCCCAACCTCCTGCTACTCGGCTCCCGCCTCCGTTTTAATCCCACTCCAACTTTTCTTGGGTTCACCTTCGACCGCACTCTTTCCTTTTCTAAGCATGTATCTTCCCTGAAGGCCAAGTTTTTCCCACGTCTCAAGGCCTTACGCTGTATCTCTGCTTCCTCATGGGGCCCCTCTAAGGAGTCCCTCTCTGTTCTGTATAAAGCTTTTCTTCGGGTCTTCTCACTTACGCTTCTCCCGGATGGTTTCCTTTCCTAAGCGTTACCAATATCACCAAATTGGAACGCCTTCACCGAGCGGCCAGTCGCGCCATCACCGGCTGCCTCTCATCCTGCCCTATCCCTCTACTACTCACCGAGGCTTCTCTACCTCCCCTACGAGTCACTCTGACTCACTTCACTCTTTTTTCTTATGAGAGGGCTCTTCGTCTCACAACCTCATTTCCCATTTCAGGTTTGGCCAGACTAGGAGTGAAACCAAGACTCTGCAGATCGTCCTGGAGAGCTTTTGCGTCCACTCACCCGCTCATGCTTTCTTCTACTTCTTCTAGGGAGGCTCATCTTGCTTGCCCTCCCTGTCCTCCTTGGAATCTGCCTTCCTTCACGGTCGAGTCCACCCTTTCCTCTCCATGCTCTCGCTCTGATCCCCCTCACTCTCGCCAAGGTGCGGCTCTCGCCCACCTTGACTCTCTCCCCCCTCATGATCTGGTACTCTGGACAGACGGCTCTGCTCCTTTTCCTTTTGGAAAGGGCGGCTCCGGTGTCCTTGCCAACTGCTCTCTCTGTGGCACTGAGGCCACTCTTTCCTTTTCGGCAGGCCCAGTATGTTCCAGTTTTTCCGCTGAAGCCTGCGCCATTCTACACGCTCTTTGCTGGTCTCGGCAACACCATAAAGTCTGCCGTTTTTCTTCTCCTCTTCTTCTTCTGTCTGACTCTCGTTCTGTCCTCGCCATCCTGTTCTCTCCTCCACCTTTCCTGTTATCTCAAACTCTGTGGCAGATCTGGCAGGAACTGTCCTTTTTCTCCTCCTGTTCTATCAGGCTACAATGGGTCCCCGGACATTCGTTTCTCCCGGGGAACGACACAGCTGATGAGCTTGCCAGACGGGGAGCGCTGCTTGCGCCCTCCGCAATCCCTTGTAGTCTCTCTCCTCTTATCTCTCGTATTTTCTCGGACTGGAGGCGTACTGTCTCTTCAAAGTATTTTGACACACAGGTTCCCTCAATTTCCACTGAGGAACTTGTGCTCCCTCGTCATGCTCGCTGTGTCCTCTCTGCAATGGACACGGCCTTCTTTTAGGTTCCTATCTCTCCAGGATTGGCAAAATCGAGAATTCTTCTTGCAGCGCCTGTGAACACCCGTCCCAGGACATCTCTCATCTCATTCTGCACTGTCCAGCTACGGACTCTTTGCGCCGCTCACTCTTTGGCGACTCTCTGTCTCTCTATGACCTCTGGTCCAGACCCTGGGGAGTTGCTCGGCTTCTGGGGCTCCATGGTCTTCCACCATGCCCCCATCCCTCGGAAGGGGTCGGGTAATCAACAACAACAACTACAAGAGTGCAACCAGGAGGCCAAGGAAGAAGCCATCCCCTTGATTGAAACAACTCTGCCAAGAATATCAAGTGAGGCCTTTACTACTAAAGGATTTTCAAAAAATGATTTTGTGAAGTTATAAAACTTTTTTGACGTTCTATGGAGATCCAAAAAGGGTTTAGAGCACTCTCTTACAAAATTTTGGTTGCGCACCTGAGGGAGAATTGAAATTTATTTTTATGTTTGGGAGCAAATAGATTCATCCTTTCATATAGGCGCTGCATCAATAGTTTACGTTAGGCTACTTTGAATGCGAGCATATCGCCGAACCACATAACCTCAAAAATTAAAAAAACAATTGCAGTTTTGAAGTGTTTCATTACTGGAAATCTCTTCTCAAATCCATGCTTCAAAATTTGCAACTTCTTTGACGAAATCCCAGGACAAATCAAATCGTCCAATATATGTCTGGGAATTCAAGATACAAATCTTAAAACCAAAGATAGACGAATATGCATTAAGTGATTTAGTGAAACTAAAAATAGCTACTGCTACCAACAGTGCTGTTAATGGTAGAAAGGGCTGATACAGACATGCAGTAAGACACATTTCGAAAAATATAACTTAAACCGATAGTAATTTGCGCCATTCTAGACAAAACCGCACATAGTTAAACTTTAGGTTATCAAGAAGACCCAGAGGTTTCAAAATCTCACTATTATCTTGCACTGATTTGTCGCAGTATTATTTACTATTTCGAAAACATCGCATTCCGTATGTTCATGTTAAGTCTGTAGAGCTCTTTTTTACATAAAATAACAAAGAAATTCAACCATGTAACTGAAAGCAGTTCTATCAGCCACCAGGTCCGAATTTAAATTACAGTATTTATTGAACTGAGACCCAGAGGTTTCAAAATCTCACTATTATCTTGCACTGATTTGTCGCAGTATTATTTACTATTTCGAAAACATCGCATTCCGTATGTTCATGTTAAGTCTGTAGAGCTCTTTTTTACATAAAATAACAAAGAAATTCAACCATGTAACTGAAAGCAGTTCTATCAGCCACCAGGTCCGAATTTAAATTACAGTATTTATTGAACTTCAAAAAAATCTAAACTGTTGAAGAAACTTCATCGGACTACAGCTTAAACTACACGCAGCGCCATCATCTTAATACATCATAATCATCTATATGAATTTCCATAATAAATTTAATTCAGCACGGTAACAGCATTGTTAACATGTTAAAATTAACATAAAAACATACTAACTCATGAATTTCAGATACTGAGGCTCCACAAAACAACAATGTGTCTGTACTATCTCCTCTGCAGTGTTTGGGCTATAGAATATACCGAAATCGTTTAGTACATGCAAAAATAAGGGGATTCAACCAATCAAAGCCTGATGAAAAATCACGTGACTACCAGAGACAAACCGGTTAAGAGATCATTAGCAGAACTCAACTGTACAATAGAGAATTATACAAAAATTCGTTTGTGTAGAGCAGGGGCGAATTTGTTCGTGTAGAGCAGGGGCGAATTCGTTTGTGTAGAGCAGGGGCGGATTGGTTTGTGTAGAGCAGAGCGGATTCGTTTATGCAGAGCAGAGCGGATTGGTTTGTGTAGAGCAGGGGCGAATTCGTTTGTGTAGAGCAGAGCGGATTCGTTTATGCAGAGCAGAGCGGATTGGTTTGTGTAGAGCAGGGGCGAATTCGTTTGTGTAGAGCAGAGTGGATTCGTTTGTGTAGAGCAGGGGCAGATTGGTTTGTGTAGAGCAGGGGCGAATTCGTTTGTGTAGAACAGTGGCGAATTCGTTTGTGTAGAGCAGGGGCGAATACATTTGTGTAGAGCAAGGTGGATTCGTTTGTGTAGAGCAGGGGCGAATTCGTTTGTGTAGAGCAGAAGCGAATTCGTTTGTGTAGAGCAGAGCGGATTCGTTTGTGTAGAGCAGAAGCGAATTCGTTTGTGTAGAACAGTGGCAGATTGGTTTGTGTAGAGCAGGGGCGAATTCGTTTGTGTAGAGCAGGGGCGAATTTGTTTGTGTAGAGCAGGGGCGAATTTGTTTGTGTAGAGCAGGGGCGGATTCGTTTGTGTAGAGCAGGGGCGAATTCGTTTGTGTAGAGCAGGGGCGAATTCGTTTGTGTAGAGCAGGGGCGGATTTGTTTGTGTAGAGCAGGGGCGGATTCGTTTGTGTAGAGCAGGGGCGAATTTGTTTGTGCAGAGCAGGGGCGAATTCGTTTGTGTAGAGCAGGGGAGGATTCGTTTGTGTAGAGCAGGGGCGGATTTGTTTGTGTAGAGCAGGGGCGAATTTGTTTGTGTAGAGCAGGGGCGAATTTGTTTGTGTAGAGCAGAGCGGATTCGTTTGTGTAGAGCAGGGGCGAATTCGTTTGTGTAGAGCAGAAGCGAATTCGTTTGTGTAGAGCAGAGCGGATTCGTTTGTGTAGAGCAGAAGCGAATTCGTTTGTGTAGAACAGTGGCAGATTGGTTTGTGTAGAGCAGGGGCGAATTCGTTTGTGTAGAGCAGGGGCGAATTTGTTTGTGTAGAGCAGGGGCGAATTTGTTTGTGTAGAGCAGGGGCGGATTCGTTTGTGTAGAGCAGGGGCGAATTCGTTTGTGTAGAGCAGGGGCGAATTCGTTTGTGTAGAGCAGGGGCGGATTTGTTTGTGTAGAGCAGAGCGGATTCGTTTGTGTAGAGCAGGGGAGGATTCGTATGTGTAGAGCAAAGCAGATTCGTTTGTGTAGAGCAGGGGCGAATTCGTTTGTGTAGAGCAGAGCGGATTGGTTTGTGAAGAACAGTGGCGGATTCGTTTGTGTAGAGCAAAGCAGATTCGTTTGTGTAGAGCAGGGGCGAATTCGTTTGTGTAGAGCAGAGCGGATTCGTTTGTGTAGAGCAGGGGCGAATTCGTTTGTGTAGAGCAGAGCGGATTCGTTTGTGTAGAGCAGGGGCGAATTCGTTTGTGTAGAGCAGAGCGGATTCGTTTGTGTAGAGCAGGGGCGAATTCGTTTGTGTAGAACAGTGGCGAATTCGTTTGTGTAGAGCAGGGGAGGATTCGTATGTGTAGAGCAGGGGTGTGCCACCTTTTTTTGCAGTCGGGCCTAAATCAAACTAATTGAAAACTTTGCAGGAGAGTAATAGTTTGAAAACTAAACTTTAAGTACCGGTACGCAAAAATAAGCTCTGAAGCACTGAATGCTTGCATTTGTGAAGATCTTGTTTTTCGAAAATCAATATTCACAAAGCGCAATTTTAAGCGCTATTTATCCGAATTCAGCACAAAATCGTTTCTTTTTGCGGTCAATTTTCAGTTGATACAAGACAGATTAGCCATGCACTTCGTGCCACAAAATTCTTCTGCAAAACGCATTCGGCCCACGCACCGCAGGTTGCACATCCCTGACATTAAATAATCAAAGATAGAGAGGCTCCGCTGCGCATCATAGTTCCAGTAAAATCGCGTTGAGCGTGGCGTTAAAAGAGTTGCAGCAGATACTCAAAAGTACTAACTGCATAAGAATATACATTGAATATACACCTAACTGGAGGAACTGCGGCTTGCAACATGATTGCAGGTCCGACCGCGTCAATGAGTGGAGTATCGGGCGTACTTTGTTTGTGGTTGCGACTTCAGTGCTTCTTGCACTTCGTCGCTCAGAAGAAGGTCCTTTGGTTGTTCCCATGTGTACTCTGTGTTTCCAAAATGTCCGTAGCAAGCTGTCTGCTGGTATATTGGACGGCGCAAGTTCAAGTCTCTGTATATAACACATGATCAGATATAGTCGTCCTTTGGTTACAAAAACAGCCTGTTTAAGGGCGGTGTGTTTCTTTTAAATAATTGAAGATCGAAACAGCCGCCAGCTTCAAACTATTTAAGCTACAAGGCGACAAGTGATTGCCGCCACCGAATGCTGGTTTTGCAAATACAACGTCATGAGTTTAATCCTCGCAAGTGTTTTTCGCGATTGCGTTCATAAAAAACACTTCGGGGCAACTTTCAGATTGGGTCACAGTGCTTGCAGCACGTCCTAGCACACACGTTCTGCACAACAAATTTCCTACCACGAATAAGTGTCAAAAAATTGTAATCAAGTGAGTTGGCAGTGATGGGCACGGGTTTAAGTTTCACAATGGCTACATTGTTGAGCCCTTGGGAAAGGTACTTTATAAACATTTTTTCGGCTTGCTCGCACTGCTTGATGTAGAAATGGACTATTCTAGTACAATCGACAACGGGCTATTAGGTGACCGGGGGATAAAAATATATGCAACCCAATTTTTCTATAGATTAATTCGATGCAAGCTTAAAAGCAGTATTTCTTAAGTATTTGATTAGTCTTGTGTAGCAATCTATCACGCGACATGCTGGGAAAAAAACTTTTGTCATTTCGCTGTTTTCAGACAAGGCAACATGTTTAATCAGTACATGTGTACTCTGGCACGTCCCCCACTCTTTGTATTAAAACAATAGCGCAACAGGTTGATTCACAAAATTTTGAAAATGTCGATTGCTAGGTTGTTACAAAACAAAAAAACGGGATTTTGACAATCTTTTATCACACAGATTAGCCTTGGTCCATCTTTGTGGGACGCAAACGATTACCAATAAATGCTTACCTCGCGATAACTCCAGGGCGGAAATTAAAGTTATCATTGATCACCGAGATTAGTTGCTCGTCGGTGAGAGAGGATGTACCGTACGAAGTAACGTAAAGAGAAAGAGGATCTGCATGGCCGATTGCATAGGAGAGCTGGAAATGAATTGCAAGTGAAGGGTACGTAGTTTACACAGCGTATTGCTTTTGCGTCGTCATGTGGATGCTGCAGATTGTCATTACTACATTTAAAGACTTGCATGGAAGCGACCTACGCACAAGCTAAAGTTGTTCAGACCAGCTTTGGAGTGACCACACGCTCTACGGTTGGCTTGATGAGTTGGTTTCACTTTAAGTACATTTAATGTTTGTACGAATATAAAAGTCGAAGCACTGCTAACTACCGTTCGAAGTGTGCAACAACTTAGCTTTCGCGAGATTTCAACCCACGATCGCTCGCTTAGAGTGACCGCGACAACGGCCGGTTAGCTCACAAGAATACACTGTTCGCTATATCAAAACCCGAATCATTACCTACCTGCACCAACACTCTTCTGCATAGCTTCGCAGCCACCAATGATTTCGCCACCCACCGCAAAGCATATGCTGCCGACCGATCGACCTTTGAGAAATCTTTTCCTGAAAAGGCACCCCCACCGTGAGCTCCCCAACCTCCGTAGGTATCGACAATGATCTTTCGACCGGTTAATCCAGCATCTCCCTGAAAACAATTGCAAAGCACTTTTTGAAAGCTTACAGCGCAGCAGAAAAAAATCGTGTTCACTGCTACAGATCTGATAGTGAAAGTGCACAATGGACCATTTAGATCCAGGTATGTGAATGACGTTACTACTTGCATTCAAGTTACAAAACGATTATTTTCTAAAAAATGTGATTAAGAGAAACAAAATAAACAACCGGTTGCCTAACTACAACCTGCTTTTAATTTTTAAACGTAAGAATGATAAAAAGAAGTTTTTCTAAACGTAGTAGGAATTTGACAATCAAACATTTAATTTGACAAATCAATTTATGCTCCGAATACAGAAATTTAAAACCGGCGCGATGGTGCAGTGGTTAGAGCGTCCACATTGTAGTCGGTAGACCTGGGGTTCATTCCTAAGTCGAGTCATACCAAAAGACTTTAAAAAATGGTATTCACAGCTTCCCTGCTTGGCGCTCAGCATAAAAAGGGAGAGTGTGGAAAACAAGCCGGCAAGCTTGCTTGTTGTGTCCTTGAGCAAGGCACTTAACGGGACGCCTCCACTTAAAGGCCCTGCCGTACTTCACCGGATTATAATTGTGAAGTTGCTCACCCAGCATGTCGTAAAAGGCGACTCTTGGGTACCCACCAGGAGCAGTCCGCCTTGTTGGTGGTGGGGCTACCAGTCACTTAAGACTGGTTCGAAATGGGCTACCATCTTTCCTCCAGCCTAATATCAATTAGGTTGACGGCATGAACCTGAATTACCGTTCATGCCGTACCTCCATCCCAAGGAAGAGGAGGGGTAAACACAACAGAGAAATTTAGACAAAGAACAATATGAATTTAAACCCAGTATTACTGCAAAGGGGAAGAGAATGTTTGTACACGGTTTTGATAAATTATGGCCATAAATTAAAAAAGAAAATACTGCTAGAAATAACCATATTCACGGCAGTAATCGACGCTTTCACAGTAGTTTTTACTCATGCGAAAATTTCAAGATGCATCATCTAGATATATCTTCAAATTTGTTTATGCAGATCAAAAAGTAGAACAGAACAAAGCGTTGCAACTTTTTAAAAATATTTGCACTGGCTTTTTGGCGCCATCTGCAACTCGTGAACAGGCCTGGAAACACTTAAGAAAATTTGGAAAATAACGTACCATTGGTCCTCCAATCACGAATTTTCCAGATGGTTGTATGTGGTAAACAGTGTCTTCAGTGAGGTATTTCTCTGGAACAACTTTGCGAACAACCTGCAATGTAATATTGGAGATTAGTTGTCGCGGAGGGTCTTGAGATTGAAGATTGCTTTGTCTTTGGCGACCAACCTTGCACAATATGCATGTTCCGCACGCTGCAGCCAAATAAAGTTCCCAAAACTGAGGAATCAACCGTAAGATTTTCCATCGTCACAATTTAAAAGAAAATTACGATTTCTTATTTTCTCAATTCGGGAAGCACCACAAAAATTGAAGTTGGTTTTGATTGTGAATCTCACAACAAACTTTCGAAACAAAACAACAACTTCCAAAAAAGATTTGCTACGAAACAACAGAGCCACGTGCCCCAAGTATGAGAGAACTATCACATTGGCAACCGCTTTGCAATTTCGAAATAAATTTTATTCACGCCGTGGGTCTCTTGAAATGCCAGCACCGAAAAGATTTAAAAAATATGCAATAAAAATTCAGTGTAATCAAATCGCGTAATTACTAGATGGCAAGTAAAGCATTCAAGATTTTACCTCTTTCATGATCTGCTCCTTTATTTTTTCCATTGAAATGCCTTCAGCATGCTGCGCTGAAACGACGATGGTGTGAACATGAAGAGGAACAACGGCTCCATTCTCTAACCGATGCTCAATGGTGACCTGCAAAATTTCAAAAAGTTTTTCTTCAAGAAATACATTTCCTAATTTTAACAACTAGATTTTACCAAAGCGAAAATTTATTGCTATTTGAAATAGCTGTAGTCTTAAGACATAGGAAATGTTTTTGATAAAATTAGACTTTTCCAAATCGAAAAATTACTGCTTTTAAAATAGCAATTGTTCAAGACATTGAAAATGTTTTTGTTGAAGAAAAAAAATTCTCAAAATTAGACTTTGCAATCTGTTATTCGAACCTCAAAAACATGACAACACCATAACCAGCGCGGTAATGCAGTGGTCAGAGGGTCTTCCTCACAGTCGGTAGACCGGAGCTCAACCTTCTTGTTGAGTCATACCGAAGATTTTCCCGCGTGTCGGTAATGAAACGCGATACCTGTATCTTTCTGGGGCAGGCAAGGGCGAGATCGAGCAATCTATCCGTCGCGTTAGCCGAGTTATACAGGTTGACCATCACCAATCCGGCAATTAGTTATCCGGCACTAATTTGACCTAGAAAAGAGTACCTCCACTGTAATTTCAAATTTTCAGGGTCACGGCGCCAGTTTTGTACTGTACTGTACCTGTACCAATCATTCTACCTGTATTTCATTAACATTTCAATTGGCTTTTCTTCATTAACCGACTTGCACTGATTTAGAGGATATTTCAATTTTAAGATGAGGTGGTTAGCAACTGGGTTTGCGTATTCTAAGATAATAAATGGCTAATCCAGCACCCCCCCCCCCCCCAGGTCCTAATGATTCCGGATTAGTGACGGTCAACTTGTACTAAAAACAGCAAGACAAGCAAACCGAACACGAGCCAGAAACAAACACCTAGCTCCAACGAAGACCGAATAAACAAATTACTTGTGTCTTTGAGTCTGGTCGCAGCCAAGGCAAAATGCCTTTTCGACGGCATTCTGCCAAACGTCGGTTAAGCT
The DNA here is from genome assembly GCA_963675345.1 of Trididemnum clinides. NCBI lineage: Eukaryota > Metazoa > Chordata > Ascidiacea > Aplousobranchia > Didemnidae > Trididemnum > Trididemnum clinides. The sequence goes on along the minus strand of OY776300.1, from coordinate 12,230,637 downwards.
TGTGAGATAACACCACCGTAAGCGGCATGAGCTCCTCAGTTTCATCGGTGGCATAACCAAACATTAATCCTTGATCGCCAGCACCTATTTCTTCGTCTTTACTTTTAACAACTGCTTGCGTAATATCGGGACTTTGCTTTTCAATTGCAACAAGAACGTTGCAAGTTTTGTAGTCAAAACCTGTCAAAATAAACCTCAATCAAACAGTCAAGATCCAATTCCAAACAAGTCTTTTTCGTGTTTAGTGTTTACCCTCTCTAACGCGGGATGAAGACCTGGCATGGCATAGCAATTTAGCTTCACACTGCAAAGTCAGTCAAAATTAAACCAGAAAAAGGAGCAGTCTATTTCAAAGCAGTCATAAACATAAATTGCAGACTGGTAGCTCCATAATCAACAACGTGGGTTGCCACTGGTGGGTGTACAAACGTCGCTTCTTACGACATGCTGAGTAGCTATCCTTTGACACCGTGGTGAATCGCGGGCAAAGTTTGAATATTGTGTTGCTGATCAGATATGAGCAGTAACTCTTACTCCGAGCGAACGTTTTGCACAATGAGGAAATGCAAAACGTTCATTGAGCCAGAAAACATACTTCCAAAATGCAATTTAATACTTATTTTTTTGCATTAAGAAACATCAAGGGATCAAAACATGTATCAAAATCACCAAACGGGCTCACCACTAAAAGTTGGTAAAACCACAAATATAACAGATGCAAAAATGCTGCATCTGCCGTTTTCATGCTACAGAAAATAACTCAGACCACATACGAATGAAGTTTAAATACATCGTCAGCAAAACCCAAGATGGTAAAAGGTGATTTTAAAATATCTACTTGGTAATGCAGCCGATTGAACACTACACTGTACAAGTAGGCCTACTGTAATACTACCTTTGCTAGAGTCATCGTAACCAATATGCTTGATAACACCACGTACAACTTCTTGGTAATCGATGGAAGGTTTGGATGATGAAATTTCACCTCCAACCAGCACCATTCCGGTTTTGGAAAAGGTTTCTAAAAATCAAATTCACAGTTACAGCAGAGCAAATTTTGTATTATACGATCTATTAATCAAGCATTGTCAATGATAATGATCAGATACATTTTATCTTTGTTATGTCAATTTTTCGATTAATTGTAAATAATTTGTCAACTAGGTGTTTACCCAAAAACTAATTTTTGCTTGGCATACGTTTCAAGATTGCAATAGGATTCAGATATCCATCAAGGTTGAAGGTATAACTTCAAAATTGTCAGCCGTCATTTTCTTTTCATGAGGAAATCGTTAGTCATGTTACAAGTAGCCTAGAGCAGACGTCAACACTAGCTAGGCCAACTATTTTTCATTCAAAAGAATTTATACATGGTTCAACCTTTAACTATCAAACTGTTAAAAAAAAGGCATGGAATGAGGTTTAAACTCACATCTACAACAACTGGTCGAAATATAGTTATTGTCCTGTAAGTGTTGAGCATGACTTAAGTCAAATTCACAACCCCTACTCAATACTGTAGTTGACAAATCTAATTTTGGCGATTGGCGTTAACTGGATGGAGACCTCTTTATGATGGCATATAGCCTTCACGTCAACTATTGCTATTATAACACGGAATATGGTAATTGTTACATATCAAGTAACTGTATGAAACTTGCTGTAGCCTAAGCTATAACATTACCAGTATTGTTCACGTATTTCAGTAACGCTTTAGACTAGTTGTTCCCAGCCTTTTCAATACGTTGCCTCCGCTGCCCTATTTGAAGTTATTTCTTAAATCTTTACATTCACAATGATTCAAGCACTACCAACACAAGCAGTAAAAAAATGGAATGACGTTATGCGTTACATCAATAAGAATGCTGCTGCAGCACTTTACATGAGAATAAGAAATTGTTTTATTAGGTGTTTAACTGTGCAAACCAAATATCTTATTTCACAAATAGGTTCAGTTTGTCTCTAGTTGGTAACAACCATTGTAATAAACTCGCCTCGCATAAATTTGACCTCTCTATGAGGCTTTATTTACCTTCCCTAAAATGCGATTTTGCCTCATATTTGGAAACCACAGATCGGCGTTCATGTTTGGAAACCATTGCTCTATATCTATAAGGCAATGACATCTAAGTTATGCTCTGCAGCAGCAGTGGTGTGATTGTGATATAGTAGTTTTCCATTTTAGCTTTCTGTAGCCTGTTGCTGCCCACTTCTTGACATTCAAATTTGCCATTGGAAGGCACAGTTTTGCTTTATGTATAATTGATCTTTGCTTGTGCAACTACTTCTAGATTTATAAATGACGTAAATTTGTATTTGGAGTTTTTATAGGGGATAAATCTAGTTTTTAAATGTAATTAACCATATTTTAATCAGAAAATGATTAAACCAACATTTTATACCGCCATGACCAGATTAGTATATGAGGTGCTAAAAATTTGGCAGGGCATAAAATACAGCCACTATAATTCTCAATAAATTTTGTCAATTTGAATAAATTTGTCTGAAAATGCATTAACTAAATGAAAATAATAAATCAAATAGATAAATTTTCAACTGAAACATGCAAATAATCCAATAGGATGTGGTTAACACTAGTTGATGCACTTTATCTTAAGACAAAAATCTGTAGTTCTTGAAAAGTCAACAAAATTACAGAGAGCAATATCAGCTTTAGTTGCTAAATATTGCTTACTTGCACATAATTCTTTTGCAAAGACTTTATTAGTAATTGCCTAAATTTGTCAACTGAATCATTTTTTAGTTTTAATGCATTTAAAAAAGCTGACATCAAAAAGCACTGTAAAATCAAGTGCAGGTGGTAATGAAATGTTCTATAACACCACTGCTTGATTATAAGTAACTATTCAGCTGACATTGCAGGCAGATCATTTACGGTAAGCTATTTGCAGATTCTGTGTTTAACTATTGGTAAGATGCATTTATAATTTAATCATTTATGTGCATTACTGGAGAGAATCGGTCACATATGTCAAAACCTTTATGTGGTAATTACACTTAAACTATGCCATTCATGTAGACCAGGGAGTTTGCAACCAGGGATGTGGAAGCGCAAAAATTCTACTGCTTCCGCATACACATAGGTTATTTGACTTGAGAGTAACTTGGCGAAAAAGTTTTGTCCATTTCCCGATGTGGATTAAACGGTGAAGTTGCACTACAAGTCTGAATGAACGTGCGATATTAGTAGCATGAGAGAACAAGAAAAAGTATAACTAGCATCACATTTTATATCGATTACGGGTAAGAAAAAGATAGTTTGGACAATGAACCGTAGCTAATAAAATGATGATTTGATAAAACTTAACTAACCTTGGTTAGGTTGAAAAATAAATTACTCACGATGGAAACAGTTTGATCATTCCACATCAGTTCTCATCAACAGGGGTTTCGCAAAACATGCACTTGTGTTCCGTGAGTTTTAAGGGTTCTGTGGAGAGACCGCAAAGGTTCTTCGTCTATTACTAGCATTTATTTCTTATTTCAGTCATAGTGATTTCTTTTATGTAGTGGTGTTCCGTGTATATAAATTAGTAATGGAATCTTATGATAGCAAGTTGCAGATTGTGACCTAATTCTGTTTACAACTTTAAGAACGTCCGAATCTGCTAACTTCCTTTGTTACGTGATAGTGCATCTGTAATTTCAATTTTGCTGTTGTTGTTGTTACCCAACTCCTTCCAAGGGATGGGGGCATGGCGGAAGACCATGGAGCCCCAGAAGCCAGGCAACTTCCCAGGGTCTGGACCAGAGGTCGCAGAGAGCCAGAAAATTGCCTAAGAGCATGCAATGCAGAGAGTCTGTAGCTGGACAGTGCAGAATGAGATGAGAGGTGTCATGGGACAGGTGTCTGCAAGCGCTGCAAGAAGGATTTTTGATTCTGCCAATCCTAGGGATAGGAGCTTAACAGAAGACTGTGTCCATTGCAGCAAAAACGAGAGAACACAGCGAGCACGACAAAGTAGCACAAGTTCCTCGGCAGAAATTGAGGAAACCTGTGTGCCCAAGAATTTTGATGAGGCACTATGCCTCCAGTCTGAGAAACAAGAAGAGTGGATACAAGAGATAAGACAAGAGAAACTACAAGGGATTGCTGAGAGCATTAGTAGAGCTCTCTGTCTGGCCAGCTTATCAGCTACGTTGTTGCCAGAGAAAAATTGGTGTCTGGGAACCCATTGTAGCCTGATAGAACAGGAGGAAAGAGAAAGCAGTTCCTGCCAGATCTTCACCAGAGATTGAGGTAAAAGGAAAAATGGAGGAAAGGACTGAGTGAGAGTCAGATAGGAGAAAAGAAGTGGCAGACTTGATGGTGCTGCCAAGACCAGCAAAGAGGTAGCAAGTTGGAGCAGGCTTCAGCAGAAAAACTTGAGCATACTGGGCCTGCTAAAAAGAGTGGCCTCAGTGCTACAGAGAGAGCAGTTGGCAAGTACACCATAGCTGCCTTTGCCAAAAGGAAAAGAGCCGTCAGTCCAGAGGACCAGATCGTAAGGAGGCCATTAAGTGCCAGAGAAGTAAAGAACAGCAGCAGATGAAAGAGACGAGCATTCCTCTGAAAAAGGACAATGAGAGTCAAAGTAAAAAGCAAAGTCATCCCAACAAGCTTTCTAAAAATTGAAGGGAGATATTTGTTGAGGTGAAAGATTGGAAAGAGAGGGACGGCTAATAGAATTGATAGGTGATCAGAACCCATGTCCTGAAGCACCTCCCAGGAGCAAGAGAGGAAAGAGCAAAGGAAATGTCAAAGGAGGAGTGATGAAGAAAAGTAGGTATGTCAGAGTCATTAAAAGGTGGACATCAGAGGAGATGACCCAATTGAATGCTTCCTCCCCACGGGGGTCGGAAGTACCTTTTGGGTCTCAGAGAGGGTGATGGCAATTGAAGTCCCCCACAATAAAGAGATATCTGGAGGAGGGAGAAAAGGAATTGGTTCTGCTACCCATCAAAGAAGAGCAAATAGGGGATATTAAACACTAAGGAATGAGAGTGAGGAGGAGTTGTTTAGAGGTGTTGACCCCTACAAAATCAGAGCAGGGTTCAAGTGAAGAAAAAGAGGAAGTAGAAAGTTTAGAGAAGGATAAGCCTTGCCTGACAAAAATGATGACGCCATTGCTAGCATGTGTGACATCAGCAGAAAAAATACAAGACCAGAAGTGGGTGCGGTCACATTGCAGAGCAGAGAATCTAGGAATCTGGAAAGAGGAGGATAAGCTAAGGTTACAATCCTGGATACAAACAAGGTGAACAAGATGAGATGAAATAAAGTATAGCAGTTCAGTGCTCTTGGCTTGAAGACCCCTAGCATTCCATTGAAGAGCCCTGAGCAAGTCAGAGAGAAGAGGAAGCATGAGGTAAAGAGAAACAGCCAGGAGCATGAGGCAGTTGTGGGGGTGCAGAGGGAAAAGATACAAAGTGGGGAGAAAAAGAATGAGGTTTGAAGGCGAGGGTGGGGCGGGAGTGCTGCATTAGCAAAGGGAGGGGGGCCAGATGAAGCAGTAGAGGTGTACAAGCTGGAGGAGCGCGAGGAAGAAGTCACAGTGCTCTAGGTGTAAGATCTCCAGAAAAAGCAGGGATGCAGCAGGGAGGACAGCTCCAGGAGTGAGAGCTGCCAAGAGTTTTGAATCTAGAAAAGTGGAGTAGTGAGCACTTTAAATGAACCCATTTGCAGCAGGTGCAGCATTGCACTGACCTACCCCACCAGGTCACATTTTCAATGCACACTGAACAGGGAAAAATGGGGAAAGAGTTACGATGAACGTTGCCGCTCATCAGGAGAAGGATAAGAAGATGGGAAAGAAAAAGAGAAGACAGGCAACTGATTTTAAAGAAGCTGTGTGCTATCTGTCTGGTGTTATTCAGGGGGCAGCACGGTGAAAAAATGGTTTGAGGAAAAACCAACAGCCATTTTGACCCAATCCAAATGGAGTTGGGGACTGCACCACCATGTTGAGGCGGGTGCTGATTGATGCAGTCCAATTTTGCTTTCTTTATAGAAACTTTGCACTTCACTATTCAGAAAGATTGGCATCAATACATGTTTGGAGGATGGACAGAAGGTTCGTATTGACGATTAGAGTTAAAGTTAACTCAAAGTCAGAGTTAGTTGAGGGTAGAAAGGGAAAATCGGTGCTATACAGTGTAATTTGTTGTTGTGACGACAGGTTATTGTCAAGAGCTGTAACATGTGGTCAAACGATTTAGATCTGAGAAGCATTAGGCTAACTAATGCGTTGTAAGTAAGTAGTGAAGGAACTTGTAATAACTGTTGGGATGAGCAATTCAGACTAATATACTTTTCTAGAATAGTTAAACCGCATCCGAATCCTTTTTTTTTGCAATCAGTACAATCAACATGAACGCATTTACTACAAGTTTATAACAACAAAAGCACAATCAGAGAACGAGTTTATTGCAGTGTAATACATTTAAGCTTTCTACATGTTTGCCTGTGTGGGCGAGTTAGTTTTTGAATCATTACATGCAATTGACACTTTACAAAAAGAAAATCTGTGACAAAGCAATGTGATAAAGCTTGTATGCAGGATATAAACCGAATCCTATTATCCAATTTGAATTGGCATTTTGGATTTGAATAGTTTGAATTCGAATCCTTCAGATTTGGTATTCTGAATTGCCCATCTCTAAATAACTGTTTATTTGTTGAATTGTTTGATTATTTTTTGAAGTGTAGTAATGAAATATTTGATTTTGTTACAATTCGTGATTTCTAAATTTTTGTTAGTGGGGGTTCTGTGACAAACACGAAAGTACATTAGGGTTTTTGCAATGACAAAAAGGTTGAAATGTATTGTTTTACATTCAACACGTGAGCTAATATCTAAGAAAAAGAAACACAGCGTAGTTCGGAACAATAAGCTTAAGCAAATTAGGTAAAGTAATAGTAATATAGGGAGGTTTTTGTCCCCTCAATATAATATTGTAGGAAAAGGCAAGCTACAGACCCACAAAAGTAAAAAAAAAATTGTTAGCAGTCGTTTTCTAGTTTTTGTTAGTGGAAGCAAAAGTGGTTGACAAAACAGCCACTTCCACACCCCTGTTTTCAGCCCATTGAGTGTACAAGAGTAGACTACAAGGAATATGAACCTTACTTCTTCTGACTTGTTTGCATTAGCAAATATTTCAGTGAACATTACAGGAGGTAGCAAGGATGCACCAACAAAACAAAGAGTCAAGAGTCAGCAAAAAAGGTTGCAAACCCCGAACCCTGATGTTTGATAATGATGTGCAGAATGCATGCTTGAAAAATAATGAATTGAAACATAAATTAATTTGATCCTAGTACGATTTTCATATTACACTACTCATACACTGAAATAAATTATAGCAAGCCTATGCCCACCAAACAAATATGAAATCCAATCACAGGGCTTATGTAGATTAGAAACAGCTAAAAAACTATTTACATAGCTCAGAGTATGATTCTTGATTAAAATTTAAAGTTTTGTCAAAATCTGAAAAAGTAAACTTTTTAGCAAATTAAACATGAATTACCCTTTTATTAATAAAATTGCTCTTGCCAGCATAGCTGTTTCATTGAATCACATTGCCAGGTAGTTTTAGCCATGTTAACATCTGTTAAATATTCTCAAACTATTATCATATGGTTTGCAAAGGTAAGTGCCATAGTAAATTGGGAGTTTCAATATAATCTTAATCCCAAAAGCAAGTCAAAACACAAGGAGGAGATTGACAAAATGTCTTCCTGTGGCTAGATAATAACATTATGTTACTCAGCTAATTACTGTGATTGCAAAACGTTTTGAACCTTGCTTCTTCAAAATATAGTAGGGCTTTTCTGTGACAAACCATTTTAATTAACTTACTAAGCATAAAGCAGTTATTCTAATTGGGACTCGTCTATGATATGCAAGGTTAAGTATAAGTTTTGGGCTAGTTGACATTGCAAGTCATTGTGCACATTGCAGACATGCATGATTTAGTAAACACCCTGCATAAAGCATACAGATTTAGTTTAGTCACAAGATTAGTTTGAGACTTACCACAAGCAACTTTTGCATTTTTGTCTTGTTTCAGGTATGCATCCAAGATGGCATCGCTTACTTGATCACATAACTTGTCTGAAATAGAAAAGCATTACTTGATACCCAGACACATAAATACTGCATGACTGTAAGCTAAAAGAAAAGGCAGTGGCTATTTCGCCGTCGACGGCAATTTGCCCTTGGAATCTATTTTGCCGTGATCATTCACGTGTGTTTATATAGCCAAATTTGCTATTATTGCACCAGTGACTCTGTGGTGTAGTGGATAGAGCGCTGGTCTTGAGATACCAAGGTATCGGGTTCAAATCTCAGCTGGCCAGGGCTTTAAAAGAAAGGCAGTGTACACTGAAGGGGCAGGCCCGGTATGTAAATGTACGGGGCAGTGTACACTGCAAGGGAGTGTGCAGGGTGGGGGATAGAGACCTGGGGGTGCAAATTTTTTTTTGGTTTTTAAAATTGACCAATCAGAAACGACCAAAAGTCACATGTTTAGTACGTCATTAAGATTGACCAATCACAAACAACTCACGGCAAAATAGTCTCTGAGGGTAAATTGCCATCGACGGCAAAATAGCCACTGCCAAAAGAAAAATAGATTGCAAATACAAAACTGATTAGCATACCTGGATGTCCTTCACCAACAGATTCTGAAGTAAACAAAAATGTTTCACGTTTTGCATGTATGCCATTACCGTTTGTAAGTCCTGCTTTGAATATGTTGCTAGTAGCCATTTTGTCAATAAACAAATGAAAAGAAAAACTATAAAACAATTTATTACCTAGTAGTCTACAAAAGTCAAAAGAATAACGAAATTTAGTGTTAAACTGCTTGCCATCAAGACCTAAACACAAATAACTTGAGCTAAAAATCTATTTATAAGTACACACACAACCGTAAAGGATCGAATTGTACACATAACCTGCATCAGTTTAGTAAGCCAACCCGCATTAGCTGTCAGGGTATGCTGAATTATCATTTCTGACAAATACATGTTGGCTCACATTGATGAAGTTTTTTACAGTATCTGTACTGCAGAGTTAATTGCCTATATCTACTAAATACCATAAGCTTTCTTTAAAAATTATATTTACTAGCCAAGCACTTTTTTTACCGAAGTTGAATGTATCATTACGATTCCAAAATTCACACTTCGCGCCTTTACTACTGCGTAAGCATTACCTCGACGACCACACGCGCAAAGAAGCAAGTTACTACGAGATCGACTAAATCTAAAACTCGATTTTTATAGTTGATGGTGCTCAAGCAAGCGAGACGAAGTGTTTCTATTATTTTTTCTTGTGAGAAAAAAGAAATATTACCACTTCAAGCAATGAAATCAAACCACTGTGTAATTCTCTTTGTAAGCAATATGAAAGATGTGATTTAGAGATCTTGCGCAATTGTTGTTTTGACGGTCAGTGTACAACTTCTTGGCCTATATGAACACAAACTTGTGATGACAGAGTTTTTTCGCCAGATTTTGTTTCTGTTTGTGGTAAACAGCTGCAGTTACACATCAAGAAGGTTTTACGTCAACAAACGTCATTGAAATTCATTTTTGAAAAAGTGGCTCACCACTGTCACATTTGAACGCTAAATATGTTTTTTGATAACATTATAGAATAAGCGTAGAGTTATAGTGAGTCCAAAAGTGTTTGGACTGACCAGTTATTGCTGGTAATTAGGCTAGCCTAGCTATTTGGGCTTAATAGGAAGATTGCACGCACGTGACCAAACGTCATCAAAATGCGCTTTTGAAAAAAGTGGCTGACCAGTGTCAGTGTTTTTGCATTGAATTGAATAGGAGTGATGTGTTTTTTACAAATTAAATGGATAAACGTGACAGTTGTTGAATGAACGTTAAATATGTTGTGTTACTGATGTTAAGGAATGAATCTAAGGTCAAAGTAAGATAAGAGGTGCTAAGGTTTGCTTGTTATTGCTAATAGTTGGGCTAATTTTATGGGATGAACATGCAGGCTTATTTGTAGCCAGCTTCTGTGAGGGCTTCACATTCGATTGATCAGCGTGTTTGGGAATGGTGAGTTTAAGTGAATTGTTATGTGCAACTTGTACAGTATATTTAGCTGCATAAGTATACTGAAAAGTTGTTAACTTAAATTATACTGTAGTCTAAATGACAGGGCAGACTTCTGTACCGTTTGTCATATCTTGGATTAGATATTGATGGATAAAATCAGTAATTTTTTCAAATTTTGTGAATAGTGCTTGAAAGACCAGTCATATTGATATATTAGATGTAATTTTGTGACCTTAGTTACTTCTTAAACAAGTTTTTGGGCTGTTGCCTAGGCTGCTGAAACAAGGGTAATTAAAACCTTACGGTACCGATTCATTTGTTCATGCGTATGAGCTTATGCTCTGTTTGCATGTCTTTCGTCAGACTGAGCCACCACAACTGGTAGAGTGCTTGGCCCCACCACCTGTTTGCCACATAAAGATGGAGGCATCCCATTAAATACCTTGCCCATGGACACAACAAGCAAGCTTGCCGGCAAGCTTACGGTACCGGTAGTAATGATTAGATAAAAGTTGTTTTTGATAATGTACCGACAAGTATGTAATTGGTATTGAGTTATTTTTTACTGAGGAGCAAATGGTATTTAAATGGCACTTTTTTTTGGGGCAATGTTTTAAAATTGGCACACAGTTCTAAGCTTAGACCAGACCACTGAATGACCTAATCTCAACCAAATTGCTTTTGATTGAATTTACTTGTGTCCAAGGATTTAACTAGCAATAGTTCATTCCAATTTTTAGTAAGTTTCTCATTAGTTTTCAAAATAAACCCAAAAGTCGGTGTTCGCCCTATACCTTTCCAGCTTAAATTACAGGTTTTGGTCAGTCACTTTTTTTGGCGCGAAATGTCTGACGTCATATGCAACCTTCCTATACCTAGGCCTGTTTGTTGTAATTTACGGTCGGGTTTCTGATTTGAATGAAGTAGGTTTAGAGTATTTGAGAATATTAGGATAAATTATTTCAATGTGCATCTTACATCATGCAATGTTGTAAAAAAATTGTGAAATTCCAATGTCACCCAAGAGGTTTTCACAACGACATCGTTAAGGTTTTTGATTATTAATGCAGAACCTTTCACCAGTAGTCATATAAACTGCAAGTTGGAATTCCAATTTCCAGATGCGTTCCCCATTAACGAAGTCACTTCCCAAAGGAAATGTTTTGACTTCTTTACCTAAAGCGGAAACCACTCATTTAAACTCATTTCACCCCTAAAAAGCGAGCAGCACTTTTTCCGGCGAACTGCTTTTCTTGATTAAAATAGAAATTAATGTGCTTGGCATTAATATGCAAAAGCGAATCCCTTTTCAAAACTTTCGCACCGACATCGTGGCAATTAGAAATTCTGTGATTTTGATCGGACACTTTCAACATTAAAAAGTATAAAGGGCCATGGATGTTCATCATTTTCAAGCTGTTTGAGCAAAATACTACCTCGGCATTATTTAACAATTGTACCACCTGACGTGACGGATGACAAAGAAAATTCGAAGAATAGGTATTAACACTGTAGAAAATAAGTTCTTTTGAGCAAGAGCGTGTTGACTGAACCCCAATCGCTGGGAACTAGGGAGGCCACAAAGAAGGAAGCACGACAGTAATGTTTTTATTGCATTGATATTAAACTCCGATTACCCAGAACTGAGTATGTCAGAGAGTCAAAATTACGTCAGTTCTGCATGATAATCAACAGCGAAAGAGGGCAGAACATCTCCGACCGCATGGTTGGCAACAAAATACTGCACACGTCACCAAAAACTAGGTCACTGAGCACGTCACAAGAATAAAAACAATAAAGCAACAAAATGATGGCGAGAAAGGCAAGCCGTTCAACGAGCTACCCTGAAAAGACATAAAATGAACATTATCTAGCCCTAATAAAAATATGTGTGTGTGATTTTATTGTTTTTTCTAACGCCAGCACTTAAAGTACAAGAAATAAAAGGCAAAATACCAGCAAAGCACAATCCAGAAAAAAGTATTTTAATTAAACATAATTGACTTTCATCTTTAAAACAAATCTTATTCATACAGAACCGGCGCGATGGCTGGTTGGTGCGTCCGTTTCGCAGTCGGTAGTCCTGGGCTTTATTTCCCAAGTTAAGTCATACCAAAACACTTTAAAAAAATGGTATTTACAGCTTCCCGGCTTGGCGCTCATTACATAGGGATAGTGTGGAGAACAAGCTGGCAAGCTTGCGTGCTGTTTGCTTTGCTTGTTGTCCTTGGGCAAGACACTTAACGGGATACCTCCACCTTTATGTGGCAGACAGGTGGTGGGGCCAAGCAGTCTACCCGTCGTGGTGGCCCAGTCTAACTGAATACTCGCAAACGGAGCATGAGCGCTCACGCAGTGTATATACATCTTACAGCAGAATGCTCAGAACCAATAGCTCAAACGACAAAGAAGAAGCTAGGCGTATTAAAACAATCCTCAGTCTGACATCATTTTGTCAATGTGGAGAGAGTCTAATGCATTATTGAGCTTGTATGCTGTATTTGTTCAGCAGCCCGATCAAATAATTGGCGACATTTTATACAAGGAATAAAAAAGAGGCTAAGTACTGCTTGGAAGAGAGTTTTACAGCAAGAGCAGCAGCTTAAGGTCATATTTGTAAACGTACTATTCCATCCAAGAAAAGTAACTTGTGGAAATTGTATGCAACAAGCGAAATGCAGAATTTATGGTTATATCACTACTCTTTATGTTAAGGATGTACCGAAGCTAGAATTTTGCCGAAGACGAAGCTTATGTGTTTGTTTTGTGCAACTACAATTAAAATATATCAATGCAGTATTACTGACCATACAGTTCACAGTTTAATATCAAAGTGTCTAATGTTCGTGTAATTCACCATAAATTGAGGCCTCATATATTGATATTACAAACAGATATATTCGTTTTTTCAACAATTTGTTGTTGAAACTTGACGTATCGCTCCCTTTAGTTACTGTTTCGACGTCAACGAAAATAAATCGGGCTAGAGGTGCTACGAGAAGAGGCCGATCAATAAGACTACCATTGCGTTTTTATGATTAATTTGCAAAAAAGCGGAAATGCACAATCGTTATTTATCCCAGCCCAACCCCACCATTTTGCCGTTCGTTTACACCATCGCCACTGCCAGTATTGCGCCGTTTGTCACTTATATTTGCTTATCTTTTCACTTTGCTTAACTTTGTTGTATACAACTGCATTTCATGCTTGTGATCCGCCTTTGCTGTTTAGCTGTATTTGGGAATTAGTTGACAACATTATCTTCGTTTATATCAGTAACCCGGATTTAGTGCGGTACAATTTTCAGCAAGCTCTAGTTGTTTTATTTGTAATTGGGTAATTTGGTTTAACTAGTTTTTTTAAGCTGAATTAGACATTTAGTTGTACGGTTTGATGCACCAGCTAGTCTTTCTTCTAAGCGATTGCTAGCTTTAACTAAATTTTTGGATAGTTTTAACCAGGGATGTGGATGCGGAAGCGGTCCTTTTTCTGTGGAAGCGAAAGCTGAAGCAGAAGCGCGAAAATTCCACCGCTTCCGCTTCCACATAGGAGGGAAGAATGGAGGGAGAAAAGAAATTGGTTCTGCTATCCTTCGGAGAAGAGGGAGCATGAACATTAAGAAATGAGAGCAGGGAGGAGTCGTTGAGAGAAATGTTGACCTCTACATAATCAGAGTACGGATCAAGCGAAGAAAGAGAGGAGGTAGAAAGCTCAGAGAAGGATAAGCCCTGCCTGACGAAAATGATGACGCCGCCGCTAGCGTCTGTGATATCAGTAGAAAAAATACCTGATCGGGAGAGAAAGCGATCGGATCGCAGAGCAGAGAATCCAGGAATCCGGAAAGAGGAAGATGAATTAAGGTTAGATTCCTGGATACAAATAAGGTCAACGGGATGAGACGAAATAAAGTGTAGCAGTTCAGTGTTCCTGGCTCGGAGACCCCAGCATTCCATTGAAGAACCCTGAGAGAGTTAGGGAGGGGAAAAAGCAACAGGAGGTAAAGAAAAACAGCCAAGAGCATGAGGCGGTGGTGAGGAGATACAAAGTGGGCAGAAAAAGGATAAGAGGTTTGAAGGCGAGGGTGGGGTGCGAGTGCTGTATTAGCAGAAGGGGGCCAGATGGAGCAGTGGAAGTATACCAGCTGGAGGAGTCCGAGGAGGATGTCACAGTGCTGGTAGGTATGGAATCTCCAAAAAAAGCAGGGAGGGCAGCTCCAGGAGTGAGAGCTGCCAAGAGTTCTGAATCTAGAAAAGTAGAGTAGTGAGCACTTTAAATGAACCTAATTAGAGCATGTGCAGCACTGCACTGACCTACTTCGCCAGGTCACATTTTCCAGCGCACACTGAACAGGGAAAGACGAGACAAGGGTTAGAATAAACGTTGCCGCTCATCAGGAGAAGAAGAAGGATGAGAAGACGGGCAAGAGAAAGACAGGAGAAAAGAGAAGACGGGCCGATTTTAAAGAGGCTGCGTGCTACCCTTTTGCCGTCGTTCAGGGGGCTGCACGGCGAAAAAATAATTTGTGTGAGGGGAGTGCCCGGGGTAACTGGGACCCTCGGGAAGGCCAACAGCCATTTTGACCCAACCCAAATGGGGTTGAGGACCGCACCACCACGTTGAGGCGGCTGTTGATTGGTGCAGTTCAATTTTACTCGCTTTACATGTATAGACTATATATACGACAGAAATTTCGCACTTCACCATCCAAAAAGATCAGAGTCAATACGTGTTTTGGCCTTGGGGACGGACAGAAGGTTCGTATTGATGATTAGAGTTAAAGTTAACTCAAAGTCAGAGTTAGTTGAGGGTAGAGAGAGAAAATCAACGCTATACAGTGTAATTTGTTGTTGTGACGACAGGTTATTGTCGAGAGCTGTAATATGTGGTCATACGGTTTAGATCTGAGAAGCATTAAGTTAACTGTTGTAAAAGTAATTGTAAGTAGTGAAGGAACTTGTAATAACTGTCAATTTGTTGAAATGTTTAATTTTATTTTTTGAATTGTAGTAACGAAATATTTGATTTTCTTGCAAGTAATTCGTGATTTCTAAATTTTTGTTAGTGTGGGTTCCATGACAAACGTACATTAGGGGTTCTGTGATGACAAAAAGATTGAAACGCACTGTTCTACATTCAGCACGAGTTCCAATATCTAAGAAAAAGAAACACAGTAGTTCGAAACAATAAGCTCAAGCGAAGTAGGTTAAGCAATGGCAATAAATGAAGGTTTTTGTTTTTTCAAAATGATGAAGTGTAGGAGAAGGCAGGCTGCAGACCCACAAAAGTTAAAAAAAATTGTTAATGGTCGTTTTTTCGTTTTTTGTTAGTGGAAGCGGAAGCGTTTGAAAAATAACCGCTTCCACACCCTTGGTTTTGACTGATTACAACCTGTTATTTGTATTGCATGCTACCGTATTATTCTATTTAAATAAGATTGTGATAATGTAATGGTGTTGTAACGTACGGTTGTAGTGAAGTTGGAAAGGATAAATACCGTTAAAGGTTTCTGTGCCAAGAGAAGTCAGCGCATTCCTGAGCAGCACAGAAATAGTTACCGGGGAGCTTCCTCAGAAAACGATAGATGTTGTTACCAGTATAACATATAAACTGTTGAACATAAAAATATTAAGACAACCTGTATTACTAAGGACTTAGAAAATTGAAGGAAGTATAGCCGTGTCGACTTATAAATCAGAATATAAAAATTCACAAATGACACTTGTAGTCGACTAAAATCTTTATTATTGCAAGCTTTCGTGAGCGAATGCTCACTTCTTCAGGCAAAATAAATTAACACTAATGAATGAATTGAAATTAATAATAATAATAATAAACGATATAATAATAATAATAAGCGAATAAACGGATAATAATAATAATAACGATAATAATAATAAGCGAATAAACGGACACAAAAGTGATATCCGAAACAATAAAAACAAACCCGTTGCCAAGCATTTTAATCTTCCTGAACATTCAGTCAGTCATCTTCAAGTATCAATACTAAAACGAACCAGCACGAACCGGAGACAACGACAAATCGAAGAACAAAAGCTCATATCCAAATTCAACTGTATCCAAGAAGGACTAAACAAGGACTCAGGTTTTTTATCACATTACTTAAAAAAACTATAATTGGCCTCTTACTATTTCTACCTTACGTAACCTTTTCTTCACTTGCTTTCTCCTCTATTCCCTATTTATCTACTTTCTTGCTTATGTTCTTAACCTATGTTTCTCCTTTTTCCGCTTTTTCTTTTTCATTCTCGTTTTTTTTTTAACTCCGGTCCTTACCTAACTGGTTTGTGATGTCACAGTGTAGATATTTTATGTTCAATTTATTGCCATAGTTATTTGTATTAATTTCAATTCATTCATTAGTGTTTATTTATTTTGCCTAAAGAAGTGAGCATTCGCTCACGAAAGCTTGCAATAATAAAGATTTTAGTCGACTACAAGTGTCATTTGTGAATTTTTATATAAGGACTTAGAGTTATTACTAACAAGGCAGGCAATACGCAACAACAAAAACATTGTTATATCACAGAACCAGGGGTGGGCGCAAGTAAAAAGTGTTATAAGATACAGAAGTAAAATAGAAAAGTTTGCTCAAAAATGATCACCAGCATCATACGGTACCATACAGCAATCTATTACATGATGTCGATAACCCGCGACCGGTTTCGACCTCATTGGGTCTCATCAGGCGAATGTAAAAAACACTCAATAATAAACATGCTAAAAAACAAATTTGCCATTGGGAGCAAAAAAAATTTTAAGACACAGAAGACATTATCTATTGGCGGTAAACACTCTATAAACAGCGGGAAAATTTGGACCATCACTACGATTAATTACAATTAGTAAACGAGCCTTTTGATTTATAAAAAAAACTTTCCGCAACGCGACGCTTGTACGCATGTGACTCCGACTTTAGTCAGTATTTTGACAATTTCCCAATCTAGATGATGATCGAAATCCATAAGATGTTGACTCAGCGCTGACGTTTTTGGTGTTAGAAATCTTGACCGCATCAACATGTTCCCGTTTTCTGGTTTTACCACTACGTGCTGTTTCACCTACACACACAGCATTGCAATCCCGGCAAGAAATTTGATACACCAAACCATGTTTTTGTTCGAAATTAATAACATCTTCAGGTTTTCGAAACAACGAAGATAACGTTTGTTGTCGTTAAAAAAACCACTCCGGTACCAACTTGAGTCAAAATTCGGCCAATATGTTCGGAGACTTAACTGAGGCTTAGCACAAGTGAGGCTTAAAATAATTGTTGGTAATAATTCTTAGTACTTGGTAATAAAGCTTGGATTAATATTTTCATGTTCAACAGTTTGTATGTTACACTGGTAACAACATCTACCGTTTTCTGTGGAAGCTCCCCGGCTACAAAAGGGAGCGAAACGTCAAGTTTAACTACAAATTGTCGAAAGAACGAGTTTATCTGTTTATAGTATCAATATACTCGACAAACGAAAAATGTCGGCTATATTTAGCCTGATATATTGTAGTTATAGATAACACATCAATCATACAAAACATTCAAACAAATTGAAATTGCCAAACAGCAAGAAATTTGAAAGTTTAAAATTAATAAAATGGTAATCGAATGCTCATTGCATTTGCAGTGGAGTTTCGTGTGTAATCATCTCTACAAAAACCTGGACATTTCCTTTAAACAAAACGAATATTTAGATGCAAATTGTTTTGTATACTATCTATAAACCATTTTTTCTTTATTTAAACTATAGAGCGAAAACACAAGTGAGGCTTGAAATAATCCATTAGTGGTATTTAATTAATCCTGAAAAATCTCTTTCTAGTCTTTTAGTTAAAAATTATTTCAAAACAACCAAATTGAGCTATGACATCTTTTGGCGGAGAAAACAGTTTACTGGCTGCAATTTAAGATAGCCAAAAAAATACGTGATGAACAAATGAAAGCAATGACAGGCAAAGTCAAAAAAAGATTTCTAGTTGAACCTGCAAGAAAATTTGCTTGATATCTGTCGCGTTTCAATAGAGTTTTAAATTTATTTCAATTTTCATTTTACTTCTTAAAATTGTAGCGACTTGCAGTGTCGATCGAATAATTAAGTTTGGTTGCAACTTAATAGCTAGGAAAAGATTAGCTTCCACTAAGATACTTGAACCCGCGCCCTTCTCGATCAAGAACAGAACAATGTATTCACAAACCACTTTATAACTTTGAATTCCTTTGCTTGCCAAAACACAGAACTAAAGCACTTCAATAATTAAATATCAGAGACTAACTAAAACTAAAGCCGCCAAAAATAATCGCTTGATTCCTGTCACAACAATCACCGCACAACAACGTCTTTTACAAAAATCTAATCTCTACTCTACTCTACTCTACTCTGATCTACTACTCAATCTCTCGTAATCTCTGAATAAGATCTTGCGGCGTTATATATACGACGGGAAATAATCTAGAAATTGCTAGAACATCACGTGACACAGGAAAAACACCGTTAATATATTACGTAATCGGTGACAACAAAAAAAAGAAAAATCTCCGAGAGGAAACAAGAACCACTAGAATACGCTGGAAAGTCACATAGACAGCTATTGTGACGTCAGAAAGACGTGTGAGTTACAAATCTATTTATATATCCGAAAGAAAAAAAGGTCTTTTTTGAAAACAGTTTAGCAAGTTTAGGGCTTCAGATAATTCAGATTTACAATTAAAAAATGATCACTGCAAAATAAAACAACAGATTTCAATGACTATACATATATTAGAACTATTCTTTTAAGCAAATATACTTATTCATGACAATATCTAATTATGGATTGTTAACAGCTGCAGTTGCAGTATTTTTGTGTAGCCAGTTAATTGATTTCTCATCCGACGATCTTCTAGATCAATTTAGAATTTCTAAAATAGTCCATAGTTTTATACCAAAAGATAAGAAAGCGAATATTTTCGGAAATGATCATATTTTCAATTATTGAGGCCAAAGTTGTATTTTTGGCGAAGCTCCTTTTTTGAATTGATCTAGTCATTCACTAAAAAATGAATATCAAATGCAATGGCTTCCATGCTTTTTTGTAACATTTATCCCTTCATTGAGATTGAAAATTTTTATTCTATCCCATATAACACAAACAAATAAAATATAATAAAATGTTTTTTCCTCTAGTTCTTACCACAATAATAAAATGTTTTGAAATGTCCATTTCAATTTTTTACTTATTGCAAAATTTGCTTAATTACTTCTGAAATTATAATAAAATTTTTCCCGTTTGGCACACTGATCGATTTGCATTTCATTAGATCAACTACAAATAATAAGTGTTGTCGCAGCTAATTCAAGGCGGTTCAGCTTCTTTATACCTACTGGGCACTTTTTGAAAATATGAAGACTTGAGAGCAAATTTGCCCAGAATAGGTTGTGTGAAACTTTCCGATTTGATCAGTGATGATAAAAAAAGATTATTGGCAGGGGCGGATTAGCGAATTCAACCGGCCCGGGAACTTTGAAATAAAACCGGCCCATTTTTGACAACTAATTGCAAATCTTGCTAAAACGTTACGCGGTTCATCTTACAAACAACATCATATTTGGGCCATTTCAAAAAATATTTAGAATTAACGAACAAACATTATCAAACACTATCTATAGAGCAATAGTCTTTGCATTTCTGCATTCGTTTTTGCTAGTTCATCGATGATCGTATGGTTTGAAATGCGAAACATAATGTCTCATTCGACGCATGTCAAAAGAAGGGAGTCTAAGCGATCTTAGCTTAGCTGATTTCTTAAATGGTTCTTTACATGTCTCAGCTTGCTAAAGGTTCTTTCACAACCAAAGATTACTTTGTATGCCTAATATAAAAGAGGATAACTTCTGCAGTGCATTCTATATCTCCAAATCGCAGCATAATAGCATAGAAAACAATTTTGGCATCGACATTTTCGAATGTTGGGGCTTTCGTCCGATCTGACATCCTCGTCATCTGGTTTTTAAAAGCAAATTAAAATATAAGTTGTATGAAAGAAAGTTTATTAGTATCAGCATAGTTGACCTGCGAAAAGTGCTGGATGATAATATGAGAACAAAATTTTGATCAAATAATAACATTTCCATCGGTATGGAAAATAGACATCAAGTGATTACAGGCTCGGGTTGTATCATAAAGTGAGATAAAAGGTCAAAACATTAACCTGTAAATAGTTAATCAATAATAAAATCAAAAAATAATCACCTGCTTCATCCAATTTAGTGCCGTGCTCAGGTAAGATCTTTTTTAATTCCGGCCATTTTGATGCAAAATCTAAGAGCTCTTGCCGAAGATCTTGCTGAACAGGAGAATCTGAACTTTTATTTGGCAAAGGTTGCACATTATATTCACAGCTGAGATAGGAATCCCATGAAGAATTGTTCCAGAAAAGTGTTTTGGATCGAAGTAGCTTAAGTCAGCACATAACTTTTTATGTGTAACAAATCTTCTATGCAAACTTTGAACCACATGATCTAGAATTCTGTTACGTACATTGACCTCAAACTTTTACATTGAGTCTAAAAGACGTTCATCCAAGGGTTCATTTTTATTTCTTCGAACCCGTCTAGCAAAAAAGCTGCTTTCAATCAAGACATCACATCCACGTTCTTCCAAAACTTCATTGGCATGTTGAACAAAACGGTCGGTTTTGGTTACAACCGTTACGAGATCGCGATGAATCTGTTGAATATCTTCTTTCGTAGCTTCCACCACATTACAAGCATTAATGAAATCCAGTCTAGAGGTCTGCAACTACTTTAAAAGTGCAGAGGTTATCTCCATGATACGTAGATAAGTAATGGCTGTCAGAACATGTTGGTATCGAATCATATTATCTAACATGACACTGGTATCAAACCGCGCTTCAACACTTAACTTTTCAGAAGTAGAAGCACAATACAGAACTTCAATTACATCGCAGAACATGCCGCTGAAACCAACTTCAAATGTGCCGAAGATTTTTCGAAGACATTCGTGCTTAAACCACCATCTACATGTAGTTGCTCCAATCAAGTTTAACCTACTCTGAATATCATGACCATGTCTTTGGCTCATCTGCTCTTACCCGATGTCCATTTGCAAATACGATTCCCGAAAAAACACTCCAGCTTTTTGAACTAGTCCAAATAGAGATATGGATGCGTGATTAGTCGTAGTAACATCACAGAGAACCAAGTTGAGAAGGTGGGCATAGCATCATGTGTGAATGTGACCAGAAGATTCTTTTTCAAGAAAAACTGTAAATACATTATACTGCCTCGACATGTTTGATGCTCTAGCTGTGCTGTTGGAAGTGCATTTGGAAACGTCTATGTTTTGCTTCTGCAAAATTTCTTTTAACAAATTGCACAGGTCTGCTCCAGTTGCGGAATGACTGTCAACAACGGCAAGAAGTCTTCCTTCGACGTTTTCCCTAACAAAGCGTAGTGTTGTGGCCCCTGCTTAAAATATAGACTTTGATTGATTTTATACTTGGCAACACTTTTGTCGTGTAAACTGTACAGGCTAAAGCTAAATAATGTGATTTTGTAAAAAGCTGATGTGTTGCAAGGTAGCCTGTTATAAACTTTTACTGTTACATAATGCTAATTACTGTTATTGTGTTTTGCTTTCTATTCTATTTGAATAAGTAAACTGATAAAGATAAACTTGTGTAATCTTTTTGAGTTAAATTAAGTTATAAATGTAACACGTAGAATAACTGTACATTTGTCGATTGAAGTTATATCTTGAATTGAATCCATTTGAACGGAGTAAATGCCTACTTCTCTAACCGAGTTTGAAATTTCTTCTTTCATTAACTGAGATGTAATAGCAACGATAAAGTTTACAGTAGCTTTGGAAATAAATGTATTTCTATTTGCACGGTTATGCTTGTGCTTATCGAGTTTGTTTTGCAAAAGCAAAAAAATAAAGCAAAGCAGTAGCTTTGGAAATAAATGTATTTTTATTTGCACGGTTATGCTTGTGCTTATCGAGTTTGTTTTGCAAATGTTTTTTAATAACAATTTCCAAATGACACTTTAGAATGTTATCGTCAGGCTTGTCCATGGGACATATTTTTATGTCCCATCCCATTCCATAGCAGTTCATGCCTGTCCCATCCCATCCCATCCCATGAGATTCCCATCAAAATATAATTCAATAAAAGTTATTAAATTTATGAAAATTTAAGTACATGTATAATGTGTACTAGATAGGACTACACGTACAAAGAGAGATACAAAACGACAAAATTTATTGACTTTGCTAACTTTAAAGTTCAGAAGAGTTCACAATTTATTATCATTCTGCCACTCATATTCCGATTCACTGTGCTCCTTCAGCAAATTTTCAATTTCCTGCTCATCAACGAGCATGATGCGCAAAGCAGTGTTGCCAGATTGACACGAAGCTCCTATACCACAGAGAGGACAAAATTACACCATCCAAGATTTTTCTCAAAAACCATCTAAAATCAAAGAAACACCGATAACCACTCACTGAATATGACTAAAGTTTCAAGTTGTCTTTAAAAACTATTTGCCTACCTATTTGGCAATTGAAAGACAAGGGGTAAGGCAGAAATCTAGCTCTCTCAATAAGATGCAATTTAACTCACTCATCAAGCCCACCAAACTTCAAATCTAACGCTAAAACTAAACCAGGACCAAGGCTAACCTCATTTAAAAGCGATTTTATTCCAAACTGAAATTTTCTGCCTTGCCCCTTCTCTTTCGATTGTTCGATTGCACCGTTGGGAGTGGCCTTGAGCTCGATCGCCCAAAGTGGCCAGATCATCATAAATTTTAGGGTTTAGCATCCCTTACCAATGCTTGCCTATCTATTTAGATATGACGTTATCAAAAGGCTATCACATGGCTACTGTCCCATAGGTCCCATGGGAAATGCAATGCGTGCAGTCCCATCCCATGGGACATTTCCCATGGGAATCCCATTCCCATGGACAAGCCTGGTTATCGTACTTCGCAAGAAGTACAGTCTTTAAAAATGTTCCGTGATCAACTTTTTCATCACATAAAGTAGACACCGCTTCCGAACTTCCTGTTCCCCTACAGCTCGTTCCCCGTTTTCCGATCATTTTCACAATGAAAACGACTCTGTCGAAAATTTGCCTTCTTTGCATGACCTGTTTGTTGTGTAATGATGTTTGACTGATAGTAAGTAGGTCTACCACTGTCTTATTACTGCTGAATCGTATGTGAGCTTCAACATATGCCTTGTGTTTTTGGGAACGTTTGTGTTCATCAATTTGTTAGTCAATGTGTTTTTACGAATTGAAACCCGTTAGAAATTTGCTGGGGTACTGATTGCTATTAGTAGTAGTGCAATATGCAATGCAAAGATTGCAAAATAGAGCTTCTTTTTCTACTCAATACGAGAGCCATAATCGCTGTAAACAACCTCCAGAGCCATCAGGTCGGAAGTACACATTTGTAGCGTTAAATTTGGTTGTTTGTGGTTGATGTGGGTGAAACTAGAAATATTCGGTTAGTTTATCTTGCTTTGGTTTTACCAATTACGAGTAGTACGCTGTTACAGAAGGAACTGCAGACTGATCTCGTTGAACTTCTGAAACTTGAGCGGATATTACAGAATAGTCTTCACTGTTGGATATTGCTGGATCGAGATTTACAGACTGCTGATATTGACTTTCTAAAACTTGCGTTAGGGGAGCAGAACATACTTTAGGATTATCTTTGCTGAGCCTGTCTGGTTCTGGTTCACCAGTATATACAGTCTGGACTTCGCTTTCTGATACTGGTGGAATAGATATGTCAGAGCAATTTTGATTTACCAAATCTGATGCTGGTTCATCATGATATATTACAGACTAATGCTGATCTTGATGTTCTAATAGCAAATCGGGATTAACTGTCTGATTAGCTTTCCGTTGAGGTGCTTGCTCTTGCAAATGCTTCCTGAATGTTCATACATTTAGCAGCGATTTCTTTTTCTTTCTTTGACGCTCTTTCTCAGCTCCACCTTTCTGCTTTTTCGTCTCTTTCTTTTATTTAAAATTTAGAGAGGCCTGGAGAATGGTTGGTAAACAATTATGTTGGGTACGCGATATCAGTTGTCTTGCGAATCTTTCTGACGTCATAGTACTGCAAATTAGGGAAAGAAGTTACCATTGACGCTTCCTTTATTATTTTACGTCAAGTCATGGCAGCCACAAATCACAATAAGAAAATTATAGATAGGCTATACAAAAATACTGTTGCTGAAAAATGATTGCAAAATCATTATGTATGGAACCGGTTCATATTCTTGATCATTTATTAGCTTCTTAAAGTTAGTTTTGAGGTAGCCCAGTGAATCGCTGGACCGGCCCACAGTCGAGCGGCCCACCGGGAAACTCCTAAATTCCCGCCGGGCTAATCCGCCTCTGATTCTTGATTTACTTTCGATAGACAATATTACGAACGTTTTAAAGCGTTCAACTGGCAACAGAAAATCGCATAATTGGGGCCAGCAAATATGCAGTTGGACCAAGCAGAACTAGTCAATGAATCTAAGCAGGTTATAATTTTAGAATGCAATCTGTTCTCTATGCTCGGGTGATAGTCTGCTTCTTTTTGCTTCAAATATGTTCCCAATTGTGCTGAATAACCGTTCACTCATTGCGAATGATGGAGGTGCGCACAAAACTTGTTTGAAGAATTTTGCCAACCCCAAATCCCAGTTACTATTGTCTTTATTGATGCAAGTATACTTGTATGCACCCCACCATTTATAGAAGCATTTATTCTTTAACAGTAAAACGTACAGAAACACCAAACCGTAATCGTAAAACGAAACAAAGAAAGAAAATTAATTCCCATCTAGTAGCGACAATTTTCTTTCAGATTTTTAAAAAGGCGTAACAGTAGTTTATTAAAGTACATGTAACTGAAAATGATTTGCTGAACCCAAAGATTTGGCAAAAATTGCCCCCGGCTTCGGCCCGAGCCGAAACTTCAGCACATTCTTACTTCATATAATCGTTTTGGGTCCATATTTTATGACTCTTGCTGCTTCAACATTCTAGGGCTCATACTGTAGCTACAAGACTTTTCGATACATACGGCCCTAAGTTGTAGCAAACTCGTCTCGTTGTAGCAAATTATTAGAGATAAAAGCTATCAGGTATTGAAATTTTTTAGTGGCATGCTTCAAGTTTCCCTCGAGTGTTACGAACTTTAATGATGTCAGTGGCGTAGGAAATAAGGGGACATGTTTTTCCGAAAATCTGATTGCTAGAAAACTTTATTTTCCTAACACTCTAAAAGTTAGGAAAAGACTTGCACATTTTCTGTTGTTTCTCTCCCCCTCAAATAAAATTCTTGCCATGCCCTTGGGTCATGCCACTGCTTTTTGCAATATAGCTAGTTATAATTCGCTTTAGTCACTTTTACTGGATCCCACTCGACTTTGCTCTTTCCATTGATCAGCTCATCAACATGCATTACCGCAATACCAGCGTTTGTAAGTTCTTAAATGTAAAATGTTTTCGGTTCATATACCGCCCCAGCGCAATCTTATGGACTACTCACATTTTACTTTTTTTTTTCCAGACCTGTTTATTAAGCTATTTCATAATTTAGAATCGATTCTTGTTACTCGCTTGTAGGTTTTTACCCTTTCTTAACTCGCTGCTAGATTCCTTTTACAATGACTTTTCAATACCCTAAACTGGCTTGCGGAAAATATATGATTTCGGTTTCAGATAAATAGAAAATCATTGCACTTGCATTCGGAAAGTTGTCAAATTGTGACAAAAACTTCATACGGGTAGCCTGAAAAGCAAAATGATTTAAATTTTCTAAAATCAGTTTTACAGTGGGTCGGCTAACCCTTGGGAACTGTTAGCGTTACTCCACTGAATGTGTGCGTTAAAGTAAGTAGTTACGCAATCTCGGCGAGTCTCAATCAATTAATTTCAGATAGAACTACTTGTTTTGATTTATGTAAGTTAAGCATTAATGAATTTATTTATGATATAGTGCGGAGTAGTAACCAGTACATGGTTTATCATACTTTGATGAATGTGCTTTATAGTGTTGGGCCTGGCTTAAATAGGCCCAGCGTCTATGTAGGTATAAGGTGCTTAAGGGGCGACTGTGTGCCCGTAACTACTTTTGGTTGTGAAAACCAAGCCTGCATAACTCAGTTCATATTGATGTAATAGTCTACGTGGTGCATGTTTTTGGGTATCTTTGGAGCGCTGTTGTCACTTTGTGGTAGAGCAATGTAGTGTCTAACGTAGGGTTGCCATACGTCCGAAAAATTAAGGACATTTGCGGAATACAGACGTCTGTCGGAAATTTGCTTTGCTCGAAATACGGAAATTTGCTTAACTGTCCGGAATTTTTGTAATTAAGCAACAGAAAAAGTAGTTAACAAAAAATTGCAATATTAGAATCCAATAGTCACCTTAAGTGGCCCGTCTGTTTGAGCGGGCCACATGAATTGAATTAACATTGCCACGACCAGCACAAATGGCAGCAAGACAGGTGATGACCTTTTTTTTTTTTGAAGAGCACCTTTACTTGTGATAACACAACACGAGCTCCAACATCTCCGACCATTATTTCAGAGAATTATTTACTTAAATTGGGTCCAAAATATTTGTCAATAAACAAGTGAACTGGTCACAACTTTTGGTAGCATCGTAACTTTAAAACAAATTTCAAACTTGCCACAAAAGGTAACAACTTTTTTACCAAAGTTACAACTCTGCTGCCAGTACTTAAAAGTGAACGGTTGTGTCCGGAATTTTGCCTCATCAGATACCGTAACCCTAGTCCAACAATTACAATATAATTGTGTGGTACTATGAGCTGGCACTGTGGTATATTCATTAGATGCTTTACCCCTGTGGCTTAATTTCTCAAATAGGATACTTGAAGCATTTCCATGGCTAGCATAAGAGCAGTGCTGGCAGTTAAAGCACACGATCTCCAGCAACATCTTATAACACTAACTGCTTCTAGGCCAGACCGCGACTAGGCTACACCGTTTCCATAACCCAATGCAAAGAAATGAGCAACTAAACAGTTTTATTAAATAAAGCAGCAAAACGCAAACAAACTACCACAATAAAGTCATCTCGTGGTGCCTTTTAAGCTGCAAGTAACTTAGCAAAAATAGTTTTTCTCAACGTAAAAATGCACAAAGATATCTCTATCTCGCAACTCGTCACGCTTGAGTTGGGATGGCAAGGAAAGTATGTAACGTTTTTTATGCAATACAGAAAAACGGTGACACCTTTTTCGTTATATTTCACGAGCCACACAGCGAGGACAACCGACCTCGGATATTGGTGACGAACGAGCACAAACAATGAACACATGTGTCAAAAGAAAAACATTCGTAGACACCTTATATAGACAAGCTCTACACGCATTAACAATACTAACAATGGTATTTAAATACTTAAACGGGCTGCGTCAACCTCGCTATGATCATGTACATTATACAAGTTTTGTGCAATTAACATCACTGCCATGAAAATAAATCGACTATCTGTATGTGTACATGTCATACGGGTTATAATTCCCAGGTTGTTGCGAGTAGGCGCCAAATGCTTGGCTTGTTCGCACCATCGCGTTATCTTCTTGTGGTAAAGGATTGTGCATTTGAAAGTTGCCGGTCCGGGCGTAGAGATCCGGAGACATGTAACCAGAAGGTCCAGCCATAAAATGCTGCTGCTGATAGGCCGCTGAAAGATCGGGAGGAAAAGAACAGTTTGGCGCGTTGAAACTGTTCGAATGCCGGTCATTAGAACCGACTGCTCCCGCATAGGAAAACTGCTGATGAAACGATGAATGAGCTTGATCGGGTACCCGGCTCATAAAATGACTGTATGGTGGTGCTGACTGCTGCCTTGAAAAAGTGGGAGGAATAGTGGGCCAATTGCGAGGAGGTGGAGCAGGTAGCCCCTCTGCTGGAGGAACATAGGTTTTCGAATGCATGTCTTTATTGGACATTGGGTTTAGACTAATACCAGTTGGTTGCTGACTTGCTTGATTTTGCATTTCATTCATCGGTAAGCTTCTAGCCGGAGGCGTTGAAGTTTGATACGGCGAGAGCTTGTTTTGAAAATGCGGTTGTTGGACGTTAGAAGAACGATCGACGTAACTGGCCGAGTTATAACGAGGTCTTTTTGTGTCGCAAGTCGGCGAAAATGTACTTTTTCCTGATGACAACTTTCTCGCGTCCTCAGTGTACGATTCAGCCGGTATTCCGCGCGTGAGCTGTTGAAGCATTCGCAAACTATTTGGGTCACTGTTTTGACCTTGAGCGGCGGTGGTTGATGAACGGCGACAAGCTGGGGGGCTTGGCGTCGCAAAAGTATTGCGAGATAGTTCTTCAGCAAACGCGAAGGAACACCCAGGATTTTGGGGAGTGGTTGGGGTACGAACGGCCGGTGACGGACGCTGGGATCCCAAGGGCTCATTTATCACTGGGCATTGCTGTACAAGTGCCCCAACGGGAGTAGGAGACTGATTGGTAGTTAATGGGACAGGATAGGTAGACTTGACAGGCGACGAATGTTGAACTTGGTACGTTCCGGGACTCAACATGTTGGGAGCATTTCCGGACACAAGGGGAGAAGATTGCTGACAAGAGACCATCCATTGCTGATTGTTGGATGACGTAGGATACTCATTTCCATGTCCTAAACAAAGCAAAGATCTTAGAACAATTATTCCTACTTTTTTGATATAAACTGGTTTCGATTTTAATCTTTAATTTAACACAATCTAATCTTGCTGGTATGATCATTTATTGCAGCAGCTACAGAATCACAGTACCGCAATCTACCTACCATAACGTGTGTATTAGACCACTGCATTCCTACAATGCCAAATAATGCCAGTCAAGGTGATACCGTAAAGCCCAGTCCATTCAAAGAACCAAATTGGCAACATTAATGGGAGAGCTAAAATGGCCGCAATAATTTAGGTGCTGACTCCGGTTTAGTCATGCTCTACATAAACCAATGACCACGGTTCCTTTGATTGATGTAGATGTCTGTTTGAATTCCACTCCCAGGAATGTCATAACGCGCTAGAAGTTGAAAGACCAAGAGACTGATCCAATTATCACATCTCTTAATACCGCATGCATTATAGAAACTTTAACGCTGCACAAGTATAGAAAACAGATCGGTCAAATCAGCTGTAGAGCTGAAAGTCCTACCAACTCGATTTTTATCACAAGCATTGCAAGTGAGGAGGGAAAGTCAAAACAACGTGCACTTTCCAATAATAAAAGGCAAAACCAGTGCGGGAGTTCAACTCGTAATCAGTCGCTAGCAAACTAATGGTTTTTAACCAAAGCAGCAACTGTGCTAATTACCTGAGTTATTTCCAGGAGTAGGGTACAGTCCGGTGGGATGGTGGTCAGAAGCAGAAAGCGGGGCCGCAACTGGCCCGCGGTCACCGTGACACAACGATGACTGGACTTGAGAAGATTGAAACTGTCCGTCCATTTGCGATCGCGATATGGTAGTGCAGGTTGTGACGTCGCTAGCACTTGGCTGTATGCTGGCGATGCTATCCGGCGAAGTGTAAGGACTCGCGCTGTTATTACTCTGGGTTTCATAGCCACTGGAGGAGCCAATGTCCCCGTTTCCATGGTAACCATGTCCTTGATGATGCTGCAAAGTACCGGCACTCATCTTGCAGGGTAGGTTAGACGGCCCGACGGATAAGCACTGATCCGTAGCAGCTTGCTGGTTAAATGAAAGCGAGCAGGGGGGAAAATTGTTGTTTGGATGGACCACAGCCTGCTGATAGCCGTCGCTGGGTGACATCATTGTTTGCTGTGCTGTATCAACAGGCTGCTGTAGTGATATATGATTGCTGGCATGCGACGGTGAAATTTCGGCAGGACAAGGTGGCTCTTGAGTTGCGTTAATGAGATTTTGTTCATTATAAGTCGAGCTATATTCTTGCGCTTGCATTTTTTGATGATAGACAGCAGGGCAAACGGTTGGATCAGCACAAGTATCTTGTTGGTATTTTTGGTTCTGATAAGAGTTATCCTGTAGTTGGTTGTAATCTGAGGACAAAACCGGCTCCGCAGAGGGTTTGTAAGTCTGGTCCGGCACCAGCTGCTGAGGCTGAGCTCCAGTTGGCAAAGTGCTATGTAAAATAGATTGCTCTGCATTGGAACGATTTGAAAACTTTGAGCTCCAGGAGCCATTTGCAAAATTATCGAGATTTTCGCCCACTTCTTTTCCAGATTCAAAATTCTGCTGATTGAAGGAAATCGTGTTATTTTGCACAGGACAGTAATTGTCGTTGCTAACCACACGGTTATCGGTTGCAACGTTCTGTTCAGGAAGGCGCTGTATTTTGGCTTCACAATAACCACTGTTTCTTTCCAAGTTTGAATTTTTACATGGGTAATCAGGTAGAACTGGGTGGGAAACTGGAGTGTTTTCCGCTTCCTGTGAATGCTTGTCGTCAGCGAACAAATTAGGATCCACTGCTGCAGCGCTGGAGTGCTGTTCCGGCGGATTCGCATCAACATCAACTCCAGCTTCACATAAGATAGCTTGAGAGGTGTCCCCAAAAGTTAGACCTGCAACAATAACTTTATGTAAAAAGCGTGAAAAGCGATATGACATTGGCTTCACAAAGCAATTGTAACCACGCAGTAGCATCTATCTGCTATAGACAATAGTCATTCTTTCGTAAAAAACAATTTAAGTCTTTTCTCGACCTATAGAAAAAAAAATTTTTTTCATTGCTACAGAACTTGCGTGCAGACCCGCTTTGAGGTCATTAAGGCTGCTAACAGTGTAGATTTCTACCATAAGTAGTGCACCAAACAGGAAACCGCTGTAAACTGCCTTTCCCATGAGCATAACAACGATAAAGCCACGCAACAAGAATGCCACGTACTTAACGGTGAATTCCCTCCGTCCATCTGCGCAATAGAAGCCACTGCATCATTTAGTTCTTGCTGTTCTGCGCTAGTCAGTACCAAGTTATCATCGGAAAACTCGTCTTCCTCCTGAAAAACATTGCTCAATCACTGACACATGTAGAAATGAAATGCGAGCTCGACTTGCAAACGTCAACAGCAAGGTTTGGTGCCCATTTTGTTCTAATAATAGCACCCACTTTTTTATCGTTTGTGAAAAACCCAAGTTGTGATGTGTTTTCATCAAAATACTCCAACCTACGCTTGCCGCATGTGCAAGTGTACGACTAGCTCATAGTCTTGTACGTTCTTTACGGCTATTCAACCAGGTTTGCGAATTGCAAAAGTTTGAAATGGACCACTTCTTATGTATAATAGCAAAAACATATTGATTGCAAAAATATTCACGATCTTGATTTAGAATAACGACTAGATTTACCGGTGTGCAACTGTTATTTTATAATCTGTTTTCTATGTTTTGTACAGGTTCTAATGGAGTTGAATAAATTATATTTAAGATTTTACAAACTAAAAAGTTCCTAAGAACATGGGATAACGTAAGACTGTTCAGAACCTTTTGTTTACGAAGAGCTTGAAGGAAACCTTTTCTTTTCCAAAATTTGTATCTACTTCATTTACACAACGATACAAAAACGAGTTCTACTCATTTGCCTTAAGTACAAATATCATACCATTGGTTTTAATGTGTTTCCTAGCAGAGTAGGAGGCGCATTCTTTTCCATGTTTTCATTGCCAATGGATTCCGATGTTGAAGGTTGAATTGCATCCACGTTAGGAAACATACTGCTCAGACTATCATCCAGTGGTACTCCGGAGAAGAGGGAGCTGCTCTGATGCGAATCACACTCGTTCTCACCCGAAGCTCGAAGAGAGCCCTGCAAGGAGCTCTGCTCCGAATGCCAGTTGGAAAGTGTAGGATCACGCTTGCTCACAAAGGTGCTCCCAACTTCTACAGAAGATCCTTTTTCGATCGACCGACTGCTTTCCTCCTCGCTTTCTACATCTTTAAACTCTTCATCAGAACTGGAATTTTCCTCCTTAGAAGCTAAACTATCGCATCTTGTCTCCTCAACTACTTGAACCTTTTTCAACTCGGAAGACGCCATTGGAGAAACTGGTACAATTTCTTTTTCACAGTCTCTTGTTTCTTTTTGAAAGCTCTCACGATGGAAAGGATGGTTGGATGCAGTCGGCCTCGGCTCATCCTTTTGTTGTTTTGGAGTACTTGTTATCAAGTTGGTAATTGATACATCTGGATTTTCTTCAGATTTCAAATCATGAGCAGACTTGTCTCCGGCAATGGGTGACCCCTCTGTAGACTGGCGACGTTTTGTTCCATTTTCACAAGCTGTATTGAGAAAAGATGAAAATTGAGTTTTCGGATTAGGATCAGACTGGGGCTTGCCGGTACTTTTTTGAATATCAGGCTTTAGCGGATATTTTCTTGGCCTCCCACGCTTCCTTTTAGCAGGAGCCGCTACTTTCAGATCAGCCGTGCTTAAAGATGCTGCATTTTCCACCCTATCCAGTTTGATTGGCGGTGCAACACTGACTTGCTTATCTTCAGCTAATGTACCAGCCAGTTGATTGAGCGTTTTTGTTTTCTTCTTCATCAATTTCTTGGGTCTTTCGTAATGTCGCCATTTAGCTTCGAACGAACTTTCAACGCGATTTTTAGCGATCGGGTCTTCATCAGAAGTGAGGTCATATGACGAATCAACAGATGACGACGACGACTCCGAATCAGACGATGACGAAGATGTGACGTCATTTTCCTCGTCGGGGTCATCATCGTATTGTGTCATGTCTCTGTAAGCGGTCAACGATACGCTGTCGAGTTTTAGGGGCATAGTGGTCTTTTGTGCGTGCGCATTGGCAGCTCGAAACGACATAAGCTTGTTGCTGTTGGCAAGGTTGAAAGAAGAGTTGGAGAACTGAGACAGTTTTGAGGATCCAGGAGTCAGTGAGGAGAACCACGGTTGTGCAAACGCAACCTTGGCGTCGGTTTTTGTTAGTTGTACCTTTGCGTCGGCGTTATGTTTTAAGATTTCTTGTTTTTGTGGCGTTTCCTCCATCTTCAAGGAGTTTTGGTCTTCATCCACGTTCTGGAGAGGCCGCGAATGACTCTTGGAGCGCTTTTTTTCAACTGCAATAGGCTTGCGAGAGTTTTTTGAGAACAACAGACAGCTAGCTACAAAGTTTTCGCCTGCTATCGCACTCCGGCGCCGTCTCTTCGGCTCATCAGATAAAAGATCTTTAGCTAGTGAGTCGTAGCCAGGCTTTGGGGAAAATGGCTTGGTAGAAGTGGCATCCACGGAATACGTGCGCTTGGGTGCATTCACTTTAACGCTGGCCACTAAAACTCGCTTTGTTTCGGTCGGGACATCAAAAAGTATTGGTCTCGTGCAAGTCGTAGTCGACGGCTGGTCTTGTAAGTGCGTACCGTTGTTACTGTTTGTGTTTGTGCAGTTTTCCACCATCTTGTTCAGAGTTGGAAATACCGTCGGCATGTCCGGCTGTTTCTTTGTTCGGTTAACTCCAGCATGCCGTTGAAGTTGGTTGCCAACAATATCCGAGTTCTTTGGCACAAGCGGAGGCCGACTAGGCCGTTTCGATTTAGCCGTTGTAGGACTGCCGTTGATACCCCACGAATATCCCTTTGGCCTCCGTTTCCGCCGCCGCTTTTTGTCCGGAATAATCCTTCCGCGCGACACTTCAGGTACAAATTGCTCATTGGTTGGCTTCTTGTCTTCTTTCGTCACTTTTACTTTAGAAGAAGGAAGATAGTCGGCATCATATGGATCTAAAAAGTAAGATATCAATGCGAAAATAACACACGGCTTCATGCTAAATAGAGACGGCTACCAATAATGTTACAACGACAATAACACTACAACGTTAATATACGTTGAACAACTCCCAGGGCTAAATCTATCTCTCCAATCAAAGCGCTATAACCAAAATGAATAAATTTGATATCAAATCGGTTAATCTGCATACATTTTATTACATTTCATGAATTTTTATCTTTTAGCAGTAGTGTGATCTACAAATATCTTTTAAAAGTAAATGCATTGGAATTTGCTAAAGGCATAATAACGCTGGGTCACTTGGTTGTGCATCAAAGTTTGTATCTGTATTTAACTGGATCGATTTCAGCAGTTTCGTTATTTGTGTCAAGGAAGAAGGGCTGTGGGAGTGTTACCTCGGATTTAAATCCAA
Source organism: Trididemnum clinides (assembly GCA_963675345.1). Taxonomy (NCBI): domain Eukaryota; kingdom Metazoa; phylum Chordata; class Ascidiacea; order Aplousobranchia; family Didemnidae; genus Trididemnum; species Trididemnum clinides. The sequence goes on along the minus strand of OY776300.1, from coordinate 12,196,343 downwards.
ATGTTTTTTTTCAGTAGTTTCCTTATTTGTTCCTTCTTCCTTGACACAAATCACGAAACTATTCCTTGACACATATGACGAAACTACTAAAAACAACAAATCATTTGAATTTAAATCCGAGGTAACACCACCACACCCCTTATTCCTTTTGACTGGATCGATATAAGTTTTCCTAGCGTGATCTTCACTAAATTGGTAGAGCAGTGATGAATAATATTCGGTAGATGTCCACCTTACGAACTACAACAATAATATTGTTTGCAACAACTTGCATTCATCTGTGCATACAATTTGCATGCAATATTTTACTTTACGCTATGGTCTGGTGAGTAATAAAACAGAGATCATTAAGACTTTAGGTCAATAAGCAATCAATTTCTTCAAAGCTGAAAACATCCTAGACATTCGTAACTTTTTTACACAAATTTGTAGAATCTACAAAACAAAACTAACCGCTTGAATCCGTATCGTTGTCTGAATCGGATGAAAAATATGGATTTCCAAATCGCTTTGCAATTTGCAAGTCAGTGGCATCGAAAATATCAGTTTTTTCACCAGGAAGTAGTTCGGTCGGTTTGTTACCTTGTTCCGTTGCGGACGTGGGATCCTGAGTTATAACGCAAAAACAATTGTTGGAAACGCTATAGTACCAACGCCAAAAACTTTAAAAATTAAATCACATATTAGTGCTGCCAATATTAACGGTAAAATGTGCTATTGGTCATGGAACAAAAAATTGCCTAATCCCCCACTCTAAAGGTATGTGTACTTACACACAAGTAGTCCATAACTTATTTATGTCACATAATACTCTAAGGAAATATTGATTAGACATACCTCTAGATATTAACTCAAAACATGCTTAAAAGTTGGGAACAGGACTCGATCCCACATCCATACCAACCAGTCGAACAAAAGCCGTTAGCTTATTGATATAGAGCAAGGGTCACCAACCTATCTGGGACCACGGGCTACTTTTTGGATATTGATTAAAGTGGGGGCGCACTTATCCTAAAGTTTGCAACATCCCGGACTTGATGTTCGATCTATTTTGTATTGGCAAGCGGTGTCATTACATATCTGTTGCCATTACTTCGGTGGCCGATGTCTCGTAACCCTAGGCTACCTTTTTTTTGAAGCCACCATCGACTTTTGAAAAAATTTTGAGAATATTTTAAAACAGGCTGGCGGGCACCTCATATTGCCTTCACGGGCGACATGGTGCCTGCGGGCACACGGTTGGTGACCCCTGATATAGAGCATTACATAGCTATTGTGCAATTACAGAGAGATTTAACTACTAATACTCTCGATGCAATAATGTAGTAAATGTAATAATAATTTTCATGTACACAATGATGCTACCGGAAATAGAACTTTGAACACTATCTAGTTTTCTGTGAAGCATCTTGAAGGTACAAATATCATGCCAAAAAACTTATTTCAGAGTAAATACATGAAACTTACATTAACTGATATCTTTTTCTTCTTTTTCACTTGACCCCAAGGATAACCTTTGACCTTTCTCTTTCGTCTTTTCTTGATACAATTATTAGCATTTTTTGTTTTGTCGCCTTGTTTCAGAGACAAGGATGTGTTTTTGCCTGGAGGAATAACATCCGGGCCGTTGGAAGGGGGGTCAGAAGGAGGAGGAAAGTGTTTCCTCGGGCGCCCCCTCTTACGTACCACAGGGGGCTTAGGGGCAGCAGATAAGTCAGCATAGCAAGAAAGTTTTGCACCGATTAGCGAGGTGAAATCGCCATATTCATTGGCCAATCTTTCCAAAATGCTCTCGGTGTTTGACACCTTCTTCGGGCCAGTCAAGCTCTTGAGATTGCTGGCGGCGTCATCGATGGACGGCGGCGCGATCTCATCAACGTCTATGACGTCAACAGTGACGTTCTTCTCGTCTCCGGATTGACTGTCATTTGACATCGAGCGCAACAAGCTTGGCTTTTCAGACTCGCTCTGCAAAACAATGCAATCAAAATCAAGCCAGCCATTTCACAGTTCCAACTCATTCTCGACCTTGTGACCTAAGGTGGTGTGCATGCGCAGAAAGATTACTGTGGAATGATATGTTGCATTCCCAACATTTTATTTTCATTTGGCTTATTAGTCGATGCTAAATTTCAATATAGCAGTTTTCTGCATTTGCAGAAAACTTCATTATTTCCTAAAGTAACGTAATTTCAAGTAGGAGGCTGCTGTTCCCGAAACTGCAGGTGGCTATCTGCTGATAACATGAGCGCGATCCTTGCCATCGCCCAAAATCATTTCGTGCTTTTGAAACAAAACATATGAATTACAGAACAAGCGTATCTCGTTATGTATTGTCTCAATGTTATCAAACACAAAAACATGAGTAATTCCTGATGGAACTAATTCCTAGTAAAGATATCAATGCATTGCCACACATTGTCAACTGTTCAATTTTCAATGCGTTACCTCGCTTGAAAAATTATTGGTAACCAACGGGGCCCAACGCAAGCAATCTGGGTCCAAAGTGGGCCTTGGAGGTCTGCTTGGGTGACTGCTGTACTTTTGCTGTTTCCGAATGTGTCTAGATACCAAGCTGCGCCTTCTCTTCAAATTGAAACTGGAAAAAATGTGAAAACATTAATATAGCTGCTGTTTCACACACACTTAAGCACTACGGTATGGTATAGCTTTTCCAAACTAAAGCAATGCCAAAAGCTGACAAGATGTTTTTACACTGACATTTGTGAAATGTCGTCAGCATGCGAGCACAAGGTAAGGTTAAAGGTAAACTTATCAATGCTGACAGGAACACTGGAATGTAGAGTTGCTTATAAGTAGAATCGTAAATTTAGTTGGCGGAGTTATCGATATATACACCAATAACTTTAGAAGGAAAGGTACCAACCCACAGCAATGTTTTGAACTTGACATACAATGCAGCTGCTTTACTCTGCTGTAAAAATATAACAAAAATTAATGTTGACAGTCATCATTAGCGGGACTTTCCAGGTAAGTCACGACATTGATGCAATGAAATCCCCCCTCGAGGTGGTTGCACTCGGAGCAAGCTGTTGTTTTAACCCGAAGCACAGGCATGTAAGTAGATGACGGTTTAGCTTGGCCACGGTTATCAGAGAATACTTTTTAAGTTTGTAAATTGTTGATGTGAGTCATGTAGAGTAGTTCCATACTAAACATTTTACTCTTGGACCTTAGTTTCCCGTTGCACAATTCGCTCGTTGATTTTCCTTTGGTTTATTTTTTTTGAGGTGAATTGTTCCACAAAAAAAAAAACGTTACAAAATTCAAGAACTAACCGCTCTGACTTAATAGGAAGTTATAATTAATAAAAGCTAGGAGCATTTCCGATTAGAAAGTTCACTTTCGTCATATTTCAGTTAGTACAAGCGCAGTGTGCTACGTATAAGCTGACACCAACCGCAAGAACTTAATTCGGGCATCTATGATGGGACTTTTTCAGGAAACAACACTATGTTTAGCGAAGCAAGCCACGAATTGCTGTACTAAATATGGACTTAACACAATGTTGCCGTTTTTGAAAATGTTTAATTAAAGCGCCGATAAAAAGTTTACAAACTTTTGAAAAAACTCAAAAAGCGTATTAATAGATTTTCACATTTTTATGATCAAAACTTTATAGAACAACCATATTTCATACAACTTCAACATGCACCAAATTACATCACTTCTATCAATATTTGGTGAGATAAATCCATTGTTATTGATGACATTTCGGACACCGAACAATAAAACAGTTTTATCTAAAAAGTTTTTAAACTTTTTTCCGGCACTGTAGCATCGTGTCAGCAATACCGTAGATCTGCGTTATCAGTCTTCAATCAGAGAAAAGTCTTCACCGTCAAACCACACATGAAACAACTAAGATTAAGAATCACTTTGATGTTGTACACTTCAATCATGCATTGAAACCAAAAAGGGGAAAATAGCTGACGTCTTTTCCCAACGAAAAGACACGCAGAATAATGCTGGCATTGAACAATATTAAAGCAACTTGGTCTGCGTTTGGTTCAAGAGGTGTTTGCAAATACTGAAAAGCACTTAATCTATCACGTCTAGACTTCCCTGCGCTTGATTTGCAAAAGCATCAACGTAAACCACGATTTCGATGGCTATACGCAGCGGGATAAAGCATGACTATAATAAGATTCATTTAGAAGTGTTAGTTGAGATGCTGAACTTTGACTGCTTACTATGCAAAGAGCATATTATATTGATAAAGATGCTATCTTCAGCAATTTCAGCTTTTAGCAGAAGTGGACACTTACCAAGCAGTAGAAAGTTTTAGTTTAATTACACTGAAGGGTGTTTACGCGAGTGCAACGGCGACACATGTCCACACAGCAAAGCTCACCGAATACCACCACATGTAACAAGATATGATTGGAAACGTCAAAATAATCTCCACCCGGTCAACAAACAACTTACATTATCGTACTTGACCCAGCTTCGTCGTTGATCGGTTTCTTTGGTGCTATCATTTTGAGTTTCTTTAACGTCAGCGTAATGTCTTGGGGTGCGATGCCTACACAGTTAAATTGTGTTTATCACTAGTAACAAGTTAACGAAACGCAGGTAAAAAGAACACACTGTAACCATTTAGCTGGTACATTCAAACTCAGCAGGTGTATGTCAGGCGTTTTGTTTTATTTTGCTCAAAATAGGTTTGCTACTCTTCGCAGTTTTGGCGAAGTATGAAAACTGACTGCACTTAGCAGCGGCAGTGATTACCAGCTTGATCAGCCATTAAGAGGAATAAGCATTAGTAAGGGACCTTGATTCAGTGGTTGTAAGGCTAATCACTGTGCTTCAGTAGTGAAGGGATCCAAGGCCTTCGAATGTGTTCGCAGTTAAAACATCCCACTACTGAAGCTAGTTGATAGGGATCGTGAGTTGGAATCGCACATTACGTCAGTTTTATCGATGCTTCCTTGTCGTGGTGACGTTATAAACTGCTCTTCATCTAGAGTAACATTGCAATCCCAGATATATCCAGCTGCTGGTTGGAATCGCATCTGTTGACACTAGTGGCCAGTTATAATCTAGAGCTAATAGTAATCTATCAGCCAATACATTCAGAAAATATATTTCGAGATTCGAAGTCATAGTCTTGTCATCAGTTCTTAATCTAACTTCCGATAAACAAGTTGAGCATTTTAGTTTTTCGTTACAGCAAAACGTAGAAATAAGCTAATGCAATGGTATAAAGAACTAAACAGTTCACTTTAGATTGCCTCTGGAATCGTGAACCAATCATGTGATATCACACCACAACAAATAAAACTTAAAACATGCAAATTGCAGTAGTTTTCTTGGTGTTTAGACAAAAATATTTTTGAAGTTTTTCATCTTGCGCTCATCAACAGCGGTATTGATGAGGGAGTCAGAAAAAAAAACACTTGGTAAAGTAGTGCTTCCGAAGCTACTTTTGAACTGTAAAACATCTAGAAATGTGATTGATTTAGAATTAAGGTTCCAACTGCCTTACCTGTAGCTGTGCCAATATCGCGCAAGGACAACTGCTTCTCTTCAGATCTTGATGCAAAATAGTTTAATAATGCTGATTTCCAATACGATTCGTAAGCCATGCGTCCCAAATCGGATAGCGGCTTTTCGGGTGAACCAACTTGTCCTTCTTTCTTTGTTAAAAGGTAACCTGAAACAGAAAGTCAAATAAATGATAGCCGTTAAATCAAGTTGAGTATACTGCAAAATATCAAAACGAAACTGATTACTAAGGAAAGATCACTGCAAAATAACGGTTAGCCCTTGCTATTGTCGATCACTTGAAATACTTAAGCAGTGATTTCAACATTAAAAAATTACATTGCAACCAGTAAACTTCATGCAGTTCTATCTTCCAGCAAGCTAACTACAACAAAGGGAAAAAACAGTTTCTAACAAAAAGTCAAACAATTTTACCTCGACTTAAGAAAATGGCATGCAAGGTTATATGTATATTTTAGAGCAATGTTATTAACTCACTGAAGTCAATTAAAAACGTCCCATAACCCAGCTTTTGATATTGAGGCAGGGTCATGATGCACGAGACATTGTATTTCTGTTGGCAGAACTTTTCCTGGAACACATAACTGTCAACTTAATATTGAAACGCACGATAAATACACGAACCAGTACATAGAACAATTCATAAGGATGTGATTAGTGGTTAGTATTGTTATACCACGCCCATGTGCTGCGAAGTGAACTTCCACTTGAAAAATTTAAAATAGACATACCTTTGAGAAATATCCCACCAAGTGACAGCCTTTCGAATCGTTCGTGGTAAGACAGTAAAATGAAAATGGTTCAACGTCATAGTAAAGAGTTTTGTGGTCGAGAAAGAGTTTGGCCAATAGGCAAAGATTTTGACAATAAATCTGAAAAATTCAAAAACCTTTTAAATAGAGTAATATTTAGTGAACCTTTTTCATCAAAAAATGCCTTGCAAGTAAAAATATGGAAATTGCAATTGCTTTTCAAATGTGCTCCATACAAACGTCTAATTTTTTTTAAGTAGTGAACTGCACCATCTAGCTTTAAGCAATTCCTTCATAACTAACGCGGCATACATCTTTAATTTCACAACCAACAACATATTAGGCCTCAATACTAGACCATTACCCTTATAAAAAGATTTAGGCCAATTGAAAATTAGCTGCTTTTTGATGTAAAGTTGCAACAGTTCAATCACATAGGATGAATTCCACTGCACAAAACATCACGCTTATCTTCAGAAAAAATACAAACGCTCCTACCTTGCTCACACTTCCGTCAACTTCGAAAATAGACAAGTCTCCCGAGCGGTAGATTTCATTGCCTGGAGGGAGGAATACCAGGCACTTTTGGCTGTGCCTCTGTAGACTGGAGCGTGACTTCATGTACTTTAAGCAGAACTCGCATAGGTATAATCTGGACAACCTACACAGTAAAGTTACAAGTTAAAATTTCCAGAATGCGCTGAACTAGCAAACATCATCGAAGCCGTCGTTCAATTTAGTGAATTTCGATGTGTATCAATTAGCTTAACATCAAAGTTATACAAGTCTTTATCCCAGACTTAATGTTGTCACGTCATTGATAGAGAACTGGAATTACAAGGTATTCTTCAAAACGAGACTACAGTGCATTAAAATAGAATCAGATACGTAACGGATGACTAGAAATAGCAAAGCCTAAACAAATGTACACGAAAGTGCTGGAAAGTCCCACACAAGCAAGGAAAAAATGATCCCGAGTTTAATGGAATTTTTGCTGTTATAAATCGACTTATATATATACACTGTCAATAAGTCATACAGCGAATGATAACAATTACACATGGACAACAATTGTTTCCAAAGTAAATTAAACCACGAAGTGAAATGTAGAGTGCAAAACATTGCCCAAAATAGCATCAAACTTTAGTTTTAACGCAAATTTAATTCACTTTTACCATTAACTTGTCTTACCATACCACGTATAAACTACAAATAACCTTTCCAAAACCATTTAAATATGGTTTGTTTCAACTTGATGATGACTTGACCTTTGAACCAACTTGGTACACATGTGCAGCATAATGCTGTAGCAAGTTATACAAAGAGAAATAAGTTGTTTTTGTTACCAAACCTCTTCCTCGCGAGAGAGGCATGGCGGAAGACCATGGAGCCCAAGGGGCCGAGCAACACTTCACAGCCTGGACCAGAGGTGGCACAATAACAACGATCAAAGAAAGTGTGGCCATTAGGATAGAATGAAATGAGAGGTGTCCTGAGTTGGAAGACTACAAGTGCTCCATAAAAGATACTCGATCCTGCGGTTTCTGAAGTGGTAAGCAGTCGAAAAAAAGTTGTCCATTGAAGGGAAGACGAGAGGGCCAAGCGAGCGTTACTAGGAAGCACAAGTTCTTTAATGGAGAATAAGAGGATTTTTCAAAGGAAATGTGGCTGAGGCAGTCAGAACGCCAAGGGCGCTTTAGGTTTGGCGTCTCTCCTGCATCAGTCTTCCACATTCTAATCCCACCTATAAGCACCTTGACTTACAATAAAATTAAATGCGAATTGCCATCTATGCGCCTTTAACTTCGAGGTAGAATTATACCAATAAACATAAGTGCTTGTAGAACCTGAGTGTTTATATTAGAACGGTAATTTAGATAGGGCTATGAAACAGTTGGTTCAGATGGGGTAAATCTATGTCTTAATTTTAAACATTGGTTATACATTTGCGTAAAAACCACTTGTTTTCCAGCATTTGAGAGGGAACATTTCTAAAATCAAACATGCAGCAATACATAGATATATACAATTACAATGTATAGTACCTTGCATATTCTTGCGGGTAGGGTGCTGAGTACCAAGTTTCAATGGAGTATTTACCAAACTCAATACTGGCAGGCGAACGTGACGAAGATGGGTTCGGGGCCGATGGGTCGATTCCTTCAGTTTGCTATGCAAAAATACACCAATAGCAAATTTGATCTAATTTTCGTATGTTACTGGGGCTTGCTTTTGTGGCTAAAACTAATATTTGATGTATCGTTTAATTGATATCAGATTTGCTTCAATACTTTGACTATTGTGATGGAGCATTTCAATTCAGAAATGAACTTCTAAACAGCAACCTTATTAAGAGGTGTGATATTTTATTACAAGGTAATGTAACCAACCTGTAGAGACTGTTCCTGAGCTTGAAAAAACATGTCTTCATCTAGTTTGGTGATGTCAGCTTTGCAAGGCTTGTGCTTGTCATCTACAAACATTTTGATTAGTCAATACATAAATGTCATGTAAAAACTACGAGGAAAAATCCAATATTCTTTAAGTGAACATTACGTTGGATCTTAAGATTATGGTCGCAACAAACGAGAAGAAAGTTTGAAATGTCAAAAGCATTGTTTACACATGGTATTGTTAGCAAAGTAGGTAGATGCAGTAATGGCATATGCTACCAAAGTGGTATTTATCAAAGACAAAGACTTCTTCACACAATTTGCTAGTCTTTAGTCAGACTGGGTATTGCTCGATCCTACCACCTGTCCAGCCCGTAAAGGTGCAGGAATCCAGTGAAGAGTCTCTTCCAAGGGCACCAAAAGCGAATTTGCAGCCTTTTTCTTCACATTATCACTTTCGTGCTGAGCGCCAAGCCAAGAAGCTGATAATATTACTATTTTTCTAGGTCTACAGAACCGAACCTAGGTTTGTAGGCTACGAAACAGCCACTCTATCCACTACACCACATCGCTAGTGGAGAGTAATATTAAGATGCTGCATATTGTGTTAGGGCACTTTTTAAACTTAATCTCGAAACTACCAGAGCGTAGAAACAATTTACGTCGTAACAAAAAATAATAAACCATCATGATAAAGGTCCACCAAATACTCAATTAATCACACTACTACGCATTTTGCCTATTTTTCTTCTTGTAAAAAGGTCGGTTTCAGCAGCAACTGCACTAATTAACTTTCTACCACAACAAGCCGAAACTCGCATCAAAATACGTGTATGGGTTCGGTTTTTCTATACACGGAAGTAGCCTACAACAAAAATTACCTTCACTTTCGCTTGTTTTTCCAGGGTTATTGCTTGACTGTGCTTCTCGAATGCTTTGCAAAATCATCAATTGAGTTGCTCTCGCTTGTGAAGAAACAGTTCTACGTCCACCGGTGGAGGGAGTGAAAAATCTGAATGCCAACATGAATCCATTATAACAACTTTTAGTCCACTACAGGCGTTTTTACGTACATGCAGACGTTCGATGAGGTGTTTTGTTTTTTCACTGTTTTCTAATAATATGTGATGATGGTTATACATAGTGACACGCTGCTGATATGGTGTATGTCTGCCATTAACCACTTTTCTTAGTATGAAGCCTAGTTTACCAAAGTTATGCCATATTTAACTGACTTGCTGTCCCATTTATTAGGCTCTGAAGCCAACGTTTTCCCATTTCTGTAACGGCATTGTAAGCACCTAGCTTCGCTTCCAACAAGCAATGAACAATTCAACCAACATTTTGCGGCAACAAGCAATTTTGATAATTTTTTTCTAATTTACTTGGTCATGCCGTCTATCAGTCCTTTTGGCTTCTTGTTGGGCATTTGAGATTCGTTGCCTTCCAGTTCATCATCACGTGACTTTCGCGCAGTATTATTGGTCGGCTCTAATAAAAACAACACATCAAAACAATCGATATCATACAACTCTGCACTAATCAACAGCCGCCTCAATGTGGTGGTGCGGTCCCAAAGCCCGTTTGGTCAGGTCGAAAGGCTACTACTGACCTGACCAAGAGTTCCAGATACCCCGGGTTCTTTCCGGACCCAACATTTTTCTGCAGTGCTGCCCTGCGAACTACCGCAGAAGGGCTGCACGCACTCTCTCTTAAATCGGTCGTCTTGTCTTTTCTTCTTTTGCTTTTTCTGCTTTTCTTTATCGCCTTCGCAATCTACTTCTACCTCTGATGAGCGGCAACATTTATTCAAATGCAGGTTCTATCTTCCCTATTCTGCGTGCGCCGTCAATGTGAGGTGAGGGGCCAGGTCAGTGCAGTGCTGTACCTGCTTCAAATGGGTACAATTACGGTACACCTTCCTCTCTTCTGAGGATTTCAACGCCCTTTCCAGCTCTTACTCTTAGAACTGTCCTTTCAGCTGAATCTTGGCTTCTCCTGGGAGTTCGCCACTCACCAACACTGTGTCATTTTCTCCGGAGGCCTCCAGCACGTATACCTCCATTGGGCCCAACAACCCACCTCTCAGCTATGCAACGATTCCTCCTCACCCTCGCTTACAAATCTCCTTTACTCCTTCTTGCTTTGTCACTAACCCCCATTCCGTCTCTTCCCAACCCATCTCCACTTGCAGCTTGTCTTCCGCCCTCCCCCCTCGCTTCCTCTTCCTTTCTTCACTCGCTCACAATTCTCCAATGGAACGCAAGAAGTCTTCATGCCAGAAGTGCTGAACTTTACTTTTTCTCGCTCTTTCCTGTCAATCTTATTAGAATCCAGGAATCCAACCTCAATTCTTCTTCATATTTCCAGATTCCTTGATATTCTGCTCTGCAACTGGATTGCACTCACTTTCGGTCTGGCTCTCTTTTACCTGATGATTCGCATGCTAGCAGCGATGTCGTCGTTTTCGTCAGGCAGGTCTATCCTTTACTGGACTTTCAACTTCCTCTTTCTTTGCTTGATCCCTAGTCTAACTATGTGGGGTCAACATTTTGCTGATAAAACTCCTCTCTCTCTTCCTTAAAAATCTGCACTCCCTTCCTGCAGAAATCTCTTCATCCTGGAGGTCTTTACATGATATCATTCCCTCTGCGACTAAAGAGACACTTCCGTTGAAAACAAGTCATTTTCTTCAAACCTCCTTTTCCTTAATGATTCTGACACCCCTTACCCATCTTCATCGTTCCTCCGGCAGCCGCTTCTTTCCTGACACCTCCTTTTGCTTCACCCTCTCTTGCTCTTTTCTGGTATAGGGAGGAGCTTCAGAACTTGGGCTCTGATCACCTCCCAATTCTTCCGATGGTTTCTCTTTCTCCACACTTACACCCCAATAAGCGTTCTTTATCCTTCATTTTCCAGAGTTTGTTGGGATGACTTTGCTCTTACATCGATTCACACCGTTCCTTTGAAGAAAAATACTCCTCCTATTTCTTTTTTCTTTGCAGTTGCACAATTCTTTGGCACTGAATCTACACTCATTCGGCCGCGTCCAACACCAACTTCCTCAAGCATGACGGTCTTGCGAAGTGAAAAAACTGATAAAGGAAAGACGCAAAGCTTTTTCTTATGCTCACAGAAGTGATCAAGAGCACCAGGGTTAACATCTCAGCCTCTCGGCGTGCCTCTTCCATAATTACCAAAGCCAAGGGGAAGGGATGGCACGAGACAGGCTTATCGCTCACTCCCAAATAAGTCTATTCATTCTTCGCTCCGTGCTGACTGTACTTCTTTCTTCTCTTACCCTAACTTTGCGTAGCAGAGCCAGAATCTACCTATCTGATCTCCGCCAGGCCTCGTGCTGCTGATAGTCTCATTTCCTCTTTCTGCTCTCCGCTCACCTACTCTAAATTTCTTGCGACTGCAGCAAACCTCTAATCTTCTACCGCTACTGGTCTACACGGAGTTGCCTAACCCATGCAAAAACACCTTCCTGGTTCTTCCATGGATTTTCTCCATCACATCTTTAATTTGACCTGGTCGTGGCATTTTTTTCCCTTCCATCTTGAAGTCTTTATATATTATTCTCATTCACAGATGGGAAAGCCCCTTGACCAACCTGCTTCCTTATGGCCTACCTTTCTTACTTCCTGGGTCTCAAAGCTGTTTAAGCGCATTATACTATCGCGATAACTCTTCTTGCTGGAATCTTACTCCATTCTCCTTCCCCGCCAGGCCAGTTTTTGTTCAGGTCGTCTACTTTAGATGGAATTCTTCATCTTTCTACGTCCATTTTGGATGAGTTTAACAAACCCAAAATGGGTTTTCGAACAATCCTTAATACTATCGGCCACTCTGAAACTTTTGATTCTGACTAGCATCCTGCTTTTTTTCACAAACTTGTTTCGGTTTCCCTCCTAGCTTTGCTCAATGGGCTCAATCTTTTCTTTCGACTGGCACGCTTGCATGATTTTCCAAAATTACACAAGTCGCTCCTTTCAGGTCCGTCAAGGTGTTCCACACGAATCTGTACTTGGCCCTGTTGTTTTTTCTCTTCATTCATCATCTCCATACGTCTTCACCTACTTTATTCTGCTGTAGAAGCCACACAAGGAGCTCTAATCTGAGCACTTGTGCTTTCCACTCAATGCAAGTAAATGTAAAGCCTTCTTCTTTTCGTTAGATTCACAGCAAGTCAACCTCCAGCCCCACATCTTCTTATCTAACACCCCTTTCAGCTTCAATCCCACTCCAGCTTTTCTCGGGGTCACTTTTGAACACTCTCTTTCCTTTTCTTCACATATATCTTCAATTAAGGATAAGTTCTTCCCTCTTCTCAAGACCTTACGTCGTATCTCTACTTCTTCATAGGATCTCCCTAAGGAAGATCCTACCTCTTCTTTACAAAGCTTTTCTCCGACCCGTTCTCTCTTATGCTTCACCCGGATGGTTTCCATTTCTCAGAGTTAACAACACTTTTAAATCAAAACGTCTTCATCGAGCGGCAAATCGTGCTTTCTCCAGCTGCCTCTCATCCTCCCCTACCCCTCTTCTCCTCTCAGGGGCGTCTTTACCTCTCCTACGAGTCACTCCGACTCATTTTGCTCTGTCATCTTATGAGCGGGCCCTTCGTCTTCCAAACTGCTATCCCGTGTTAGGTTTGGCCAAACCTTGAGTGAAACCCAAACTTTGCATGCCCTCTTGGAGCGTCTTATGCGCCACTTACTCGCTAATGCTTCCTTCTCGCTCCAGGGACATTCTCTCTGCTTGCCCTTCCTTTCTACCTTGGGACCCTCCTTTCTTCAGCGCCAAGCACACTTTTTCTACTACATGCTCACGCTTTGATCCTACTCTTTTTCGCCAAAATACAACTCTTTCCTGCCTTGACTGTCTCCCTTCTCACGATCTGGTGATTTGGACGGACGGCTCTGTTCCTTTTCCATTCAACAAAGGAGGCTCTGGCGTCCTTGCCAACTGTTCTGTTTGTGTTGCTGAGGCCACCCTTTCCTATTTGGTAGGCCCAGTGTCTTCAAGCTTTTTTTACTGAAGCCCGCGCCATTATGCACAGTCTTCGCTGGCAGTACCACCAAGACTGCTACTTCTCGTTTCTTCTCCTCTCTGACTCGCACTGTCCTTGCTAGGCTTACCTCTCCTTCGTTCTTCCTTCTACCGCACACTCACTGGGAAATCTGGCAGTAACTATCCTTTCTCTACTCCTCCTCCACAATCAAGCTACAATGGGTCCCGGCCACTCATTTTTTTGGAGAATGACATGGCTGATGAGTTGGCCAGGCGGGTTGCTTTGCTCCAGCCATCTAGTGTTTCCCGTATAGTCTCTCTCTCCTCTTACTTCTCGTATTCACTCTTCTCTTTTCTCGGATAGGAAGCGTACTGCGTCATCTAAATTCTTCAGAATTGAAGAGTTCTTTGTGCAGCGCCTAAGTTCATTCCACCAGGACACCCCTCATTCTATTCTGTCTTGTCTGCAAAAAAACTCTGTGCACCTCTCACTCTTCGGCGACTCCTCATCTCTCTACGACCACCAGGTTCAGGTCTAGGGGAGTTGCCTGGAATCTGGTGCTACATGGTCTCCGGCCATGCCCTTATTCCTCGCAACGGGTCATATAGCAGCAACAACAAACAACAACAACAACAACAACACACAATTATATGAACTATTGATAAGAAATATAGCTAATTAAACCAATACAAACTGATTAGAAATTACGAACATCTTTCCTGAGGAACGTAGATTTATGTATTTTTTTGAATATTTTGTCTTTCTTTTCCCCGCTTCGCAAAGCTTGAACGCACTGATGTGCGTATCTGGCGCTACCCTCTCGCTTGTGATTTCTATTTTTATCCTCCAATCGGGGAAAACCTTTTTGGCGATTAAATATCAAACACATTGTGATCAGACCAGCTTCGGAATTGCCAGCAGTACCAGCACAGTGCATTTCCACCACAAGCACTGCAACCAAGTTGGGAAACCGTCGTATAGTGCTTTCAGAACAACGAAACAGTGCACACATAGTGGGGTTTGAATGCAGAACCATGAGATCATCGCCGCTACAATGCGAAGAACCTCCAAACCACTGGAGCACGTTGCCGCAAGTCTCAACGTAGGTTTTTATTTACATACACTACAAGCGCACGCTAGAGTATTCAAGCTCATGCTGGAGTTTACAAGCGTTCGCTGAAATATAGTAGCACATGCTCGAGTGTACAAACCCACCCTGGATTACACAAGCGTATGGTGAAATATACAATCGTACATTGGAGTATTTAAGCTTACATTGCAGTATGTAAGGGTACAATAAAGTATTCAAGATATGCTGGCGTGCACATGCGTACGCTAGAGTATTCAAAACTGTGTTGAAAATTTAAGCACACGCTGGAGTATTCTAACCTATTTGCGGTATTCAACATTACGCTGGAGCGAGCAAGCGTACGCTGGATTACATAAACGAACGCCGAAATATTTCAAATCAAGCTCAGCGCAGCTCATGCTTTTGGCAAAATGAAAAACCTTAACAGGCTACGAATGAGATGTCGCAAGAAAACTTACATAATGATACTCACTTGATTTCTCGTGTCCATTTACTCCTAGTACTCTGTGAACATTTCGAGATCGTCCAACACCAACCTTTTTAAATGCTTTTATAGTTAATGTGAGGCTTTCTCTTTTACTTTTATTCTTTCTCAGCGCCCTGCACAGCTCACAGATAAAGCTGCCTAAAATGCAAAAACAAAAAAGCTTAGCAATTAATAAAATAAAACAGCATATTAGTCACGTTTTGTTACCTTTTTTCTATCGCTATAAGTTCATTTAAAAACAGTGAGGCCTTTCATGATTGACTGAAACCAGTTGCAAGTAGTACGTTATGTAGCAAATGTATGCCAACATATGCCATCAAAGTGATGATAGCAAATTCTCGAAACACGAAAGTATTCTTATTGCGAATGATACAACGATCATCGTAAAGTCTTTCGAGCTATATGTCACACAACGTGTCTTCATCCGCTTCAAACAATAGTTACCGATACCCACGACCAAATATAACTCTACTGTCATTGCGCGAACGTGACAGTGCCTTTTCCGAGGGCACCGAAAATACTACGATACTATCCACGTGGCATGCCCACAAATCTTTGCCAATCTGCAGGCTTTTCTAGCTTTTACAAAAAGGAGGTAACACATCGAATGAAATCTTTAGAAAAAGCATTAATGACAATTTGCATAACGTTATACCTTTTGGCATTTTAAGCAAGGGTGGCGTGCAACATTCCAAATGAAAGGCAAGGTCACAGAGATCACAGAGCATTAAATTTTTCTGAAAAACGACGTAAAATCAATATGCAAGGTAAAGTGGCTGTGAAATGCATCACACTAAATGACTCATCTTTCCTGTAAGCAGTAATAAGCTAAAATGATTCCTGTGGGATTTGCAGTTTCCTAACCACGAACTATGAAAGCGAAGTTCAAACAAAAGACAACGAGTACAAAACCAAACAGAATACCTCTAGATTTTATCACAGCCGGCGAGATAAAATTAAGCTCCTTGGTGGAAGTATGTTGATATTGGCAAGATCAATTTTAGATAAAAACTTTAATCTAAAATTTAGCAAAAAACAAAGCCTATTACATCTGATCTTAAACTCTGAAGTTACACAGGCCTACCGACTGGCACGGCTGACAAATGGTGTACTGCAGTTTCTAATTAGTCATTCCCAAACTAATTTTAATTTGTCTAATAAACATTTGTGTATTGCAACTCTTAATCTCCAAGCCCGCCCGACAGCAGTCAAAATATTTTAATTAAACGAAGAGACTTTCCCGATTTAGTTAATTGAAAAGCAGTTGAGAGGCATGAATGGGAGATTCGCTTGTAATTATCGAATCGATTATGATGTTGGCAGTTTGGCCAAAAAAAAGTTTCGCCATTTCTCTGCTGCACTTAAAAGTGAAATATTGACCAATTAGATGGTGATGCCAAGATCCAAGGGCAAGCGTCAATCAAACGTTTCAAGCAATGAAACGGTTTTGGCAACTTGCCGCCTGCTAGAAGTGTTGAAATACTCGCACCTTTAAAAAAAAATCCAAGAACACCTTGCTTTGACTCCAGCCAAGAGCAGTCACGTGACATATGACGCCATGACGGCTGTTTTCTTAGCCTTGCGCAGCGCGTGATTGATTTTTTGTAAATGAGTGCAGACAACACAAATGGATATAATACAATCGTTGAAACCTCATATTAATACAGCAGCACTGCAACGAAGTGCTGACATTCCACAGTTAACCTTACTGCTAATTGGAATTTAATGCTAATGATTAGTTTTTCAAGCCATTTTAATCGCTTGTAGTTTCATTTTGGCGCTAATCCTTATCGCTTTGGGGTTACTAACCGTTTTAAATACTTGTATTTACTTATGAAAGCAACAAGCTATTGCAATCTAACTATTCATAGCGTAGAGCTTTTGAGCAGAACAAAACTCTTAAACGCCATTATGGTATCATAAGTATATTTTAGGAGTTTGTTGGCAAATAAATGATGTGATCCCATCTGCTTCCGTCGAAATAAAAAAATGGATTTGCAAACAACAAATGGTTCCACGTGCATTGGAAAAAGCACATGGTCAAACTCCATATTCAACAAGCATGCCATTAGCATACTTAACGTTGAAGCATCTCTAGCCGATTGTGCAATGCAAAAATAAAGAAAAAAACAGATAAAGATAATTAGCCGGCGTAAACTGCTCTTGCAAAACCACTAAACGTGGGTCACTAGAAAGAGAAGGTTAACTTATTTAAAACATTTATCGAAATATATGTGGGTGCCGGAAAATCACCGCAAGAGAGTTTTTCTAGCTTTTGGGAAGAGGCGCCTCCTAAAGCTCACTGTTTGCCCTGGAATTATATCCCTTTGAAAAGCTGAGACCCCTAATCTCTTGTCACAATTTCGTAGCTTCTCTGACAGGTTGAATTGCACGACAAGTTATTCAACGCGTAAAGTGAATGGTATCAAGCACAATAGCTTACCGCGTTTTGCTTCGATTCACATACTTTACAGCTTTTGCAGTCACTGCACTGCCACTGAAGTTGCCTAGCGCGGCTAGCAAGCTTGGTGGAAAGATTCATGCAAGATGGATGGCCTGCAAAAAATAAATTATCGATTTTGAATTGCAAGGGGAACTTCAGCAATAATCACTGCACGGCATTAGGACAATTAGAAGCGCTATACGAATGCACACCGACTTGAAAACCGTTTTGCCAGCTTTGAGAAAGCTAGCGAACATATGCTGTCGTTTACTACAGAACATATCTAATGGTGTCATCTGCTATCACATAATTAAGTGCTTATGAAATCGAAAACCAAGCAAAAATTACCGGTCGCTAAATGCAAATATACTCTATTCATCAAGCAAAACTTTTTTACAAGCAAGCTAGTTTAGGATGGAAATTTAACAATAGCGATATGAAATTCGTAAAGTACAAGCTCCGTAAATGGAATCACGTGACCATCAAGCCCACGGTGCAAAGTCGCAGACAGCAGAACACATCATTCATCACTGCAATTTTCTGAGACCTCTCAAAGTTTACAGAGCCTGAAAAATCCAAACGAAGGAAGCACAGAGCGCCTGGTGCAACCAGCCGTGTGCGACTGGTACTTTTACAATATAAAGTCTAACACCATCGCAAACACTGGGAGTGAAGCTAAGCCACTCAAAGCAGTAAATAGACGTGTTTGTGAGTCTTTGATGCTGTTGTCTGAGGGCATAAGAATCAACACTTACCACTGGTGTGACAGTCGACGCAGGAAAGCAACTTTTCCGGTTTTCCCGCCTTGTTGAACTGTGATGTTCCGTTACAGTAAATACACACCTCTCGGGAAACAGTGACACATAGGTTAACCTGTAACAAACAGCAGGTTAAAATAACATCAACAAACACGGTTGTCACTGTAACTCTTTTCTACAGCACAGGTGGTAGCCTATCTTAGACCTCCCAAAATATAGTGCGCTAGATGTTATAATCATTTTTCTCCCGCAATGCTTTTGGCGCTTATATCTGGAGAAGCGTTCGGAGTTTGGTGACTACGTTCCTAAAAAAACTGGGTAACCGCTCCACAATACACGTCACATGAAGAGTTAATCAATGGATAATGCATTAATAAGCTAAGATGAAAAACAAATAGTATCATTACAAGTTTTAAAACGTCAACAACGCAAATAGTTTGTATGTGAGCATTGGATGTGTACGTATTTATCTCTCATCATAGCAAATGCTTTTAATCAGCTAAAAAAAGATTTATATCAACGCTGTTTTAGTTGCAAGTAAACATGAGCCTTTAACAATGACATCGTCAACATATGGCAAAGCTTGACGTCGATTAACAAGACTGGACCTATGTGACCTTTCAAACGCGGCATGGATAGCATCGGCTGAGTCGCGTTAGGAAAACAACTGCTTGAACTTACTCAATACATTTAAAGTGAGTTGACCAATCGACTCTGAGTTAAGAGTCTGAAACTGCAGAACAAGCTCAAACAATGACGCAGACCAGGAAGCATTGAAGCGAGAAACTTCACCAAGCTAAACTCTGGTTATTGCACACTAATAAGCAAAGCATAAATTAATTACTTCCTATTAAGCGGTCTTAAATTAAACCGTTAAAACTAATATAATAAGCATAGGCGTTTGTTTCAAGTACAAGAATTCATCAACGCCACAGACAGATTGACACTTGAACAACATGTAGGGCTGGTACAATTAGCAATAATAATGTAAATAGATAGTAAAATAATATAAGTAATCACTTCAGTTAATTAGATCTGCATTAGCCAGTCGCTTCGGGTCAAATTGGCAAAATAAAATGCAAATCAATAGATTGCTATTATGGAGCAAAGAGATCGTGCAGCAAACCATGTCACGTGACTTCCATAGCTCTATTAATAGCCTAATATCTTACCGTGAAAAACACACAGATTAAAATGAATAAGCCGACTTTTCGATGGAAATGCTAGAAAACACCACCCAAAGAAAATAAGTTTACCAAGCGATCATAATCACTATGTAGCAATCATTTGTGGATTGACCAACAAACGTTCGGAGCCTAAAGACACTCCGCTCATTGAAAACATTGTCTAAACCATAGCTCCATTGGCAAAGCAATTACAAAACATTAAAAACTGTAAAGAAGTTAATGCATGAAGATAGTTGGTTGGGAAAACGGAACCGTGTCGTCTTGTACAATCAGTAGCCTGGGGCTTTATGAAACGTGTTCAACTATTTGAAGTCAGAAAAATGTGAACTGATGGCAGTTAACCAAACAAACGTCTCAATCAACAGCAAAATCAAAGCCTATGGTTAACTAATATGTAATTTATGTATAACGATATGATATTCGTGATCTAGATAGAAACACTTCACAATTTCCTCGGGGTCACACTTTATTGCAAGCGGCTATCAAATAGTTAAGTTTTCACGACGACAAAATCAAAGTGGAGTTGATGCAACAAAATTTAAAAGGTAAAAATGTACAAAAGAGCTAAAAATGCAAAAGAATTATAACAAGCCAGTCAACACTGTTGTTTAGTGCACACGAAACCTTGAATCAGACATTTTGCTTGAAGCTCTATTCGGTGTCAACCAATTGCCGTACAGAGCAGTCTTGTTGTGAGCAATCATGCGAAGTTACGTAACATCAGCTTCAATAAATGCCAAGCAAATCTCAATCGCTTTGCTTTTTCGCAAGCTGTACGCTAAGCAAATACCAACCAAACAACCGTTCTCCTGCTTGGTAAACAAGCAACCAACTACATCACACAATCAAAAACACTTGATTTTGTACAATCAACAAGGTCTACCAACACTGAAAACACACAAGGCCTTAGAAACAAGACGGCAACGAATATAACCGCTATCTTTTCTTTACATTACCTTAATTTTTGTTTACTTTAACATAATACGCAGCTGATGCTTGGCCTAAAGGCGGTTACTACAGCAAAAGTCAACAAACACAACAGTGACACAACAAAAGGATCTGTAATTCTATCCACACCAAGGTACTTTACCAATCGTAGGAAGCATATGCTTATAAAAACTGAATAGGTAGTTTCGATTAGTAAGCATATGGAAGCACCGCAGAAAGACAAATGGTTCGCTAATAGCAAAAAACTTCAAAAAAGCATTTTCTAATGCGCAAATCACGATTCTTTATGCAGAGTGGAAAAACCGTTTTCCCTTAACGTTTTTGTCAAGCAAATTAGCCTATTCAAATTTCAAAAACAGTGATTACAACAAAGTCACGAGAATTGCGTAATACCACAACGCCAAGATTTATTTTGTAAGGAAATCATGTGATCTTGATACCTGTTACACACATTGTCACACGTTCGGCGTTCGTGATAACTACAACTACATTTCAACACAAAAATCTGCGACAACGACCAAGTGCTGGTCACCTTAATCTTGCACCACTGATAGTTAATCAATGTACAAAAATGCAGCCACGAATTTTGAAGGAATGACGCGTTTTTCAAAAGCGTGCCATGAGTCACTTAACCGTTTACTATCTGCATAGTCAAACAGCTCATTCTGTCGTTTACTACGTATGAAGGGTTTATTCTATATTTTTGTTAGTATTAACAGGAAGAACTTCAGTGATCGATGCAATATAACACAACATAAGCATAAAACAGAGATGGGCATGACTCAGCAGTAAAATATCTGGTTTACCAGCAAATCCAGATTACCGGTAATCGTCTTTTTCGATTACTGGGTACCAATTAACAAATTCTTCATAAATACATCTCTTTTCGGGCCACTTCTACATTTGCAGCTCACTGCTCTTCCGAACAAAGTCAAATCTAAGATTACTTTAGGAGGAGTACCAAAATTCCCAAAGAGAATTTCGAGTCAATTTAGTAATCAGCAGCAATGAGTAGTGTTTGGAAGGCATCTTACAAGTGCTTAGCATCACACCACTATAGGCCGACTTTTCCAATTATTGGCACTGTGAAAAAGCTATTCAACTTTTTTCACACCTTAATTTCATGACGAAAGACCGGCCGAACATGCAACCACAGCTAAAAGCATTAAAAGTATAATAGACAAATTAGTCAGCATTGCATGACAATAAATCGCATTACCCCGTTTATAATCCAATTAGGAAGCGAAAGCCAGCAGGTTTTAGAGCGATTATATTGCCTTTGAGAAGAGAGAAATACAAGAAAGTGAATGAAGTGGCTTTTTCCCACGAGATGATGTCATATAATCCAATCCTGATAGTCAATCGAAAGCGCAAAAGCAAAAACACGAAGAATATTTACCAACCAACAGTGGTAGTGCCGACTGAAAAAAACCTATCCAACTTCTGTTTACCTACTTATAATCACGTACACATCACTGGTAGCAAAAAAACGTATACACCATTCGCAAAAACATTAACTCAGTTCTTTGCACAACAGGGCGCTACAGCAAGTGAACCATAACAAACGACAGCAACACAGTGAGGTTTGAATTAGGCGCAAATAATAAGCGATTTGTGCTGCCACGCGTAAAGCATTTACCAATTCCCACAAGCAACCAGCTACAAGGAGGTCACGTTACTCGCTTCCAAAGAACTTACAAGATACAAATGTCATACTGATGCATGAACGCAGCTAATCGACAAGGGACGACATTAATTCGAACGTTAACCGTCTGCAAACAACACTGTTGTTGGAACTGTCTTGAAACCTTTATACCTAGCACTTAATCAAACTTTATCAGAGCCTGAGAAGAGAATTGCTAGTGTGAAATGAAAGGAGTGCAAATCTCGCGGAGTCACACCAGGCAAATGAGAAAATGGCGCTACAGCGTAAAAAAGGCATCAGGTATAAAAAATCACAACTTTGCCAACACTACATTAAACTCAAAAAACCTATGCAACATACACTCTTACGTAATCAGCACGTGACGACCACGCATTCACGAAACCATGTGTTGCATATGTGCAAAATTTAAAAGATATTAATGATGTTAGGCAAAACACTTGAAGACGTTTGATTATGCAAAACTTGAGCTGTCGGAACCAACTCCTTAAATTAACAACTTGGTTTAGTCACGCGACGTAATCTGGAGTTGTCATTGGCCACGATTTTCAGTGACATGAAAAGGATTTTAGTGTTAAAGCAGGGTTTTTTAAGGCGTTTTTCAGGGACCCGATTCCCGATTTGGGTCCCTAGAATCAGAGAAAATTATGTCCATGTAATAGATTTGGGGTGTCAAACTCAGGAGTGAAGCTGGAGATTGATACCCGAAGTGGCATGGAGGTGAAGAACTTTTTTTTTGGAGATCACCTTTACTTGGAGCTACATTACGCAATACATGGAGGAGAGAGCAAAACACATCTCATCATTTTAAATTAGTTAAATGTTTTTCGGGTCCCTACGGTTCCATACTGGGTACCTAACATTTTCCGTTAAAAAAACCCTGGTTAAAGTAAACATCAGGCAGAAAAGGTTCAAACGTGCTCAAAGGTCGGTGACTGCTACTCCAAAACGGGTGTTCTCTAAAAAAAGTTTTGACGTTTTTTCCGAGACTAAAATGAGCGAACAATCGATTTTGCAAAGTTGACTACGAAAAAATACGAAACATAAAAAAGGTTCTTACGCTTATTTCTCGACCATAAAGGCAAAAGAACTTCTTTGAAAGAGTTGATTTCCCAAAATAAAGTATGTTTAAAAAGTATAGACGTGATTGACATAAAAGTGTTAGGGCTTGTGCTTCTCCACACACGAAAATCTAACCTAAACCCACTCAAACCTGTTTTACAAGTACTCCTCAAATGAATGCCACAAAATTAAAGGTCGTAAGGTAAACAAGACACATGATTTAAAGCCGGTCTGCCCAACTAAACACGGTAACAGAGCCACAAGCAAATATTCTTTACACGGGCAGCATGCCGCCATTTCTGCTTATACTCAGAGCTACCATCTGCCTGGACCAAAAATTAAACACCTTGTGAAAAAGCACGTTTTCGCAGTAAATTTACGGTGAAGGCTTTGTTTGGAGGTCTACATTTTGATAAGCACGTTTCTTGAAAATAAGTACAATTATACTTTCCAAGATGTTCTTGAAAGCACCAGTTTTAAAATTCAGCACGAAATCGTAGTCCTGATTATAAGTGCAAACATAATTTTGTTGAATTGTAACATTATTTAACAATAATCTGGAGAGAGCATGCGGCCCATGGGCCGTATGTTGCGCAGGTTTTCTCTAAATATTAGTTGCAGTAGTTTCTGCTAAAAATTGAGTCACTATCTATTCTTAACGTAAACAGCTTGAAAGTTACAAGCAAATATGTATTCCGCGTTAGTTGTTGCTTTAACCGACGTTCACACAATTGACGCACGCAATCAGCTTATGACGTCAATCTCCAAATAGTCGTTTAGGCAAGCGCGTTCACTTGTCTATCGAAAAAAGAAAGCAAATTAAATGTCAGAAGATATGATCGCGAAGGTTAATGGCAGACAAGTTTAGCGACATTGTAACCAGCGAGCACTGATTTGTTTAGCGACTGCTGTTTATTATTGTCAAAACTAAATACAAAACTAATCGATATTGTAATCCTTGCTAAGCGATAAATATAAGTCAGTACATATTACATAATAAAATTATTGTTGATAATGTTCTCCTTACACTGCGGAAAGTTTCTAAAAAAAGTCATCGTTAAACGTAGGTTTACGTCATACCTAGCTTCTCCTTACACATTGGACGATTGGACACTAAAACAACAATCGCACAAATCGCCACTGACGGTTAAATGATACAGTATTACACAAAGCGACCAACTTAACCCTTTTGTGACTGTAGTTGGGCAAAGTACAATCTAAATCTAAAATAAGCTATTGGTGGCAGTTTTAGGCTAACTAGTATATTATGTTACATAAAAAAACACACGAGTTTTCGCGGTTAGAACTACCTCTTCGTCAGATGCTGTAAAATACCAACAATTAGAAATAGAAGTTTGATAATACAAATTGCCACCAAACGAAGAGTATTGCAATGGTGGGTGTTAGTAGCAAAAAGGAAAAGTTGTGAGGTCGAATCTTGAAGGGGATAAGATCTC
Organism: Trididemnum clinides; assembly: GCA_963675345.1. Lineage (NCBI taxonomy): Eukaryota > Metazoa > Chordata > Ascidiacea > Aplousobranchia > Didemnidae > Trididemnum > Trididemnum clinides. Next base: position 12,171,557 of record OY776300.1, on the reverse strand, counting down.
GCAGTGAAACTACCTCACGCTAAGCCTGACCAGAGGTAAGGCCTCTTTCCGAACCAAGCCAAAAACCTGACCAAAACGCAGCAATGACATGTTGAAAAACTGTCTGCACCTACTTAGACAATCCTGTTGCAAAAAAAAACGGCATTTAAAACCGCAAATCAAAGAAAACTGCAATAAAGGGATATAACGTGAACAATGAGCAAAGTGACGTAACAAAGGAAAAGGCAAACTCAAGATAAGAGGTGCGTTATAAAAATGACAAGAGCAGAGAGAAAGAGGGAGAGAAAAAAAGGGCGAAACAGAACGCAAATACGAAACATCAGTAATAATGAGCCACAAAAGAACGATTTTTACTAAGTCCCAATTGAATACCATCAAATTTGGCAATGAGCTGCTGTTCTTTGATTTCTCGTATTTGTCGGTAATCGAATTTCGGTGAGAATTGCGACTTTAGTTGTCCACGGAATAATTCGTTTGATTAAAATGATTTATCACAGGTTTGCTGAAGTGATGCATAACGTCCGAGCGGTGACTATTTATGCGTTTTCTTAGAGATTGTCCCGTTTCTCCGATATATTGTTTCCAGGACATTTGGCGCAGTTAATGGCATAAAGTATTATTAGTATACTAGTAATTAACAGTACTGCTAGTATACTAGAAGCCAATGGCATCAGTAATTGGATTGTCCGTATTAATAAACTTGCAGAGCTTGCATCTTGATTGGTTGCAGGGGACTGTTCCAGATGAGCTTTGGGTTGATTTAAGCAAACTACGGGTGAAAAGTTGCTTTGAGGAAGCTAGATGTTAAAAGGATAGCGGAGGTATGTTTGTAAACAATGAAGATAAGCGTTGGCCTTGAATAGGTATAGGTCGTAAGTCATTGATAATCTTTCCAGTTCTATTGCAACGAGGATGGTATGTGAGGATCAAAGGCATCGGTTTGTTTGGGTTGATGTTTAGGCTTTAGCAAGTCAGCTCTAGATTGTCTTTTTGCCCGATTCATAAGTGTTTTAATGTCGTTCTTCTTGTAGCCCTTCGATAAAAATGCATTTTGCAAGGATTTTAATTGTCTGTATATTTTGTGCTGGGTTTTGAGCAAATTCTGCAATATCTTAGTGTTTGGCAGTAAATAATAAATTCAGTAGTGCGGGTAGAATGCGAACTGCTGGGATCCAGGTGAGTAAAAGTGTCAGTTGGTTTTCAAAAGACTGAGGTCTGAAGAAGTCTGGAGTTAATTTCAACTGGGGCGTCTAAGAAATGAATTTGCGTGGCTGAGTACTCCATCATAAAATTGATGTTTGAATTTTGTTGATTAAATAATTGGTGGAATTCTATCAACTTGTTTTCTCCATGTGGCCAGATTATGAAGATGTCATTAATATATCTGAGATATAATGTAGGTTTAAACTGACAGTCTTGCAAAAACTTGCTTTTCAGATTAGCCAGGGAGATTTTGGCATATTGTGGAGCAATTTTGGTGCCCACACCTATACCTATAACTTGCCAATAAATGTCTTGAAAAAAAGAGGTTGAGTTCTAGAACAAATTTGGTAAGTTGCACCATGCATTCAGTCAGATCGCATTTGCGAAGTACGCTTCGAATAGCATTGATACCATTATTGTGTGTGACACTAGACTAGGGTAAAGAGCTAGAAAATCCAGGGTGGTCAATACAGTACCAGAAGGAAGATGACCAATTTTTTGGAGTTTGAGTAAAATATCTATTATGTCTTAAGCAAAACTTTTGGCACTTTGTGCGTAAGGTTTAAGTGCAATTTCGACGTATCCAGAGACATTTTCAGTGAGACACCCTATACTGGAAACAATAAGGCGGCTGGGATTGTTTAGCTTATAAATTTTAGGTAAAAGATAAAAAATGCCTGGTCATGGATCTTCTGGAACAAAACTTCCTTTAAGTTTATATGTTAATGGAAGAGATTTTATCAGTGTTTTGAGTTATGCAGTAGTTGGGCAAGTGTTTTTCCGCACATGGATCGAAGAGTAAAAGAAAAACTCGTCTATCGACCGATTAGAATTAACTAATTGAAACGTAGGTAGATCATCTGTAATTGAACGCATAAAAATTTCAGCAGCGCACATTTCGATAATAAAGCGTTTCCATTCGCACGCCAACAACGTTTGCTGCGCGAAAAGGTCGAAGCTGAAGATATTGTGACAACCGTTTTAGGTCAACTGCCATTTATTATTAATGTGATTATGGAATCACTGAAGCACAATCTCTTCTGCCGCTCACAGACACGGCATACGGCTATTAAGAACAAAAGGCGAATCACACATGTCGCATTTTGGAAACGCGCATGAAGTCGAGACTAGTACACCACACAGAATGTCGGAGACAACTAAGTCACTTGACCACATTTTTGAATTATTTACACCGATCTGCAAAGCACGACTCTTCGCAGCGACAGAAAGGTTAAAAGAAAGAAGGTACTAAAGCGTGGCACCACTACGACACAGTAGTCAACTCATGACAGACGACAGTTCAATCTGACAAGACAAACATATTGGATCTTCTTACAGAGCCCAAACCTTATGCCATGGTTCTTTGTAGTTTGCAAATGTAACTATGACATTTTTTGGTATCATGCGTCACTTATTTAATTTCTTCTCTACTGTTAGCGCAAAAGAGAAGGCAACAAGAGCAACTGCAATCCTCTAAAACAGTGGTTCTCAACCTTTTTTTACCCATGGACCCCTTTTCCCTTCTTTTTTTCTTGGTGGACCCCTCATAGCTATTGGACATAAGAACAATCACCTTCGCTTGTTCTTGCCACTGACTGATGGGTGGACCCCTAGTGACTAATATTACATGGACCCTAGGGGTCCATGTGGACCCCGGTTGAGAACAACTGCTCTAAAATAATGTAAAGCCAAGCTAATATTTTCAAATTGAATAACAGCAAAAAATTACATTGATCAAGCTACTCGTGAGATTCGTTATACGACAGGCAAGCTAGAATGAACAAAAGTACAGGCGAACGGTAATTTACGTCTCTGGTATTTCCACATCAGCCTAGCACTATCAACAAGTTACAGCATCGTAAAATTACCCAGGAATTTTTCAAAATCAGTGATCTAATGAAAATTATAAGACCACAGACAATGCCAGTTAATTATTGACATAAAGGATTGATTGTTTAATCTAACGCAAAAGTAAAAAAGACAAAAGAGATAATTATCTGCAAATCTCGACATGACGAAGATCCTCTCAGTCATTAGAGGTAATTTGATATTGTGTCAAACATTTGAGCAACTATCCGCTGGCTGTTGATATAACAATTGAAAACTTTATACACACTGACAGAGGTGCCAATTATAATATCACCTCAATTGAAAATTTAAACGTACAGTGAAAAGTCATATAACTGTAACTGCATACACAACTTGCCATCAACCACAGCCCAATCACTGTACTACCTTGAACCTCAATAAAAGCCGGTAAAATTGGAAGAAAATATTAATTGTCCTCCAGTGTTTAAAGATGCGTGGCGTTACCAGTTTTACTTACGATACGTGATGCATATCTACCTCATCTTTGCTTAACCTATCTTACCCGACGAGACAGGCTCTTTGACAACAAATAAACAACTCTTTCAGTATGCTGTATAAAACCTATGCTGTACTACAGTCAAAGATTTATGTATGGCACACCAAGATTCAAGAAAACTCTATTAAAACTGCTTGAAATTAAGACGATAAGTACACATAAAACAAGTTTTCTTGCACTGCACGCTAGCCTAAATCAAAAGCCATAGCACTCATCACTACGCAAATGACGGCAGCACTTGACTGGTACAGCTAAAACTTTACTCATATGTTAGTGGCATCATTCAACGTTCAAAAATTGAAAATTTGAATGCCAGATGTTTTATGGAAAAGTTCTGGTAGCGTACAAAAATTAAATACATACTCTGAAACTTCAAAACTAACACGCTGTAAAAAACTGCGCTGCCTGCCAGCTGCTTAATAGTTTGTAACGAGTAACATCGAATCATCATCTTCAAACCTTACATTGTCAAATGAATTAAGCAAAGCAATAACGTAAAGTTTACCTATTAAACTAACTATTATGGAAGAAATACGCCGACAGAAACGTCACTATTTCGCATTTTAAGCACACATCAAAGCATCTAAACCGTAGTATATTTAACCAAGGAGTATTAGTCTCTTTCATTAACAAGTTGTCTAATTAATATATTAGAACAGAAGTACTAACTCCAAAGAAAGTAACACTATGTGCTCCTCTTAAACTGATATCAAGTCACCATAACCTCAAGCTAGTTACTTCAGACTTGTTTTACTAAAATAAATTTCAGTTCTTAAAAGTACACACAAAGCATTGACTTGTAGCATCTTAACAACCAATCAGTTTATTGAAAGCAATACCAAGAAATCAAACAAAATTGAAAACTTCAAGCCAGGTCGGGAGAACTCGCCCTGATATCTAGCGCCACCGTTACAACCTGCTAGAAAGACAATGAAAAGATCAAAACAAAAAATAGTGAAAATGCAATACAGGTGATGCTCCATAAAAGAGGCCTATTCCAAAACCAAGTAAGCAGGGCATAAAAAAAATTGTAAGTGGTAAATAACAAGGCTAGAAGTACAAATAAAACATTGTTGTACACAAAAGTTTGAAATAACTGGATAAGGTTGTGTACTTAACACCAGGATATCAGTTACGTGCTGAATAGTGAGCTGAGAATTTAATAATTGATTTTTGACGCACGGTAAGTCTATGACCTTTCACGATCAAGTCAAGTGACATGGTGAGCATCAACAATGCTTTTCTGTCATTGCTGCCGACTAACTGGTTTTCATTGGGTAAAAACCACGTAATCACCCACGAGTATATGTGATAATATGTCATGTGCAACATCCAAAACAAGCTATCAAAACAAAAGCGAGCATTACTAGCATATGCGATCGAGTAATATCGCTTTGCGAAAAACAAGGAAATAAATTATACATCTCTTGTAATCGATATCTACGCCTATTTCAATGTGAAATACTTTCTATAGATAGAGCATAGTGTTGTCGGCCAGATAAGAAATCCTATGACCAGATAAGAATCTTACTCGGCGAATCAAGGTGTTACATAAAGCCCGAGTTATGCTTTAAAACAGATATTTCGAAGACTTAAAAACGCTATAGCACAGTAAACTGCCTTGCTATAAAAAACTATCTATATTTGAACACCGCGCAGAGCTATAATGATTATCTAATTTTATGTCACATTTTTATGGCTTTGGACTAAAAATGCACGACTACACACAAAACGTGTAACCAATAATCCAAATTATAAATAGTTCTCTGTGTCTTATGTCCTACTACAGATACCACCACTAATCTCACTTTCACACAAAGTCCAGAACATTGACATAGCAACGACGGTAACTTAATCAAACCAAAAAAACGTTTTCAATACAACATTTGTTTAAAATTGACAAACCTTTTTCGCCTTAGCACCGTTAGCATTATCAGCAAGCTTAAACAGAAATCCATTTTTAGTCATCCTGCCAGCGTTAACGGCTCGTTTGCAAGCAAGACGCAAATGTCTTCTGAAATCCACGGGTGAGATTCCCTAAAAAGAAAATGTTAGCTTAAACACCTAGTACAGAATTATACCATTTAACTATGGACAAATTTAAACCATTAATTCAAACCACTATAACTAACTATCGGCAAAACGTTGCAAATGTATCTTCATTTTACGAGATTCGCTGAGTTATATCTGAAAATTATAATTCATAATCGAAGACATGACCAAAAGGTAGAGGACAACGAACCATGCGTTGAAAAGAATTCATAATTTACTAGCACAAAATCATTATTATTTATTTATGCGTATGAACTCATGCTCTGTTTGCATGTCTTTCGTCAGACTGGGCCATCACAACGGGTAGACTGCTTGATCCCACCACCAACACAACAAGCAAGCTTGCCGGCTTGTTCTCCACACTATCCCTATGTGCTGAGCGCCAAGCAGGGAAGCTGTGAATACCATTTTTTTTTAATCTTTTGGTATGACCTGACAAGGGGAATGAACCCCAGATGTACTGACTGAGCAGCGGACGCTCTAAACAGAATTATTAAAAGCTATAATTGAATATAAAAAATTTACATAGCTTTAAGAACTACGCTAAATTTTAGGCCTTAAACATACATAGTTTATTAAACCTTAACGTTAGAGCAACACAACATTTGAACTATAAAATACAGAGGTACTTTGAAAAGCATTATTCTAATGCTAACTCAAGTGTATGCACTTAACATAAAATAGCACAAGACACAATGGTAATCTCAACGGCAAACGTACTTGAATGTGGTAAATAGATATTAAGTATTTATATATGTCTTGGACCTTTGCTCCATTTGACTTATTTAAACCTTTCAATGCTACACGAATGAGATTCATGTAATCTTTAACCTGTAAAATACGTTTGATGTTAGCAAAGCTAGTGTCACACACTTCATGTGCTAAACTATTCTAAAACGCGCACACCTAAATAGATGTTTCTCAACCTAGCGTTGGCATTTATGATTATGTAATGCGGTTTGTAATCTAAGAATGCGGTTCTCTATCTTTTGTTTGAACCCACTTACAAATGCTAGAGCTATTAGACCTCTGTCATTAAGCAACAATTTCTACACCAAATGTCTTCAAACTTCAGAAGACTTCATTTCATTTTCAAAACTTTTCATTTTAAAAATTTTCAAAACTTCAAACTTCAGAAGACTTCATTTCATTTTCAAAAAGTACTCTGCAAAACTTTGTACTCCCAAAAAAACGAACCAATTAACTCTTTAACTATCAGGAAGACAAATGTCTAAAAAAATGGACCTCTACACGCGATCAAAACTCACCCTCCATAATACAATTGAGCACCTTAAATTGTAGGCAACACAAAAATAAAAAACATGAACATTCATCCCACACTACAAGGTTACCTAATTTTACTGCTGTTTTAACTTTGATCCCACAAAATCTCTTCATCACATTTTATTCCATTTATCAACAATAAAAACCACTCCAGAGAATGCTACTGGTAGGTTATTACAATAACAAACTGATTGTTTATGCTTTTGCGGAACACAGTTCATTCGTGTTGAGACAAGCAGTGACGTCAAAACATTCTTTGAACGCCTCAAAAACTATTAATGGCTCACACAAAAATTTGTATAGCACCCAAGTTGAGAACAGCTGATTTGAAAAAACACAGGTAATTATTAAAACCGTGTACTAACGTGAATCACTTTGTGTTGAGCTGATGAAGGTTTTGGGACTAGTTGAACAACTGGAGTTGAAACTTTAGGAACTGAAATGTTCTCAGCTGCTTCAGAAGGAGGGGGAAAATCGGGGGGACTTGGTTTGGAACTAACGGTACTAGTGGTAGCCTTAGTAGCAGTGGTGGCATCGTTTTGAGGAGTTGTGGCTCTTGTTTTTTTGCTTATTGCACGTTGGGTCATCATAGCAGGGTCCTGGTATGAAATGCTTCCTTGATTATTTATCTAAAACAAAAAATAATATCGTAACCGTGATACGAATATCATTGAATCACAGTATGCTGATAAAATGTGGAAGGATAGGGTATTTAGCCACGACCGATGTCACAGACTTTGAAAACAACTCTATTGAAAAAATACTAAAAATTTTTGCAACGATCGAGAAAATCTCTCGATATTTCTGAAATTAATATACAGGATAAGAACGCCATTTTTGGGGTAGGCTACAGCAACTGAGCATTGGTATGCGGTTTAAGCATTCACTTTGCAATCGGTAGACTTAGGTTCAACCCCTTTGTCAACTTTACACTGATATTGACAGATCTTTTGCTCAGCGCTAAGCTGTAAGAGTAATGTGGATGATAAAATATGCAACTAAATTTGCTCAGAATTGATTGGAAAGAGTGCAATAGTTTTTAATAGCAAAAAAGCACACAGTCGCTATTGGTACCATCACAGCAACGTTCGTCTAACCTCGAGTACCGGTACGAGTTTAAGGTTGATTAAAGACTAGCTGACAACAATTAGGATTAACATGCGAATCTAATGCCAAAACAAATCGGTAACTGCAATCCAAACAACTTCATTTTTCTGCCTTAATTGACATACGTAAGGTTAATAATATCGCAGTTACGAAAGGTTTTCAATAAAAAATTGCGACAACTTGATGGCTTCGTAATGAAACTGCTTTTATAGGGGACGATGTGTAGGGTACGGCTTGTCAAAGAAGACGTGGCACAATAAAATGGGCCCTAAATTACAAAAAAAACATTCCAGTAACAAATTCCTTTGTTCAAGTACAGCCAATTCAGCTACATGCCCTAAAGCAGTAGTTCTTAACCGGTGGGCCATGGCCACAGCAGAAATTCGAGTGGAACATGGCTTAGTTTCCAAAGTTAGGGAAAAAGGAGACTTCAAAAACGACAATGTCGAACAAAGAAATCTTTTTTAAGGCCCAAAATGGGAAAATTTAAACTTTGAAACGATAAGTTGATAGCGGATCTCCAAAAAATCTTCACTTTTGATTTGGGTATGTGGGCCATCACATATTTTGCTGATCAAAACTGGGTCATGAGCATAAAAAGATTGATAACCACTGCCCTAAAGTTTTGAGCAAACTATTTTGAGACCATTAAAAAAGGGCTTCAAACTCGATATAAATTAATAAACATCAATATTTGGCAAAAGCCTGACAAAAAATAGTAGAAAAATTATTTTCTCTCAGCCGTCCTTATTTTTGTTAGCCCAGCCTAAAAGCAATCGACACAACTCAAAGCAAGTTATACTAGACAAATACTTACTTTTAACACTTTTCCAGATTCAGCCATAGATTCCAAAGCTACTTTTACATCATCAGAGGTGAGTTTTTGACCATTTACGTGCTTCACAATCCATTTGCTAATTCTTTCAAATGAAGGACGTTGTTTTTGCCCTCTTACCTACAAAAAGTTTTAAAAGTAACTTTCTCATGAAAAGCATGATCGTAGAGCATTATTTCCAGCAAAATTGCGCACTACAAAATAACCAAGGCACTAAAAGACTTGTTCTTTAACGTGAATATTGTATTGCAATCGACCATGTGACTTTTATCAAGTAAAAACAAACATTCATAAGCACACTAAAAGAGTATCCAGCTGCCAAAAATGTATGATTTAACATATTTTTTCCCATCGGCATGGCACTGAGCTGCGCCATTTTCTACAATAAGCTATTTTTGTCAGGGAGTCTGAATACAATAAAAGCAAGATACCTCGATTACCTGTAAACCTTTTGTGCAGCATAAACCTACCTAGCCACGAAAAAAGCAATTAGGTTGGTTAAGCAAAGTTGCTGATGCAAAAATTATATTGCTTTGTAACAGCGTCACAGGAGTTGAACTTGAAGCCTTACGACTGCAGATTTGACGGAATCAAATAGATACACTTAGCTATTTACTTAATTTGCCGGTAAACTGTTGGCTCCTGTATGGATTTCCTCAAAGCAAGCAAAAAGTATAACCACGTTGGCTAGCACTCACTTTTTGAATAGTAGACAATATTAATGCTTCAAGCTCAACATCTTCATTTCCGCAGTTTATGTTTGATAAAGACTTTAATTGAGATGAATCTTTGCGAACCATCGTTTTTTGCAGATATATTCGTACTTCAGTAATTCAAAAAAAATCGACAAAATAGCTAACAAGTTGGATTAGGTAATATCTTGGTTACTTCTGGCCAAGTCCATCACAAAAAGCAACATGTTTATCACTTTTACAAAATACTAACTCTAAAATTAAACGTGTTTAGATTGTATGGTGCAACAGTAATTAATATCTGCCAATCAGCGGATAGTTACGTCTATAAGCTAGTACAGCCAATGGCATTTTTCCTGCAAGTGACAAGATCAACAAAAGCCAGCTGGTATTAATTTGCTAAATATTGCACTATATTGAAAGCACAGCATATAGTATTTCAAAAGTCACTGCTCATCCTGTGTTAAATGAATGAAATAACTTTTTACCATTACAGAGTGCAAAAAATTCCCTGAAGAATTTCTTGGTTAATCATAGATGCATTAAGACATATACCAACATGATCTTACAGCTTATGACTGCTTACAACAGAAGACATTTTTATCTTGAAGTTGTGTGACGCAATAGAGATCAAAAATGCAAGAATTTTCCTTCTTGCCGTTTTCTACAATATCCTGTCATAATATAAAGCTAATGGCAATCAATTCACCTCTGTAATCACAAATATATTTTGAGATTTTATGTCACTCTCTCGTACTGCATTTAAAAAAAGAAGTGATGAGGAATTTGTGACTCCAAATCACGAAATATATATTTTCTGAAATATAAACTAATTGATTGCTATTGGCTCTAGATTATGATAAACCAAACATCAAGAAAATGATCAAGGGCCAAGCTAGCTGCCTCCGTTGCCTTGTATCCTTGAAAAGATAAAATCTAAACTAGAATAGCCTTTTCGTTAAAAAATAGCACTGGTTGTAAGCTTGGAAGCAAACATTGCCAAAACCTTAGAGAAAGTACTTATGTAGTCAAATAGATTTCTTTAAGTTAAAAAGTGACCAAAATGTAACTGAATTCATGCAAATCTAGACTGCTTAACCAGTGAAGTAGAGAATACTTATAGAAAAAAAAAAATGGACTTTGAAAAAAAAACTCAACTCATTAAATACAAGATAATGACAGAGTTTAGAAACCTGCAAAAATTTAAAAACCTTATGATGCACAGGTCATAGAAAAAAAGGTTATTACTTCTTCTACATGCAGCAAATTATTTCTGTGCTGCTTTAAGCACTACCACTTACCACAACAACATGCGCAAATGACCGCTACATTAAAGATAAAAACACAAGATTCTTTTACGTTCTACATTGTCAGGTTATGATTGACAGAGAATTACTCCTAAGTGATTGACAATGTGACATTCGCTTAAATTTTTAAGAATGAGCTCAAGTATACCCAACTTCAAAGTGCAGACCATTTGAGCCAACAAACAAATTTACGGATATTTGAACCCAAATACACTAAAAATTTAAAACTATACTCTCTATTGTATCAAACAGGTGCTCAAATGTCATGTTGGCTTCGCCCAAATATACCTTTAATTCACCAAAAACTGAGCTAAGCCTGAACTATTTTGTCGGACCATGTTTTGACTATTTGTTATGCAGTCAAACACACCAACAATTCTCATCACTCATTGCTATATGCGTTGCTGTACTCTGAAATTGTTAGCAACTATCCAATATTGTGCACGAATAAAAACTAAATGGTTAACTTAGTTTCCATATCTAAAAGTTTGTGGTAAATTGACTGGTTTATATTGAAAAAACTCAACTCATCTTCCGCCTGTCTCTTCATTTAGGAAGATCTGATGTTTGTCCCTGCTGGCAGTAGTCCACTGCTTGTTGCCATGGATTCCTGTTTTGAGATCAACAACTACCCACTTTCTTCTTTTAATGTCATTCATTATCAGTTCCATGATCCACTTCTTTTTTGGATTTCCAATCTTTTGGCAAAGAACAAAAATTTTTCTTGCCACAGCAAATGCAGATGCGTCTATTTTCATTCTTTTGACCTATTTGTACTATCTCAGTCATTGACTCCGTATAACTTCCCAGCTACTTTTAATGCTGATTATCTTTCATGTACTCTCATTTTTAACTAATTGACATTCCAACACATTTTCAAGGACATTAAGTGAAGTGGACTAGTAATATCTATAAGACATTTTGAAGTGTTCTTATTTTAGTAGCTTCTATTCTATTTATATCTTCAACTCTCATATCCCAGCTTCTGCTCTATAATACAATTTACATGGTAAAGTGATGAACCTAAAAAGGATTTGTGTACCAGTACTTTGTTTAGCTGCATCGGTTACAAATCTGTTCTTTGTCTGTGGTTATCCTTGACAGCTTGATTAGTAGGTGTTCACACACAAAAGTTTGATGCAAAATAGGCAACTAAATTGCAAAATTTTCTACAGAAAGTGTTTTAGAAAATGGACACTACTTCAACCTGATCATTCTAAGGAACTGTGGATCAATGTTACGGTTGAAACTAGGGCTTTGTATAAGGAAAATCAAAGTTAAGAGTTAAAATCAGGGTTAGTCAGCAAAATTTTTGCGTTCCAGTAGAATTTAAGTTTCATTTGCTAACTACAGGTGTCAACAGTATGGAACATTGGACTAAACATCACACTTGAGATGAAAAGACTGAGAGTTAAGCACTTAGAACAGTACATTGCATGTGGCATGCCCAAGTGAATCGGTGCTTGCTTTTAAGCTCAAATTTTGAGTTCAAACAATGGCTTGCATCGATTGCCTAAGGGTGACTGGTGATTTGAAAAGTGCAAGACTATTTTGCAGTCACCAAAATTCCTTACACATCTTGTGTTCAATAGGTTTAAAATGCTTTTTAAACATTAGCACAGTTTTTAGGCACTTTTAGCTGAGCAGCTAGCCTAAAATGCAGACTTGTTTTTCTTATAATCAATTTGTCACTTGTTATTGACTGCTAAACGAGCAGAACTATTTACTGATCACTGATACTGACATCTTGTTTAAGATTGCAGCATGGCCTTACAATCCCAATTTTTAGATTTGCTTTCAAACAGAAATGTTTCATTAAGTCAAAAAATTTACTACTAGTACCATTAACTTTTAATATCTCCAAGTCTTGATGTTTGACAATTTGTGTAATGCAATTAAATAATTTACAGTGGGAACTGAACGTGCTAACTGTAGGTTTACAAGTAACTCAACAGCAGCATAATGTAGAGAGACAAAGTGGTAAGCAAAATACACACTGCAGTAATTATGTAGATTACATAACATTAGTACTGGAAAAGAGAGGCACTACGACAGTTATATGCTGAGAAGTTGCACAGTATCATAGACACTAGTATTATTATACAAAAGATACCTATTGGTTTTAAGATTAAATAACTTTTTTTCATCTGTGTGTAATTTTAGCAGATTTTCTGCGACTATACTCAATCCCTTTATTAAACTGTAGTTGGATTGGCCCATTTTAGCAATAAACTAGTAAAGCACGGTACACATTGCATTACACAACGTACTTTAACTGACAGTTAATCCAATTTTTGGTAACTAGTGAAAACATTGCATATTCATGCAGCTTTGGTTGGTCAGGTTATTGTTTGAAAAACTTGTTCAATGCATCTTTTATTCAACTGATGGTTGTATTTAGGTCTCTAGGTTTCTTTGCAAAGCAGTTAAATAATCATGCAGTGTTGTTAGAAAAGCATTGTGATGATGCGTTTGTAAATAACTGCTTTGTAATTATTCTGCCTTGTAGCAGGTGGACATACCACTGCAGTCCTGGATTTGGGTCTGGCCATAAATCATTTTGTAAGGATAGAGAATCATATATCTTTCTCTCCTTTTTTTCAAGAGAGCATAATCTTTCACAATAGTTTAATGATTTCATTTCACTAATTTTTGATGTGAAACGTCACTATACATTTTGCATTTCATTTATGAGATTGCTCACTTGGGTTTGAGAGAATGGAACCATGTTCAATGGTAGGTATGACAAGGGTCTTCAAAAGCATAAGCATTGGTCCTCTCTTTACCGTAAAAAGTTAAGATGTATCCACATATTTGTTTGCATTTGGCAACTTTTTCTTTTATGTGTTTTTTAAATCCACCATTACTGTAAAATTTGATGCCTAGATCTTTGGAGCAGTTAACTTCTTTCATGCTGTAATCTCCAGGTAGTTCATAGACCAATAAGACATTAACAGCTTTGGATTTTTAAAACTGGATGCATTCAACTTCATCAGTGTTAAGTTAAAAACCTTCTCCAGATTAGACTGCAGATTTTGTTGGTCAACAGGTGAGCTTAATTCTACTTAGCTTTGCGTCATCCGCATAGCTACTTATGTTTTAGTCCAAAATATTGTCATACACACTAACGAAAATTGTTAAAAGCACTGACCTAATATGGTACCTAGGGGTACTCCACTCAAAACATCTGTGTATATAAAGAGAAAATTATCAACTTTTACCTGTTGTCTACAACCCAGCATAAAGTTTCTTATCCATCTGCTGATACTGCTATCAATGCCTAAACTTTTGATTTTGCAGATGAGAATGTGGAACTTCATCAAAAGCTTTGCTGTATCAAGCATTATCACATCCAATAATTCGCCTTGATTGAATGTCTTAATAATTTGATTGTAGTGTTTTAATAGCTCTAAAAGTGTAAAATTACTCTTTCTAAACCCATGCTGGTTTTCATTAAGCAGTGGCTATTTTGCTGTGAGTTATTTGTGATTGGTCAGTCTTAATGACGTATTGAACATAAGACTTTTGGTCGTTTCTGATTGGTCAATTTAAATTACTGATTAAAAAAATTTTACACCCCAATGACCAACCCCTCACTCTGTGCACTCTCTTCTAATGTACACTACCCTATACATTTACATTCCAGGTCTCCCCCTCTATTGTACACTGCCTTTCTTTCAGTGCCCCGCCAGCCAAGATTTTAACACTCGACCATTGCATATCAAGACCGGTGCACTACCCAAGTGCGACAGTGTCCCTGGCAGAATTGTAGCAATTATGGCAATACAAATACACGTGAATGATTATGGCAAAATAGTCTCAAAGGGTAAAACACTGTCGACATCAAAATTGCCACTTTCTTTTATTTATAAAATTATTATCCTTCAGGAACTTAGACAAGCATTTAGTCACTATTCTTTTTGTAATTTTCATCAAATGATAGGTCAAGTACGGTATATAGGTTGATAACTTTTTGGCATAAATGTTTCCATCCTCATTAGTAGGAACATCTTTCAAATTCTGAGAAATGCTTCCAACATTCATTTAAACACAAATTCAAAAAATTGTGTTAGACCTGGCAATAGGTTCCAACATTTTTGGGCTGTTGATAAGTATTCTCATCAAATGAAATCTTAACATAATTGTAAAAACTAACTTTTGCATTTTAGAGCTTACCAGTATCAATTATTTCCACATTTAGCAAAAGCATTAGGTCATAATTAGCAGTTGATATTGGGAAGCAGGTAGGCTAGTGTCACTGCCATCTGTTATAATTTCACCTAGAAAACAGAGTAGCCCATTTGTGGTTTTACTGTGACAGATAATCGGGCAAGATCATGCAGCATTAATTTACTGCAGACAAACAAATAAACAAATTTTACTACTGACCTGAAATATTGTACTTAGATGGAGGTACTACCAGTTGAATCTAATGGTGAGCAGTAGCTCATAGGCTGGTCGTAAGTATCTAGTCTATAAATTTCAGTTGGTAGTAAATAAACAATAATTACAGAAAAATCTCATTCTATAAGCTAAAACATTTATATAAACTCAACGTATGTGCATCAGAAGGTTTAACTAACCAATATCAAACTTTTAACTCACACTAACCTGCAAGACCTACACACATTACTCCAGCTAGTAGAGCAAATGCCAGTCTGATATTTTATCGAAGGTAAAAATGCAATTTGTTGGAGCTTAATTGAAAAATTGAGGATTCATTAATCCGTATTCTCTGTCTCTTTCTCACTCTCTTTGTGTCTCTTATATACGAAATATGTTATCAGAAATCAAACATTACACAAAATTATCATAAAGTAATTTAACTGCTACCAGCTGGTTTTTCCCTTAAGGGGTTCAATAGTGAATGAATTAGTTGACTTTAAAATGTTAGAACAGCCCAAATATAATGTAAACGTATGCACCAATTCTGCAAGGCAATGCATACAGCATCGGATGTCAAATTTAAGAATTACGGGACACATACTGGGACAAAGTCACAAAGGCATTCGGAAACGACTGAGGACTTCTTCCTATCATAATAGGGCTAAGATTTTCTTTTGTCTCACTATATGTAGCATTATTCTTAAATGAGCTCCCCGTCACCGTGTGTTTTGCATTGCTGGATTGCTTCATAAACTTCCATTTACTTTGCCTTATTCGAACACTACAAAGTCAACTAATTCATTCACCTGATGCAATTCTTAAGGGTAAAACCATGTCGTCGCAAATTGTTTATTCTAAACCGTTTTAGGGTGATATATAATTGGTTTGCGTCTCCAAATAGGCTATATTTTGCATTTAATAAAATTGCGAGAGGAAAAAGCTTTTGTAATCTAATGCGGTCGTGATATAGGCTATATCAGTTGCATTAACGTCATAAATCTTATTTTGCTGTATTTATCCTCCATTCACGAGAAAGCAATGTATCGCTATGTTTTGAACGGTAAGTCCGCAATCGCCAGCACTAATCGTTGTAGAAATATTTTGAAAGCCTTGAAGAACCAAAATTTATTTTTGTTGTGTGAATTATTTGTTTTGGTTTTATTTGCCATATTTATCCTCCATTCACGAGAAAGCGAATTGTATCGCTATACTTTGGACGGTAAGTCCGCACTCGCTTGGGAGTTGCCTTTTTCGAGGTTTATGGGTCACCTGTCTTCCACATAAAGGTGGGGCGTCCCGTTAAGTGCCTTGCCCAAGGACACAACAAGCGAACTTGCCGGCTTGTTCTCCACAACCTCCCCTAAATGCCGAGCGCCAAGCAGGGAAGCTGTGAATACCATTTTTTAAAGTCTTTTGGTATGACTCGACAAGGGGAATGAACCCCAGGTCTATCAACTGCGAAGCGGACGCTCTAACCACTACGCCATCGCGTCGGTGAAGTTATACAAAGTAAAATAATAATTGTAAAAAATTAGAAAGATATGGTTGTTTGTGAAGCTTATGGGTCAAAGGAAGGTTGCATATGACATCACACATTTCGCGCCAAAAAAGTGGCTGACCAAAACCTGTAGCCTAATTTATACTGGAAAGGTAAAGGGCAAACACCAACTTTTGGGGTTATTTTGAAAACTAATAAAAAATTTTTAAAAACTGGAATGAATTATTGATAGTTGGATCCTCGAAAACAAATAAAATTGTTTGAGATTAGGTCTTACAGTTGGCTAGCCTAAACTTAGTACTGAGTTCCAATTTTAAAAAATTGCCCCAAAGAGAAGTGCCATCTAAATACCATTTGCTCCTCAGTTAAAAATACCTCCATACCAATTACATGCTCGTCGGTACATTAGCAAAAACAACCATTATCTGATCATTACTACCGGTACCGCAAGCTTGCTTGTTGTGAGCTTGGGCAAGGCATTTAACGGTATGCCTTCATCTTTACGTGGCAAACAGGTGGTGAGGCCGAGCAGTCTACCCGACATAGTGGCCCAGTCTGACGATAGAGATGCAAACAGATCATGAGCTCATACGCATCAATAAATAAATCGTTACCGTAAGTTTTTAATTACCCTGGGTGCCGCGCGGCCAAGGCAATAGCCCAAAAAATTGTTCAAGAAAAAATTACATCTAATATATCAATATGACTGGTCTGCAATCACTATTGACAAAATTTTGAAAAAATTACTGATTTTATCCAACAATAACTAATCCAGAACATGACAAACGGTACAGAAGTCTGCCCTGTCATTTAGGCTACACTATAACTTAGGTTTTCAATTTTTCAGCATGATTATGAAACTAAATATATTGTATAAGTTGCACTTTACAATTAATTTAATTTAAACATTCCCAAACACTCTGATTAATCGAATATGGAACTCTCACAGAAGCTGGCTGCAAATACGCTTTCATGTTTAGCCCATAAAATTAGCCCCATTATTAGCAATAACCAGAGATGGTCAGTAGTAAAATAGTTTTACTTGAGTAAACTACTTAAGTAGCTTTTTAGTAAAATGCTACTTACTTGATCAGTTTTATTTTTTCCCACTTGTACTTTTACTTAAGTAATTTTATTTGAAAGTAGCATTACTTGAGTAATTGCAAATTTTGCTGAAGTAAGTGCAAGCAAACCAAGTTTTGTGAGTTGGATATAAAAGTGTTAACACATGAAAAACCTAGTTTGTTTATCAGTTGGTTAATGCGTGATCATTACCGATATTACATACTGTGGCATCCCCAGGGATTAACTAGTAGCTACCCCCTTACAAAAAAAATCCCGGTATACTTGGAAGAACCGGGATTTTTTATGACCCGGTAAAATCCACGTATATCCAGGTAAAATGTAGGGTATTATGGCCGATTTTTTAACCTTCCCACGCAGGTAAATTCCCGGTATACAGGTATTGAACCGGGATTTTTATGACCCGGTAAAATCTACGTAAAATGTATGGTATTATGGCCGATTTTTTAACTCTCCACGCTGGAAAATTCCTGGTATACAGGTATAAAACCGGGATCTTTACGACCCGGTAAAATCCATGTATATCCAGGTAAAATATAGAGTAATATGGCCGATTTTTCAACCCTCCAGGCTGGTAATTTCCCGGTATACAGGTATAGAACCCGGATTTTTATTGCCTGGTAAAATTCATGTAAATTCAGGTAAAATACAGGGTATTGTGGACGATTTTCCAACCTTTCTACGCAGGTAATTTCCCGGTTTACCGGTAAAATCTACGTAAATTGTAGCGCGCGGTAAATTTATGGCATACTAGGATCATGGAAAATCCGGTAAATGCATGGTCCCGTATTTGATTATTTTCTGCAAAATAATGGTATACTTGGATTATGAAACCCGATAAAAGCATTGTATATGTGAATGATACATGAGTTGCTAGTTGCTAGCCAGCAATTTTCAAGGCGATCTCCTATCAAAAGGGATCTGAATCCAGCATCAAAAAACAATAGAAAAATTTAACTTCCTTCATTCTTGCACAAATCATTTTTGAGCAAATTTTTCTATTGTACTTTGATGCTGGAGGCAGATCCCTCTTGATAGGAGATCGCCTTGAAAATTGCTGGCTAGCAACTAGCAACTCATGTATTAATGATAAGTCTTGACAATGATCCTGCACCCCTATCAGGGCTTACCGATGTGACTTGTTGTCTATGTCATGTGTGTGTGTCCTTGAATGTGACCCCCATGATATAGGTATTGCTGTATCATATTGTTTTGTATTGCATTTTTTTTTTGCACCCAATGGCAAATTTGTTTTTTTAGCATGTTTATTATTGAGTATTTTTTACACCCGCCTGATGAGACCCAATAAGGTCGAAACCGGTCGCAGGTTATTGACATGATGTAATAGATTGCTGTATGGTACCGTATGATCATTTTTGAGCAAATTTTTCTATTGTATATGTGAATGATCAATGCAAGATATTCTTGAATTATAGTATGTTTGGTGATGATAAGCCTCTGTAAAGCATGGTGCTTTTGGTTGATGGCCAGTCTCAGTAAAAGCATGGTGTACTTGGATGATGATCAATCCCAATAAAAGCAGAGTATACTTGAATCCTAGCAAACCACTGTAAATGCATGTTAAATGCAAATCTACGGATTTATCACAATTTGAGTACATTTACTATTATTCAAGTGTACAATGTCTTGGTTTTATACAATCAAGTATACAAAGCATTTATTAAAATTACTATCAATTACGTACACCATGCATTTACCACGTACAACTTACCATCATTCAAGTATATAGCATGCCATCTGCCAGGACGTACTATCGTTCAAGTATACCATGCAATTTACCAAGATTTTTCAACATTCTGCGCGATTTAACAGAACTTTCCAACATTCACGTATATCATTGATTTACCAGCAATTACCATTAATCAAGCCACAATTACTAGAGTCCTAATATACATCAATACTTTCATTCGTAAAATCTCTTATGAGTAATACTAAAGGTTCTTAATTCAACTTAAAAACGATCTGCACAGAAAATATATGATTTAACAGAAAGTTTATTACGAAAAAGCAATTGCGTGCAGCAGACTGCCCAAACTGCTAATTACTGGTTTTTAATATAAGCGTTTTAGTATATTATTAGCAAAAAAACTATTAAATTTATTGTTGTTGTTGTTGTTTACCCGACCCCTTCCGAGGGATGGGGGCATGGCGGAAGACCATGGAGCCCCAGAAGCCGGGCAACTCCCCAGGGTCTGGACCAGAGGTCATAAAGAGACAGAGAGTCGCCAAAGAGTGAGCGGCGCAAAGAGTCCGTAGCTGGACAGTGCAGAATGAGATGAGAAGTGTCCTGGGACGAGTGTCCACAGGCGCTGCAAGAAGAATTCTCGATTCTGCCAATCCTGGAGAGATAGGAACCTAAAAGAAGGCTGTGTCCATTGCAGCGAAGACGAGAGAGGACACAGCGAGCATGACGAGGGAGCACAAGTTCCTCAGTGGAAATCGAGGGAACCTGTGTGTCAAAATACTTTGAGGAGACAGTACGCCTCCAGTCCGAGATAAGACGAGAGTGGATACGAGAGATAAGAGGAGAGAGACTACAAGGGATTGCGGAGGGCGCAAGCAGCGCTCCCCGTCTGGCAAGCTCATCAGCTGTGTCGTTCCCCGGGAGAAACGAGTGTCCGGGGACCCATTGTAGTCTGATAGAACAGGAGGTGAAGAAGGACAGTTCCTGCCAGATCTGCCACAGAGTTTGAGATAACAGGAAAGGTGGAGGAGAGAACAGGATGGCGAGGACAGAACGAGAGTCAGACAGGAGAAGAAGAGAAGAAAAATGGCAGACTTTATGGTGTTGCCGAGACCAGCAAAGAGCGTGCAGAATGGCGCAGGCTTCAGCGGAAAAACTGGAACAAACTGGGCCTGCGGAAAAGGAAAGAGTGGCCTCAGTGCCACAAAGAGAGCAGTTGGCAAGAACGCCGGAGCCGCCCTTACCAAAAGGAAAAGGAACAGAGCCGTCTGTCCAGAGTACCAGATCATGAGGAGGAAGAGAGTCAAGGTGGGCGAGAGCCGCACCTTGGCGAGAGTGAGGGGGATCAGAGCGAGAGCATGGAGTGGAAAGGGTGGACTCCACCGTGAACGAGGGCAGATTCCAAGGAGGACAGGGAGGGCAAGCAACAAGAGCCTCCCTAGAACAAGTAGAAGGAAGCATGAGCGGGTGAGTGGACGCAAAAGCTCTCCAGGACGATCTGCAGAGTCTTGGTTTCACTCCTAGTCTGGCCAGACCTGAGATGGGAAAGGAGGTTGGGAGACGAAGAGCCCGCTCATGAGAAAAAAGAGTGAAGTGAGTCAGAGTGACTCGTAGGGGAGGTAGAGAAGCCTCGGTGAGTAGTAGAGGGATAGGGGACGACGAGAGGCAGCCGGTGATGGCGCGACTGGCCGCTCGGTGAAGGCGTTCCAATTTGGTGATATTGGTAGCGCTTAGGAAAGGAAACCATCCGGGTGAAGCGTAAGTGAGAAGGGACCGAAGAAAAGATTTATACAGAACAGAGAGGGACTCCTTAGAGGGGCCCCAAGAGGAAGCAGAGATACAGCGTAAGGCCTTGAGACGTGGGAAGAATTTGGCCTTCAGCGAAGATACATGCCTAGAAAAGGAAAGAGTGCGGTCGAAGGTGACCCCAAGAAAAGTTGGAGTGGGATTAAAACGGAGGCGGGAGCCGAGTAGCAGGAGGTTGGGCTGGAGGTTAGCCTGGTGGGGATCCACTGAAAAGAAGGAGGCCTCACATTTGCTCGGATTGAGAGGAAGACACCAGTACTCAGACCAGCGCTCCAATCGAAACAGAGCTCCTTGTGTGGCCTCCACCGCAGTGGGGACCGAGGGGGAGGAGGACCAAATGGCCAGATCGTCAGCGTAAAGAGAGCAGCTGACGGAAGAAGGCAGAGAAGCCGGAAGATCATTGATGAAGAGGGAGAAAAGTACAGGGCCAAGAACGGATCCTTGCGGAACACCTCGACGGACTCGAAAGGAGCGGCTTTTGTGATTTTGAAAAACCACAGAAGCGCGCCTGTCAGAAAGGAAAGATTGAGTCCAACGAGCAAAGCAAGGAGGGAGGCCAGCCGAAATAAGTTTGTGGAAAAGGGCGGGGTGCCAGACAGAGTCAAAAGCTTTTGAGAAATCGATAGTAGACAGGATCGTCCGAGAGCCCGGCCTGGGTTTGTTAAACCCATCCGAAATGGACTGAGAAAGGTACAGAATTTGATCAAGTGTAGACCGTCCAGGGCGGAAACCGGCCTGGCGGGGAGAGAGAATGGAATTAGATTCCAGAAAAAAGAGAAGACGGGATAGCACGATGCGTTCAAAAAGCTTTGATACGCAGGAGGTGAGAGAGATAGGCCGGAAGGAAGCAGGAGAGTCGAGAGGTTTTCCCATCTTATGTATGGGAATAATAGAAGATGTCTTCCAGATGGAAGGAAAGGAATGTGAAGACCAAGAAAGATTGAAGATGTGAAGAAGAAAATCCATGCCAGAGCGAGGAAGATGCTTTAGCATGGGATAGGCAACTTTGTCTGGGCCAGTGGCAGTGGATGAGGAGAGGTTGGAGGCAGCCGCAAGAAATTCAGCGGGAGAGAAGGGAGAGCAAAAGGACGAGTGAGACTCCACAGAGCACGTAGCTCGGCGGAGCTCAGTGAGGTAGCCTCTGGCTCTGCTGCGCAGGGCCTTTGGCTGAGACACGGAAAAGTGAGACCTCAGGTAAGCGGCATAGACCGAAGCCGATTCCCTGGGAGAGGAACAGTTAGGAAAGTTAGGAGAGGAAGAAGACGAAGAAGGAGAGCCAGCAATAGAGCGAAGAAGAGAGTGCACAGATTTAGGATTAGATTTAGGTGAAAGAGAAGTGCAGGTCGTCTGCCATGCCTCAGCCTTGGCCTTGGCAATGACCGACGAGGCACGTCGAGAGGCGGAGATGTAAGCCTGGCGATCTTCATCACTTCTGTGAGCGGTAGCGAAAGTCTTGCGTCTTTCACCAACCGCTTCTTCCACCTCAGCAGACCACCAGGCTTTAGGAGGGCGTTTGATGCGGCCGAAAGGAATGGAAGATTTGGCCGCATTCATTGCCAGAGAGGTAAAGAGAGCAGCTGCAGAGGAAAGAGAAAGAGACGAGTATTCCTCTGCAGTAGGACAGGGAGAGTCAAAGTAGGAAACAAAGTCATCCCAGCGAGCTTTCTGAAAATTGAAGGAAGGGGGGCGCTCGTTGGGGTGAAAGACCGGAGAGAGAGGGATAGATAGAAGAATTGGTAGGTGGTCAGAACCCAGGTCCTGAAGCACCTCCCAGGAGCACGAAAAAGCAAGAGTAGAAGGAGCAAAGGCGATGTCAGGAGAGGAGCGACTGCCGGAGGAGCGATGGAGAAGGGTGGGTGTGTCAGGGTCATTGAGGGGGAGGAGGTCTGAGGAGATGACCCAGTCGAATACTTCCTCCCCACGGGGGTCGGAAGTACCTCTTGAGTCCCAAAGCGGGTGATGGCAATTGAAGTCCCCCAGAATGAAGAGATTTCTGGAGGAGGGAAGAATTGAGGGAGAGAAGGAATCGGTTCTGCCATCCGTTGGGGAGGAGCGAATAGGGGGGGCATACACATTAAGAAATGACACCGAGGAGGATTTGTTTAGAGAGATGTTGACCCCTACATAATCAGAGTAGGGATCGAGCGAAGAAAGAGAGGTGGTAGAAAGTTCAGAAAAGGATAGGCCCTGTCTGACGAAAATGACAACGCCGCCACTGGCATGCGAGGCATCAGAAGAGAGAATGCCAGACCGGGAGTGAGTACGATCAGAACGCAGAACAGAGAATCCAGGAATCCGGAAAGAGGAAGAGGAGTTAAGATTGGATTCCTGAATGCAGATAAGATAGACAGGATGGGATGAAAGAAAGTGAAGTAGTTCAGTGCTCCTGGCTCGAAGACCTCCAGCATTCCATTGAAGAACCCTGAGAGAGTCAGGGGGAGGAGAGGAGGCAGGAGGTGCAGAAGTATAGCCAGGAGCAAGGGACGGTGGTGGAAGGGTAGGGGAAGGAGATATAAGATGGGCAGATGGGGATAAGAAGTTTGGAGACGAGGGTGGGGCAAGAGTGCAGCATTAGCAGAGGAGGGGCCAGATTCCACAGTGGAGGTACACGTGCCGGAGGAGTCCGAGGAGGGGGGAGTCACAGTGTTACGGCAGGGGGGGCAGCTCCAAGAGTGAGAGCTGCCAAGAGCTCTGAAGTTAGATAAAGAAAGTTGTGAGCACCTTAGATGGACCCATTTGGAGCAAGCGCAGCATTGCACCGACTTGCCCCGCCAGGTCACATTTCCAGCGCACACAGAGCAAGGAAAGATGGGGCCAGGGTTAGGATGAACGTTACCGCTCATCAGGAGAAGAAGAAGAATGAGGAGACGAAGGAGGGCAAGAGTAGGGCAGGAGAGAAGAAAAAGTAAGAACAGGCGACCGATTTTAAAGATGCTGTGTGCTGCCCTTCTGCGGTCGTTCAGGGGGCAGCATAGCGAAAAAATGAATGGGGAGTGCCCGGGGTAACTGGGACCCTCGGGAAGGCCAACAGCCATTTCGACCCAACCCAAACGGGGCCGGGGACCGCACCACCACGTTGAGGCGGCTGTTGATTGGTGCAGATTAAATTGAATTTATTAAATTGAAAACAGATTAAATTAAATTTATTCGTTATTATGAACCGAATGGCTATGCTATTTCAACAAAATTGGCTGAACAAAAGTTTGGACAGCCCAGCTGTGCACTTTGATTTAACAGTTTCCTCGCATTTGAAATTTTAGTACGACAAATATAATTAAAAAAAGCATCCCAAGACACCACAGGTTTTTTAAAATTTGGATTGGCTGTGAATTCCGGAAACAAATCTCGTACGTACTCTGCAAAAATACATTACATGATCGCTATCTTAACCACTAATACGTAATCCATGAAGCATAGCAAATACTCGTATTATGTGCAAAAACAATGTGGTTTAATTGTTTCCAATTCAGAAACAAAAAATTTATGTTAGCGCAGTGGATCTTAAAATGCCTGTGAAGATTGGCTCCGACGAATTCAATTTGGTATGTAAAATCCGCAGCATTTCGAAAGTTTTTAGCCAACCAACCAAAAGAAATTAGAGGAAGCTATGACATACTTCAAATTATATTTACTGTTTGTAATTACCCTTGCTACGTATAGAGCAATTCACGCAATTTACCATGAGCTACACCTGTTCTTGGCGAGGAATTTATGGCCATTTAGAAAACATTGCTTTGTGCTACTTTGCTAAGGCACCAAGAATGGAAAAAATATTTTTGAGGTCACAAATACAGTTGTATTGGTAGTCTTCTTATGACACAGTTGCCCTGGAGACTTGATAGATCGAAACAGGCCTGTAACTGCCATGCTTCAAATATTGAATAATAAATGCCACAGATAAAATACTTTCATGATTACATCATTGAAAACATAAATAATTTCTCAAGCCTTTGATGGCTTCCATTTTTTTCTGATCCAGAGGCTGCTTCGCAGATACTATTTTTCCGCTAACTTTTGCACCAAGGCAACTGTTTGCCAAAACATCTGTTGAAAGCGTTAACAAAGCAGTTTGTAGGCTTGCAAGAAAACGCAGCAATATTTGAAGAATTCAAAACTTTATAACAACTCCACAGTCACCTATAACGATTGAACAGGATGCTATACTTTATAATTATATAAAAAAAATGACAAAATTAAAACATCGACGACAGGGTCTAGTAAATGAAACTGGTTGCGGTAGCAGTCGTCGTGAGCTTTAACCTGACGATGGCAAAGTTCTTGTCTTTCGAAAACATACTTTGAGGCGATGCTCCCATTGAGTTGTAGTAGTGGTGGTACAAGTGAATGGTGCTAGTACCATAAGTCACTAGAAAGTGGGTCTGAACATAAATTTGTTGTCGTATAGCAAAAATACAGGGTGGGTAAAACAAAAAAAAAGAACAATTGACAAATATGATCGCTTTCCGTTAGTTGCAAAAACAAAATAATTTAAATAAATTTTGAGCAATTAATTGAAAAGTAAATAGATCTTACCAGGATAGGGAGTAAAAATTACCTCGAGCAGGTCATTAGTTAATTTTTTTATTAAAGAGTGATTACATCTTTCCACCAACTTCGAAGACAGAATATTTCTCCATCACGATCATAAAGCTTAAAGTATACTAAATTTAGTTACAGCTATACACAGCAAACAAAATGCGAAGCAAGCTACTCAGCACGTAAAAAAGAACAAAACTTAACCTACATCGTGGGCGATCTCTGGTCGTCTTCGTGTAACCTCTGTTTGCCATACACATATGTCTGATGTTGTAAACTGAGTCACAGCGTTTTCGAGATTTTTTACGATTCGGGGTAGCTCTAAAACAGTAGCATAATTAATCATTCACTACACAGCAGCACAAGTCAACAAGATTCTTTTAAAAAAATATGAAGACCTTGTTTTGGAAATCAACTTTTGGATAGCATTTCCTTGGCCTATGTTGGTCTTCAAAATATTCTTAAGGTAAAGTGCTTTGCAAAAACTGTTCAAGTGATATCCAGTAAATTGAGTTTGAAAAAAAGGCTGAGAAGCACTAATTTAAGGCAACTAAGAGGTGAAAAGATATGTCACCACGCATTAATATTGGGCAGTGGCTATTCCGCCGTCGACGGCAATTCGCCCTTGGAATCTTTTTTGTCGTAATCATTCACGTGTGTTCATATAGCCGTATTTGCTACAATAACGCCAGTGACACTATGGTGTAGTGGATAGTGCGCTGGTCTTGAGATACCATGGTTGTGGGTTCGAATCTCAGCTGGCAGGGCATTAAAAGAAAGGCAGTGAGCACTGAAGGGGCAGGCCCGGTATGTAAATGTACGGGGCAGTGTACACTGCAAGGGAGTGTACAGGGTGGGGGATAGAGACCTGGGGGTGCAAAATTTTTTTAAATGGTTTTTAAAATTGACCAATCAGAAACGACCACAAGTCACGTTTAGTACGTCATTTAGATTGACCAATCACAAATAACTCACGGCAAAATAGTCTCTGAGGGTAAATTTCCGTCGACAGCAAAATAGCCACTGCCTTAATATTAAGCTATATACTGCTAAAGTGGCAATTATTTGTTTCATATACCAATGCTTTGCAAAACAACTAGTTCATGAAGGAGCCATTAAGTTTGCTGGAAAATACTGGTTATTCGCTTTTGGTAAAGCAGCTGCAGTGATGTAGTGGTAATTGCTCCTGACTTTGAAATTCCTCAAGAGCATCAAAGGTATTCAGCAGGAAGGGGATCTAGAGTTTAAAGTGCTGGGTTGCTCCAGCTAAAAGTGTGGTTTCAAAGAGTGTGGAATGGTAGAAATAAACCGAATGATTATATCTCCGCCAGTAAATTAAAGGAAAAAAGTCGTAAAATCAAGCAACAGCAAAAAAAAATAACTTGAAAGGAAACACTGGATGATACTCAAAACTATCTTCAAACCATCTAATTTCTGTGATTTTCGGACACTGTCAATTTTCTAGTAACAGTTAATTTTAAAGAATCAAGGCTAGTGTCAAACATTTTGTACAGAAAGAAGAGAGTTTATTTAATATTGCTTTGTGCATCAACACACTAACCACATTAACAATCAACAAAAAAAAACACTTGTAGAAAAAGCCAGGGAGCATCGAGGAACCTTTGGGCTATTGAGTGAAGATGCTCCTGATTTCAGCAGATTAAGATATAAGCAAAATCCACTAAGTGACACAGTTATAATTTCAGTACATTATTTAAAAAAGAATTGAGTTAAGTTTTTATCAAATAATAAAGAAACAAAAAAAAGGAAACAGAACAAATACCAATAAACGTTAGGCTGCAGTGAAAAAAGAAAAATTTTGAATTTCAAAAAGTGGTGTTTATATATGTTCCCGAATATGGTGTAAATGATGTAGAAACCAATTTTAGGTTAGTGCACCCTCTAGTGGTCGTGCACATCCGTCAAACAGGAGAAAAATTGCTATTTTAACCATAACTTGAAAACCGCTTAAGCTAGAAAGCTTGGTTTTGGCTTAAAAGATGCAGAAACACCACTTTCCTATCTTCATTAAGAGAAACTTTTCTTCTAAAATGCTTTCTAAAAAAGTTACAGGCAAAAAACACATTTTTGAGAAAATTTATGCACTTTCGTATCTAAAATATGGTCTATTTTGGCATTTGCAAGACTTCTAAGATGATTGTTAGTGATTAATTCAGTTAACTTTGATCTAATTCATTACCTGGGGCTGTTTGGATGTTTCATAGAGCAAGTATCATATAAGCAATATGCAAAAAAATACTAAATGCAACACACGTTAGCATAAACATGGAGAGCTGAATGATGTCTAAACACTATTTGCAAACACAGCATTTAGTGAAAAGTTGGAGCAGATAGTAAACATACAATGAAAACTCTTAGCCTGTCAACATGTTGATATCAGTATTGCACAGTGCACACAGTAGTACCGGTACACTGCAAAAAGAAATAATGTCAGATCTGTGTCAATCATCATGTAGAATAGATCCAGTCAAACAGTGAAATGATGCTTTGAGTGAATTTTTTTCATAATCTGTCGAGACTTTAATTTCTGCCGAATAAGTCCATCACGGCGATCAATGCCACACACTTGAGAAGATGCCTCTGTGACCAGTTTTACATGCCTTACTGCATGCTGGTTATGGCATGGATGATTTAGTTTTAAGGGATATTTTCGAATGACTTCAATTTCTGAGTCACTGTGGTGCTTTATCGCTGGTGGTTGGTTCACTTCTCTTCCATTTAGATTGACCATTTGATGAAAAGACCGTGCATTAAAATTGATGATGGGAACTTGAAATATTCTAATGTTGCTTTTACTAACAGCATCTTCGGTGTTTTGACAGTTTTCAACATAACCTCTTCTGAAATTGTCGTTTGGAATTGAGTGTTGTAATGATTTTCCTCGCAAACCTTGAATTTTGTTAACTGCCAATCTTCTAATTTCTTCATCATCATCTCCCAGCATGCCCAAGAGAACATTTTCAGGATGAGCAAAAACAGCGTTTCTTTGCACAACCTTAGATGCAATGGAACGAATTTCACTGTGTGGAAACTGCTGTATACGATGAACCAAGTTGAAGAAATTTTTTGCACCATGAATTATTTGATTCTGTTTTTTGGTTTCAAACCATGTTGGAAAGTAAACACTAATACAAAAATGGGCAATTGCTTGTAAATTTGCAGAAGGGGTTTCTTTTAAAACGTACAGACGCAAAATCCGGCAGGCAAGAGTTAACCATCGTGAATGGACAATTGGCCCTACTTCCAAAAATTGAAGATTTTCATCCTCTGTGCAGAAGGCAGATTGACCATTGCAATGGAGTTTTAAGCAACTCTTCCAGAGAACGTATGACACCATTAAACTTACCAGTCATCAATGCAGCTCCATCAATACCGACAATGTTGAGTTTTTGGTACAGCATTGTGTTTGATATGAAGTCAAATATTTCTTGAGCCAGTGTTCTACCTTTGCCATCAGTTGGGGATAAATGTTTGAGATAGTATGTCCCAGGTTCACCAATCAGCACATAATGCTCTTCAAGTTGAGTAGATCTATACATTTTTCCATTTGGTCCTTCTAACATAACCTGGGTTGCATCTTTTCTGCCGTCAAAGTACAATCCAGATACATATTTAAAATTACAAACTTCTTCTAGACAATTTTCTTTTCTGCATCTCTCTCTTTCTCTTCTCGGCTTATTTCGATCAATTACAAGTGATTTGTCTTCATTAGTGACGATTTCCATGTCTTGTAATGTGCTGGTGGCAATAGCAGCTCCAGCTCTATCCGATAATTGATATCTCTCACACATTCTTGCTAAGTTGATCCATCTTTGATGATTTTGTGCATGACTTGGGTAGCTATCTTGTGGAGTAATAATTGATTTCTCAGATGTCTCTGACGACTGTGATGCAGAACCATCTGCTGTATCACTGTTAGAATCTGAAGCAAAGGCAGAGCATTGTTCTGAACTTGGTGAGGCTGAGGCATACGTAGACATTGGAATAGAAGGTCGCTGGGCATCACGGCTGAACCTCAAATCAGATTGTGTCAGAGGAACAACTTCATCTACACACCTACGTTTACGCTCAGTCCTCTGGTCTTCATAGAATGTAAAATCTTCCCTTGCCATTCTCAAACAATGTCGGATTTCCATTTGTCTTCTTTGCTGTTCATCAACACAGTACACGTCGAAAAGTTAATCCATGTCTTGCAGGAATGAAGATTCCATTTTCTTATATGGCTCTGAGTTCTTTCTTGGGTACTGTGTAACATTGCTAAAAGTTGTCATCCTTTGTTGTATTTTAGTTGCAATCGTATAGTGATGCTGAGGATATACATTGCACCATATCCATCTTTCATGCAGTTCTTTGGCAACTTCTCTAGCAGCACTCAATGTTCTAAAATCAGGTAAATCCAGCATTCGTTTAATCACGTGTATTTTTGTCGGTAATTCTCCTGGAGGAAACAACTTGACAGCTTCAAAAATTTCTCCACAATGCAACTTTTTTATGACAGGACCAGAATAGGCTCTTTTCCTTGTCAGCATTATTTTCCACTTTCGTGAATATTATTATTGAAACCAAAGGAAGAACTTGTTAGTGATCAGTAACCTTGCAACAGCAAATGTAGACACTAAACTTTATTCACTTACAGCTTAATACTGGTATTTTACCTGTGAAAACAATTAAACTTTCGAAACAAATACTTTCTAAGTTCTGTTATAAAGCTGTTGCCAATAATCCTATCAATCATAGTCCTATTACTTTTTGTTGTATTCAACAATTATTTGCACAAACATTCTGAAATAAGAAGACAGAAAGTCAATATGGGTTGGCTTCAGGGTATGCCAGCAAAATATGGCGACATATGCCTATGGGATTCGAACCCATGCCCACACCAAACAGTGACTTAAACCTGCGGCTTCTGAGATCATGTCAGCCCTTAACCATAGGACAGACTTTAACCACTCTGCCAAAGTGACACACTGATTGCTTATGATGCTCGCTAAAGTGAGGCATTAGCATCAGAAATTGTCTGCGCTCACAATGAAAACTTAACAAAATATTAAGTTTCTTAACCACTTGAACCCTTCACCGTAAATATAATGAACTTGCTGGTATGATATCTTCAAACCATAGAACATTGAAGAGTCAGTTGGTGCTACTAAGTCCATGACAGATTTGTTGAGATATTAGAAGGAGAAAATTTAGCTGCTAAGGTCATTGCAATGTGTTTACTGCATGTACATCTTCCTTCATGCATATGCTATTTGTAAACAGTGTTTTATTATCATTCAGCTCTCCATGTTTATGCTAACGTGTGTTGCATTTAGTATTTTTTTGCATATTGCTTATATGATACTTGCTCTATGAAACATCCAAACAGCTCCAGGTAATGAATTAGATCAAAGTTAACTGAATTAATCACTAACAATCATCTTAGAAGTCTTGCAAATGCCAAAATAGACCATATTTTAGATACGAAAGTGCATAAATTTTCTCAAAAATGTGTTTTTTGCCTGTAACTTTTTTAGAAAGCATTTTAGAAGAAAAGTTTCTCTTAATGAAGATAGGAAAGTGGTGTTTCTGCATCTTTTAAGCCAAAACCAAGCTTTCTAGCTTAAGCGGTTTTCAAGTTATGGTTAAAATAGCAATTTTTCTCCTGTTTGACGGATGTGCACGACCACTAGAGGGTGCACTAACCTAAAATTGGTTTCTACGTCATTTACACCATATTCGGAGACATATATAAACACCACTTTTTGAAATTCAAAATTTTTCTTTTTTCACTGCAGCCTAATAGATGTTTTTTAAACAATCAAATATTTTTGAAAGAATATTCTTTTAATAATTTTACTTTATATGCTTTTCTAAAAAAAACCCAGTGCATGCTCTTTAATTCTGATTCGAGGTTACTCCTCAGCTTTGAACCTCTATGGGAAAATAGCTCTTGGCAATATAATTTATTTATTTGAGGGTGATAGTAAGCAGTCAAATTTGATAATCTTGTATCATGATGAATAGTATTTATCTTACAAAAAGAATGATAAAGTTTTTAGGCATTGATTATGATGCAGTCGATTCATAAGTTAATGTTTTTCATAACTTGAGAATCTAAGTAGAATCATTGAGCATGTTAAATAATATATGCAAAACATTTCAATAAACAACATAAATCAAAAAATTCTTACCAGAATTTCCAACCATCAAAATGTTTAATGCTACTTTAGATTTACCCCACTTCATAGAAAACACTTCGCTTTGCTTTTTATTACTCAGTAAATTTGTGTGAAAAATGTTTTTCAAAACTTTTTAGACTAAAAGAAAAGTTTTCAATTTCTGATAATGATACCACTTCAAAAGTGGAATCTTTAATAAATTTAACTAATCCCTTCATCAACTAATTAACAGGTTGAAAAATTGATATCTATCAATAAAATCTGAACTCATGAATTAAAGTATGTACACACTGCTGTTTAACACATCCTTTGAAGAATCCAACCCTAATTAAAAAAACTATTGTGAAGAATAAAACTTCACCTTGACATTTAAACACAACAATACCAGTACTACAGTACTAGCAGTTTCTCTAAATGCAACATTTCAAATTTGCATATCTCAAGTCACAGTAATCATGTACAAAAAGTAGCTAGCAAGTCTACCTGTCTACTGCCTATTTTTCTGTCAATGGCAAAACAGCTGCATATGTCAAAATGATTTGATTGTGATGTCTACACTTGTGGCAAACTCTTAGTACCAGTACTATTGATATGTAATGTACCAGTATCTAATTTAAAGACAAAACCATCAAAAAGCTTGCCAATAACCTGATAACTTTGTAACAAAACATCTATTTTTCGCAGAAAAACATGTTATTTACGTCAGCTATAGTCTGGAATAGCAGAAAAATTTGGTACACCTGAAGTGCATGTTTGACAGTAGATCAAGGTCAGGAATCAAAAAAGAAACCAACATGGCATTTTCGCCACAATCTAACTAACCCATACAAAATTCACTTAGCCCGCTTCAATGATATCAAAATACTTAGTTATTAAATCTTGGGCAGCAAGTTCAAACGGGTGTCTTGTTAATTGCCAGCACTGGACAGAAAATCATTTGATTTTGTACCTGCAAATGCACATCGCTGTCTTTAAAAATTTGCCAGACCAATTCTCAAAAATATTGGTCACTTTAATTTTTTGTGGATGCTCTCACCAAATTATATGCTTTACAGTACGGTACATTAATATCGAAAAAATATAATACCCAATCAACTTTCACCAACAACTACAGCTGTTCAAAACATACAAAAACGTGTATGATTAAAAATTTTCTGCTAAAGTTGAAAAAAAATGGTGTTGCCAATATAATTATGTAAATATATATTATATATAATAAAAGGGGTCTCAAAATGTTTTTGGTTATGAAAAACGTTAGGGACTCAAGAGTTGACACTTGACAAGCGCTCTACTTAACTGTGTTACGAAGTTGTTCTAACGTGGAGGATCTACTTACAGATAAATTACAAGAATTTTTGTGTTTTTGATTTCTTTATTAAAAAATTTGATTTAATTCGCAGTGCTAGTGGTGTACATGCATAAATATAATATACCTTTGTATACCTCAAGAGGCGCAAAATCTGTAAAGTTTGCTTGCAAAATGACAATGCATACGGTAATAAATACAGTTGCTGCATGTTCCTGTTGTCAATAAAATATCATATAATGCCAATAAAGCCTACAATAAAATGCAAAATTGATTGCTGGAATGTTTTTGTGACGTTTTTTTGCTGAGGTAATCACGTGATCTTGAGAAAACCAAATCAAAAGCATTTAGCTGCACATTAGTTTCTGAAACCATAAAAATGTTGTCAATGATAGAATAGCCACTTTCGTTTTTGTGATTAAGTTAAGTAGAATTACTTTGTTTATTCAGCCGCAAATTAGTTTCTAAACTGCTAAATCTATAAAAATGTTGTTAATGGCAGGGTGGCAATTCTCGTTTTGTGATCAAGTTAAGTAGAATCTTTATAATTACTTTGTTTATTCTGTTAATATCTTTATAACCTATAGTCCGATTGTGCTCTATCATAGTGAATAACTTTCTTTTGCTTAAAAGCAATATTAATGCTTATCTTGATGGCAAGTATGAATAAAAACACAGAATTGGAGTTCTACAAAACCATAAGCTGATAAGGGAAAGCAAAGCAGAAAACTTAAAAGTGCTATCATAAATCTATTGCTCAATAGTAAATCAATGACTCTTTGCATGTTATAGCTGTAAGCAGCCTGATTAGTTTGTGGATTGCTAGTGAACATGAGTACGACTGAAAGTGATTCATCACTAATACCTGTTGATGGCAGAGCACAGTTTTTGCAGATGAAAGCTTGCGCAAAAACACCCTGGACTAATCATCGTCTGTGGCTCAATGAGCTAATATTCTCACACTTATAGAAAAAGACAAATTATGAACAAATTCTGTATATACTGTATTTTATTGCTTTTATAGGTAAACTAGTGGATTATGTTTTAAGAATGAAAAAAATTTCAAAAAGCGAAAGTTGTATTTTGCTGATGCTAATACATCTGTTCCGCCTCGTACAAAATTTAGATGGAAAAGCATTGACGGTTCTAAGAGCAAATGCAAGTTGATACAGAATCTTGATGAAAAGAGTGACCAGGCAAGACCTGCAAACATTTTGGATTTGATCAAAAGTGATTATGATGCTTTTAGTGATTGTGGAAACACATCAACGTTGCGCTCAACAAACAACAGTAGTGATGATGATTTGATCAAAAGTGATTATGATGCTTTTAGTGATTGTGGTAACACATCAATGTTGTGCCCAACAAACAACAGTAGCGATGATGATTTGATCAAAAGTGATTATGATGCTTTTAGTGATTGTGGAAACACATCAATATTGTGTCCAACAAATAATAGTAGTGATGAGGAAAGTTTCATTAACAAAAGCATTAACTACAGCTGCAGCTCAACTACGGTGAGTTATATACAGGGCTGGGGAGTCGGTAATCTGAACTTCTGACTCCGACTCCGACTCCTGGGAATATGAAAGGTCCGACTCCGACTCCTGCTTGTTAATACTAATAGCAAATATTCTTATATTTTCGTTTACCATCTATATATAAATCAAATTTGCATGTTATTGTTAAAACATTTTTCCTTTTCACAAATGGTTAAATATCCTAATTTTATCTCATATGGTTGCTGATTATAACAAAAATATTCCTATTAGGGGGCTAGGACCTCCCCCCAGATGCACCTACACAGTTAAAATGACAAATTCACATTGTATATCTGTATCAACATCTGCATACTGAATTTTATTACAATTTTATTACATTTTTGGGGCTTTAGGAGTCGGAGTCGGCCAATTTTTGCCGACTCCGACTCCTGAAGCCCCAAAAATGCCCCGACTCCGACTCTTCGCTCCGGCTTCCCAGCTCTGGTTATATATGTGTAATGCAGAGTCGCCTAATCACAAACAAACATCATTTAGTACATACATTTTTAACATTGTTATGGAAACTACTTTTGTCTTTTCCAGTTTTCCCTTTCTGTAATAAGGTTCAGGATAGCTTGTTTTGGCATATAAGTTAGTCATGAGACCAGCCCATTTTCTTTGTTTTTGAAGATTTTGCAATTAAATAAACAAAGCAAGCAATGTGAAACAAATTTTCTGTGTTAATCTTATTCCTTTTAAGAGGTATGCCATTAAGCATTATGTTTTTTGAAGTTAGATAGAGTTTGGTTTGGACTTTCAAATTTTTGTGTATGAAAAAACTAATAAGCTTTCAAGTAATAGTGCGATTGATCAATTTCATCTAATCGCAAGTAGCTTTTCTAGTATTTATTGATATGTTACTTTACTTAAATGTGGAACCATGTCGGAAGTTAGCTAAAAATAGGCCTGCATGTTAAGCCAGGAAATTCCAAGGTAACGTTTTGGCCTACTTTTTGTGTTGGCCAACTTAGCCATTTCATACAACTAGCCCAACTACCAGCAATAAAAGATCAAGCCATTTACTTTTTCGCTCGCTTTGACTGCAAATTCATTTATTGTCATTATGAAAGCATGCTTAATATCTACCAATTTTGTATTTTACCCGGTTTATTTGCATAAAACGCTATCACTCCTATGCAATTCAATGCAAAAAACTGCTAAAGGTGCATCATTTTTTCAAAAACAAATTTTGATGATGTAAGGTAAACTTTCTGGTACAATTTCAAGCTTTATGATTATGCGTTGTGGAAGCAAGCTTGTATGCTACTTTACTCGCTTAAAAACTTTGCTTTGAAAATGTGCTCCATGTAAAATAAATTTCTCATCAAATATGACAAGTATTGGTTTAGTTGCATATTTCGTTAGGTGATAGGCAAGTAGCATTTGTAATACGTGAGATCAGTAGTGATCATCAGAATCCAAAATCAATAAGTAAATTTTTTTAAACAACTTTCGATTTTACTGTGATGTTTTTTTGTAGATTGTATGTAATGTTGTTGGTGAAAACGGAGAAGAAAATAAACCTGTGGATACAAAAGTAACCAATGAGCAAATGCAAGTTCTTCTTTTAGAATTCATTTTTAAGCATAACATATCTGGAGAGGAACTTGAGGATTTATTAAAACTTTTTGATGTAATTTAACCTACTGCATTTTTATCAAGCAAATATCTTTTTCAAAAGACAATATCAAGCAAGATCAATTACCAGTTACATTATTTCTGCTCTACATGCCAATGACTAATAGAAGTTGATTGGAAAAGATGCATGTCTTGTGACTGTAAAATAAATGAAGAATTTAAAGAAAATTACTTTGTAATTTTTTCAATAAAAGATCAACTAAAATTAATTTTGGAAGAACACAATACTTCTATACTAAAAAAATTTGAATTATGCAGAACTGAACAGTTGTCGGATATTTTGAGTGGACAATATGTAAAAAATCTTGTCCGTGAAGATGTACTAAGTGATGAAGACATTACTCTTCTGGGAAGTCTTGATGGGGCTCAAGCATTTAAGAGCTCTTCCCGATCTTATTGGCCATTTTTTGCGACGGTAAATGAGCTTCAATATAAAAGTAGAAACAGCAACATGATGTTGTTAGGTTTATGGTTTGGTAAAAACAAACCATGCATGGAAACTTTTGAAAGCAGTCTTGGATGAAGTTAAGAATTACGCATCTGACTATTTTCAATAGTCTTATGTTGATGGGAAAATAAGAAAAAGCCATGTTTTTCTTGTAATGTGCACTTGTGATGCTGTTGCTCAAGCAGCAATTAGAAACTGCCATCAGTTTAATGGGGAGTATGGATGCCCGAAGTGCTATCACAAAGGAAAGCGTGTGGAAAAAGGAGATAGATTTGTGCGCGTATATCCATTTTTGGAAGAGACACCTTCATTGAGAAACGCAGTAAGTCATTTGGAAGATTGTCGCAATGCTGTTGAAAAGGATCTCCCTGTTTATGGAGTTAAAGGTCCTAGTGTGCTACAAACTGTTCCAACGTTTTACCCAGTGAACTCTTTTGTTTTTGAATATATGCACTGTGTGCAAGGAATTTGCAGAAGCTTGCTTTCTTTGTGGTT
Organism: Trididemnum clinides; assembly: GCA_963675345.1. Classification (NCBI taxonomy): domain Eukaryota; kingdom Metazoa; phylum Chordata; class Ascidiacea; order Aplousobranchia; family Didemnidae; genus Trididemnum; species Trididemnum clinides. The sequence continues at coordinate 12,134,088 of OY776300.1, read as the reverse complement.
GGACACATGTAATTGCAGAAATTCTTATTACCTGGGGCGTCATTTATTATTGTTAGACAAGGAACTAAGCAAGATCGAACCACCTAATGAAATCACAAGACTTCCAAATTCGCTTTCGGCACGTAAATATTGAAAAGCTTCTGAATATCGGTCATTTATCTTATATTATGGCCCAATCCTTCTAAAAGGTAAACTGCCAGCCCCTTACTACAATCATTTTATGATCCTTTCATGGGCGCTTTATCATGTACTACAACCTATTATAAATTCCGACGAACTGCCCAGCATTGAAAAGAGTATGCAGACTTATGTGAAGTCTTATGCAAAGCTTTATGGTGAAGAATACATAACCTATAATGTCTATCAGCTTCTTCATATAATTGAGTGCGTGCATTGTTGGGGGCCTGTGTGGGCCTATTCAGCCTACGCTTTTGAAGCTATGAACCATTTATTGTTAAAAATGAAGCATGGAACCCAGCACACAGCTATGCAAGTTGCTGATGCTTGGGTTTGCAGCAATAGTGTGCGACATGTTAGCAATAAATGCATGCCACAAGCTTGTAATGATGTTCTAAATTTGCATAAAAAACTGATCCACCGTGGTGGATATTTGCACAAAGTTGTAAAACAGTTTGGAAATATTCGTGTGTATGGAAAGATGAGAGAAACTACTTCAAATAATAGCGAAGCTGTTGCAGTTTCCATTTTACTGAAGCGCAATATAGAATCAGGTAGAAAAGTTCAAACATTTTTTCGGTTTTCGACCCCTGCTATGACTGTTCATTCTGAAGAATATAAAAATAATGCAAAATTAAAGCGTAAGAACATGTTAATTCAAACTGACCATAATTGCTTTAGTGGGGTTAAAAAACTAATTGTTTTTCGTTATTGTACTTGTGAAAAACCTTGCGAATGTAACAATTTTCCGATTATTATTTTTCAAATATGTAAAGCTACTAAGCCAATGACAAAATACTCTCTGCATATACATCAATTAAGCAGTGATTACGCACCAAATGTGAAAGCGATGCTTCCTGATAAACTGTACAAAAAATGTGTTCAACTCTCTTGCCAAAGCGATCGAAACGTCTTTTACGCTATTCCTCTGGCAAATCATCTGGAAACTGATTAAATAAAAAGCTTTTTGTGCATATAGTTCTTATGCTAAAAAAAAGACTTTGAGTACTTTTTAACATTTTAATACATGCCTTGGGTATTTTAGGCTTTTCCAATTTGTCAACTCATATAAAAACTGAATTCATCCCACAATCTTTTGAGAATGATACAACAATAAAAAATAATTTGCAGGTGATAGTTATCTATGGTACAAATGATATTTATCATAAAGTCTTGAGACGATTGGTCTGCATTTTAATGGTTTTAAAGTAAGAATATGGACTCTGGTTGGAAATACGATTAGAACTTTTGTTAATCGTTTAGTTACATTTTTATTCTTTTGCTGAATATGACAGCAAATTATTTTCTTTTCAATTGATCATAAATCATTTTACAAGATAGCATCAAGGCGTTAGGTGTTGAGTCACTGACTAGATAGGTTGATAAGGTTGACAGCTGTTGTTTTGTTTTACTGCTCACTATTTTAACATGTAATTAAATTCAAATTCAGATTTTGCTACTAAACATGCCGTGTGTAAACTCCATCTTGTGAAAAGTGCAGTTTTCGATATCCTTGTTCTTTGATTAAAATCTGAACAAAAGCCATCTACATATTAGCCAGGAAAAAATTGATTATTATGAGCTTATACCATATTCTGCCAAATTTCTAGTTTTCTCTGTACGTTTAATATTATTTGATTTCAAATAAAATATATATTCTTCGATTATCAAAATGTGCTCAAAAAACATCCAAGTAAACCTCTAGTTTTGCAAATGCGTAATATTTTCCTGATATAAGTTTAGGTATAGACCTTTTCTTTCCTGTACTTGTATAACAACAGCAATTTGCTTAACCCACCTCTAAAATGGTACACTCAACACCACTAATTAACCGACGCGATGGCGTAGTGGTTAGAGCGTCCGCTTCGCAGTCGGTAGACCTGGGGTCCATTCCCCTTGTCGAGTCATACCAAAAGACTTTAAAAAATGGTATTCACAGCTTCCCTGCTTGGTGCTCGGCATTTAGGGGAGGTTGTGGAGAACAAGCCGGCAAGTTCGCTTGTTGTGTCCTTGGGCAAGGCACTTAACGGGACGCCCCACCTTCATGTGGAAGACAGGTGACCCATAAACCTCGAAAAAGGCAACTCCCAAGCGAGTGCGGACTTACCGTCCAAAGTATAGCGATACAATTCGCTTTCTCGTGAATGGAGGATAAATATGGCAAATAAAACAAAAAAAAATAAAACAAAAACAAAACACTAATTCAAATCTCGGTAAAGTCCAAGTTTACACTGGTATGCTTTTAATATATCATCGGGAAGTGCTTAAAATACATCTCAATAAAATTCTTGTGTTTCCTAATGATTTTCATTTCGCTAATTTCAATCCCAGTAAAATCCAGGTTTATATTGGTAATTGTGAAATCAACCTCTGAGTGAAATCCTGTTTTTTTTTCTGTTATATATTGCTACACCAACCTTATTTCAGTAAAATCCAAGTTTGTATTGGTAACTCTGTATTAACGGGATGGGCTGCGATTCCACTTTAATAAAATCCTGGTTTTTTCGGTTATATTTTACATCGCCAATATCAATCCTAGTAAACTCCCATTATTCCCTGGTAAATTGTACATCACCAACTTCAATCCCTGTAAAATTATTTCGACGTTTGTACTGGTAGTTGTAAGATTACCACGAGGGGTTACAATTACACTCAAATGAATGCCTGGTATTTTCTGGCATATTTTACATTATCTATATCAATCCAGGTGAAATCCAAGTTTGTACTGGTAATTGTATAATTATCACGAAGTGCTGCAAGTACATCCCGATAAAACCTGGTGTTTTCTAGCATATTTCACATTGCCAGTTATGCTCCCAATAAAATCCCGGTATTTCCTAATTTATTTTATATCTCCAATTTAAATCACAATAAAATTCTGGTGTAATAATTCATATCACCAATTTTTTCCCAGGAAAATCCAAGTTTGTACTGGTAATTGTACAATTACAGTGTTGTGCTGCAAATAAATTTTAATAACATCCCAATATGTTTTACATTATCAAATTCAAATCCAATATAAAATAAATTACCCGGTAATTGAATAATTGTCATAATATGATGCAACTACAGTCTGAAAAAATTATGATAATTTCTGGTGTATTTTTTATCACTAATTTTAGTCCTGGTATGTTCAAGTTTGTACCAATAATTGTATACATTTACAGGGATGGGCTGCAACTACGTTCCAATAAAATCTAGGTATATTCCCGATATATTTCATATTGTCCAATTCAATCCCAGTAAAATTCAGGTTTCTCTAGCATTTGTATGATTACATGCGTCACTTACATCCCACATAAAATCCTGGTAAAATCCAAGTTGTATTGGTAATTGTACAATTACTGCATCTTCAATAAAATTCTAGTATTTTCTGGTATATTTTGTGTGATTAATTACGCTCCCAGTAAAATCCTCGTTTATACCAGTAATTGTGCAATTACCGGATGGGCTGCAACAACATTACAATAAATTCCAGATATTTCCTGGTATTTTTTGTATTATCAGTTTCAATCCCAGTAAAATCTAAGTTTACACCAATATTTGTATGATTACCGGAATGAACTGCAACTACGTCCCAATAAATTCCTTGTATTTTCTGGTAAATTTTGTATCGCCAATTACGTTCCCAGTAAAATACCGGTATATGCCGATAATTCTAAATTTGATATGAAGTTCTGAAATTACATACCAATAAAATCCTGGTAAATACATAAATACAAGCATTAATCCCGGTAAAATCCATGTTTTTACCGGTAATTTCAGGTTACCGGGATTTTTTTTGTAAGGGCGCATCATTTAACAAATAAATAAATTGGCAACTCTGTATTTGGGGGTAATTTTTGTTTGTTTCGTCACTCCCGTATTGCAGACTTGCAGTGTGTGTTACAGCATGTCAAAGCGTAGTTTGGCATCTTTGATAAAATCGCCTCCATTTTAGACTCTCATTTTACTTTTATGCATTTGTAGAAAAACATCACAGCGAAATTCGTTAATGAGCAAAATAGCATTCGAAGGTTTTGTTTGGGAGAGGTTAGCCTTGTGTTAACTTATTAGGCCTTTCTAACTACCGGTAGCGACAACGCAGCTCACAACAAATTGCAATTTACTACCAATAGCTTATCTTAGTTTAGGCTACGTAAGATGTTTGGTAATTCAAGCATTAAAGTTAGTAAACCTGCTTACAAGACAAGGCTATGAGCTGGTGGCTTGTTGTGAAAAGCTGCTGTTAAAAGAGTTATTCTACTTCAGATTTTAGCTGTTTAAAAATTGTAAGTTTGACTAATATCACTGCATTATTTGAAGATTTCGTTTTATATTCATTTTAATCTGAACATGTGAACAATCTACTTATCAGCTTATAGATTATAACTCTAATAAAACTATTAGAGTTATAATAAAAATAATAAAACTACTTTTTTACTTTAGTAATTTTATTTTGACTACTTCTTACTTTTGCTTAAGTAAAAATGCATGCTGTTACTTCTACTTTTACTTTAACTACTTTTTCGACTTAGTAGTAATATTTTTATTTGAGTAGAACTTGAGGCTACTTTGACCACCTCTGGCAAATAACAAGCAAACCTTGACACCGCTTATCTTACTTTGACCTTAGATTTATGCCTTAACATGAGTAAAACACCATATTTGACGTTCATTCAATAACTGTCACGTTTCTTCATTTGATTTGTAAAAAACATATCACTCCAATTCAATACAAAAACATTAAAAGCAGTCAGCCACTTTTTTTCGAAAGCTCATTTTGATGACGTTTGATCACGTGCGTGCAATCTTTCTATTTTATCTTATCGTTCCCCCACCCCAAGTAGCTTTGAGACACCCCTGAGACCAAAAACTTCGGCAGTTTTGTGCTTATCCTTATTTGCTAATTTCCATGTTATTTTGTTTGTGACCCGCACTAGATTTGAACGTGTGGAGCACACTCATCCCTTTTACAATGTGTAATGTTTATGTACCACATTAAGATGGCAACACTAGAAATCTTGGAAAAGCACATGGCAGACCTATAGGTAAGGTTTGCTGAGTTAGAGGTTTTTCGCCTTGTGGATCTTGCATAATACAAAAGTGAATTAAGCTGATAATTAACTAACAGTACCAACACACTTGTTTAGACCAGCTTCAATTAAATAGTACCGTATTTGACTGAAAGAAACAAAGTCACCAATAAAGTTTTCTTAGAACTGGTTGGTGTTGACAAAGGGTGAGTCTTTCTTAATTTATTTCGTGTGTTTATTTTGTGGAACCTTGACAAAAGTCCCACACGTTGGCCATGTAATCTAGCATTGGCTACTGTGCCGCACTGGTATGTGAAAATTGTCTGCTTTTACCCTGCTCTGGTACCATGGGGTCAATATGACCCCAGGCTTATTTGATAGGCTAAATATTCCAAACTTTGAGATTATAAGCTTTCATCTCGCTTTGTATTTTTTTTGCAATCTTGTCAACTGTTTCTATTCATTCAATCTTAATTTCAATGTTGCTTTTTTGTAAATTTCACATTTTGTTTGTTTGAGATCATATTGACCCCATGAAAAAACTATTCATGTCGTTGAGTGTTCTTCAAGTTAAGCGCAGATTGGTGACCCCGCAAGCACCTCAGGTTGTGAAACAAATTATTTGCAGCTGTGGAATTTTACCAGAAGCACCTCTAGCTGTTCAAAACATCACCCAGCATTGTCCATCAGGGCGCAAGAAATGCTCCTTTTGCTCGAGATTGAAGGACAAAAAGCACAGACTCACCTGCAGTAGATGTTATAACACCACTTGCGAAGACCACAGCAAGATGGTCTGTAACCAGTGTCAGAAGTAAAATATTTGTGTGTTATGCACTCCACTACATTTTTCAAGCAGTAAACATAGACTGATAACAAATTAAGTTTTTCTACTGGTGGTAAAATGTATGTTTAGTAATGGGGTCATATTGACCCCAAGGTACTGCTAACGTGATTTTTTTCATGGTACCAGAGCAGGGTTAAGCTTGCATTTGCTCTAATTTAGGAAGTGCCTAAGTCATAGCTTAGCAGTAATTTTTCGAGTGTGGTTGCGAGTAATTGCGTAATTTTAGAGACTGGCATTTTAAGACGTTTGTTGTAGATGTACGGTGTGACATATTCTAGACATAAGATTCTATTTAAATAAGGTTATGTGTTGGTAAGGTGTTTTATAGCGTTTGGTAAAACAGAATAAATTATTATTGGTATTTAACTCTTTTGCTCCCACATAAATAGCGAAGAAAATGTCTGTAAGGTGGCAGTGTGAAAAACTGTCATAATTTGTCATAATCAATCATCATTACCAGTATATACCCCAAGTTTGCTTGTAAATCATTACTCATCTGTTTACTTCTACATCAAGTGATATATCTAACGTTGAAATCTACATTTCTTGAAGATTTCAAATATAAAAGAAAATTTTTGAATGTGCAAATTTTATGCAAATTAACTCCCCAACTGGTGCTGAGTTGTCTTCGAAATTAAAGTAGTACCCTTACCTCAAAAATCACTACAGATTTTATTTTCTACCAATTTATTAGAAGTGGTTGCTAAATGATGCTAAGGAAATAAGTTTTCAAGGTATATCACTCAAAAATCTGAAAGCCTAGGTTTTCTACAATTTGCAACTGTCTGAGGCGCATGACCTATTTCTGATCAGTACTAAATTTTGGTTGTTGAATTGAGTACCTAAAATATGATCAGTCATTATCTGCTAGAGATTAGCCAAAACCATAAATTATGTAATTTTGTAAAGGAAATTTCTTTAAGATTTAGAAAATATCAAGTTAAAATAGAACACGTTGTCACTAACATTGAAACAGAAGCTTTTTTAGACCCTTTCCATTTCTTGAGAAACAGGGGGGATACAGCAAATTTTGATTTCGAGAAGCCAAACTTCTGCCAGCTTTAAAGCCAAAAGCCAAACTTCTGAGTTAACACTTGCAATTTCATTTCTATCTGCCCAATTTTTGCGAACTGCTACTCGTAATATTAGGTCTAAAATGACATCTCGGGAATTGGCTGTAGTTCTGGAAAAGCTGGCTAAAATCAACCAAAAACAAAATGAGTATCAGTCAAATTTTTTAAACTCATCAGGTGTAAATGAGAACGCTGATACTTCTGCATTTGTTTCAGGTAACAGTAGTGGCAAAGATAAAAAAAAAACTGCTTGAAGAGCTATCGCAATCAATAACTGTGATCAAAGTCACAATATAGGATTTGGCTAAACAAATTGAAGAAAAAGAAAAAAGAATGGATGTCCTTGAACAGTATGGAAGAAGGAACTGCCTTATTTTACATGGATGTGTTAACCTTCCCAAAGAAAATGCAGGTTATGTAACTTTTGAAAATTTTGTGCTAGATACTCTTAAAGTCTAGACTAGAACTTGCTCATCCTATTTGTAATAATGACATTGATATTCGTCATGTGTTGCCTTCTCGAAAAAAAAAAAGATCCAATAATCATTAGATTTGTCAGAAGATTTGTCAGAAATCAGGTATTTAACAGTAAATCATTATTGAAAGCCACTAATGAATCAGATCCCAAACTTGCCATAACAGAATCTTTGACAAGGCGCAGATCTAAATTGCTGTAGGCTGTCAAGTGTGTCATTTTTTTCATTTTTTTTGCAAATTCATTTTTTTCCATTTTCTTTCAAAAACTGTCATTTTTTTCGTTTTTTGCCAACTGGGTCAATGATTTTTTATCAACGAGTAAAATTTATTGCATTTTGTGTAAATAATGAATGTTATTCATGCAAATAAAATACTTTTCATCAGTGATAGTGTGTTGCTGCTTGCTGATGTATTTAAAAATATTTCTCAGTTGCCATGCGTGTATTGCTTTTGACTTGTTACTTTTGTTTTTGAAATTTGTGCTTGGTTTTAAATGATTTACAATGCTAAATGATCTTGCAGTAACCCTGTGCTTCACCGAGGCAGAATAGTGAAGCCACCCACCCAGTGTGTCGTAAGAGGCGACAGTCGGGGAGGCATCTAGAGTGTTGACGCCAGATGTGGTTGAGATAAAAGTACCACTTTCAAAAGATTTATGATGTGCTTGTCACTTCATGGAGTTCTTCCATCCAATGCTAAATCATTTTACGGTGTTTATTTCACAGGTTATGTGCTTATCCTGGAGTTGTTGTTTGGCATCACACAATAATAGTTTTCTGTTTTAACATTAAAAATATTAGTAGTTATATCACCTGCTAGTTTACTGTATTAGGTTTATAACTTTACATTAGTATTTGTAACCCAAGGAGATTGTACTTGTTAAGTGGGGTGAAGCATTTCAACAGCCATGATGAAGTGGTCCAACACGTGGCTGGACAAAAAAGACAGTAATGGCACATTGATACGCTTGTGGGCATCCAAAAAAGATGAAACATATGCTTGCTGCAATGTTTGCAGTTTTGAACTGAAGTTTTGCACTTTAGGATTTCATGCTTTATTGCAACATTCATTCAAACCAAAACACAAAGCTAAAGCCAATGTACGATTTTCAAGCTCAATCCAGCATTTTACAGCTAAAACAAATACAAGTTTAAGCAGCAATCAAGATGCTAATGCTCCATCGACCAGTACTCGTACTCTGGTATTGGATTTATCCCATAATGACAAAGTGACAGCTGCCGAAACCACGTGGCTGTGTAAAGTTGCGGCGTGTGATTTATCACTTAGAGATACGGATCAAACCCCTGAAATGTTCAAGAGTATGTTTCCTGATAGTGCTATAGCTAATTCCTTTACCATGAGTCGACAGAAAGCATCTTACAACATTCAAGATGGGACTGGCCCATTACTCAAAGAAAACATTGTTAAAGATGTATGCAATTCTTCCTCTTGTTTCACACTAATGTTTGATGAAACCACCACTTCGCAAGAGCAGAAACAAATGGACTTGCTTTTCAGGTATTGGTCAGAAACAGAAAACAAAGTAGTCACGGAGTACTTTCTTTCACTATTTTTTGGCCGAGCCAAAGCAACTGACATTGTTTCTATGCTACAACAATTACAAGAAACTGAGCAACTTCCTTGGAAAAACTTATTTAATATCTCAACGGATGGGCCTAATATTAATAAAGCAATTTGGCGTCTTTTTAATGACGATCTAAAAGAACAAGGTTTCAACGGTCTACTTTCTTTTTTGCCCTGTACTCTTCACATCATCCATAATGGTTTCTGTAAGATTTTTGATGTTTTGGGAGAAGATGTCACTACTTTGGTATTTGTCCTTCACGCTTGGTTTAAGAATCATCCGTGCAAGAAAGAAGATTTATCAAGCTTTCAGATGATGCTGCAATAGAAAACAAGGCTTTATTTCTTCATCATGTTATCACTCGGAGGCTCACTTTGTCAGCAACATTATAAAAAGAGTTCTGTAGAGATGGTCTCTTGCCAAGAAATATTTTCTAGAGTGGCTTCCACAACAGGCTGAGTACAAGCAAACTTTAAAAGTAAATGGACGTTACAAAAGAATAGCCAAGTGTTTCCAAGAAAATGAGCAGGTAATTATTTTATTTTGACGGATCGTTATTAATTAATTTTAAATTCCATACCATGCTAAGTTACTAGCAGTCTGACACGTGGAAACACCAAAACTAATGCATTGCACATTTACAGGCTGATAATAATACTTTATGTAAGTGATTATTAGTATAACAGTTACTGTTGTTCCTTTTTATTTAGACAATACTTGTTCAAGTGAAGTTTTTGCTCAAATCTGTCCCGTATTTGAGAGTTTTTTTAAGTTCTTTCAGCAAGACGCACCACTTGTTCATCGCCTCTTCAGTGAAATGTTGTCATTGCTATTAACGTTTTTGAAGCGTTTCATAAAAGCAAGTGCACTTGATGGCCAGTCTGCCAAGCAACTGCTTAAACTTGATATCACATCCACAGATGCACAGCTTCCCAAAGCAGATATTGATTTCGAATTGGACACTAAGAGAGAAGTAAGAGTTTCTACTGAAGTGTTTAGTTTGTACTTTTAAAGAATATAATATTTGTAACTTTAGCATAATATTATTTTAAGGTACCGTTACATCACTTGTGGTGAATAATATTTTCTGCAAAATTTTTCTTTCTTAAAGTAATGCATTACATTTGTTTAGTTGGAATCAATCACACAATCTGGCAGGAAGGAAGTTCTTCAGCTACGTTTGAAAAAGGCATATATTGCTATGCTCTGCAGAAGGAGCTACCTCTTGATCGTCCTCTTATTAGAGATCTCAATTGTTTGGATCCTGCTAACAAAGATGAGCATTGGACTGTTAATGCCACTGAAAGGCTGTGCATTGCTCTTCCACATATGGTGTCATCATCACAGGTAATTAAATTTAGTTTGGGTTGGTGTAATATTTTTAGAATCTACTTTTAAATTTATCTTTCAAATATCATTTTGCATTGCAGGTGTCATTGGTGAAAGATCAATGGAGGTTTTATCAAGCTGAAACACTTCCTTCCTCGTGGTTTAAAGAGCCTCGTGTTGATAATTTTTGGGCAAAAGTGTTGGCTACAACAAGTGCTACTCCGTGTGTACTTAAGTATGGGTTGTTATAAAGAGTCATATGCTCATCGCTCACCATCCAGAATGGTAATGCTGACTGCGAAAGAACTTTATCAGACAACAAAAACACACTTTCAGCAGAGCGGACTAATCTTGGATACGAGACTTTGATGGGACTGCGACGGATGAAGGAACATGCTCGTTCTCTTGGTGGTGCACATATAGTTAAAACAACATCACACGATATGTTAAAAGCAGTGAAGTCGTCCCGCCAACTTTATGTCCAGCAAAAGGAGAGGGAACAAGCCGAGAAATACCAGCTGCAACTGATATCTGAAAGAAATGTGCAAGACCAATTTGACAAAGAAGCACTGCTGGCCCGAGAAGCACAATGAAAACAAAGATTAGATGAAAAAGAGAAACACCTTGAGAAGAAGGAAAAGCAGAACTGTAATGATCAAGAAGTTGTCCAAAAGCTTCTTGATGAAGCATCCAAGTCTTTAAATAAAGCTATTGAAGCTAATAACATGATCGGTATTCAAGTAGCAAGAGACATGCTGCAAACTACAAAAAACAATATGGAAAAAACTTTAAAACAGAAGAAAGACAACCTAAAGTTGCGCCAGAAAGTTTCTTCGAAAAGGAAAAATGCTCTGGAAAGGCTTGTCGAAAGTGCGAAAAAGAAGGCAGTTTGATGATTTGTCAAATATGTACTGCATTTTGGATCAATTTTGTTCACTATTGCATTTTTTTTTTCACGAATTTTGTCTCAGATTTTTTGTTTATTGCTGCTTTCATGATTGTTGATTTGTTCACACAACATTTTGTACCATGATCTTACTGCTACTGACATGTTTGTGTATTTAGCAGATTAAGTACCGGTATACTATCTTTACCAATGGTGAATGAAGATTTGTGACGTCATCCAGCAGGTAGGAGAACTTTGTTTAGAGTTATTATCTGGACAGTAACATCATAATAATTTATGTTCATTCTTCATGGGTACAAATAATACACTTGATCCCATAACCGAAAAAGATCAATTGCATTTAAAAGACAAAAGTACTTCAGTATTGTATTGTTTTAAAAGTCATATAATGAGCATTTTCTGCGTAGATACTCATTATTTGTCGCATTCTGTAGAATATTATTCATTTTTTTCTCGATTAAATATTCATTTTTTGTCATTTTTTTGGCTCAAGTTAACTTGACAGCCTGTTGCTGGAACAATCTAAAAAAGGTTTTGGGTTTCAAAACGTTTGGGAACAGAAAGGTAATATATTTTGCATTTTTGAAGGTAAACAACAGAGAATTGATGATTTTGCTAACATTGCTAGAATTAGATTTCCTGAGAAATAGTCTCTTACTGCTTTGTTGATGTACTAACTGCTAATTATACGCTGCAAGCCATCATTATTTCTAGCAGCACAATAAACCACACAATACAAAAAGTTTACTGTACATTTTTTTTCAACTCTGCCAGTAGTCTAATTGTAATTCAATTTTTGAGCCAAATTTACATTTGCAACATTATCCTATCATGCCCCTAAATAATAATTAATGCTTTCCAAACCTCTCACATGATCTGGATATCTCAGCTCAATACATGAACACCTTATTTGATATTCCTCAAACTGGCAATAACAATTTAGATGACAGTTTATTTGATCGATGAAATAACAATTAAAACAATTTAGATGACAGTTTATTTGATTATTTGGCAGTTTATTTTCTATCATTACTAATATTTCTATTAGTTATGACAGAAAATGTCTCAAAAGCATTTGAAGAAAAAAATAAACACTGGGTGTTTTCTTAGATCTGTCAAATTTAACGCGATTGATCCGGATCGTAACATCTTACTTAACAAATTTCATTACTCTGCACCAATCAACAGCCACCTCAACGTGGTGGTGCGGTCCCCGACCCCGTTTGAGTTAAGTCGAAATGGCTGTTGGACTTCCCAAATGCACCAGTTACCCCGGGCACTCCCCTTCATTTTTTTGCTATGCTGCTCCCTGAACAACCGCAGAAGGGCAGCACTCAGCTTCCTTAAAATCGGTTGCCTGTTTTCTCTTTTCTCCTGCCCTTCTTTTCCCCGTCTTTGTCTCCTTATTCTTTTTTTTTCTTAATGAGTGGTAACGTTTATCCCAACCCTGGCCCCATCTTTCCTCACTCAGTGTGCGATGGAAATGTGACCTGGAGGGGCAAGTCAGTGCAATGCTGCACCTTCTCCAAATGTGTCCATCTAAGGTGTTCACAACTCTCTCCAAATTCAGAACTCTTGACAGCTCTCATCACTCTTGGAGCTGCCCCCTGCTGTGTTCCCACTCATAACACTGTGACTCTATCCTCGAACTCCTCCGACACATATACCTCCACTATACAATCTAGCCCTTCGTCTGCTAATGCTGCACTCCTGCACCCACCTTTGTCTTCAAACTTCTTATTCCCCGTCGGCCCATTCTGTATCTTCACTCTCTGCCCCCTCACCACCATGTGTTGCTCCTGGCTGTCCTTCTACGTCTCCTGCCTTCTCTCCCCCCTGACTCTCTCAGGGTTCTCCAATGTAATGCTGGAGGTCTTCAAGCCAGGAACACTGAACTACTTCACTTTCTTTTGTCCCATCCTGTTGACCTTATCTGCATTCAGGAATCCAATTTTAACTCATCTTTCTGTTTTCGGATGTCTGGATTCTCTGGTCTGCGTTCTGATTGCACCCACTCCTGGTCTGGCATTCTCTCTCATGATGCCACGCACTGTAGCAGCAGCGTCATCATTTTTGTCAGGCAGGGCTTATCCTTTTCTGAACTTTCTATCTCCTCTCTTTTCTCGTTTGACCCCTACTCTGATTATGGAGGGGTCAATATCTCACAAAACAACTCCTCCTTTCTCTCTTTACTTAAAGTTCGCTCCCCCGATTCGCTCTTCTCCGATGGATGGCAAAATCGACTCCTTTTTTTCCTCCATTCTTCTTTCCTCCAGAAATCTTTTCATTCTGGGAAAGTCAATTGCCACTACTCACTCTGAGACTCAAGAGGTACTTCCGATTCCTGTGGGGAGAAAGTATTCCACTGGGCCATCTCCTCTGACCTCCTCCCTGTCAATGACCCTGACACACCCACTCTCTATGTCTCTCCACTGGGAGTCGCTCCTCCCCTGACATTTCCTTTGCTCCCTTCTCTCTTGCCCTTTCTTGCTCATGAGACGTGCTTCAGGACCTGGGTTCTGACCACCTACCAATTCTATCCGTTCCCTCTCTGGTCTTTCGCCCCAACGGCATTCTCCTTCAACTTTCAGAAAGCTTGCTGGGATGACTTTGCCTCCTACTTTGACTTCCACCGCCCTTCTGCAGAGGAATACTTGTCTCTTTCTCTTTCCTCTGCTGCTGCTCTCTTTACCTCTCTGGAATTAAATGCGGCCAAATCTTTCATTCCTTTCAGTCGCATTAAATGCCATCCTAAAGCCTGGTGGTCTGCTGAGGTGGAAAGTGCGGTTAGTGAAAGATGCAAGGCTTTTGCTGCCGCTCACAAAAGTGGTGAAAATCGCTAGGCTTATATCTCTGCTTCTCGACGCGCCTTGTCAGTCATTGCCAAGGCTGAGGCATGGCAGACGACTTGCTCTTCTCTTTCACCCAAATCAAACCCGAAAACTGTATACTCTCTTCTTCGCTCTATTGCTGGCTCCTTTCTCGTCTTCCTCCTCACCTAATTTCCCAAACTGTTCTCCCAGGAAATTGGCTTCGGTCTATGCCGCTTACCTGAGATCTCACTTTTTCGTTTCTCAGCCAAAGGCCCTGCATAGCAGAGTCAGAGGCTACCTTTCTGAGCTCCGCAGTGCCACGTGCCAGGAAGTGTCTCGTTTTGCCATCGTTTCCTTGTTTTGTCCACTGCTATCAAATTGATTTTCTATGTATGTTGATTTTGGCGAAAATAAAATGATTGATTAATTGATTAATAGCCGTAGCCAGTACATTAATACTTCAAACATATATGACATTGCAATTAATGACAACTTCACCAACCAATTTCTTGGCATGAGCGTAAACATGAGATCACTGGTAAATACAGCAAATTTTACTAAACATGAAGCATTAATTTTTTCCTTACCCAGAATACAGGGTGGCCACAAAGTCACGCACCAATGTTAATTAAAAAAGTTATAGTGGTAACATTTATTCAAATTTAAAGTTCTTTACAAGGATTACAAATGCTCGATATGTTCGCCGTTTGCAGCTATGCACGAGCCAATACTAAATTCAAAGTTCCTGTAGACACGATTCAGTAAATAATAAATATTAACATTGGTGCGTGACTTTGTGGCCACCCTGTATATAATAGCCATTACTAAAACGTGGGTTACACCACTTAATTCAGGCCCATACAATAATCTTGATAATTATATAATTGTACAAAATCCAAGACAAAATTTGAAAGGTGGAGGTGTAGCTTTTTATATGAAAAATAATTTACAATCTACAGTAATTGATGAACTTTCATTTAAAAATGAAAAAGTTTTTGAGTCTATTTTTGTAAAAATTGAATTGAACATGATACTATTACATGTGGCCCAATATACAGATCACCAATGACAGACTCCACTTCCAACCAACAATTTATTACTAAGTTAAGTAGTGTATCAAGTCATATCAAACAAAATACTGAATGCTTTATATATGGAGATTTTAATTATGACCTTTTGCAAGCAGAAAACAGATACACTAGTAAATTTATTGAAACAATGTTTGACCACTGTTTGTACTCACTGATAAATGAACCAACACGCACCACTGCAACCGTTTTAGACCATGTCTGGACAAACAGATATTCTCATGTCATAAAAGCAAAAATTCTTCTTCACCCCATCTCTGACCACCTGCCTCTACATGTTTTGAAGCATACCAGCATAAAAGTATTCACAATTCAAAGATCAGAATCTTTAACCCAAAAAATATCAACAACTTTTACAATGCATTAGACTCTATTTTTGGCATTGATGTGATTTTACGGGAATCAGACCCTAATTTAGCTTATGAATTATTCACGAACCATTACTACAAAGTTTTTGATGCATGTTTTCCCCTAACCAATCCGAGGACAAAAACACATTAATAGCTAGTGTGATAAAGATCTTCAAGTCCTCCTGTATGAGAAAGAAAAACTTTTCAAAAAGTATGTAAATAAGAAAACATTGACAGCAAAAGTAAAGTATAGCAAAGCTAGAAATCTTTACTATCACACAATTCAACCGTAAAAGAAATTGCATTATTCATCTCTTTTTGATAAACAAAAAAATAATTTGAAACAAATCTGGCAAACCCTAAATAAATTATTAGGAAGGAAAAAAAGTAAAATCACTCAATGCCCCTCTGATAATAGATGGTAAATTGTGTACTGACTCGAATCTATTAGCTAACTACTTTAACGATTATTTTTCTAGTATAAGTAAAAAATTAGTAAACCAACTAGCAACCCCGCAAAAGCAATTCAGCGAATTTTTGGGGACTCCAAAATGGAACTCAATGTTTTTAAACCCTACATCGGTAACTGAAATCAGAAAAATTATCCCCAAAACAGCACTAGAATTGATGAAATTCCAATATCAGTTGAAAAATCAAGTTTTGATTACATTTTTGGTTTACGTCATATATTTAACTGATCTTATCTCAAGGTCAATTTATCACAGACTTCAAAAAAGCTAAAGTGTTTCAGTACACAATAAAGAAAAAAAAACAAATAAGTTATAAATAATTATCGGCCAATTAGTCTACTCCCAGTACTGACTAAGATATTAGAAAAGACTGTATATAATCGATTGTATTCATTCACAATCAAACTTTTTCTATGATTTACAATTTAGATTTAGAAAAAATCACTCCACTAGCCATGCCGCTGCTGTAATGGTTAAAAATATCACCAAATCTTTTGATGATAAAGAAAATACTCTTGGTGTATTTTAGACCTTTCCAAAGCTTTTGACACCATTGGTCATAGCATACTTTTGATTAGCATACTTAGCATACTTTCGACTTTTGATCATACCATACTTTTGACATTTTGGTGTTAGGGGGGTAGCAAACAAATGGCTCAGAAGCTATTTGAACGGTCGCTTGATGCAAACAGAAATCGATGGAAAATTTTCAAATTCCAAGCCAGTCGTGGTGGGGGTGCCACAGGAATCAATTCATGGCCCCCTTATATTTTTACTTTACATATATAATTTTCCTAAATGCTTAACATTAGGCAAAGCGATAATGTTTGCAGACGACACCAATTTATTTTTTAACAGCAGTTTTAAGCATTATATGAGGTTACAAATACTCGATTGAAACATGTCGAGGCCAGGCTTTCTGGGAATAAATTAGCACGTAGTACTGATAAAACCCTATAGGTTGCGTTCAGAACTCCAAATAGTCTTCCTCCACCTTTTGCGTTGTCAATTCAATTGAAAAACAAACATCTAAAACAAGTAAACACTTACAAGTTTTTGGGTTTAACCATCAATGAACATCTTTCATGGAAGCCACATATGAAGTAGTTGCTGCAAAAACTCAGATGTAGCTATCATTTAATTAATAAAGCAAAACAGTATTTTGATAAAAGTTCATTGCTAACCTCATACCACTCTTTTATCAATAGCTATATGCAATACTGTGTAATATCCTGGTGTCATGGCAACATAACTATGACTCAAAAGTTGCAAAAAAATTCAACCAAACAATTAATTTGATTAATACTAAGGCAGAAAAAACAGTAACGTTTTTCAACAACACAATTTGCTAACAATACAACAGTCGAACAACGTGAAATTGCAAAATTTATGCACAAATATTTTAATACAGAGTGGTCCAAAAGTTGGTGGACAGTAGTCAAAATTGGCTTGTACCTAAATTAGGTGAATATTAGTACAAAAAGATTATTTGTTGGTTATAGTTTGAGCATTTACGTTAATAAATAGTATTAAAATTTATTTAGTTTGGTCTTTTATTTTATCTTTTGTAAGTAAACGTGTGATTTTTAAGTAAAAATTTTTTACTGTCCACCTACTTTTGGACCATCCAGTATATCTTTCTATTTTTTCAAACATCTTTGATTCTAACTTTCTCAGCGAGAAAGCCATTCTTCGTACTCGATCCAAGTCCAAATTGTGCCCACAATATTGCAGAATAAATCTCCCACAACAAACACAGAAATTTAGAGGCCCAACGTTATGGAATAAACTAACAGTAGCACTTAAAGATATTAAATCACTTCCCAAGCTCATCAAATGCTTTAAAGAGTTAGTTATAAATCAGTAGATTAATATGTATCGTGTTTTAAGACTGGTAACCTACTTCTTTTGATTGCTTAAAGATATAATTTTAAAACGAGCTCGCAAAGTAGAATAAAAAGTGAAAAAATAGGTATATGCTGTCTTTCTTTTTCAAAATCTGCCGATCACTTTCGAACTGCCAATTGAAAAAGAGTGAATCATTTTATACTCCATCTCGAACTTTAGGCGACAACTGATCCTCAAGATATTTTCTGATGAAGAAGAAGAATAAAGAAGATTCACCTGCGATATAGGTTCATAAACTTCAGTCAAATCATTAAATTAAATGATAAACTTTTATTTAGGTTAAATAGACAGGAACACTTCCAATGATTTACTTAAATTATCCACAATCAAGCGATAAAAATCAGGTCATCAAAATTCAAATGCAATGTTATAGTGCTGCTATTTATGTGCAAATTGCATAGTCGTGGGCGGTAAGACTATAATTGCATCCGGCCACAGGGTCCTACCCAGAGTGTTGATGGAGCTAACTCTTTAACTGTCGTTGCTCAAGGGTCACCTTTGGGCAAAGTGTAGTACCTGCTAGTCCCCTCGTTAGGGTAACAACAGTATTGCACTGACAGGAATGTATTTCTTTCAGCTATTATCGAGTGTTTTTACATAGAGTAAAATTTTGTTTATTTGGCTGACTGCTTGTTTTAGTTTTTTTTTTATTTCAATTGTTTTGCTTAATGTTTTTGTCTGGTGCGGTGACCATACCCCTTTCTACAATCTTCTTAATGTATATTTAAAAAATTTGGGTATGTTTAACATTAATTCGTTTTGTCACCTGCATTCTTTTTTTGCTGAATGTTTTTATCCAATTGTTGAGTTTTTTGTGTTGAGAAAACAGAGTGAAATAAATTGCCAACTACATTATTCTAGCATCACAATTCTAAGAAGTTTGAAGTTACAAGTGTTTATTTACAGAATAAAAACAATTAATACACAAGTATTTATTGCCATGAAATTATATCTTTTAATTAGTGACTAAATCTGCATTATATAACTGCTAATTGCAATCCTTTGTGATGACTTTGTTAGGCAATAGTGTGATAATCACTTATCTTTGACTGCCACACCAAATACCGGCAAAATTAGTTTCAATCAACTCCACTCCTAAGAAACTTTATCTTGGCCTTTTTGAGATGTGGTAATATTGATGTAAGAAACGGGAACGCTCAGCTTATAACTTTTTCACATTTTAACAGAACCCGTTTAATGCCATCCCCTTTGCGTGAGATTTATTTGCATCGATTTTGCTGTAGTCTTTTGCAATAAGGCGGTGTAGAGGTAGGTAGTTAAACTTTTTCGAATCGCTGGAATCTTGTAATTTTATTTGATATTTGGTAAGTAGTTTGGCGAAAGTATTGTATGATTTGGTGTTTGTTGTGGTAGCTCTACTCTTCCTGACCGCCTGTATCGCGATTGTATTTGACAAAGGTTTCAATTGCCAAATTAGAAGGCATGTCGGTGTGTGACCACGTGGTGCCAGTCAATTGAGTTATCAGCGTACATCATTGAAGAACTACCTTTTCTTTCGATTGCAAGTCCAGTAATCAGAGATAATCTCACCCTATCCAGCTAGGTAGACCGCCAAGGGAAGTAGCAATTGAGACGGCACCTTTAATCAACTATACCTTCGTCATCCAATGTGCAGCATTTCGAACCCTGCATATAACAGTGTTGGCAAAGAGCCGCTTGAGTTCGGGTCGAGCCACGAGTCATTGATGTGAAGTCTCAATTCTAGTCGAGTCGAGTCATTTTGTCCGAACGACTCTAGTCAAGTTGAGTCTTTTTTGCCTCGGCTCGAATCGACTCTAGTATTTCCAACAGTTTATTGCCAGCGAGTAGCTTCCTGTAATATTTTTAATAATTGAATTCGATTCGTGTGATAGTGTTTGGTAAATCAAAATTTTATAGTCCTAAGCTAGGCTTACCTAAGCTCTGATTTCGACAGTTTAAAGGTCACTTTTAATGTTGTACCGGTGCTAGGATTAATAAATCTACTGCATTACTAACTTCAACTGGCTTGGAATTCAAGCTTACGGTTTTGTGATTTAAAATAAATTTTAACAAAGGTAGAAATGTACTTATGACCCTTCAAATGCAACGTGCTAGATGCAGAATCTAATATAACAATAACCTTACTAGCTTGCAGCACAAAATAATAATAATTATTTGCAAACTTTTTGCTCAATACCAGAGTTGGTAAGCAAGGGCGTGCGCATAAATTTTTTGAGAAAAAGCGCGAAAATGTGCCTTTCGTACATTTTTGCTTGGTGAGTGCCAAAGGCACAATTATTCTAATGGGGTCCGGGGGGAGGCATAATTCCGGAAAAAGTTTGTAAAATTAACCCAAATATACGCAAGTTTAGTGCTCTCTGAAACAACATTTAAAGTAATTTTTGTTGATTTGTTAGCCTTCGTCACTACTATGCCGAAGAAATTATTAGTTGCTTGCGTTTTTGCTTAAAGGCAAAAACGGATACGCTGCAGTTGCGCTACAAGCTTTTCAAAGAGCTCATCGATTAAGTTTTATAACCTAGAAAGATTATACTGGTAATTCATACTGTTTCACCTGTATTGTTACCGCTATACTTTGTATCTCGTGTAACTAACCTAGTACGCAGATAATTATTACACCAACAGTTGAGTAAAGTTCTATTTTTATCAGTAAACTTTGAGTGACTTATCAAAAAAAATCTAATGTACAAAGTGCAATTCTGTCTGTGTCTGTTTTAACTCCTCTGAAACGGCTAAAGGTACAAGCATCAAACTTGGCACGATTGATCACCACGTCGTGGTGAGTGTCATAAGAGTGTTGGTGACGTCACGATGACGTCATAAAAATATTTAAAAAAATTTGCATTACTTGATAGAGGACAATCGTTTTTGCTCAAAAGAAAACCAGCTTCATACTTACCACATTACAAAAACTTTCATTTGTTTGGGGTCTAAAATGACGTCACAATCAAGGATTTATTGAACAATCTGTTTTTTGTTTTTTCTCAAAAAGTACCTATCGCAGAAACGCGATTAAACGTTTTTTCAGATGATATTAATAAGGCTCTTTGGACAAAAACAATTCTACAACAATTCTTGCTTATTAGACAATGCTACGAGCACTTCCTTATTTAAAAACTTTAAGCTATGTAAATATTTTTATTCTCGATTTCGCTTGGGCGCTTAAACTGGCTCTATGATGTCATAATACGTTCCGTACGATTGACACAAATTTTTGGCTACAGCAGATCATAATATGAAGATGTTTTTAAAATTGTAACCTTTTTGCCAAATCAGTTTACTAAAACACTGATTTGTGACCTCATTTCTCAACCGATTTTTAAACTTTTTTCAACAAATTAACGGTTGTTTCAATGCGATTCCGATAGTGCATAATATGGATATTGTTTTTATACTGAAAAAGCTTAACTAAGAGATGTGGTGTAACTTTTTACCCCTCCCAAAAAGTGATAAGCTCAGTAAAAACAGGTAACTTTTATTCAACAACGTTGTAGTAAGGTACTAACAATTACTGTCTTTTAACAGCTCAGGAAATTTGCTTTCCAGCAATATATAACTCCAATTACTTTGGGTTAAGGATTAGTTTATAATGTGTGATCAAAAATTGGTTGCCACACACCATGTTACATCTTAGTTGAACAATTATCCTACTTGACCTAACAAACTTGCAATTGTTAAACCAAAGTTAGTTCTTTGGTACATTTTGATTACTTTTCCTCACAAGCATGGTTCTTTTGCATTATCTGTTGACGTTTCCAAAAACTGAAATTTGTAAATGTTTATGAAATGTAGTCTATCGGTTAAAAAAAACGCAAAATTTTGTTGCCTACATTTCACAAAATTCCAATCCCTAGAAAAGCTAAGTCCTTTAGTACATCTTGGCTCTTCTTGATGGCATGGATCTTTGCATTATCCATCAAAACATTCAAAAAGATTCATTGAAAAATGAGGTCTGCAAATTTTAATTTGTAAAGCAAAAGACTGTTATCACCCAAGGAAAAGAGAAGGAGATAAAAATGGTCCTTTCTTATGGTTTACAACAAAATGTAAGAGTCGAGCTGCATATGATCTAAATGTGAAAGCAATTTCCTTTGCAATTGGGCGAGGCTGCCGCAGCAGCCAGCTGATTTGATATTCTTAACCTCGACATTGTTAATGGGAGCCTCGGCTGTTGATGTAACTTAACTGTGAGTGCTTCATATCGAGTTAGTTTGCTCTTTGCATGGCGGCATTTATGCCAGGGCCAAGAAACATGTCCTTTTGTTCAGAGACATTAGTTCATATTAATTCGCCTTCATAACGAAAAAGTGGTACGTAGCGCTTCTAATATTTAATTGCTTAAAATGCACTGTGAGGTCATAATGTTAAATGACATTACAGTCAACTTCGGATATAAGAGATTCAAATATAAGGGATTTTCGCTTATAAGGAACTACGCAAAAGGTCCCAAATGATTTTCAATATAAACTAATAAGTCGGTTATAAGAGAATTCGGTTATAAGAGACTGATTACGCTGGTCCCGGCGGATCTCTTATATCCGAAGTTGACTGTATTAATATTTGTAATTTGCCAGGGTATCGCTACAAAACACTAATCTTTATTTAACAGTAGAGAGATCTGGATTAGGGGCAAAGTTAAATGTGGAAATGCTTTTGTTCGAAAAGAGATTTATAGGCGTGTATTGCAATAGGTTGTATGACTTAGGGTAAAGGCATGGCTCCTTTTCATGCTATGGCCGAATTACAGCAAAACAGCGCAGGCAAAGATGTTAATGTCACAAATAAAAGTACAGAAGCGGGGCCACCAAATTGTCAAATAGGCCTACCACTAAGCAATTCATTTCTATAATTGTCAAAACGACCACTATTAGGGAAACACCAACAATTTCGACAATGTTTTACCCCCTCCTTACATTTTTAAGTATTACAAATGTTACTTTGTGTCATCGTTCTTTTTTTTTGAATACTTCCAGTCTTGATTATTATAGCAACATAATCAACCAGTACATGTACAGGAACTATGGCTTATATTTACTAAAAGATTTCGTAGTTGCTTTCACAAATGTTTGGACGGTGAATCCGGCTCAGCTGCATTAACTGATACGTTTTGAATCGGCTCAGGTGATGGCACGCCCTACCAGGTAAAATCGCACCAAAGTTAGGAGAAACATTTTTCTATTTTGCTTGATAATGGGTTTATAGAGCTACGGGGATTAAACCTGAAAATTTTGGAAAAGCAAGGACTCTTTTAACTTCTCGAAGCATACCTAAGCAAGAAAAACGAACATGGATCATACTAAGTAGCCAGCAGGGACTTCAGAATGTTTGAGAAGTCAAAATTAACAACGTCACTGTGTCAAATCGCACAACATGAAATATATCATCGGTATTTTGCTATATAATAGCTATAGAGCTACCAGGATCAAACCCGACCTTTCGAGAAAAACAAGGTAGAAAAGAACATGCTACATAATGCATAGCCAGCGAGAACTTGAGAAAGTGCAAAGAGAAATCAAAAGAAAACAAATCACTAAATAGCCTAACATGAGAAATGTGTTCCGTACTTCAAACTACGGGAAACGCAAGGCTCTTTTGGGTTCGTGTCAGCAATGAACACAGCACATTAGACCTACAGCATAGCCAGGACCTTGAAATGAGAAGTTCTATGAGGATCGAAAAGAAGCACAAAATGTGAAAATCTTATGTGCAGAAAACACATAAGCTTTTGGTAACTCTTCACACAAGAGCCTGATTGGTGAAGCCGGCTTGGCAGCCGGTTGAAACGAAATGCTAAATCCCGTCATTACTGATGGAGGGCCCCTGCCGGGCGACGCCGGCAGAGCCGACTAGTTACAAATAGCATGAAACAAAGTATAAATAGTGACGTCGCTACGGGGTAGCCCAGGGGAACCGTGCCCCCCTGACGGCTGTTTGTGCACCCCTATTTTGGGATACTCTACATTGTTTGTTTTGTTTGGAGCACCGTGTAACAACAATACAACAAACAATAGTATTAAGGAACTTAGATTTGTGATGCAAAATAACGTTCAATTTAACATAATTCTCGTTTGACGCTGTTGATTCTTTGCGCAGTTGGTGCACAATCAACTGCTGTAACATAATAAACCGTGTTATCAACAGTTACAGCAGATGTTTTCATTTCGCTTATTTATTGAGGATGTAAAGGGCGCAAAATGAGTTTGAGAAATTGGTTGCGGGGAAAGTTCTAATTCGAGTGAAAGTTGCGAAAGTTTGCAAGATCTCAGCTCGTCTGCTGGTTGCAGTGTACCTACAACATCTGCTTCAAGTAGGCCTATGAGCAAACGAAAATCTGCTGATATTAATGATTTGGGAGTTGACGACCAGAAGCAAATTGGGCTGCATGCTTATTCTGTAAGCATGTTTGGGGCCAAGAAAAGATGTTATAGTGCTGCGTGGTATCAGAGCTGGAATTGGTTGGAATATTCTGCCAAGTTTGATGCAGCTTTTTGCTTTCCTTGCCGCAATTTTGAATCTAAAGGTGGAATAGACTTTGGAGGAATACGTTGTGAATCAACTTTTACAACCGATGGCTATTGTAATTGGAAGCATGTTATTGAAATAAATCGATGTTTTTCCAAGCATGCTGCCCCCACAGAATACTTAGCATGCTAGAGTACCTGGAAAGAAAAAACAAAACGGTCTAAAATGGGTACGAAAATTACCTTATTAGTAACTTGGAAGCAATTAAAATAAATAGCTACTATTTTTCTACCCTAACTGACATAGTGTTTTTTTTGGCAACTCATCAATTGACATTCAGAGGAAAAATTGACGCATTTGAAGGCGAAGATGAAGGGCATAATGGCCTCTTTTTATCTGTTTAATTATACAGTTGAAAAAGACCAGCGTTTACGGGCAATCATTAAAACTATCCCATAAAATGCAACGTATACCACTCCCCAGTGGCGTACGCAAAAAGATTTCGAAGGAGCGGCCAAAGTTTCGTCACAATCGTGTGACGTTACAAATCAACTTTATGGGGAGTGCCGAAGGCACGACCATTGTTGGGTGGTCCGGGGGCATGCCCTGGGACAATTTTGCAAAATTACACCTAAAAATACGCATTTTTGTGGATTCAAGAAACAAGTTTTAGTACAATGCTTTTACGAGACTAATTAGAGGAATGAATCGTAAATCGAAAATCAAGCAAAAACATAGTCAATTCATTTTAAATTGAGGCGACGGTTCCCTTTCGCAAGTTGGTCAATCACCTGACTGTAGTCAAGTTTAATGTCGTTGTTTATATACAAAAGAGCCAATGCATTAAGCCGATTTTCTTGCATGCTTGTACGTAAGTACGTTTTAATCAGCTTTAGGGCGCTAAATGACCGTTCGCCCATTGTCGCTGTAACTGGCAACGTTACGAAAATTTGCAGCAACGTTTCAGTGATCGAATACGTCCCAAGTTGTCTCGAAGTTTTTAAGAGTTACTCTATTTCAGTTAAAAATACAACCAAAATATACTTTCAAATCAGAGCATTTGTTTGTTTGTTTTAGAAATGCTCATGTGTAGTGCCTAGTGATATCGGTAGCTCTGTATACTCGTGCAAGTTGTAAAATTCTCTTTAAAAGCGTGGCTACCGCTAACCACTCAGCAGAAAGCTGCTATTTCGCAAAAGTAGGAGAGTTGATTGA
Organism: Trididemnum clinides; assembly: GCA_963675345.1. Classification (NCBI taxonomy): domain Eukaryota; kingdom Metazoa; phylum Chordata; class Ascidiacea; order Aplousobranchia; family Didemnidae; genus Trididemnum; species Trididemnum clinides. The sequence continues at coordinate 12,108,372 of OY776300.1, read as the reverse complement.
TCAAATATTGCTTTTAAAATAGTGGTTTGTGCGGCTATATGTCTTCCCTCTACAAGGTTTTGTCTGCCCCCTACAACTCTTATTCACTTTCAAGAGCATAACAAATTTTGATAACTGTTTTATTTGAGCCAGATAGTCCAGCCCAGATTTTTCTTGCAAGCGGTCTGAGTGACGAGTGGTTTTTCACAGAAAAATCAAAATCCTGGGCAAACCCCAAATACTCGCGAAAAACCAGCTTTGCTTTTGCTAAAACTGCTTGGTTTTGCATTACATTTTTTCATTTTTAGGGTCTGATGGGGGCATGACATAGTGGCCTCCCCCCTCGGTACGCTAGTGCCAGTCCCAATATGAAAAACAAACTTATTGCTGCTATGATCTCAATAGTAGCAGAGGATATTAAGCAAGAAATTTGGAAATTCTTGGTATGCAGTCAAAGTTGATGGCACCAAGAACCCAAATGGTCTATAGAAAACATTTCTATAATTGTAAACCTTGCACCTAATTGGCAAAGCAGCAACGAGCAAAAAGGGCATTAACAATTTATTAAAATGAATATGCAAGGAAACAATAATAAGTTTACCACCCAACCAATTTAGACGAAACCATCCTTGAACGCGTTTTGTCCTTTTGAACTCATCAGCAGAGCCGGTCCCGTCACAAGCAAAAGTAACCCATTCATTAACGTTATCCTTAAAAACGAGCAATGCACAGGCAGAAGCACTGAGGCTTCAACCGATGACGTATTGCGTTGCTTAACAGGGCGGGTTGACATATTGGTTGGTTTTGGCTGCATATCCACTGGGAGAGCAGTTTACACACTGATCTAAAAAAGCAGATTAAACGCTGCATATACAGCCTAGTGTCTTGTCTTTGCATTGCTATCACGCTCGCGGCGAGTGCGTAGACAATTCACAACCTCTGATAGACGTGTCGAGCAAATCCATGCTAACGAATTTTCACTCTACCTCACTTCGCAGTAAACCGGGCCTCCTACAGTGAAACGGGAAAATCCATGCCAACTCTTTTCAAGTGGGGAAAAACTATAGTTTTGAAAATTATAGGCGAAGATGGAAATTGTAAACCTTGCACCTAATTGGCAAAGCAGCAAGAGCGAAAACTGTTTTGCCAATTAGGTGCAAGGTTTACAATTTCCATCTTCGCCTATAATTTCTATAATATTCGTTTTTTAAGGAGCATTCTTTGAAAGTAGCGGAACGTCTTTTAGTTTTCTCAAGCACCGATTCGGGTGATGCGAAATCAATTACTGACGTGATTTTGGCGGAACTTACTATAGCAGGACTGCCTTCATCAAAGATACTTAGTAAAGTCTATGATGGCACATTTGTAATGGCAGGAAATTGTGGAGGAGCTCAAAATCAATTGCAGTAACAGAAAGCAAAAAGATTCTTTATGTGCATATCCTGAACCACCAATTGCACCTAGTAATGACGCTCGCAGTGTCGCTTGAACAAGCGATCAATGACTTTTTGCATGTTTCTGGTAATCTTTACAATTTTTTTGCAAGCCCACAGTTGCATTTCACTATAATGGTGAAAAGCTGAAACGCCTGCTTGAGCAGAGGTGGACTGGTCATCTGGCTACAGTAACAGCTGTTCTCAATTCTTTTCATAACATAATATCGCTTCTCCGAGAAATGAGTACTTCACATAAAGTAGAAACACGTATAGAGGTATCAGGAAAGCTTCGAAAGGTCAAGGAACAAAGTTTCTTGTTCACTGCAAAAATGCTTTACAAGGTATGTATTCCTATAATCATTCTTATTGTCTCAGTTTCAAAAAATTTGTTGATCGTGACAATCAAATTTATAAGCTTGTGCTGTGTTTGTCAACCTTGTTATGCTGCTGCGCCATCATAATGGCGAGTGGACTGCTTGGCTCCCAGATTAAAATAGAAGCAATTAAATGATTTGCCTCAGCTTTAACGAGAAACTCATAACACAACCAATTTCAAAGCTATGACCAGCGTGATGATTTATAATACCAAATAAATGTAATATTTTGGGGCTATGGGTGGTTTCGGGACTATCTGCTTCACAGACTGAATTTATTTCCCCTGACGACACTTGAAAAATGGTATTCACAGTTTCCCTGTTTAGCGCTAATACAGTGTGGGGAACAAGGCCGCAACTTCGATAGGTTGTGTTTGGCAAAGGCATTTAACGTTATATCTGATGCCTCCATGTTTACAGTAGCACACAAATGGTGGGGCCAAGCAGTTTACCTATTGTGGTGTTCAGTCAAACAAAGCACTAGTAAACAGCACTCAACAGTTCATATAGATGTGCTGAAAACAAAGCATCTGGCTCATAGGAAGAGATTTAACATCCTTTTTGTGCCTATATTTAATTGGCGTTTCTGTAACAAATTTTGTAATAATATAATGCAATATTTTACATGCAACTATTGTAAGCAAATTACCGATTGGGTAATGAGAGAAATTATAATTTGCAAGAATATTTTTATAATGTTGTGTATAGTGAAAGTTCATATCGTGTCCAGGAAGCGAGGATGTCACTAAAGTTTTTAATTTGCTTCACGAATCGCCTTGCCTTTTGGTTGACCGTAGCCACAAATTGGGCTCTTGAAGTGTTTGGTCATTTTATGTAACTTAACTGTTCTGCAATTACAGGTGATGTCTCTAGTTTAGGAACAGCTTCATGTCACCAATTAGCTATGTTAAATGTGAAAGGCAGTGAATGAATGTGCGTCGGTAATATGGATTACCCGTTGGTGCTGTTTGAAAGCTGATTAATTAAACAATAATTTATTGTTTTATATCTTAACAAGGTATTTGTGATCTTAAAAAGATATAACGTGTATTACCTAGTAAGGCCAAGCAGTTCTACCAAAAAACTGCAAAATAGAACCAATAGGAGTATCCCGTTATGAAACGGATAATTTTGATACCAACAATATTCTTCAAGATGAAAATATTGACATATCAACTGGGATGACAGTTGTTGCCGCGTGTGTTGAAAACGTTCACAATCTCCGAACACAAGAGAAATTTTGTGATATATGGGATGAGGTCGTTACTGAAATTGGATCGAATTCAAGATGAACGCCACATGATAATACATTGCTACAAGACTACAGTATGTAGTCGGAGAAGCAACCGGAAATAATGAAATGAATAAAAACGAAATGCGGAGATTATTTTGTAGCACATTGGATCAAGTTATCAATAAAATAGACGTGCGTTGTAGCCATCAAAATACAAAACTATATACTGCTGTCTTCACTGTTCAACCTGAAAATAGCATCTTTTGGGATGTAAAAATGGGGTTGTCTCATTTGGATTCGGTAGACCGCACAAGTGTAAAAGCAGAATTTGATGTTGCTAAGACGTACAATGCAAAATTCAACGGTGGTGAGAAGACAAAACGACAACAACCGAACTTCTTTCTGAACATTGTGAAGCACTTAATACGATACCTATTGTACATCTTGCATTGAAACTAAGAGTCACTCTCGGGGCTTCTACGGCAAAGTGTGAGAAATCTTTCTGTTTTGAAAACCATCATGCAAGATCGCAGCAATCAATAGAGCACGCTTGCAAAGCCCATCTTGTCCTACATGCGTTTAAAAGCGACTTGACAAAAAACTAAAAACTGATTGGAAAAAAACGACTTTCGACAGTTCAGTACCTCCAATCGTGTACTTGCAATTATTGTAGTTAAACTTAGTTGATTTAGTGTGATTCAAACTTTTCGGTGTTCTTTGTTTTACGGTATTGGTTCCGCACTTCTGTGTTTTTTCTTAAAAAGTTCGTTATTTTAGTATTCGCATATTAGTATTATTAAAAAATTCGTTATATTAGTACAGTAGATTCCGCTTCATTGGGCTGCCGGTTAATCGGGTCAGCCGTTAATTGGGTCAAATTGTTAAGAACAAAATCCAATCAAAGATAATGCACTACGTTAAATCCGCATAATCGGGCCACTATTCCGCTTAATCGGGCCACAACTGTAGTCAGACATACACTGGTTTAATTGCAAAACCGCCTTTGTAAAGTAATAGAACTCAATATCACAAAGCCAACTATATCATGTAACAATTGAAAAATACAGGCGCAAATTATTTTGTCATTTCATGCCCTTGGACATGGTAATTGTTGTGTTTTGTTGCAAATTTTGTGAAGTCCCAAACAGAGATGCCACAAAAAGAATTAACAATTGCTGAAAGGGTTGTTGTCCTAAGAAAAATTAGAGAGCAACCTCCAAACATTAGTCATCGCCAGCCAGCTGAGATAACTGGTGTACCAAGGACAACCCTGGCACAGATACTGCAAGACTTCGGATAATCGGGTCAGCCGCTTAATCGGGCCAAATGTGCTTATCCTGATGTGACCCGATTAAGCGGAATCTACTGTATTATTAAAAAATGTTCTTTTTTACTCATTTAACCTGTTAAGCGTCAGGTTTCCAAATCTATGGGCAACTCAAAATGACAAGATTTTTTTCCCAAAATACCAATATTTTAAACTATACAAAAGTATTAATTTGTGAATATAATGCAATTTCTATCATAATTTTAATTGTTGTACTTACTTTTCTTTATTGTTTAGTGTGCCACTCCTTGAAACATGGCACTATGCAAAGTGCTTCCAGAGTTTGGACACACAAATACCACTACTCATCAATTTTTAGGGCACACTGAATTTGTCAATAATAAATTAGCGACTACATTTAATTTGGAAACTCATTAGATGCCATTTACTGCTTTTTATTTGCTACAATGAAATGGGTGTAAAATTACACTCAAAGCGTTTGTGGTTTAGCGCGCTAGTAAGCAAATGTAAAAATACACCGCTGTCATTTTAATTGGACATGGGCTGGGTGTAAATTTACACCGAGAACGGTTAACAGGTTAATCGTGATTCAATGGTTACCAACAGTACAGCAATATGTATCTTGATGCGTCATGTACTTGACTAACGTTACCAAATTAGCAGTATATTGAATTTTTTAATACCGGTAGTTCGGTGGTTAAAGTTTTAAACACTATTTCTCATCCCAAGCTTACACCAATAAACCAATCACTTATGGCAAAAATCTCAAGTTACAATATGTTACAAATTTATCTGATAATCAATACATGATCAGTCATATCTATTTTAAGGTCATGAAGTTTGGCATCGTATGCAATTCAAAACATTCTATACCATATAATGTCTTTACTTCTTCTTTGTCTTTCGGCTTATTCCCGATTGGGGGTCGCCACAGCAGATATCTGCATTTTTATAACATGGCATTTGTTTTACGGTCGGATGCCCTTCCTGCCACCAACCCTCTATTCGGAGGGAAAACTGTGGAGGGGGGGGGGCGTCCCGTTAAGTGCCTTGCCCAAGGACACAACAAGCGAACTTGCCGGCTTGTTCTCCACAACCTCTCCTAAATGCCGGGCGCCAAGCAGGGAAGCTGTGGATACCATTTTTTAAAGTCTTTTGGTATGACTTAACAAGGAGAATGAACCCCAGGTCTACCGACTGCGAAGCGGACGCTCTAACCACTAACACCATGTAATGTCTTTACAAAGTACAAAATTTTCAAAATTGCACAAGATTTGCTGCCATACAAAATTGGTTTTAATATGCTAAATTCAGTCTACTTTAGTGCCCCTTCACCAACAGCTTGTGCCCCACCACTTTGTTTGCTCTGGCGAGTGGTGGCACTGACAAAGACCGACTCGTAACTGCAAAACAAATCGTGGATGCTACTTTTTTCTATGATTGCAATCGGCTCGTACTCTGATAACAAAGTATTAATGCCACTTTCTCCAATTTACAGAAACTAACCCAAAATCATTATAAATAACGGCCCCGGTAGTGCTACAACGGCAGATGTAGGGAAAAGCACAGTTCTATGCTGCAGTCTACGTTAACCTTGATAAAGCATTAAGTACGCTTATTGAATGCTGCTCTGTATGAACGAACAGATATAGCGCTAATACTTTGAATGTAAAATAGTAATTGATTCTTTGCATTCGTAGAAATAGGATAGCTCGAGTTTAACATCATAATCACTTTCTCGCTCTTTTCACTCCTTTCTATCTGTTCGTGAGGCTCATGGGATGTGTATTGCATTATAATTCTGTGGTAAATAAATGAATTGTTTGCTTGTTGCGCCATCATGGCCAGTGAAGTTGAAATTCATATTCGGACTTGTTCAAATATGATCACTTCGGTTCGTCAAGGCGCTTGGAGGGATCAAAGTTGATAGTGGCAGATTGAGGGAGGCAGGGACGACAGATAGCAAAATTTAATATGGGAGTTTTATAAAACTTGATTTCCGATGCTTTACAGTAGTTAATTAGATAACGGTACCGAATTTTATCAGGAAATACAAATCCAAAACGCAAGAAGCCAACCGTGAACCAAAAAATTAATTTTTGTTAAGAGAAAAGAAACTGAAACATTTCCTAAGTTTGTGATCAGCATCAGAACTTTTTCTGTTGACCGCGGGACAAAAGCGATGTGTTTGTATTCTACACACTTTTCAAAGCAAATGAAGCCCATTTTTCTATTTTCATAAAGACACTATAAATATTGTTACAATATTGGCAATATCTAACGCTTTAAATTTGTAGTTTTTGCGCAGTCCGTGCGCGAGTTGAACCCGCGTTGTGTTGTTATGTTTGTCGCACTTGTAGTATCATTATCAGTAATTAGTCGTTGAATTTAGCAAGTTTGACCATCATGCAAGCAACGGTAACTGCCTTCTTGTCACACTGTACATCATTATCAAAGTAGACACGCAAAAAGAAAGATTTATCGTAGTACCTGTGCATTTGAGTTAGAACTATCACAAACAAAGCTCGTAGATGCAAACGTAGAGGAAAGTTGTTTGAGTTGTTCCCTTTGTCGATTGTTATCGTGTTGGAGCTATGGTAAAGAAGAAGATAGTTGGGGATCAAAATAGTTGAAACCGCCAACGAGGTCGCAGTCGTTGCCTCGCCACGCAACGCCAATCCATTTGTTTTTCATATCTGCTTATCACGTTCATTATTTCCGATTTCAGTTTTGCGTATTATCAATAAAATTTTATCAAAAGATTTGTCCAAGAAAGTCAGACAACAACAGCGTTGCGAGAGGAAAAGCGCGTTTCATCAATTTACCTCTTCAGTTTTAAAGTAATCTGTCTCTGGTTCGGAGACCACACCAAGGGTGCCTGCACAACGAACTCGTTGCAGACACCACTGGCAAAAGCATAGCATTTGAAATTTTATAGTTTTCTCTCACTAGAAAACAAAAAACAAACTATAATCTTGTACTATGGAAGTAAAAGGAGCGTCGAAAGCAGTCCCGTAGCACTCCAACTTCGGGCCCCCCCAAAGTAAGCGCAAGAGCCCCTGCGCACAGGTCATATCACTTTAGAGGTGTAAAATTGAAAAGCTGCATTAAGAAAATACACCACAATTTGTACATAAGTAAACAGGCTAATGTCAGAATAAAGCATGCCGATACCGAAGGTGCAAGTCATAAAAAATTCGGCACCGATGCCAGAGTTCAGTAGGACATTTATGCAGACACTGCGAAACGAAAGCAATGACACTGAAAAACATGAAAAAGTTATAAAAACACAGTATCATTTAAATAGTCTGAAGCGAACCTTTTTGTTCGCAAATGCTGTTATGACATTGTCATAATCAAGAGATCGGGCGCAGTCATTTTCGATTGACAACATGGCTAATGAAGATAGTCTACTGTCTGTCATAGACGTTCTATTAAAAGTTTTGATCAGTTTCAATTTGCTGAAGCTTCTTTCAGTGCTGGCAACAGTCACGGGGCAAGTTAGTAAGATTCGAAGTGCGATGTATACATTCGGATACAATTCAAATAAATGAGTCTTTAGAAGATAGTTCAGAAAGTCTTGAGCCGTATTGAGATTGCGTTTTTTTTTGTAAAATTAAAACAAACCGCTGTAGCTCAGCGCTCATTTCATCAGAATCAATGTCACCGAACTTTTTTTGGAACTCTTTACAGCAAGTAAGAAGAGCACTTTCTTGTTGCACAAGCAAAAGTTTGTCTCGTGTGTACAAAAACGAAAAGGCGGAAGAAACCTCACGTAACAAATTAAAGCGCTCCTTTATTGACATAATATCCAATTCCTGTGCTATTTCAACAGCAGATGTTGCGGCACTGTCATAACCCGTTGTGCGATAGTTTTGCAAAAACTTTTCAGTTGCCTGGATTTCCGTTTCCATTGTATGAACGGAGACTCCATACGATTGAAGAATCTTGCTTGCTTTATTGACTTGGAATAGGATATCATACCAAATAAACACCGACAAAAGAAAACTCCATTTTGATAAATGAGCTATCAACGATTTTGTTTCTGAGGCAGCTCTTCCATCTTTTCTTTCTATGGAAATGGCTTCCAAGTCTTTCAGTGCCAGCAACACCTCTTTTAAATTGTATCGAAGAGGTTTGATGCATTTAATTCTGCTTTCCCAACGAGTATCAGATTGTGACTTTATGGACAGCTCCACATGTTTCTTCAAAATTTCCCAACGCTGAGCAGAGGAAGAAAACAGCACATACAACCTTGTAAGTACTCCAAAAAATGTCAATGCTTCCGTCGATCAATTAGCACTGTCAACAACAACTAAAGTTAAGGGTATGGTTTGCACAGGGCACGTAAACAGCTTTGGGATTGATGTCTAGCATTCTTGCTTGGACCCCAGAATGTTTTCCTTTCATGTTAGCACCATTATCATATGACTGACCTCGACAATCAGACAATTCGAGTTGCAGTTCGGTCGCTTTTTCTAAGAAAGCGTACAACAAGCCTTTCCCAGTACTGTCACTTATTCTCAAGTAGCCAAAAAATGTTTCTTTAACAACAGCAGCTTCTTCATTACATAGTACATAACGGAGAATGACAGACATTTGTTCATGATGTGACATATCTGGAGTGCAGTCCAAAATTATAGAAAAATATTTTGCCAATTTCAATTGCTGTAAATTTTCTTTTTCAACTTCTGTCGCTAGCAATTCAATTAGTTCATTTTGTATGGTAGGACTCAAATAGTGATCTTTAGTGTTTTTATTCTTGATTCTGTCTTGAAGCTCTTTTAGGATCGGATCTCTTCTTGCCAAAAGCTCAAATATACCCAGAAAATTTCCATTGTGAGGAGATCCTAAGACTTCTTCAGATCCTCTAAAAGCAAGATTCCTTTCCGATAGAAACAAGGCAATGTCGATAAGTCTCTCTAAAACATTTCTCCAAAAACGTCTTTCATTGAAAAAAATATTCATCTCGCGTTTGTCGATAGTGGATGAATTTCTTATCCCTTCAGCTAGCAACATCCATTGACTGCAGCATTCTTGGTGGGAAATGCCGTTTTCATGGTCTTTCAGTTTTTTCGAAAAACCCTCCCATGTATTTATACCACTACAAAAGGGGCTTAGTGTTTTTCCAAATAGCTTACAACAAAAGCAAAAAACTTGATCTGATTCCCCAGAATAAACTAGCCACGACCGTGAAACACTTTCACCATTAGGTAACACACGTTTATAATGGTTGGAGGAAAAACGTCGCCTTGGAGTTGTGTTATTATATGGAAAATTCATTATTAGTTGATGTGGTCCACGCTTTACTATATCACATCGTTGAGCATCAGAAATACTTTCAGGCCATTTACATGGGTCATCAGGGATAGGGGTAAATTGAGATTCAGTTATTTTTGATATTGAAGGTTGCGTATTGGCAGGTAAATCACAACTTACATTTTCTGGAAATTCACAATCACTTTGATGCTGATCGTCATAGTCTTCTTTTTCTTGTACACTATAGTTTTCTTCATCCCTCTCGGTACTAGTGCCAGGTCTACTCTGCTCAGTAATCTTGAAAAAATCTGTCATCTTGGGCAATTTCGCTACAGCATCTCGAGCAGTGGCTGCTTCTTTTCTCTTTTGAGCACCACTTTTTGAACGTTTCATTCTATACAATGTCAATAAAATACTTTATCTGCACTCTGCAGTGTATATATATATATTGTCCCGGTATTTCTAGCCAAACAGAATTCCAGACCATTCTATGATTGTTGCGTAACAACGGCATTGTTACGTCAATCGAATATTCAAGATTCTACCAGAAAATCAATCGAAATATTCTAGATTCTGCGAGATAAAATGACGTCGCATTCACTTATGATGTCACAAGCCAATTTCTTCCTACAGTTTAAATCGGTTGTAAACAAGTCTGCTGAACTGAAAATAGTCACGTAGCCAAAAAGCAATTTCAGACTAACTTGGGCCCCCAAAGTTGGCCCGGGCCCCCCCCAATTGGGGGGTTTGAGGGGTTTGGGGGGCGGCTGCTACGTCTCTGGTCGAAAGTGTAATCGAAATATCAAGAGTTGAGTGATCGCTACGTTTCCTGCTGCATGGCCGAGCAGAACTGCATTTACATTAAAGCCGACGTTTTCAGTTCAAACTATAGTTTGCGTCAACTACCACAACATTACAAGGGTGACTGCTGACTCAAATATTGTCTTGCCATTTCCAAACTTCTAATCTACGTTCATCTTCGTGCGACAAGTTCGATTTCTAATTGTTTTGCTTCAATGTAAGAACAGCTAAGGAGTCAAAAGCAACGTCGAATGTGCAGAGCAAGACTAAACTGTTGTTAGGCTTCCACTTACGGATAAAATCGCACTGCCTTAGTGTTTTTGAAACTACGAGCGTATTGCTGCTTTTGTCAATGATATGTATTGTTGAAATTTCACGTAAATTAAATGCTGTGTTTTCGTATTTTTGTATTGGAGAATAAGCTATAAGCGGAAACAGCTTGGCGCATGACTGCAATATACCGGCTAGTCCAGAAATAGACTATTTCGCTTTGCATTAGTAATGTATGCTATTAATTGCAGGCGATTTTTTATTAATAACCATAGATCAGGTGTGGGCAAATTTACGGGCTGTATCCGACCGTGCCTGCCAAAATCCACGAGTAAAGATGCTTTTGCCAGGCTATTAGCCCGTTCACATTGGACGCAATCATGCTACACGTTAAATGCTGCATGCTGACTGAATACAATTGTCACGTGCCAGCAGAACGAACCGCTCACAACGTTTCGCGAAGCGTTCAATGTTTAAGGCAGTTTTAACAGTTTTGTTTAACGTCTGTGAATTTTACTTGGGCGAAATTTTTATATAGTATGGCTATGAAACAATATGTTATATTCACGCGACGTGCTTTCATAACACCAGTAATTTTACTTTCAAGTGCGGTAATTTGTCTACCCCTGCAATATATACATCATCATGAGAGTTAATAAACGCCAAGTCGATTCTGAATGCCGTGTGTTTAACAAGGAATGGACAGAGAAGTATTTTTTCATAGACACTGGTCCATCAAAAGCTGTTTGTTTAATTTGTAATGAAACGTGTGCAGTATTCAAAGAATATAATATCAAAAGACATTTTGTAGCGAATAATGGTAACTTTGGCCACAGTTTTCGATACAAGAGCTGAAAACACTGGTCAACAGCAAAATGTTATGCTACAAGAAAACAATCATTTCACTATGCTTTTGGTGTGCTGAGCCCAAACCTGCTGTCAGATTTTTGCTATCATTTCTACAAATTGAGATATTTGCATTTTATTCCACTTACCGTATTTTCCGGTTAATGAACCAAATCGCCGAATAAGCTGAGGCCAATTTTTCGCTCTGAAAATATGAATTTTTGCGTATTATTTTTTATTATTTTGCTTATCGGCCGACAAGCCGACTCCAAAAAAATCATGTCCAAAATTGAGGTCTTGAAATTCAGCTTATTTAGCAGAAAATACAGTATTTTGTTGTCAATTTAGGTCTACTTTGAAATTAGGTCGCAACAATGACTCTGATTATTGAGAAACTATTGAAAGTTTTAACCTTACTGTATTTCTCTTGTGACGCAACTATTGATGTACGCATCCAAACAAGCTGGTTTAATACAGTCAACTTCGGATATAAGAGATGCAAATATAAGGGATTTTCGCTTATAAGGGACTACGCAAAAGGTCCTTAGGGTATCGGATCGAACTTTGCGGCAGTCGGTTATAAGAGAATTCGGTTATAAGAAACTGATTAAGCTGGTCCCGGCGGATCTCTTTTATCCGAAGTTGACTGTAGTAGGCTGTTAAGTCAGTACTCAGTAGCGTTTTTATCTTAGCAAAGTACGTTTTGCTATCAGGAATAAATTAAGTGAAATTTGCAGAGATTTAGAGAGAAAGTTTAACTTTAGCAGGTGTTTTTTAAGAGTTTACTTTAATTTTATTTTTTGCTTAGAATTGCTTTATACTGGCAACCATTGAAGTTACTGATTTAAAACAACTTGTTCAATGATGCTTTCAACTTCCAAGCATAGTTGTGTCAATCATCCCGACAACTTTTGTTATGTCTCTGGAGAGTATACTCCTCCTGCTCACAGTGTGAAGATTAACAGCAGAATAAAATTTGCATACAAGCACTATTTTGCATGCCAAATAGGCGACCAAGACAAAAAATGGGCCCCACATATCTGCTATAACCGTTGCAGAACAAGTCTTCCATTTTGGCTGGATGGTAAGCGGAAGCAAATGCCTTTTGCTGTTACCATGGTGTGGCGTGAGCAAAGTGATCATGTTACTAATTGTTATTTTTGCATGACAACCATCAGAGGATTTTCTCAAAACCATATGTCTAAAATTTCCTATCCAGTTTGTAAGTCAGCTATTAAACCAGTTCCCCACAGCCCTGATTTGCCGGTACCTCAGCCTCCAACTGAAAATGAAGATTCTTTGTTCGTTAATGCATGTGAGAGTACCAGTACTGAAAGTGCAGAGGAACCTATTGAATTGGATCCCTCTTTTCAACATGAGTCTGCGCTACTCTTCATTAATCAGGAATGTTTGAATGACCTAGTGCGAGATTTGTTTTTATCTAAAGCAGGGGTTCCCAACCAGGGGTGCGAGATGGTCATTCCGATTTTTGTGTTGCATTTTTGTCCTGTCATGCTCAGCTCATCATGTGCTAATAGTTCTGCACAATCAGTGTCTAATTAGAGCATGCCTAATGCGCGGCCTTCAATTCAGCCCGAAACGATGCGAGATAGGTGATGACCTTTTTTTTTTTTTTTTCGGAAATCACCTCTGCAATAATGGTGAGGAAACTGCGGAATTAGACTCTAATTAAAGCATGCTTAGTGGATGGCCTTATTCTTCACATGTTAAAACACTTTAGGGGTGCGAGAACATATTAAGATATTTTAGGGGTGCGAGAAAATATTATAACAATTTAGGGGTGCAAGCCATTAAAAAGGTTGGGAACCACTGATCTAAAGAGAAAGCAGAAATTTTGGGGTTAAGGCTTCAACAATGGAATGTACTGGAACCAGGAACAACTATTTCATCGTTTTGTAGTCGCAATTAGAACCTTGCTGGTTATTATGCAAATGCTGAAAACATATGCTATTGTAAAAATATTGGTGGCTTAATGTCAGAGTTGGGATGTGAACATAATCCTGCTGATTGGAGGTTGTTTATCGACTCTAGCAAAACAAGCCTCAAAGCAGTGTTGTTGCACAATGGGAACTTTAAGCCATCAATCCTCGTAGGCTACAGCACCCTCAGAAAAGAAACTTATAATACAATGAAGATTCTTCTTGATCTCTTGGAATATCCCAAGTATACCTGGAAAATTTGTAGTGATTTGAAAGTTGTTTCTCTCCTACTTGGGTTGCAGTTAGGTTACACGAAACACATGTGCTTTTTATGTTTATGGGACAGTCGGCAAGATAACAGTCACTATGCAGTAAAAGTTTGGCCTTCCAGACAAAGCTCCCAAATTGGAAAATACAATGTCCAACACCAGCCTTTGGTTAGCTCTGCTCATGTCTTGTTACTACCGCTTCATATCAAGCTTGGCTTAATGAAAAATTTTATGAAGGCAATGGACCCGGATGGCGACGGTTTTAAATTTCTCTAAGATTTCTTAGGAGCTGAAAAAACCTATGCAAAATAAAAGCTGGAGTTTTTGTCGGACCGGAAATCAAAAAACTGATGCAAAATGATGAGTTTGATGCACAATGATGAGTTTGATGCACGATTGAATTCATTAGAATTGACTGCTTGGAATGCCATGAAATCAGTAGTTGTCAACTTCTTGGGAAGTCACCGTCATAAGAAATATCCAGATATTGTTGATAGCATGCTGAAAGCATATGAGCAATCATGTGCTCGCATGTCTTTGAAAATGCACTTTCTGCATTCTCACTTACATTTTTTTCCATGTAATCTTGGCGAAGTAAGTGATGAACAAAGAGAGAGATTGTATCAGGATATATCCGTCATAGAAGGGCGGTACCAGGGCCGCTATGATGCAAATATCATGGGAGATTTTTGCTAGTATCTACGACTTGAGAGCAAGAGCTCATCATACAAGAGAAAAGCCAAATGCGCGAAACATTTTTAAAGCTGTCTCGTGGTGTATTATATAATTAAATGCATTCGTGTTTTGTTGCAATAGTCTATTTAGTGCAAAATTGTATTTTGTGATTGTGTGCGCTGTGTAAGGAAAGGAAAAACTGCGGCATGTGGTTATCTCAAGAACGTGACGTGATAGAGAAAAACTAATTGTACTTTCAAAATCAGCGCCCCCAAATTAGCCAAAATCATTATTTCGTTAGTTACATACCAAAAAAGAAAAATTCTTTTGTTGACAAGTGAAATCAAATCAGCAGATATGGTAAAGAAACTACAACATCAACAAGTTATTCTTTTCAATCGTTCATCTACCCAAAAGGTTGCAACAAAGGCAAATTTTGTTTTGGCAGACAAAATTGCAGAAAGTACTGCAACAAACCTTTTTCGGATGCAGAACTTGTGAAAGACTGTATAGTTGATGCAATAAGCATTGTATGTCCAGAAGTGAAGTCAAACATCAAAGCAATTCCTGTGTCAAGGAGAACTACAGTTCGTAGAATAGAAGTCATTGCTGCCTACTCTGTTGAAAATCTGTTCAATACTGCTAATATATTCAGATGTTTCTCAATTGCTTAGATAAAAGCACCGATATAGAGGACACATCACATTTGCTGAGTTTTATCAGGGAAATCGACGAATATTTTTTGTTGGTTTCAAATTATTCATTTGCAAGATTTATATATTCTTGGTTCAAGATCGCGTTGAATCCACCAAGATCAACCAAATAACATGCTACGAACATAAGCAGTAAATATTTGGGCAACACTGTTTTCATACTAGTTTTCACTGCTTTTTTTATGCAAACTTCAAAAACAGTTTCTCATCCATTTGTACTATCGCTAATATTTGGTTATTGGTCTTCTAGTATGGTAGGTTTTCAGAAATTAAAGACATTGACTCTTTCTCCTCACTTATGTATAATTATGAAGGCAAGCGTGTTGTTTAGCGCTTACACAACAGCATGAAACCACAAGCCATTTGCAGTTATAAGATTTGAGAGCAAACCTTTGATCTAATGGCGTTTGTTATGGGTAAACGACTTGAGTGGGTAATATCCCAATGAATCGATTGCCTCCTCTATAAAAAAGATCTTAATCCTTTCAATAAATGGTGATAGATAAGTAGTTGAAAAAGCTAGCAATCGTACTTGAATGTATTGCTAAATTATTGATCAAATATTTGTTGCAGATGTGATTCGATGCACTGTTGTAATTATGTCACCCGATACAACAAACATTTCTATGAAATTGTTGCTTTCAAATCTGATGTAAACTGTAATTCTTTGATATTTTTTATCTACAAACAGTCAAAATAATATATTGTTCAAATGTAGACCCATGTGTGCACAATTAAATACGGCATGCGCTACAATCAACAAGCTGTTGTTCTTGCTTTAGCAACCACGCGCACAATAACCGACATATTTCTCATAAACATTCATAGCTTCATTAAATCCAGGTTTGCCCCTTCAAACAAATGGTAGATCCGGCTTTAAGTCAATTGGTTTATGCAAAAAAATCGCAACTCGTTTAATCGCTTGGATTGAGATGCTCAATACATCCAATCTATTGTAGTTTAATTTTACATCACACTGTCAGCATATGGCAAGATGACTCTGATTCCTTTCAAAGTGCTTACTTTGCCGAACGATTTTTTGGTGATGATAAAGTTTTATTGATAATATTAACGTGAAAAATATATATGGCATATAAATTAGCACTCAAATGTTTTCTGAACTCACAAGAGATACAAACAAATATTAAAATCATAAATATCAATTGACGATGAAATAATACATTTCATTAAAGTTATCAAAACTGTGTCTACGTTGCTTTAATTTAGTTCAATTTAGGCCTGTAGCAAAAATATCCGAGAGTTGCTTTGATTTTTTGCCATGTTTGTAAATCATTGTTCCATACTCTGACAATAGTGCTAGCTGGCAGTACGGAATGAACGTTTGATCCTGTGATGTCCGAAGAAAAGAAACATCTGTTGTCTTTTTTTTTGAGCTTGAGGCCAGTTCTGCAGATTCAAACTGTAAAATACAAGAGATATTGTTAACGTATTTGCCAAATGTTTTACAAGTGCTTGAATGGGATATTTTTCAATGATGGCGTAATAGATAATGCAACGGGTAAAGAAGTATTATGCTGTATTATGTGATATTTGTGAAGGAACGTAAAGAGTTACTATTTAGTTATACTTACTTTATAGTTGTTGATTTTTTGCAGTCGATTTTCTTGTAACGAGCGTATGTCTTTTCGCAGACATTGTTTATGTAATGTGTTCTTAAATTTTCGTCGAGCCTTGAAGAGCTTCGTTTCGAAAGTCGGTGCAAGAAAGTGTGCACAGAAGACAACTTGAGCAAACTGCAACGAAGCATTTTGTTAGTACTGCAATCAGTTTAGTCCTGGCGTATTTTAAAATAAAATTAGCTTATGGTCCCGATTCAAATGTTTGACAAGTTTTGTAAAATTCGGGTTCTGATCAAAGTGCTTACGTCATTACAATATATAATTTCTCAGTCGCATACTTACTTTTGATTATCTTGTAGTGCTGCTCTACATATATAGTCGGTTAGTGTTCTTGAATGCACTGTTGCAGATTCGCATTTTTTCAAATAAGCGATGATGCAGACGAGCGTAATTGATTTGATAAATGACATTATTTTTATTCTGCGATTCGCTTCGTTTATGTTGAATATTGATATTATTCTTTGATTGGTTACAGCTTGAGACTCGACTTATATACTGTAGCTTGACTCAAAGCATTTTCTTTTTTCTCTTGCTTTTTTTATTTTCAAAAATCGAAAAGTAATCTAATGTCGGTTTTGAGAGTTGCTAAAAAGAACTGTATAAGTACAGGTTTGCTGTTCACGATCTTGCTAAAAATAGTACTAGTAGCTATTAGTTTTGCCGAAAAAGCTTTCCAAACACGTTTATGCGGCCGTGGTGCTTTTACGTTTTGTTATTAATAGATTTAGTTTCAATAATTTTGGTATGACTGTTTTGTATCGTGCAAATGCATTCGGTTAATTTTATTATTTATCATTATTTATTTACCTCGGACAATTTTGATTTGATCAGTGTGAACTTCAACCTTTATAGAATAAATGAGTGGTATAAATAAACGACATTGCTTTCCTCCGAAAGCTATTAACTGCTGAAAATACCGCTCTAAGACTTTTTAAGACTTTGGCATTGATCGAAATAGAAATTCACATATGTTTTAACTAAATGGCTCTCACTAAATGGTTTGTATCTCTTTATCTTCTACACTCGATTCAGCGTCAGTTTTGCATTACCTTTATTTTTCGAAATAGAAGACTTATTTGATATTTGCGTTTTTAGTGAAGGAGATACATCAACACAAAAAGTTTTTGAAAGTTATAACGTTTGCTAAAAATGAGGTTTTTCACAACGTGGTGGGATTGGCTTATTCCATTTCCGTTCGAAAAGCGGCTTTGTTGAAAATGAATAAATCAATCAAGTAGTCATTATATTTTTGCCCAAATCAGCATACATAGAAAATAAACTTGATAGCAGTGGACAAAACAAAAAAAGGAAACGATGCGATGGCAAAACAAAAATGGCTAGATAAATCGGTTTTAAAAGTTATTGTGCCAAGTTTATGGTCATTTCATCAATCGATGGCATATCTTCTGTTGCATTTCTTAAAAAAGAAAACTACATTTGCATTATGAATTAATAAACTCAATCAATGCTCTTTAATCGCAATGCACGATGCACCCTGTGGATCACTGCAAGAGCCACAGGGGGAAACTGGAATGCAAATGGATGCGCAGGGATTTACCACTGTCACGAATAAAGAATTGTTTTATTGTTTTCAGCGAATTTTATTTTCATTTTTTGATGCCGATATTTGTTATTGTGTAATTGTGCTGTCATCTATTATCAGGTCATTGGCTGTGGACGAGCCTTTAGTCGTTATTCGTTTTTTGTATGTTCTGGAGCTTCCAATAATTTTGATAACATACTTGTTGCGAATTCTTTCCTTTAAAACGCTTTGGCGACGCCTTATTCGCACCAAACTATGGCTGCTACGACTTGATTGTTGATATAGTATTATTTATTTCTGCAACGCGTCTCGTACTGGCTTCCTCTCTATATCTCCAGACGTTGACTCGAACAAATGTTATTTAGATATAAACGAAGTTAAAGGATAAATGATTCAAAATAATAACGATACTTGAAATCCAAGAGCGAAAGTTGGGTGGGGAGGACCGTTCAAACACGCGGTGTTACGAGACAGTACAAGACGGTTTCTATAAAAGAAACATACCAAAATCAGTTGCTACCAATATGATTACGTCATACTTAAGGGAAATTAATACATACCAGAAACAATATTGCGCCAAACTTCTATCAAACAATTGTAGCAACACACTTTATTACAACCAACTTCATCTAAATTCAAGTAGAATAGTTAAGTTTCCGACTTTAACTTACTAAACACCTAATCTAATCTACATACAACTGCCAGCTATTTTGGCTTGCTACTGAAATTACAAAACAACAGTACAGTGAAAAAACGAATTTTGCGCTGTGCTTGAACGGTCACGTGATCGTGTGATCAACAAGAGGCAGCAATTTGAACGTAAAGACGGCTTACAGAAAATGTGGCGGTAACGACAGAATAAATATCTAACACACTCCCCCCTAAAATACACGTTTTAACGTAGTATTTTACCTCAATAAAGATATTTATACGATTAACACAAGCCAGCAAAAACACAAAATCTACACACAAATCTAGGCCTAAACATCACAATATTATGATTTCAGTAATTGATCTTTGTCCTTTTCTACCACAGTCTTAAGCCACTGCGGAATGGATTCTGTGGCGCTTTCTTCAGCAGGAATCAACAGTCTCATTTTTGTTATTGGTCTTAACAGTTCACGATTCTTTAATTGTAATCGGGCTTTGCGGACGTAACCCCTTTTATCGGGGTAAACTTCAATTACACGTCCGAGTTCCATGTCATATGTCATAGGATCAGTGGACAGCATAACAACATCATTAACGCACAGATTTCGTTT
The DNA here is from genome assembly GCA_963675345.1 of Trididemnum clinides. Classification (NCBI taxonomy): domain Eukaryota; kingdom Metazoa; phylum Chordata; class Ascidiacea; order Aplousobranchia; family Didemnidae; genus Trididemnum; species Trididemnum clinides. The sequence goes on along the minus strand of OY776300.1, from coordinate 12,088,843 downwards.
TTCTCCAAACCACTTGGTTCGATCGGCGATATTGTGTAGATATTCATTAATCCATCGCTCTCGCGCTTTACTAATGAGAAACTTGGTACGCTTGTATGTGTTCAGCAGATATTGGTCCCTTTTATCAGGTTACTCAGGACTCTACGAATAGATCTTACCATCCGTTCCCATACGCCGCCATGATGGCTTGCGGCTGGTACATTGAACGACCATTCAATTCCTTTATTGCTCATGTGCTCGTGTACACGATCCTGATCAAACTTCAAGAATTCATCTCGTAAAATTTTCTCTGCCCCAACGAAGTTGGTACCGTTATCAGAGTAAAGATGCTTGACACTTCTTCGTCTGGAAACAAACCGACGTAAAGCATTTAAAAAACCATCCGTAGTCAAATCTAAAGCAAGCTCTATGTGGACAGCCCTTGTGGTTAGACAAGTAAACACACAACAATAACGTTTGACCTTACTTCTACCTTGCTTTACCATAAAAGGCCCACAATGATCTACTCCCGTGTGAGTAAATGGTGGTTCGTAAATTTGCAATCTGGCGGCTGGTAATTCTGCCATGATTTGATTCAAAGGTTTAGCGTTCAACTTGCGGCACACCAAACATTCTCCGATGGCGCTTCGGATTGAGGAGCACCCCTTTTGGATCCAGAATCTCTGCCTTAAAGTAGAAAAAGTATGATTAATACCACCGTGACCACAATCACGATGAGCTTGTAAAATTATTAACTTAGTCAAATGAGTTTTTGCTGGTAAAAGCAACGGATGTCTTGCACAAAATGCCACAGGAGCATTTGCCAGACGGCCTACCATTACTATGGCGTGATTCAGCATCTTAGGAGTTCCTTTCAACAAAGCATTAGGGCAATTAGAGTTGGTCAGTGTCCTTTCTTTTTCCAACGCTTTGTACAGCACAGACAAATTTTTCTTTTGATCAAACCTGATAAGTGATCTTTCGGCTAACTCCAACTCCCTGATAGTAGGATGATTCAGCAACTTGAACTGTTCTCCCTTGCTTTTGGCCGATAGAAACTGTCCGAATCTAAGGAGCCACACCGTTGCCTTCTTTAGTCGATAAAGTGAGGAAAAGTGATTGATTAATTGTATCACGGGGGAGTCCTCACTGGCACATGCCATCACCAAGGAAACACTCAATGGCTTCAGCTCAATGGAATCAATATCTTTGTGTTCTTCACCATCAGTTTCGCTCACTAAAATGACATTCTGCGATGGCCACTTTTCTTCTGGCAGTTTCAGAAAATCAGGACCTTTTAACCACTTGCCCGATTTCACAAACTTGGTGGCCCTCATCTCTTTTGTCACTTCATCAGCTGGATTGTCACCGGAAGGAACATATTTCCAGTCATTATTGGGATCACTTCCACGTTCAATTTCAGCAAGACGGTTGGACACAAACACAGAAAATCGTCGCTTGCGGTTTCTTATTGAAAGCAAAACCGACGTTGAATCTGACCAGAAATATGATTGTGTAATAGCAAGATTAAGTTCACCTTTGATCAAAGCATTCAATTTCACGGCAACCACAGCAGCCAGCAATTCTAGCTGAGGAACTGTTCTTCTATCTTTAGCCAAATACCCTTTTCCCATGAGAAAAGAGCAACAAATGCTTCCATTTCCGTGAACAGTTCGCAAATAAGATACAGCGCCATAAGCCATCTGAGAAGCGTCTGCAAAATGATGCAGTTCACAAATTACTGGTTCACTATCTGCAGACATTACGCATCTACTAATTGAAAGATCTTTTAGCGCGAGAAACGAATTCATCCATTTTTTCCATTGCTCCTTTATTTCTTGGGAAACTTCTTCATCCCACTCTTGGTCTTTAAGATCTCTTAACCACTGTTTTGGCTGAGTTAACACTGGTGCTACAAATCCAAGGGGGTCGAAAATGGATGACAACAACGATAATAATCCTCGTCTAGTAAACGGTTTCTGGCTCAATTGAACTTCAACGACAAATTGGTCTGACTTAACATTCCAGTGAATCCCTAACACTTGTTCTCGGCGCTCACTAGAAACAGAAACTGACTTGTCAAATTTTGCGCATGCATCTGTCGGAAAATCTTTCAGTGCTTTTGGTGTGTTTGTAATCCACTTGGTCAGGACAAACCCAACTTTAGACAGCATGTGGGCGAATTCTCGTGCGGTCGATCTGCCTTCTTCGAGAGTTGCGGCTGAGAAAAGAAAATCGTCAACGTAAAAATTCCTTTGAACTGCTTTCACAGCCCTTGCTGAATATTGGTCCTTGAATAACTCTGCAGTGTGTCTCAAGGCAAACGACGCACAACTTGGCGATGATTTAGATCCAAAGAGATGAACTGTCATCCGGCAGACGTCAGGCTGCTTAGTAAAGTCACATTCTTTCCACCACAAAAACTTCAAAGCGTTCTTATCTTCGTTGTTCACTTTAACTTGATGAAACATGGACCGTATATCAGCTACAAGTGCAACTGGACCTTCTCGGAATCTTGTCAAAACCCCGACTAGCAAATTTGTTAAGTCAGGTCCTTGAATCAATGAATTATTTAATGACACTCCTTTTACTTCCGCAGCACAATCAAAAACTATTCTTAGTTTTTCAGGCTTCTTGGGATTGATCACGTGGTGATGAGGAAGGAACCATGAACGTTCTGAATCCTGCAACTCTTTCGCTGGAACCACTTCGGCATATCCTTCTAGAAAATACGATTGCATAACTTCCGCATATTTTTTGCGGAGACTTTCATCCTTAACCAATCGTCTTTTCAAATGCATTAGTCGCATATCCGCCATTTTTTGACTTTCTGGTAAAACAACTTTTTCTGCCTTCCATAGCAAGGGTAGTTGAAGATGACCATCAACTAATTTCACTGATCTTTTCATCTTATCATAAGCTTCGCGGTCTTCTCGAGAATCCTTTGTGGTTAGGCCACAGTCAATCTCACTTACATTTGGGTCTTTTAATGGAGGTCCATCATAAATCTGTTCAATTTTGATGTTCAAAACTTTTGAAATCGCTCTGTCATCTTTTTCACACAGGAAATGAGAATTGGGTCCGTAGATAATCCATCCAAGCGGCGTCTTCACCGCATCTGGGCCGTCCTCTGGTCCTGGAATACAATCCAAAAGTGTCATTGCTGCTTTATGATCTGTACCAATTAACAAGCCCACAGACTTATCGTCTAACTGCGGCAGATCTAAATTTCTAAGATGACTCCACGAGTTTAGCATGCTGGGCTCCATAACCGAGCATTTTTCTACTGGCAAAGTTTTTACCACAAATACTTTACTTAAACTAATTTGCGTTTCTGAATCATAAGCTTGCAAAAGGATATCAACAATTTTTCCTTTAACCACTGTAGACTTATTTTCTTGACTCATCGTCTTAATTTCCATTGAGCATTCTGGACCACTAGTACCCAACGAGTCAGCCAATTTTGACGAGCAGAAAGTTTGTTGTGATCCTGTGTCGAGTAGAGCATAAGTGGTTAAGGTCTTGTTGCCACTCTTCACTTTCACCGGTAGAACAGGAAGATAAGGTAGTCTTCCTTTCTCTTCTTTACTACTGCAGATAGAGTGCAAAACAGCTGGCCTTGTTTCCCCTTCAGAGTCCTTTAAAGGCATGTGCAACAACGAGTGATGGTTGGGCTTTTTGCATCCATCTACGGAACAACCTTCTTTAGCAGAGCACAATCCAATCATGTGACCCGTATTTAAGCAACGAAAACATAATCCCTTTCTTTTAACCAAGTCGAGGCGTCTAAAGTAATTCAACTTTAGAAACTTGTCGCATCGACTAATATGGTGGGGTTCTTTACACAACTTACAGTTTGCAGTTGATGACTTTTCGTGTGTTTTTTCGTTGCTCACTATATTTGTATTCGAGATCACATGACGTTTTAATTTCAGATCTCCTTTACCCGTAGCTGCAGGCCACCGACAACTGCTGAAGACCGAACTTGCCATGTTAGCTTCTCGGCGGATAAAGGCAGCCAGATCTCGAAACGTCACTTCTTTTTTCGTTTCCTCTATGATTGAAAAGGACCACTGCAACCAATCATCTTGCAGCTTTTCTGGTAGTTTTTCAACAATTCCTTTTAACGTTCCAAGAGAATTTAGACTGGTGAAGTGCTCAATCCCTTCAAGTTGAACAAGGGCTTTGTCCATGATCCTTGCGAAGTCTCTCAAACTAACGCTATCTCTGTTCTTAATTCTTGGATATGCCATTAGCTTTTCTTCGCAACGACTCGCTACAATCAATGGTCTACCGTAATAATGATACAGTTTTTCCCACGCTCGTTCGAAACCATATGCTGTACCCACGTAATGATCAATCAAACTCCTTACTTCCGAATTACAATACTGAATCAAGTAGGTTAGACGGGCACTATCGGAAGTAATTCTGCTCGTTATATGAGCTTGGAAAGTGGCGGCAAAGGCATTGTAATTCAAGGGATCACCATCAAAATCCGGAATCACCGGACGTGGAGGGGGATAATCCACATTCACCGGAAAAGGGTATTCACATTTGGCTCGAGTTTGATCAACAGGGTTTTCTAATTCGGGAATAGTCTTAACCACGCGATGTTGACTAAATTGGTGGTTACTAGCTGGTTGTGGTAGCGCATCGTTTTGCTGGAAAACCTCAAGAACCTCGGGCTGATTGAATCTAACGTTCACACTTGGGACTAAAGGATCTGCTTCCTGCTTACTTGGTCCAGCTAACATCTTATTCTTGCATGAGCTTTGTAAGCAAGATCCTTTTGAACGTACTGATGCATTCTTTCGACTCGAAGTTTCATCCCAAGCTTTAACCCGCGCTTCCGCCAAATCTATATCTCTTTCCAGATTTTTTATAGCAAGTTCCTTTGTTATTTCTCCTACTTTTGCTTCTGCTTCTCTTTGTACAGCTTCAAGAGCCCTGCGAGCTGCCCTTTCATCACGCTGCTTGCGTTGCTCAATCAACTTTGCTTGACGAGCTACCATTAGATCAACTTGACTTTTGCGCTTAGAACTCGAACAGCTAGACTGCTTGGAAGACTTTGATGAAGACTGCGTAGATCTAGAAGACATGGCACAGACTCTTTCTTCGACTTTAACAAGGGCTTCAAATTTGAGTTTTATGCACAGGATATCTTGTCTTGCTACGAAACTATTGTTTCTGAAACTTTTGTTTGTTGCGAATTCTTTCCTTTAAAACGCTTTGGCGACGCTTTATTCGCACCAAACTATGGCTGCTACGACTTGATTGTTGATATAGTATTATTTATTTCTGCAACGCGTCTCGTACTGGCTTCCTCTCTATATCTCCAGACGTTGACTCGAACAAATGTTATTTAGATGTAAACGAAGTTAAAGGATAAATGATTCAAAATAATAACGATACTTGAAATCCAAGAGCGAAAGTTGGGTGGGGAGGACCGTTCAAACACGCGGTGTTACGAGACAGTACAAGACGGTTTCTATAAAAGAAACATACCAAAATCAGTTGCTACCAATATGATTACGTCATACTTAAGGGAAATTAATACATACCAGAAACAATATTGCGCCAAACTTCTATCAAACAATTGTAGCAACACACTTTATTACAACCAACTTCATCTAAATTCAAGTAGAATAGTTAAGTTTCCGACTTTAACTTACTAAACACCTAATCTAATCTACATACAACTGCCAGCTATTTTGGCTTGCTACTGAAATTACAAAACAACAGTACAGTGAAAAAACGAATTTTGCGCTGTGCTTGAACGGTCACGTGATCGTGTGATCAACAAGAGGCAGCAATTTGAACGTAAAGACGGCTTACAGAAAATGTGGCGGTAACGACAGAATAAATATCTAACAATACTTACTACTGTTTAATTTGAACGTACGACTGGAAGGTTTGCTACATGTGACACCGTAGTTATCACCATCATTACTTTTTCTGAAACAATCCGGGATGCTCTTTATTGGGTGTATAGCAGGGTTTCCCAAACTTTTTATGAACGTACCACTAAAACAATTTTAAAAACTCACCGTACCACTTCAGCATAAAAATTAAAGATGCTTACGAAAAAACCCTCAACTACAAAAACACTCGCACAATGTATTTATGACATGTTTGTTTAATGAAAGAAAAAAGCAATTTATTAAATTATCATTTCCATTTCGTCTTCAATAAGATGGATGCGCTTGCTTCTGCGCAACAAGCTCGTCAATGTTAATGTGAATTTTTGTCAAATTTAGACGAAGATTTGGCTCCAGTTCCAAACGGCTTTTGTGGTTAGATCTGATGGCAAGCATTGCTGAGAAACCACATTCACACAAATAAGACGTGCAGAAAGGCAAAAGAAACTTTGTGGTTCGAGTAGAAATTTTTGGGAAGTCACTTTGGCAGTGAAGCCAGAAACTGGATAGGGTTGATGTTTCAAATTTATTTTTCAATCTACCATCACAAGAAAGATCAGAAAAAGAATCCTTTTTATGAGTGGAAAAATCATCAGGAAGATCGACAGTAGTTGAAAATGGAAAACGAATCCAATCAAATTCTTCATAATTTTTTGGAAAATACAAATGAAATTTTTCTATTAACTGCTGACAATGCTGAGCAATATCCGACTTCAATTGGCTGTCGATATGCAAATCACTTTCTGAAATAAATTCGCACAGAAGTGGAAATGCAGCCAGATTATTTTTTTCAATATCTCCGAGTCTTAGCTGTAGTTTTCTAACAGTGCTATTAATTTTGTCACTGACTTGAAATATATCAGCTGTTGCTCCTTGAAGGGTTAGATTCAGCTCATTTAGAAATCTGAAAACATCTGCCCGATAAGCTAGTTTCGATAGCCACATATCTTTACAGAATTGATATTAATTAAGAAAAGACAAACTTTAGCACGGAGTACAAACAACCGGAAAAGCACTTTCCCCCTTGATAACCATCGCACTTCTGTGTGCAAAAGAAGTTCATCATGCTAAGCGCCCATATCGTTGCACATAATTGTAAACATGCGGGAGTTTAATGCTCTTGCTCTAATCAAATTCACAACTTTGATGGCGTTATCCAACACGTCTGTAACAGCCGCCTTTTTAATCAGCTTTGGAAGACTGAGGCTGCTGAGACAGGTGTATATAGCCGAATTTTACGCGTATTCCAGAGTTCACTTCCACCCGATGTTATAAATATTTGTATATTGATGCGGTATCAATGTGGGGGAGTGTGTGTTAGGAGTACGGTTGTCTGAAATACGGGGACGGATTAGCAAGTGAAACACACACAAATAAGATTATAAATGCGGGTTCGATTACACACAAGTTCACATACACAAAAACGGGATCAGACTACGGGTTCAAAACGGGATCAGACTACTACAAGTTATGCTCCAATTTCGGATTAATAATTTAGATATAAAACAGTTGATATAAAGAAAAATCCAGCGGGAAAATAGGTAACAAAAGCAAATATTACAATTGGGCTTACCGGACTATGGCGCAACCGTTCCAAATATATATGCAAGACGTACAGTATACTTGTGATCCAAAAATAGCTGTAACAATCTCCAACAATTATATCACGCGAATCTTCCGACAGTTACAAATCTACCAATCATTCTCCTGGTAGTCAATTCTCAATTATACTGGTTCATATACATTTTTGACTTTGTCTTCGAATTAAGCACACGTAACTTTAGGAAAGCTCCGGGCAAAAAGCTCAAATATTATTAGTAGCAGCACAACGTAATGAATTTAAGTGTCAGGTTTGAATCAAAAGACTGCAGATTTAAAACTCAGAACATTTCATGTAAAATTTATACGTGTAAATTCAACAACGTCTTTAAATGAAGATTGTAGCTAAAGCTTCTCTGTGGATGCTGCAGTGTGTAAAGACTGCATTTGGAGCAACAGATTATATTCGCGTGACTACACCACCGTGTCTCCCTGTCATCGCGCGAGCACCGTCTGAACAAACCCCAACACATTTTCCCCATGAAATTCCATTTTGATCAATAAAATCATTTAATACTTTGAATATTTCAACACTCGTAGTTCGCCCTTCAAGAGGTTTGCAAAACAAGAAGCCCTCAATCATTTCAAAATCATATACATATCGAACATATACTAGTAATTGAGGAAAATTTGTCACATCTGTGCTTTCATCGAGCTGAATTGCAAAATACGGACTTTCTGCTACTCGTCTCACAAGCTGCGATTTTGAATAATCTGCCATGTCCTGAATACGCCTGCAAACTGTGTTGTTAGAAACTGGAACTTCATCTAATTTTCGAGCTTGTGCTTCTCCAATAAGATTCTCAACTAAGTCCTTGGCCGAGGGAAGAATTAATCTTTCTGCAATTGTGTGAAATTGAGCAGTTTTTGTTATTGGGAAACTAACAAGATATGAAGCTTTTAAAGATTTTTCATTCGAAGTGGTAAATTTTCTGATGAGCTTACGTGACTGTTGCATATTTGCAAGAATTTCTTCAAGGTAAGTTACAGGCTTGTCTTTCAAAGAGTTGTGCTTACCTAAAAAATGGCGCTTCAACAAAGAAGGTGTCATCGATTGGTTCGTCAGAACCTCATTGCAAACTAAACATTGTGGCTTAGCCTCTGCGATTTCGTCCATAGTAAAGGTAAACCCATTTTGAAAGTACTCTTTACTATATTTTCGAATGGGTTGTGATTTACGCTTTTTGCAAATTTCCTGTTCACCTGAACTGGTGCTTGCAGCTGATGAAGAAGATAGTCCCAACCACTTATTCATACTTACTCACAAACAAAACTAAATTTTAAGACCACTGTCATTCTGGCAAAATAACTCTCTCGTTTTAAAAAAACACGAGAAAAAAGACTGCTAACGCGTGACAATCACGTGACCAACCAACGCGCGTAAAAACAAATTAAAAGAAACCTAAAACAAGAGGATAAGAGAAAGAAACGCTAATAATAAAGCCAAATCATACCACTTGATACGACTTGATGTAGTCATGAATTGAAGGTCTTTCTGCACGTTTGTTCCTCTCAAATCATATATTTTTGGAGAGATCATTAAATTTCCTATCAGTTTCACGATGTGTGGTAAGGCACATCGGTTGCTTTCGTACAACAGAATGACAGCGAAATAAAGCAAATATTAGGTCCTCCTCCGAAACTTGAAATCTCAAACCACTTGATACGACCTGATGTAGTCATGAATTGAATGAAACATTTCATGAAACCGCAGTATGCAATTTTCTTTAATGGATGAAGAGCGAATTTTGGACGCTCACACTTACGCACCTTCACAATCAGTTTTGCGTAACATCAAGTCTGAAGGAAGACTTTCCCAACGTTACAGTGAAAATTGGACTTTAAATTTAGAAATTATGGCAAAAGAGTATGCTAGAAACAACCGAACATTTATAAGAAATTTCTTTGTTCATCCACCTAGTGTTGCATTGTACAACGACGCTCAAATTTTAGCCTATAAAGATCTTTGCAAAAAAGACATTTTATATTTTGACGCAACTGGAAGCATAATTAAAAAATGTGAGAATGACAATGAATTTCAAATTTATACGCTTTTGTTTCGGAATCCACATGCTGGTGGCCCTGCTCTTCCAGTTGCGATGAACATAACGAGCAGTCATGACGCAGGTAGCATTCGAAGATTTTTGGAAATATTTATACATGATGTTGTGAAGATGTGTGGCAGTGACAACAGACCAAAATTAATTATGATTGATGGTTCATTTGCTATGTGGAATGCTATATCACCTGCGTTTAACCGCGAGTCGAGGTTGGATTATTACATTCGTTGTTGGCGCGTAGCAATAGGAAAAGCAGCTAAAAGTGATCTTCAATCACAATCCTCATCACTTGTTCATAACTGTTAAGCCATGCTATGCGCGCCGCAAAAATTTTCGTCAACAAATATTACTTAAAGCGTCATCGTATCGTAGCAATGTATTGGATTTTACTGCTATTTTTTTCCTCAACATTGCGAGAGATTGATTGCATTATGGAAAGCATTATCGTTGTTACCAATTGTAAAAATCTTCCCCATTAGTAAAAGAACATTTTGAAAAACTGCACGAAAAATCAAAAAAATATGACTTCTCGCCTACATTGCTATTGGAAAACGACCCTGAAACCAACAATCATCACAAAGAATACGTGTTCCCTTCAAAAACTGTTGACCAACAGCAGGAATTGAGCTCACCATTTTATTTGCACTACAAAGATATGTCGGACAATTTTCTTAAATCTCAGCTTTACAGAGATCATAGAAAATCAGTACACGACGACAATTTTATCGAAAACGTTTATTTTGCGCAAGAGTTTTGTCGGAGGCTTATTCGAGTTGTTTTAAGCCGTATTTCTACTAAATCAAAACTAATGTTGGGTGATTTGGGTAGACATGCTCCTGTAAATACCGTAAATGCCACCAACCTAACAGCTTATCAAAACGTTTTAAACGAATATAAGAAGCTCCAACAATTGCTACAGCAAACAATCTGCAAAAATAACATGACTCAAGGAATAATTGAACAACATTTTCATGGTTTCAAGCATACCTATTTAAAGGGTAATCGCTATGTACGTTTAGATCAATTAGTAGAGACCATCCACAAAGAGGTTTTAACTACTCAACAATTATTTGCTGATTACGTTTTGCACAAAGGATACGCCAAAAGCAGAAATAAGTGGGACCTAATATTTGCTCTATTTCGCTGTCATTCTGTTGTACGAAAGCAACCGATGTGCCTTACCACACATCGTGAAACTGATAGGAAATTTAATGATCTCTCCAAAAATATATGATTTGAGAGGAACAAACGTGCAGAAAGACCTTCAATTCATGACTACATCAAGTCGTATCAAGTGGTATGATTTGGCTTTGTTATTAGCGTTTCTTTCTCTTATCCTCTTGTTTTAGGTTTCTTTTAATTTGTTTTTACGCGCGTTGGTTGGTCACGTGATTGTCACGCGTTAGCAGTCTTTTTTCTCGTGTTTTTTAAAACGAGAGAGTTATTTTGCCAGAATGACAGTGGTATTTTAAGTGTACCGCACATCAAGCACCCACATGCTGCGTGGACGCAAAGGGCATTGTGTCGTAACAGTATAAAAACAAACATAATAAATCAAAATTGTTACGCAAAATTTATATTTTTATGAAAAATTTAATGGAAATGACTTAACATTTTACATTCATCAATACTGATAAAAAATAAAATTAAACAATTTCTGAATTTTAGGCGTACCACCTTTAAATCCTTCGCGTACCACAGTTAGGGAAACGCTGGTGTATTGTCATTTGGAAAAGTTTTGAAATATTTCTTTGTGAGTTTAACGGGACGTTAATAAGCGTAGGTGTGTTTGGCGTATAAAACGTTGTTGCTGAAGTCCTGAAAAGAGAAAATAATACTACGGTGAATAGTAGTAAGTTGTGGTAGTGAAGTTTTAGCATTGTTTATACCAGGGGTGGGCAACCTTTTTAGCCGGAGGGCAGCATTGACCATTCAAAAGTTGGCCGAGGGCCAGTACTTAAAATCTTGCAACAATTTCAAGCTTTGAAAATGGTGGTCTCCAAAAAAAAAGGTCATCACCCTGTGATTAGATGGAAAATGTGTCTGTGCGAACCAAAAAATGCTCTTTTCATCGTGGCATGTACAGTTTTTGGCTCTTTAACGCAGCAATTCTTTCCCCTCTTATTATCGTAACTCAAATTTACTGAAGTTTCAAAAGTGTTTGCGGGCCGCACAAAATGCTCTCGCGGGCCGCATGTGGCCCGCGAGCCGTAGGTTGCCCACCCCTGGTTTATACAGTAGACGCTCTTGTTATTGAGCAAGAAGTGGTTGTTGATTTGCCGTTGTTAAATGGGTTTACCAGCAATTAGAGAGTAGGTATCTCAGAAACTTATGTAGCCAGACAGATTGTTTGAGCTATATGTAACGTTGTCTGATTTCTAGTTTCGATTAACATACGATTATTGAGTTAGAATTTATTCTACGCTACGACGAGCAGAAAATTTGTGATTGTGCACCGTGATAAAAATGTTTAACTTTAATGATTGTTACGTCTATATCGCAGTACTTCATGAAAATTAAACAGCCCAAAAATTCTAAAACAAATTATCAGATTGATGGACAAAACGAAACCGTGGCAGTCAAAAATCGTAATCGAATGATAGAACAACCAACCCAGTTAAAGCCCCTATTATTGAAATTGACGAGAAAAGTGAAAATCAATCATTTTCTTTTCCTCACAAAAACGTAGATAATGGATAAACGAACATATGGTTAAGTAGGCTATGGCTATTTTCTTCCGAAGAAAGAGGAGAGCAATTTATATCCTGCTGCTCAATGCCTCCTTTTCTCTGTAAAGTAAGCTTGTTCCGTGAAAATTTTGTTTTCAGTTGAAAAAGCAACATGGTGAATATGAGCTTAAGCCTGACATATTCTTTAAATCTAAAGCGGTCGCATCTTTTCAATCGCAAATTACTAAACGAGACTACGAATAATTGTGCTAGGGGTCATTCCTGTTGGCTCATGTTTCCTTATAGAAGATCCGTTGTTGGCATAGAAAAACATAACTAGAGACATTAGTACTAGTGTGGCAAAGTTGTACAAATTCAGCTTACTGATGCAACAGCATGCTGTTGCTGTTTTTAGTATAGAAGAAGATTTAGAAAAACATTTAATCCTGAAATAATGTTTGTTTGTGAGGTTGCACAAGTTCAGCTCTCTGATACAAAAGTGCCGGGTTGTTTTTGTACCACAAAAGATTTAAAAAGCCAGTTGATGCTAAACTTGAAGAAAGGTCCTTTGTTTGCCATTTAGCAAGGTAAAACAACCGATGTAAACTTACAGAAGGTCAACTTATTGCATTTTGTAGGCTCGCTGATATTGAGTCAAACAAAATTCTTGAGCATTAGGCTACTTATTGTGTTAACCGCTGGATGTAAATGTTACTGGTGATGCTATTTTTCAAAATCTTGATAATTACATTGATAACTTTACTTAAACGAAAACTACTTTCTAGTGTAATTACTACCATGTATTTCAAATGTAAGACATTTATCACATTTCTTCAATTAAAGTTAACGGCATGGTACAGTGAGAATTTTTTGTCACGTGGTTGTTTCGTTTGAGTTGATTATTCTTTGTTTTCTTATGCGCAATAGCTACCCTTTTGCCTAACAGGAGCATTTCGCTTGTTATGTCATAGAGGTTATGCGGTAGCCATAGGGTAGGTGCTGTATCTGCAATTTAGCTATTGATATTCCGCATCAGGCTTCGGATTGTGTATGGTAGAGTAAAATTAATGAAGGCCTGTAGACACAGGTTTAAGTGTTAGGATAGCAGTCGTATGTGTATGTATCGGTAGGCTGGAAGCGGACTCTAAATCTGCAAATCAGTTACTTTCTTTGTGTGCTGTATCGTGCTTACCTTGCTGGGCCGGCTTAACGGGTCCAGTGCTTGTGTGCTCTAACTATATGTTTTTCTTGTTTCATGTATTAGGTTACGCACAGTTGCCTGTAACTTTTTCTTGCTTACCGTAATATAGAATTTGTGGCAAGATAATATAGTCTGCAACTACCCGAGGACCGAGTACGTTACGGCAAATACTTTGGCGCTCGTTAATATTTAGCTCATTTGAATGAGTAGCAAGCACTTTTTTATTTAAGCACTTAAAGCTTTCTATGCATACTTCTTCTCTTTTTCTCTCGCACGCTCAAAACTCGCTGAACGATGTCATCATGCGGTCTGATGCGATTAACACAGTCTTTCGCTGCAGAGATCATAATATGATTATTTCAATGATTGCAACATTTTTACAAAATCTGTTTACTTAAAAACTGATTTGTGACCTCATTTCTTAACCGATTTTCAACCTTTTTTTTATCAAATTATAGGTTGTTTCGTTTCAATAGTGCATAATATGTATCTTTATTATTTGTTTTTTATACCAAAAAACCGAACTTTATCACCGGTAGTGTAACTTTTTATACCCCTCCCAAAAAACGGTTAGCTGAGTGACAACAGGTAAATTTAATACATAAAATATATAATAAGGTAAAAAGAGTTACTGCTGTTTGAAAGTTTTGAAATTTTTTTCCAGCAATATGTGACACTAGTTGTGACACTATTAGTTTGCAATGACTGATCGAAGATTGGTTGCCATGCATCATGTTCTATTTTTGGTCGAGCAATTATCGTACTTGACCTACCAAACCTGCAATTGTTAAACAAAATTAGTTCTTTGATACATTTTGACTACTTTTCCTCACAAGCGTGGTTTGTTGGCATTATCTATCTACGTTTTCATAGCTTTCACCAAAACATGAACTCTAAACGTTTATGAAATGTAGTCTACCGGTAAAAACAGTCATCATTTGGTGCCCTACTAACGACCCGATAAACTCACAAAGAAATATTTCAAAACTTTTTCAAATGACAATACACCCAGTGAAGAGCATCCCGGATTGTTTCAGAAAAAGTAATGATGGTGATCACTTCCATGTCACATGTAGCAAACCTTCCAGTCGTACGTTCAAATTAAACAGTAGTAAGTATGTTATCAAAATTATTGGAAGCTCCAGAACATACAAAAAACGAATAACGACTAAAGGCTCGTCCACAGCCAATGACCTGATAATAGATGACAGCACAATTACACAATAACAAATATCGGCATCAAAAAATGAAAATAAAATTCGCTGAAAACAATAAAACAATTCTTTATTCGTGACAGTGGTAAATCCCTGCGCATCCATTTGCATTCCAGTTTCCCCCTGTGGCTCTTGCAGTGATCCACAGGGTGCATCGTGCATTCCGATTAAAGAGCATTGATTGAGTTTATTAATTCATAATGCAAATGTAGTTTACTTTTTTAAGAAATGCAACAGAAGATATGCCATCGATTGATGAAATGACCATAAACTTGGCACAATAACTTTTAAAACCGATTTATCTAGCCATTTTTGTTTTGCCATCGCATCGTTTCCTTTTTTTGTTTTGTCCACTGCTATCAAGTTTATTTTCTATGTATGCTGATTTGGGCAAAAATATAATGACTACTTGATTGATCTATTCATTTTCAACAAAGCCGCTTTTCGAACGGAAATGGAATAAGCCAATCCCACCAAGTTGTGAAAAACCTCAGTTTTAGCAAACGTTATAACTTTCAAAAACTTTTTGTGTTGATGTATCTCCTTCACTAAAAACGCAAATATCAAATAAGTCTTCTATTTCGAAAAATAAAGGTAATGCAAAACTGACGCTGAATCGAGTGTAGAAGATAAAGAGATACAAACCATTTAGTGAGAGCCATTTAGTTAAAACATATGTGAATTTCTATTTCGATCAATGCCAAAGTCTTAAAAAGTCTTAGAGCGGTATTTTCAGCAGTTAATAGCTTTCGGAGGAAAGCAATGTCGTTTATTTATACCACTCATTTATTCTATAAAGGTTGAAGCTCACACTGATCAAACCAAAATTGTCCGAGGTAAATAAATAATGATAAATAATAAAATTAACCGAATGCATTTGCACGATACAAAACAGTCATACCAAAATTATTGAAACTAAATCTATTAATAACAAAACGTAAAAGCACCACGGCCGCATAAACATGTTTGGAAAGCTTTTTCGGCAAAACTAATAGCTACTAGTACTATTTTTAGCAAGATCGTGAACAGCAAAGCTGTACTTATACAGTTCTTTTTAGCAACTCTCAAAACCAACATTAGATTACTTTTCGATTTTTGAAAATAAAAAAAGCAAGAGAAAAAAGAAAATGCTTTGAGTCAAGCTACAGTATATAAGTCGAGTCTCAAGCTGTAACCAATCAAAGAATAATATCAATATTCAACATAAACGAAGCGAATCGCAGAATAAAAATAATGTCATTTATCAAATCAATTATGCTCGTCTGCATCATCGCTTATTTGAAAAAATGCGAATCTGCAACAGTGCATTCAAGAACACTAACCGACTATAGAGCAGCACTACAAAATAATCAAAAGTAAGTACCGGTATGTGACTGAGAAATTATATATTGTAATGACGTACGCACTTTGATCAGAACCCGAATTTTACAAAACTTGTCAAATATTTAAATCGGGACCATAAGCTAATTTTATTTTAAAATACGCCAGGACTAAACTGATTGCAGTACTAACAAAATGCTTCGTTGCAGTTTGCTCAAGTTGTCTTCTGTGCACACTTTCTTGCACCGACTTTCGAAACGAAGCTCTTCAAGGCTCGACGAAAATTTAAGAACACATTACATAAACAATGTCTGCGAAAAGACATACGCTCGTTACAAGAAAATCGACTGCAAAAAATCAACAACTATAAAGTAAGTATAACTAAATAGTAACTCTTTACGTTCCTTCACAAATATCACATAATACAGCATAATACTTCTTTACCCGTTGCATTATCTATTACGCCATCATTGAAAAATATCCCATTCAAGCACTTGTAAAACATTTGGCAAATACGTTAACAATATCTCTTGTATTTTACAGTTTGAATCTGCAGAACTGGCCTCAAGCTCAAAAAAAAGACAACAGATGTTTCTTTTCTTCGGACATCACAGGATCAAACGTTTATTCCGTACTGCCAGCTAGCACTATTGTCAGAGTATGGAACAATGATTTACAAACATGGCAAAAAATCAAAGCAACTCTCGGATATTTTTGCTACAGGCCTAAATTGAACTAAATTAAAGCAACGTAGACACAGTTTTGATAACTTTAATGAAATGTATTATTTCATCGTCAATTGATATTTATGATTTTAATATTTGTTTGTATCTCTTGTGAGTTCAGAAAACATTTGAGTGCTAATTTATATGCCATATATATTTTTCACGTTAATAATATCAATAAAACTTTATCATCACCAAAAAATCGTTCGGCAAAGTAAGCACTTTGAAAGGAATCAGAGTCATCTTGCCATATGCTGACAGTGTGATGTAAAATTAAACTACAATAGATTGGATGTATTGAGCATCTCAATCCAAGCGATTAAACGAGTTGCGATTTTTTTGCATAAACCAATTGACTTAAAGCCGGATCTACCATTTGTTTGAAGGGGCAAACCTGGATTTAATGAAGCTATGAATGTTTATGAGAAATATGTCGGTTATTGTGCGCGTGGTTGCTAAAGCAAGAACAACAGCTTGTTGATTGTAGTGAATGCCGTATTTAATTGTGCACACATGGGTCTACATTTGAACAATATATTACTTTGACTGTTTGTAGATAAAAAATATCAAAGAATTACAGTTTACATCAGATTTGAAAGCAACAATTTCATAGAAATGTTTGTTGTATCGGGTGACATAATTACAACAGTGCATCGAATCACATCTGCAACAAATATTTGATCAATAATTTAGCAATACATTCAGGTACGATTGCTAGCTTTTTCAACTACTTATCTATCACCATTTATTGAAAGGATTAAGATCTTTTTTATAGAGAAGGAGGCAATCGATTCACTGAGATATTACCCACTCATGTCGTTTACCCATAACAAACGCCATTAGATCTAAGGTTTGCTCTCAAATCTTTTGACTGCAAATGACTTGTGGTTTCATGCTGTTGTTTGTAGTTTGCATAAAAATGGATGAGAAACTGTTTTTGTAGTTTGCATAAAAAAAGCAGTGAAAACTAGTATGAAAACAGTGTTGCCCAAATATTTACTGCTTATGTTCGTAGCAGGTTATTTGGTTGATCTTGGTGGATTCAACGCGATCTTGAACCAAGAATATATAAATCTTGCAAATGAATAATTTGAAACCAACAAAAATATTCGTCGATTTCCCTGATAAAACTCGCAAATGTGATGTGTCCTCTATATCGGTGCTTTTATCTAAGCAATTGAGAAACATCTGAATATATTAGCAGTATTGAACAGATTTTCAACATAGTAGGCAGCAATGACTTCTATTCTACGAACTGTAGTTCTCCTTGACACAGGAATTGCTTTGATGTTTGACTTCACTTCTGGACATACAATGCTTATTGCATCAACTATACAGTCTTTCACAAGTTCTGCATCCGAAAAAGGTTTGTTGCAGTACTTTCTGCAATTTTGTCTGCCAAAACAAAATTTGCCTTTGTTGCAACCTCTTGGATAGATGAACGATTGAAAAGAATAACTTGTTGATGTTTTAGTATCTTAACCATATCTGCTGATTTGATTTTCAGCTCTTATATCGAAAACTGTTGGCCAAAGTTACCATTATTCGCTACAAAATGTTTTTTGATATTATATTCTTTGAATACTACACACGTTTCATCACAAATTAAACAAACAGCTTTTGATGGACCAGTGTCTATGAAAAAATACTTCTCTGTCCATTCCTTGTTAAACACACGGCATTCAGAATCGACTTGGCGTTTATAACCCTCATGATTATGTATTTATTGCAGGGGTAGACAAATTACCGCACTTGAAAGTAAAATTACTGGTGTTATGAAAGCACGTCGCGTGAATATAACATATTGTTTTATAGCCATACTATATAAAAATTTCGCCCAAGTGAAATTCACAGACGTTAAACGAAACTGTTAAAACTGTCTTAAACATTGAACGCTTCGCGAAACGTTGTGAGCGGTTCGTTCTGCTGGCACGTGACCATTGCATTCAGTCAGCATGCAGCATTTAACGTGTAGCATGATTGGGTCCAATGTGAACGGGCTAATAGCCTGGCAAAAGCATCTTTACTCGTGGATTTTGGCAGGCACGGTCGGATACAGCCCGTAAATTTGCCCACACCTGATCTATGGTTATTAATAAAAAATCGCCTGCAATTAATAGCATACATTACTAATGCAAAGCGAAATAGTCTATTTCTGGACTAGCCGGTATATTGCACTCATGCGCCAAGCTGTTTCTGCTTATAGCTTATTCTCCAATACGAAAATACGAAAACACAGCATTTAATTTACGTGAAATTTCAACAATACATATCATTGACAAAAGCAGCAATACGCTCGTAGTTTCAAAAACACTAAAGCAGTGCGATTTTATCCGTAAGTGGAAGCCTAACAACAGTTTAGTCTTGCTCTGCACATTCGACGTTGCTTTTGACTCCTTAGCTGTTCTTACATTGAAGCAAAACAATTAGAAATCGAACTTGTCGCACGAAGATGAACGTAGATTAGAAGTTTGGAAATGGCAAGACAATATTTGAGTCAGCAGTCACCCTTGTAATGTTGTGGTAGTTGACGCAAACTATAGTTTGAACTGAAAACGTCGGCTTTAATGTAAATGCAGTTCTGCTCGGCCATGTAGCAGGAAACGTAGCGATCACTCAACTCTTGATATTTCGATTACACTTTCGACGCTCCTTTTACTTCCATAGTACAAGATTATAGTTTGTTCTTTAGTAAAAGAAAACTACAAAATTTCAAATGCTATGCTTTTGCCAGTGGTGTCTGCAACGAGTTCGTTGTGCAGGCACCATTGGGGTGGTCTCCGAACCAGAGACAGATTGCTTTGAAGCTGAAGAGGTAAATTGATGAAGCAGTGTGACAAGAAGGCAGTTACTGTTGCTTGCTTGATGGTCAAACTTGCTAAATTCAACGACTAATTACTGATAATGATACTACAAGTGCGACAAACATAACAACACAACGCGGGTTCAACTCACGCACGGACTGCGCAAAAACTACAAATTTAAAGCGTTAGATATTGCCAATATTGTAACAATATTTATAGTGTCTTTATGAAAATAGAAAAATGGGCTTCATTTGCTTTGAAAAGTGTGTAGAATACAAACACATCGCTTTTGTCCCGCGGTCAACAGAAAAAGTTCTGATGCTGATCACAAACTTAGGAAATGTTTCAGTTTCTTTTCTCTTAACAAAAATTAATTTTTTGGTTCACGGTTGACTTCTTGCGTTTTGGATTTGTATTTGCTGATAAAATTCGGTACCGTTATCTAATTAACTACTGTAAAGCAACGGAAATCAAGTTTTATAAAACTCCCATATTAAATTTTGCTATCTGTCGTCCCTGCCTCCCTCAATCTGCCACTATCAACTTTGATCCCTCCAAGCGCCTTGACGAACCGAAGTGATCATATTTGAACAAGTCCGAATATGAATTTCAACTTCGCTGGCCATGATGGCGCAACAAGCAAACAATTCATTTATTTACCACAGAATTATAATGCAATACACATCCCATAAGCCTCACGAACAGATAGAAAGGAGTGAAAAGAGCGAGAAAGTGATTATGATGTTAAACTCGAGCTATCTTATTTCTACGAATGCAAAGAATCAATTACTATTTTACATTCAAAGTATTAGCGCTGTATCTGTTCGTTCATACAGAGCAGCATTCAATAAGCGTACTTAATGCTTTATCAAGGTTAACGTAGACTGCAGCATAGAACTGTGCTTTTCCCTACATCTGCCGTTGTAGCACTACCGGGGTCGTTATTTATGATGATTTTGGGTTAGTTTCTGTGAATTGGAGAAAGTGGCATCAATACTTTGTTATCAGAGTACGAGCCGATTGCAATCATAGAAAAAAGTAGCATCCATGATTTGTTTTGCAGTTACGAGTCGGTCTTTGTCAGTGCCACCACTCGCCAGAGCAAACGAAGTGGTGGGGCACAAGCTGAAAGTGAAGGGGCACTAAAGTAGACTGAATTTAGCATATTAAAACTAATTTTGTATGGCTGCAAATCTTGTGCAATTTTGAAAATTTTGTACTTTGTAAAGCAGTGTTTCCCAACCTTTTTGCCGTCTCGTACCAAAATAAAATCATGCGTTGAACGTGCGTACCACTAATTGATATTAATCAAATTTGCGTGTAAAGCATTGACGATTCTAGATCTAACCACTTCAAAAGTAACGCTAAAAACCTACAAAAAGCAATATTTTTGGACTTAACAATAAAAACCAGATACACAAAATAATTTAATGCGATTTTTGTTTGTTGTCCACCAAACAATCGATACGCGGTTTAATAGATTCGCTGACGGCACATCGAAAATCGTGCTTAGGAGCAAATAATCGGTTTCGCTTTTTTGTTTTTATGTTTAGAAAGGTCGAAAATCCTTGCTCACATTCCCACGTTGACGGAAATATGAGCAACTGTGAAACAGCGCAAGAGGTCACTGCAGGGTGTGATGCAGCAACATCAAGCTAGAAGTTATAAGCGGGACAATCTCCATGTCTAATCTTTGCATCATTATTCTCTTGATAATCTATTAATTCTTTCTGCTCACCGGCTCCAACAGCCAATTCGTCCAAAATAACTGAAAAGGGATTTGTTATGTATTCATAACTGGGCGCTTCTGGAAAGTACTGTTCCAATTCCTCTTTAAGTGATGCAAGATGACTAGCGATTTCTTCAGAAAAAGAACACTTCATCTTTAAAGATGACAAACATTTGAACATCTCAAATTGATTGTTTTCTGTGTTCCTCTTCCACAAATTTAATTTTCAAATGAAAGCACCTAGCTTTGAAACGTCATCTATGATTGTCCCATTTCGTCTTTGAAGCGACAGATTTACGTTATTGAAAGCTTTAAAAATGTATGAAAGGTATGCTAATCTTTGAACAAATTTGTTGTTTTCAAGATACTTGGAATACTCGTGGCCCAACTCTTTAAAAAGCAGTAGCATCTCGTCCTTCCTTTTGAACAGACGTTTAGTAGCATTCTCGCAAGAAAGCCAACGATCTTCGGTGTGATAAAGAAGGCTGGTATGTTCCGAGCCTAGGTTTTCACGCAGCTGCTTAAAAAGCCGGGTATTTAAAGATGATGCCTTAACAAAATCTATGATTTTCACTACTTGTTTTAAACAAGCTGACAACTGTGCAGGCAGCACTTTTGTGCAAAGGGCGAACCTATGGATAAAACAGTGAACAGACGATGTTTGGAGAAACAGCTTTAACATACGACTTACACCCAGACCTGCAGTCAAGCATTGAGGGAGCACCGTCGGTGGTATACCCCACAAGATTTTTCCAGTCTAGTCCATTTTTCTTAAAGAAAACTATCCAAAATATCTTTCCCTTTCGTAGTTATAGAAACTTCGTGATTCATTAGTAATTCAGTTTTCATTATATTCGCCTGCGCATAACGGACATAAACAAGTAATTGACAATAATTGGTAATATCTGTGGACTCGTCCACTTGTATTGCAAATTGAAACTTTAATTCTTTTATCGCTGCGAGTATTTGGTCGGCGATATCATCTGACATTTCCTCAATTCGGCGCTTCATCGTATCATCCGAAAGGGAAACAGCATTTAACTTTGCGACTGCTTGCTCTCCGAAAACTCGCTCCACCAAAATTTTAGCTCCAGGCAGACTAAGAGACTCTGCAATATTATGAGGTTGTTTTTGTTTGGTCACTAAAAGATCAATCTCAAAAGAAGCCGCAACAACATCTGCGCTTTTCTTCTGCATTTGACCCGTTTTGTTCATACGTTGACGCTTAACGTTGTCAGCCAATCGCTGAAAATAGCTCTCGTGTGCGTTTATTTCATTCGGGTAACCGGCGCGATGGTGTAGTGGTTAGAGCGTCCGCTTCGCAGTCGGTAGACTTAGGGTTCATTTCCCTTGTCGAGTCATACCAAAAGACTTAAAAAATGGTATTCACAGCTTTCCTGCTTGGCGCTCAGCACATAAGAGATAGTGTATAGAAGAAGCCGGCAAGCTTGCTTGTTGTGTTTGTGGGCAAGGCACTTAACGGGACGCCTCCGTCTTTATGTGGCAGACAGATGGTGGGGCCAAGCAGTCTACCCGTCGTGGTGGCCCAGTCTGACGAAAGACATGCAAACAGAGCATGAGCTCATACGCGTAAATAAATAAATAATTTCATTCGGGTGATTCCTTTCCAAATGGCGCTTTAGCAAACTAGGCTTCATAGCCGCATTACATAGCACCCAGTGAAGAGCATCCCGGATTGTTTCAGAAAAAGTAATGATGGTGATAACTACGGTGTCATATGAAGCAAACCTTCCAGTCGTACGTTCAAATTAAACAGTAGTAAGTATGTTATCAAAATTATTGGAAGCTCCAGAACATACAAAAAACGAATAACGACTAAAGGCTCGTCCACAGCCAATGACCTGATAATAGATGACAGCACAATTACACAATAACAAATATCGGCATCAAAAAATGAAAATAAAATTCGCTGAAAACAATAAAACAATTCTTTATTCGTGACAGTGGTAAATCCCTGCGCATCCATTTGCATTCCAGTTTCCCCCTGTGGCTCTTGCAGTGATCCACAGGGTGCATCGTGCATTCCGATTAAAGAGCATTGATTGAGTTTATTAATTCATAATGCAAATGTAGTTTACTTTTTTAAGAAATGCAACAGAAGATATGCCATCGATTGATGAAATGACCATAAACTTGGCACAATAACTTTTAAAACCGATTTATCTAGCCATTTTTGTTTTGCCATCGCATCGTTTCCTTTTTTTGTTTTGTCCACTGCTATCAAGTTTATTTTCTATGTATGCTGATTTGGGCAAAAATATAATGACTACTTGATTGATCTATTCATTTTCAACAAAGCCGCTTTTCGAACGGAAATGGAATAAGCCAATCCCACCACGTTGTGAAAAACCTCATTTTTAGCAAACGTTATAACTTTCAAAAACTTTTTGTGTTGATGTATCTCCTTCACTAAAAACGCAAATATCAAATAAGTCTTCTATTTCGAAAAATAAAGGTAATGCAAAACTGACGCTGAATCGAGTGTAGAAGATAAAGAGATACAAACCATTTAGTGAGAGCCATTTAGTTGAAACATATGTGAATTTCTATTTCGATCAATGCCAAAGTCTTAAAAAGTCTTAGAGCGGTATTTTCAGCAGTTAATAGCTTTCGGAGGAAAGCAATGTCGTTTATTTATACCACTCATTTATTCTATAAAGGTTGAAGCTCACACTGATCAAACCAAAATTGTCCGAGGTAAATAAATAATGATAAATAATAAAATTAACCGAATGCATTTGCACGATACTAAAAAGTCATACCAAAATTATTGAAACTAAATCTATTAATAACAAAACGTAAAAGCACCACGGCCGCATAAACGTGTTTGGAAAGCTTTTTCGGCAAAACTAATAGCTACTAGTACTATTTTTAGCAAGATCGTGAACAGCAAACCTGTACTTATACAGTTCTTTTTAGCAACTCTCAAAACCGACATTAGATTACTTTTCGATTTTTGAAAATAAAAAAAGCAAGAGAAAAAAGAAAATGCTTTGAGTCAAGCTACAGTATATAAGTCGAGTCTCAAGCTGTAACCAATCAAAGAATAATATCAATATTCAACATAAACGAAGCGAATCGCAGAATAAAAATAATGTCATTTATCAAATCAATTACGCTCGTCTGCATCATCGCTTATTTGAAAAAATGCGAATCTGCAACAGTGCATTCAAGAACACTAACCGACTATAGAGCAGCACTACAAGATAATCAAAAGTAAGTATGCGACTGAGAAATTATATATTGTAATGACGTACGCACTTTGATCAGAACCCGAATTTTACAAAACTTGTCAAATATTTAAATCGGGACCATAAGCTAATTTTATTTTAAAATACGCCAGGACTAAACTGATTGCAGTACTAACAAAATGCTTCGTTGCAGTTTGCTCAAGTTGTCTTCTGTGCACACTTTCTTGCACCGACTTTCGAAACGAAGCTCTTCAAGGCTCGACGAAAATTTAAGAACACATTACATAAACAATGTCTGCGAAAAGACATACGCTCGTTACAAGAAAATCGACTGCAAAAAATCAACAACTATAAAGTAAGTATAACTAAATAGTAACTCTTTACGTTCCTTTACAAATATCACATAATACTTCTTTACCCGTTGCATTATCTATTACGCCATCATTGAAAAATATCCCATTCAAGCACTTGTAAAACATTTGGCAAATACGTTAACAATATCTCTTGTATTTTACAGTTTGAATCTGCAGAACTGGCCTCAAGCTCAAAAAAAAGACAACAGATGTTTCTTTTCTTCGAAGATCACAGGATCAAACGTTCATTCCGTACTGCCAGCTAGCACTATTGTCAGAGTATGGAACAATGATTTACAAACATGGCAAAAAATCAAAGCAACTCTCGGATATTTTTGCTACAGGCCTAAATTGAACTAAATTAAAGCAACGTAGACACAGTTTTGATAACTTTAATGAAATGTATTATTTCATCGTCAATTGATATTTATGATTTTAATATTTGTTTGTATCTCTTGTGAGTTCAGAAAACATTTGAGTGCTAATTTATATGCCATATTTATTTTTCACGTTAATATTATCAATAAAACTTTATCATCACCAAAAAATCGTTCGGCAAAGTAAGCACTTTGAAAGGAATCAGAGTCATCTTGCCATATGCTGACAGTGTGATGTAAAATTAAACTACAATAGATTGGATGTATTGAGCATCTCAATCCAAGCGATTAAACGAGTTGCGATTTTTTTGCATAAACCAATTGACTTAAAGCCGGATCTACCATTTGTTTGAAGGGGCAAACCTGGATTTAATGAAGCTATGAATGTTTATGAGAAATATGTCGGTTATTGTGCGCGTGGTTGCTAAAGCAAGAACAACAGCTTGTTGATTGCAGTGAATGCCGTATTTAATTGTGCACACATGGGTCTACATTTGAACAATATATTACTTTGACTGTTTGTAGATAAAAAATATCAAAGAATTACAGTTTACATCAGATTTGAAAGCAACAATTTCATAGAAATGTTTGTTTTATCGGGTGACATAATTACAACAGTGCATCGAATCACATCTGCAACAAATATTTGATCAATAATTTAGCAATACATTCAGGTACGATTTCTAGCTTTTTCAACTACTTATCTATCACCATTTATTGAAAGGATTAAGATCTTTTTTATAGAGAGGGAGGCAATCGATTCATTGGGATATTACCCACTCATGTCGTTTACCCATAAAAAACGCCATTACATCTATGGTTTGCTCTCAAATCTTATGACTGCAAATGACTTGTGGTTTCATGCTGTTGTTTGTAGTTTGCATAAAAATGGATGAGAAACTGTTTTTGTAGTTTGCATAAAAAAAGCAGTGACAACTAGTATGAAAACAGTGTTGCCCAAATATTTACTGCTTATGTTCGTAGCAGGTTATTTGGTTGATCTTGGTGGATTCAACGCGATCTTGAACCAAGAATATATAAATCTTGCAAATGAATAATTTGAAACCAACAAAAATATTCGTCGATTTCCCTGATAAAACTCAGCAAATGTGATGTGTCCTCTATATCGGTGCTTTCATTTAAAGCAATTGAGAAACATCTGAATATATTAGCAGTATTGAACAGATTTTCAACATAGTAGGCAGCAATGACTTCTATTCTACGAACTGTAGTTCTCCTTGACACAGGAATTGCTTTGATGTTTGACTTCACTTCTGGACATACAATGCTTATTGCATCAACTATACAGTCTTTCACAAGTTCTGCATCCGAAAAAGGTTTGTTGCAGTACCTTCTGCAATTTTGTCTGCCAAAACAAAATTTGCCTTTGTTGCAACCTCTTGGATAGATGAACGATTGAAAAGAATAACTTGTTGATGTTTTAGTATCTTAACCATATTTGCTGATTTGATTTTCAGCTCTTATATCGAAAACTGTGGCCAAAGTTACCATTATTCGCTACAAAATGTTTTTTGATATTATATTCTTTGATTACTACACACGTTTCATCACAAATTAAACAAACAGCTTTTGATGGACCAGTGTCTATGAAAAAACACTTCTCTGTCCATTCCTTGTTAAACACACGGCATTCAGAATCGACTTGGCGTTTATTAACCCTCATGATGATGTATTTATTGCAGGGGTAGACAAATTACCGCACTTGAAAGTAAAATTACTGGTGTTATGAAAGCACGTCACGTGAATATAACATATTGTTTTATAGCCATACTATATAAAAATTTCGCCCAAGTGAAATTCACAGACGTTAAACGAAACTGTTAAAACTGTCTTAAACATTGAACGCTTCGCGAAACGTTGTGAGCGGTTCGTTCTGCTGGCACGTGACCATTGCATTCAGTCAGCATGCAGCATTTAACGTGTAGCATGATTGGGTCCAATGTGAACAGGCTAATAGTCTGGCAAAAGCATCTTTACTCGTGGATTTTGGCAGGCACGGTCGGATACAGCCCGTAAATTTGCCCACACCTGATCTATGGTTATTAATAAAAAATCGCCTGCAATTAATAGCATACATTACTAATGCAAAGCGAAATAGTCTATTTCTGGACTAGCCGGTATATTGCAGTCATGCGCCAAGCTGTTTCTGCTTATAGCTTATTCTGTAATATGAAAATATGAAAACACAGCATTTAATTTACGTGAAATTTCAACAATACATATCATGGACAAAAGCAGCAATACGCTCGTAGTTTCAAAAACACTAAGGCAGTGCGATTTTATCCGTAAGTGGAAGCCTAACAACAGTTTAGTCTTGCTCTGCACATTCGACGTTGCTTTTGACTCCTTAGCTGTTCTTACATTGAAGCAAAACAATTAGAAATCGAACTTGTCGCACGAAGATGAACGTAGATTAGAAGCTTGGAAATGGCAAGACAATATTTGAGTCAGCAGTCACCCTTGTAATGTTGTGGTAGTTGACGCAAGCTATAGTTTGAACTGAAAACGTCGGCTTTAATGTAAATGCAGTTCTGCTTGGCCATGCAGCAGGAAACGTAGCGATCACTCAACTCTTGATATTTCGATTACACTTTCGACGCTCCTTTTACTTCCATAGTACAAGATTATAGTTTGTTCTTTAGTAAAAGAAAACTACAAAATTTCAAATGCTATGCTTTTGCCAGTGGTGTCTGCAACGAGTTCGTTGTGCAGGCACCATTGGGGTGGTCTCCGAACCAGAGACAGATTGCTTTGAAGCTGAAGAGGTAAATTGATGAAATGCACTTTTCCTCTCGCCACGCTGTTGTTGTCTGACTTTCTTGGACAAATCTTTTGATAAAATTTTATTGGTAATACGCAAAACTGAAATCGGAAATAATGAACGTGATAAGCAGATATGAAAAACAAATGGATTGGCGTTGCGTGGCGAGGCAACTACTGCAACGTCGTTGGCGTGGATGGCGGTGGCGTCGTTGGCGGTTTCAACTATTTTGATCCCCGACTATCTTCTTCTTTACCATAGCTCCAACACGATAACAATCGACAAAGGGAACAACTCAAACAACTTTCCTCTACGTTTGCATCTACGAGCTTTGTTTGTGATAGTTCTAACTCAAATGCACAGGTACTACAATAAATCTTTCTTTTTGCGTGTCTACTTTGATAATGATGTACAGTGTGACAAGAAGGCAGTTACTGTTGCTTGCATGATGGTCAAACTTGCTAAATTCAACGACTAATTACTGATAATGATACTACAAGTGCGACAAACATAACAACACAACGCGGGTTCAACTCACGCACGGACTGCGCAAAAACTACAAATTTAAAGCGTTAGATATTGCCAATATTGTAACAATATTTATAGTGTCTTTATGAAAATAGAAAAAATGGGCTTCATTTGCTTTGAAAAGTGTGTAGAATACAAACACATCGCTTTTGTCTCGCGGTCAACAGAAAAAGTTCTGATGCTGATTCCAAACTTAGGAAATGTTTCAGTTTCTTTTCTCTTAACAAAAATTAATTTTTTGATTCACGATTGGCTTCTTGCGTTTTGGATTTGTATTTGCTGATAAAATTCGGTACCGTTATCTAATTGACTACTGTAAAGCAACGGAAATCAAGTTTTATAAAACTCCCATATTAAATTTTGCTATCTGTCGTCCCTGCCACTATCAACTTTGATCCCTCCAAGCGCCTTGACGAACCGAAGTGATCATATTTGGACAAGTCCGAATATGAATTTCAACTTGACTGGCCATGATGGCGCAACAAGCAAACAATTCATTTATTTACCACAGAATTATAATGCAATACACATCCCATAAGCCTCACGAACAGATAGAAAGGAGTGAAAAGAGCGAGAAAGTGATTATGATGTTAAACTCGAGCTATCCTATTTCTACGAATGCAAAGAATCAATTACTATTTTACATTCAAAGTATTAGCGCTGTATCTGTTCGTTCATACAGAGCAGCATTCAATAAGCGTACTTAATGCTTTATCAAGGTTAACGTAGACTGCAGCATAGAACTGTGCTTTTCCCTACATCTGCCGTTGTAGCACTACCGGGGTCGTTATTTATGATGATTTTGGGTTAGTTTCTGTGAATTGGAGAAAGTGGCATTAATACTTTGTTATCAGAGTACGAGCCGATTGCAATCATAGAAAAAAGTAGCATCCATGATTTGTTTTGCAGTTACGAGTCGGTCTTTGTCAGTGCCACCACTCGCCAGAGCAAACGAAGTGGTGGGGCACAAGCTGAAAGTGAAGGGGCACTAAAGTAGACTGAATTTAGCATATTAAAACTAATTTTGTATGGCTGCAAATCTTGTGCAATTTTGAAAATTTTGTACTTTGTAAAGCAGTGTTTCCCAACCTTTTTGCCGTCTCGTACCAAAATAAAATCATGCGTTGAACGTGCGCACCACTAATTGATATTAATCAAATTTGCGTGTAAAGCATTGACGATTCTAGATCTAACCACTTCAAAAGTAACGCTAAAAACCTACAAAAAGCAATATTTTTGGACTTAACAATAAAAACCAGATACACAAAATAATTTAATGCGATTTTTGTTTGTTGTCCACCAAACGATCGATACGCGGTTTAATAGATTCGCTGACGGCACATCGAAAATCGTGCTTAAGAGCAAATAATCGGTTTCGCTTTTTTGTTTTTATGTTTAGAAAGGTCGAAAATCTATGCTCACATTCCCACGTTGACGGAAATATGAACAACTGTGAAACAGCGCAAGAGGTCACTGCAGGGTGTGATGCAGCAACATCAAGCTAGAAGTTATAAGCGGGACAATCTCCATGTCTAATCTTTGCATCATTATTCTCTTGATAATCTATTAATTCTTTCTGCTCACCGGCTCCAACAGCCAATTCGTCCAAAATAACTGAAAAGGGATTTGTTATGTATTCATAACTGGGCGCTTCTGGAAAGTACTGTTCCAATTCCTCTTTAAGTGATGCAAGATGACTAGCGATTTCTTCAGAAAAAGAACACTTCATCTTTAAAGATGACAAACATTTGAACATCTCAAATTGATTGTTTTCTGTGTTCCTCTTCCACAAATTTAATTTTCAAATGAAAGCACCTAGCTTTGAAACGTCATCTATGATTGTCCCATTTCGTCTTTGAAGCGACAGATTTACGTTATTGAAAGCTTTAAAAATGTATGAAAGGTATGCTAATCTTTGAACAAATTTGTTGTTTTCAAGATCCTTGGAATACTCGTGGCCCAACTCTTTAAAAAGCAGTAGCATCTCGTCCTTCCTTTTGAACAGACGTTTAGTAGCATTCTCGCAAGAAAGCCAACGATCTTCGGTGTGATAAAGAAGGCTGGTATGTTCCGAGCCTAGGTTTTCACGCAGCTGCTTAAAAAGCCGGGTATTTAAAGATGATGCCTTAACAAAATCTATGATTTTCACTACTTGTTTTAAACAAGCTGACAACTGTGCAGGCAGCACTTTTGTGCAAAGGGCGAACCTATGGATAAAACAGTGAACAGACGATGTTTGGAGAAACAGCTTTAACATACGACTTACACCCAGACCTGCAGTCAAGCATTGAGGGAGCACCGTCGGTGGTATACCCCACAAGATTTTTCCAGTCTAGTCCATTTTTCTTAAAGAAAACTATCCAAAATATCTTTTCCTTTCGTAGTTATAGAAACTTCGTGATTCATTAGTAATTCAGTTTTCATTATATTCGCCTGCGCATAACGGACATAAACAAGTAATTGACAATAATTGGTAATATCTGTGGACTCGTCCACTTGTATTGCAAATTGAAACTTTAATTCTTTTATCGCTGCGAGTATTTGGTCGGCGATATCATCTGACATTTCCTCAATTCGGCGCCTCATCGTATCATCCGAAAGGGAAACAGCATTTAACTTTGCGACTGCTTGCTCTCCGAAAACTCGCTCCACCAAAATTTTAGCTCCAGGCAGACTAAGAGACTCTGCAATATTATGAGGTTGTTTTTGTTTGGTCACTAAAAGACCAATCTCAAAAGAAGCCGCAACAACATCTGCGCTTTTCTTCTGCATTTGACCCGTTTTGTTCATACGTTGACGCTTAACGTTGTCAGCCAATCGCTGAAAATAGCTCTCGTGTGCGTTTATTTCATTCGGGTGATTCCTTTCCAAATGGCGCTTCAGCAAACTAGGCTTCATAGCCGCATTACATAGCGCCCAGTGAAGAGCACCCAGTGAAGAGCATCCCGGATTGTTTCAGAAAAAGTAATGATGGTGATAACTACAATGTCATATGTAGCAAACCTTCCAGTCGTACGTTCAAATTAAACAGTAGTAAGTATGTTATCAAAATTATTGGAAGCTCCAGAACATACAAAAACGAATAACGACTAAAGACTCGTCCACAGCCAATGACCTGATAATAGATGACAGCAAAATTACACAATAACAAATATCGGCATCAAAAAATGAAAATATAATTCGCTGAAAACAATAAAACAATTCTTTATTCGTGACAGTGGTAAATCCCTGCGCATCCATTTGCATTCCAGTTTCCCCCTGTGGCTCTTGCAGTGATCCACAGGGTGCATCGGGCATTCCGATTAAAGAGCATTGATTGAGTTTATTAATTCATAATGCAAATGTAGTTTACTTTTTTTAGAAATGCAACAGAAGATATGCCATCGATTGATGAAATGACCATAAACTTGGCACAATAACTTTTAAAACCGATTTATCTAGCCATTTTTGTTTTGCCATCGCATCGTTTCCTTTTTTTGTTTTGTCCACTGCTATCAAGTTTATTTTCTATGTATGCTGATTTGGGCAAAAATAAAATGACTACTTGATTGATCTATTCATTTTCAACAAAGCCGCTTTTCGAACGGAAATGGAATAAGCCAATCCCACCACGTTGTGAAAAACCTCAGTTTTAGCAAACGTTATAACTTTCAAAAACTTTTTGTGTTGATGTATCTCCTTCACTAAAAACGCAAATATCAAATAAGTCTTCTATTTCTAAAAATAAAGGTAATGCAAAACTGACGCTGAATCGAGTGTAGAAGATAAAGAGATACAAACC
Source organism: Trididemnum clinides (assembly GCA_963675345.1). Classification (NCBI taxonomy): domain Eukaryota; kingdom Metazoa; phylum Chordata; class Ascidiacea; order Aplousobranchia; family Didemnidae; genus Trididemnum; species Trididemnum clinides. The sequence goes on along the minus strand of OY776300.1, from coordinate 12,056,592 downwards.
ATTTAGTGAGAGCCATTTAGTTAAAACATATGTGAATTTCTATTTCGATCAATGCCAAAGTCTTAAAAAGTCTTAGAGCGGTATTTTCAGCAGTTAATAGCTTTCGGAGGAAAGCAATGTCGTTTATTTATACCACTCATTTATTCTATAAAGGTTGAAGTTCACACTGATCAAATCAAAGTTGTCCGAGGTAAATAAATAATGATAAATAATAAAATTAACCGAATGCATTTGCACGATACAAAACAGTCATACCAAATGTATTGAAACTAAATCTATTAATAACAAAACGTAAAAGCACCACGGCCGCATAAACGTGTTTGGAAAGCTTTTTCGGTAAAACTAATAGCTACTAGTACTATTTTTAGCAAGATCGTGAACTTGTAAACCTGTTTTTTATTTTTAAGGAGAAAGTTAATGAGTGGGTTACTTTTGCTTGTGACGGGACGGGCCCTGCTGATGAGTCCAAAAGGACGAAACGCGTCCAGGGATGGTCTCGTCTAAATTGGTTGGGTGGTATACTCATTATTGTTTCCTGGCATATTCATTTTAATAAATTGTAATGCCCCTTACGCCCGTATGCCGCTTTGCCAATTAGTTGCAAGGTTTACAATTTCCCTCTTCGCTTAATAACTTTTAAAGATCGTGAACAGCAAACCTGTACTTATACAGTTCTTTTTAGCAACTCTCAAAACCGAAATTAGATTACTTTTCGTTTTTTGAAAATATAAAAAGCAAGAGAAAAAAGAAAATGCTTTGAGTCAAGCTACAGTATACAAGTCGAGTCTCAAGCTGTAACCAATCAAAGAAAAATATCAATATAAATATTCAACATAAACGAAGCGAATCGCAGAATAAAAATAATGTCATTTATCAAATCAATTATGCTCGTCTGCATCATCGCTTATTTGAAAAAATGCGAATCTGCAACAGTGCATTCAAGAACACTAACCGACTATAGAGCAGCACTACAAGATAATCAAAAGTAAGTATGCGACTGAGAAATTATATATTGTAATGACGTACGCACTTTGATCAGAACCCGAATTTTACAAAACTTGTCAAATATTTAAATCGGGACCATAAGCTAATTTTATTTTAAAATACGCCAGGACTAAACTGATTGCAGTACTAACAAAGTGTTTCGTTGCAGTTTGCTCAAGTTGTCTTCTGTGCACACTTTCTTGCACCGACTTTCGAAACGAAGCTCTTCAAGGCTCGACGAAAATTTAAGAACACATTACATAAACAATGTCTGCGAAAAGACATACGCTCGTTACAAGAAAATCGACTGCAAAAAATCAACAACTATAAAGTAAGTATAACTAAATAGTAACTCTTTACGTTCCTTTACAAATATCACATAATACTTCTTTACCCGTTGCATTATCTATTACGCCATCATTGAAAAATATCCCATTCAAGCACTTGTAAAACATTTGGCAAATACGTTAACAATATCTCTTGTATTTTACAGTTTGAATCTGCAGAACTGGCCTCAAGCTCAAAAAAAAGACAACAGATGTTTCTTTTCTTCGAAGATCACAGGATCAAACGTTCATTCCGTACTGCCAGCTAGCACTATTGTCAGAGTATGGAACAATGATTTACAAACATGGCAAAAAATCAAAGCAACTCTCGGATATTTTTGCTACAGGCCTAAATTGAACTAAATTAAAGCAACGTAGACACAGTTTTGATAACTTTAATGAAATGTATTATTTCATCGTCAATTGATATTTATGATTTTAATATTTGTTTGTATCTCTTGTGAGTTCAGAAAACATTTGAGTACTAATTTATATGCCATATTTATTTTTCACGTTAATAATATCAATAAAACTTTATCATCACAAAAAAATCGTTCGGCAAAGTAAGCACTTTGAAAGGAAATAGAGTCATCTTGCCATATGCTGACAGTGTGATGTAAAATTAAACTACAATAGATTGGATGTATTGAGCATCTTAATCCAAGATTTACTGGAATTTTATCCACCCAAGTCGTTTACCCATAACAAACGCCATTAGATCAAAGGTTTGCTGTCAAATCTTATAACTGCAAATGACTTGTGGTTTCATGCTGTTGTGTAAGCGCTAAACAACACGCTTGCCTTCATAGTTATACATAAGTGAGGAGAAAGAGTCAATGTCTTTAATTTCTGAAAACCTACGATACAAGTAGACCAATAACCAAATATTAGCGATAGTACAAATGAATGAGAAACTGTTTTTGTAGTTTGCATAAAAAAAGCAGTGACAACTAGTATGAAAACAGTGTTGCCCAAATATTTACTGCTTATGTTCGTAGCAGGTTATTTGGTTGATCTTGGTGGATTCAACGCGATCTTGAACCAAGAATATATAAATCTTGCAAATGAATAATTTGAAACCAACAAAAAATATTCGTCGATTTCCCTGATAAAACTCAGCAAATGTGATGTGTCCTCTATATCGGTGCTTTTATCTAAGCAATTGAGAAACATCTGAATATATTAGCAGTATTGAACAGATTTTCAACAGAGTAGGCAGCAATGACTTCTATTCTACGAACTGTAGTTCTCCTTGACACAGGAATTGCTTTGATGTTTGACTTCACTTCTGGACATACAATGCTTATTGCATCAACTATACAGTCTTTCACAAGTTCTGCATCCGAACAAGGTTTGTTGCAGTACCTTCTGCAATTTTGTCTGCCAAAACAAAATTTGCCCTTGTTGCAACCTCTTGGGCAGATGAACGATTGAAAAGAATAACTTGTTAATGTTTTAGTATCCTAACCATATTTGCTGATTTGATTTTTAGCTCTTATATCGAAAACTGTTGGCCAAAGTTACCATTATTCGCTACAAAATGTCTTTTGATATTATATTCTTTGAATACTGCACACGTTTCATCACAAATTAAACAAACAGCTTTTGATGGACCAGTGTCTATGAAAAAACACTTCTCTGTTTATTCCTTGTTAAACACACGGCATTCAGAATCGACTTGGCGTTTATTAACCCTCATGATGATGTATTTATTGCAGGGGTAGACAAATTACCGCACTTGAAAGTAAAATTACTGGTGTTATGAAAGCACGTCGCGTGAATATAACATATTGTTTTATAGCCATACTATATAAAAATTTCGCCCAAGTGAAATTCACAGACGTTAAACGAAACTGTTAAAACTGTCTTAAACATTGAACGCTTCGCGAAACGTTGTGAGCGGTTCGTTCTGCTGGCACGTGACCATTGCATTCAGTCAGCATGCAGCATTTAACGTGTAGCATGATTGGGTCCAATGTGAACGGGCTAATAGCCTGGCAAAAGCATCTTTACTCGTGGATTTTGGCAGGCACGGTCGGATACAGCCCGTAAATTTGCCCACACCTGATCTATGGTTATTAATAAAAAATCGCCTGCAATTAATAGCATACATTACTAATGCAAAGCGAAATAGTCTATTTCTGGACTAGCCGGTATATTGCAGTCATGCGCCAAGCTGTTTCTGCTTATAGCTTATTCTCTAATATGAAAATACGAAAACACAACATTTAATTTACGTGAAATTTCAACAATACATATCATTGACAAAAGCAGCAATACGCTCGTAGTTTCAAAAACACTAAGGCAGTGCGATTTTATCCGTAAGTGGAAGCCTAACAACAGTTTAGTCTTGCTCTGCACATTCGACGTTGCTTTTGACTCCTTAGCTGTTCTTACATTGAAGCAAAACAATTAGAAATCGAACTTGTCGCACGAAGATGAACGTAGATTAGAAGCTTGGAAATGGCAAGACAATATTTGAGTCAGCAGTCACCCTTGTAATGTTGTGGTAGTTGACGCAAGCTATAGTTTGAACTGAAAACGTCGGCTTTAATGTAAATGCAGTTCTGCTCGGCCATGCAGCAGGAAACGTAGCGATCACTCAACTCTTGATATTTCGATTACACTTTCGACGCTCCTTTTACTTCCATAGTACAAGATTATAGTTTGTTCTTTAGTAAAAAAAAACTACAAAATTTCAAATGCTATGCTTTTGCCAGTGGTGTCTGCAACGAGTTCGTTGTGCAGGCACCATTGGGGTGGTCTCCGAACCAGAGACAGATTGCTTTGAAACTGAAGAGGTAAATTGATGAAGCAGTGTGACAAGAAGGCAGTTACTGTTGCTTGCTTGATGGTCAAACTTGCTAAATGCAACGACTAATTACTGATAATGATACTACAAGTGCGACAAACATAACAACACAACGCGGGTTCAACTCGCGCACGGACTGCGCAAAAACTACAAATTTAAAGCGTTAGATATTGCCAATATTGTAACAATATTTATAGTGTCTTTATGAAAATAGAAAAATGGGCTTCATTTGCTTTGAAAAGTGTGTAGAATACAAACACATCGCTTTTGTCCCGCGGTCAACAGAAAAAGTTCTGATGCTGATCACAAACTTAGGAAATGTTTCAGTTTCTTTTCTCTTAACAAAAATTAATTTTTTGATTCACGATTGGCTTCTTGCGCTTTTGGATTTGTATTTCCTGATAAAATTCGGTACCGTTATCTAATTGACTACTGTAAAGCAACGGAAATCAAGTTTTATAAAACTCCCATATTAAATTTTGCTATCTGTCGTCCCTGCCACTATCAACTTTGATCCCTCCAAGCGCCTTGACGAACCGAAGTGATCATATTTGGACAAGTCCGAATATGAATTTCAACTTGACTGGCTATGATGGCGCAACAAGCAAACAATTCATTTATTTACCACAGAATTATAATGCAATACACATCCCATAAGCCTCACGAACAGATAGAAAGGAGTGAAAAGAGCGAGAAAGTGATTATGATGTTAAACTCGAGCTATCTTATTTCTACGAATGCAAAGAATCAATTACTATTTTACATTCAAAGTATTAGCGCTATATCTGTTCGTTCATACAGAGCAGCATTCAATAAGCGTACTTAATGCTTTATCAAGGTTAACGTAGACTGCAGCATAGAACTGTGCTTTTCCCTACATCTGCCGTTGTAGCACTACCGGGGTCGTTATTTATGATGATTTTGGGTTAGTTTCTGTGAATTGGAGAAAGTGGCATCAATACTTTGTTATCAGAGTACGAGCCGATTGCAATCATAGAAAAAAGTAGCATCCATGATTTGTTTTGCAGTTACGAGTCGGTCTTTGTCAGTGCCACCACTCGCCAGAGCAAACGAAGTGGTGGGGCACAAGCTGAAAGTGAAGGGGCACTAAAGTAGACTGAATTTAGCATATTAAAACTAATTTTGTATGGCTGCAAATCTTGTGCAATTTTGAAAATTTTGTACTTTGTAAAGCAGTGTTTCCCAACCTTTTTGCCGTCTCGTACCAAAATAAAGTCATGCGTTGAACGTGCGTACCACTAATTGATATTAATCAAATTTGCGTGTAAAGCATTGGCGATTCTAGATCTAACCACTTCAAAAGTAACGCTAAAAACCTACAAAAAGCAATATTTTTGGACTTAACAATAAAAACCAGATACACAAAATAATTTAATGCGATTTTTGTTTGTTGTCCACCAAACGATCGATACGCGGTTTAATAGATTCGCTGACGGCACATCGAAAATCGTGCTTAAGAGCAAATAATCGGTTTCGCTTTTTTGTTTTTATGTTTAGAAAGGTCGAAAATCTATGCTCACATTCCCACGTTGACGGAAATATGAACAACTGTGAAACAGCGCAAGAGGTCACTGCAGGGTGTGATGCAGCAACATCAAGCTAGAAGTTATAAGCGGGACAATCTCCATGTCTTATCTTTGCATCATTATCCTCTTGATAATCTATTAATTCTTTCTGCTCACCGGCTCCAACAGCCAATTCGTCCAAAATAACTGAAAAGGGATTTGTTATGTATTCATAACTGGGCGCTTCTGGAAAGTACTGTTCCAATTCCTCTTTAAGTGATGCAAGATGACTAGCGATTTCTTCAGAAAAAGAACACTTCATCTTTAAAGATGACAAACATTTGAACATCTCAAATTGATTGTTTTCTGTGTTCCTCTTCCACAAATTTAATTTTCAAATGAAAGCACCTAGCTTTGAAACGTCATCTATGATTGTCCCATTTCGTCTTTGAAGCGACAGATTTACGTTATTGAAAGCTTTAAAAATGTATGAAAGGTATGCTAATCTTTGAACAAATTTGTTGTTTTCAAGATACTTGGAATACTCGTGGCCCAACTCTTTAAAAAGCAGTAGCATCTCGTCCTTCCTTTTGAACAGACGTTTAGTAGCATTCTCGCAAGAAAGCCAACGATCTTCGGTGTGATAAAGAAGGCTGGTATGTTCCGAGCCTAGGTTTTCACGCAGCTGCTTAAAAAGCCGGGTATTTAAAGATGATGCCTTAACAAAATCTATGATTTTCACTACTTGTTTTAAACAAGCTGACAACTGTGCAGACAGCACTTTTGTGTAAAGGGCGAACCTATGGATAAAACAGTGAACAGACGATGTTTGGAGAAACAGCTTTAACATACGACTTACACCCAGACCTGCAGTCAAGCATTGAGGGAGCACCGTCGGTGGTATACCCCACAAGATTTTTCCAGTCTAGTCCATTTTTCTTAAAGAAAACTATCCAAAATATCTTTCCCTTTCGTAGTTATAGAAACTTCGTGATTCATTAGTAATTCAGTTTTCATTATATTCGCCTGCGCATAACGGACATAAACAAGTAATTGACAATAATTGGTAATATTTGTGGACTCGTCCACTTGTATTGCAAATTGAAACTTTAATTCTTTTATCGCTGCGAGTATTTGGTCGGCGATATCATCTGACATTTCCTCAATTCGGCGCCTCATCGTATCATCCGAAAGGGAAACAGCATTTAACTTTGCGACTGCTTGCTCTCCGAAAACTCGCTCCACCAAAATTTTAGCTCCAGGCAGACTAAGAGACTCTGCAATATTATGAGGTTGTTTTTGTTTGGTCACTAAAAGACCAATCTCAAAAGAAGCCGCAACAACATCTGCGCTTTTCTTCTGCATTTGACCCATTTTGTTCATACGTTGACGCTTAACGTTGTCAGCCAATCGCTGAAAATAGCTCTCGTGTGCGTTTATTTCATTTGGGTGATTCCTTTCCAAATGGCGCTTCAGCAAACTAGGCTTCATAGCCGCATTACATAGCACCCAGTAAAGCACCCAGTGAAGAGCATCCCGGATTGTTTCAGAAAAAGTAATGATGGTGATAACTACAATGTCATATGTAGCAAACCTTCCAGTCGTACGTTCAAATTAAACAGTAGTAAGTATGTTATCAAAATTATTGGAAGCTCCAGAACATACAAAAAACGAATACGACTAAAGACTCGTCCACAGCCAATGACCTGATAATAGATGACAGCACAATTACACAATAACAAATATCGGCATCAAAAAATGAAAATAAAATTCGCTGAAAACAATAAAACAATTCTTTATTCGTGACAGTGGTAAATCCCTGCGCATCCATTTGCATTCCAGTTTCCCCCTGTGGCTCTTGCAGTGATCCACAGGGTGCATCGTGCATTCCGATTAAAGAGCATTGATTGAGTTTATTAATTCATAATGCAAATGTAGTTTACTTTTTTTAGAAATGCAACAGAAGATATGCCATCGATTGATGAAATGACCATAAGCTTGGCACAATAACTTTTAAAACCGATTTATCTAGCCATTTTTGTTTTGCTATCGCATCGTTTCCTTTTTTTGTTTTGTCCACTGCTATCAAGTTTATTTTCTATGTATGCTGATTTGGGCAAAAATAAAATGACTACTTGATCGATTTATTCATTTTCAACAAAGCCGCTTTTCGAACGGAAATGGAATAAGCCAATCCCACCACGTTGTGAAAAACCTCAGTTTTAGCAAACGTTATAACTTTCAAAAACTTTTTGTGTTGATGTATCTCCTTCACTAAAAACGCAAATATCAAATAAGTCTTCTATTTCGAAAAATAAAGGTAATGCAAAACTGACGCTGAATCGAGTGTAGAAGATAAAGAGATACAAACCATTTAGTTGAAACATATGTGAATTTCTATTTCGATAAATGCCAAAGTCTTAAAAAGTCTTAGAGCGGTATTTTCAGAAGTTAATAGCTTTCGGAGGAAAGCAATGTCGTTTATTTATACCACTCATTTATTCTATAAAGGTTGAAGTTCACACTGACCAAACCAAAATTGTCCGAGGTAAATAAATAATGATAAATAATAAAATTAACCGAATGCATTTGCACGATACAAAACAGTCATACCAAATGTATTGAAACTAAATCTATTAATAACAAAACGTAAAAGCACCACGGCCGCATAAACGTGTTTGGAAAGCTTTTTTGGCAAAACTAATAGCTACTAGTACTATTTTTAGCAAGATCGTGAACTTGTAAACCTTTTTTTTATTTTTAAGGAGAAAGTTAATGAGTGGGTTACTTTTGCTTGTGACGGGACGGGCCCTGCTGATGAGTCCAAAAGGACGAAACGCGTCCAGGGATGGTCTCGTCTAAATTGGTTGGGTGGTATACTCATTATTGTTTCCTGGCATATTCATTTTAATAAATTGTAATGCCCCTTACACCCGTATGCCGCTTTGCCAATTAGTTGCAAGGTTTACAATTTCCCTCTTCGCTTAATAACTTTTAAAGATCGTGAACAGCAAAGCTGTACTTATACAGTTCTTTTTAGCAACTCTCAAAACCGAAATTAGATTACTTTTCGTTTTTTGAAAATATAAAAAGCAAGAGAAAAAAGAAAATGCTTTGAGTCAAGCTACAGTATATAAGTCGAGTCTCAAGCTGTAACCAATCAAAGAATAATATCAATATTCAACATAAACGAAGCGAATCGCAGAATAAAAATAATGTCATTTATCAAATCAATTACGCTCGTCTGCATCATCGCTTATTTGAAAAAATGCGAATCTGCAACAGTGCATTCAAGAACACTAACCGACTATAGAGCAGCACTACAAGATAATCAAAAGTAAGTATGCGACTGAGAAATTATATATTGTAATGACGTACGCACTTTGATCAGAACCCGAATTTTACAAAACTTGTCAAATATTTAAATCGGGACCATAAGCTAATTTTATTTTAAAATACGCCAGGACTAAACTGATTGCAGTACTAACAAAATGCTTCGTTGCAGTTTGCTCAAGTTGTCTTCTGTGCACACTTTCTTGCACCGACTTTCGAAACGAAGCTCTTCAAGGCTCGACGAAAATTTAAGAACACATTACATAAACAATGTCTGCGAAAAGACATACGCTCGTTACAAGAAAATCGACTGCAAAAAATCAACAACTATAAAGTAAGTATAACTAAATAGTAACTCTTTACGTTCCTTTACAAATATCACATAATACTTCTTTACCCGTTGCATTATCTATTACGCCATCATTGAAAAATATCCCATTCAAGCACTTGTAAAACATTTGGCAAATACGTTAACAATATCTCTTGTATTTTACAGTTTGAATCTGCAGAACTGGCCTCAAGCTCAAAAAAAAGACAACAGATGTTTCTTTTCTTCGAAGATCACAGGATCAAACGTTCATTCCGTACTGCCAGCTAGCACTATTGTCAGAGTATGGAACAATGATTTACAAACATGGCAAAAAATCAAAGCAACTCTCGGATATTTTTGCTACAGGCCTAAATTGAACTAAATTAAAGCAACGTAGACACAGTTTTGATAACTTTAATGAAATGTATTATTTCATCGTCAATTGATATTTATGATTTTAATATTTGTTTGTATCTCTTGTGAGTTCAGAAAACATTTGAGTGCTAATTTATATGCCATATTTATTTTTCACGTTAATAATATCAATAAAACTTTATCATCACAAAAAAATCGTTCGGCAAAGTAAGCACTTTGAAAGGAATCAGAGTCATCTTGCCATATGCTGACAGTGTGATGTAAAATTAAACTACAATAGATTGGATGTATTGAGCATCTCAATCCAAGCAATTAAACGAGTTGCGATTTTTTTGCATAAACCAATTGACTTAAAGCCGGATCTACCGTTTGTTTGGATCGGCAAACCTGGATTTAATGAAGCTATGAATGCTTATGAGAAATATGTCGGTTATTGTGCGCGTGGTTGCTAAAGCAAGAACAACAGCTTGTTGATTGTAGCGAATGCCGTATTTAATTGTGCACACATGGGTCTACATTTGAACAATATATTACTTTGACTGTTTGTAGATAAAAAATATCAAAGAATTACAGTTTACATCAGATTTGAAAGCAACAATTTCATAGAAATGTTTGTTTTATCGGGTGACATAATTACAACAGTGCATCAAATCACATCTGCAACAAATATTTGATCAATAATTTAGCAATACATTCAGGTACGATTGCTAGCTTTTTCAACTACTTATCTACCACCATTTATTGAAAGGATTAAGATCTTTTTTATAGAGAGGGAGGCAATCGATTCATTGGGATATTACCCACTCAGGTCGTTTACCCATAAAAAACGCCATTAGATCTAAGGTTTGCTCTCAAAACTTATGACTGCAAATGACTTGTGGTTTCATGCTGTTGTTTGTAGTTTGCATAAAATTGGATGAGAAACTGTTTTTGTAGTTTGCATAAAAAAAGCAGTGACAACTAGTATGAAAACAGTGTTGCCCAAATATTTACTGCTTATGTTCGTAGCAGGTTATTTGGTTGATCTTGGTGGATTCAACGCGATCTTGAACCAAGAATATATAAATCTTGCAAATAAATAATTTGAAACCAACAAAAATATTCGTCGATTTCCCTGATAAAACTCAGCAAATGTGATGTGTCCTCTACATCGGTGCTTTCATTTAAAGCAATTGAGAAACATCTGAATATATTAGCAGTATTGAACAGATTTTCAACAGAGTAGGCAGCAATGACTTCTATTCTACGAACTGTAGTTCTCCTTGACACAGGAATTGTTTTGATGTTTGACTTCACTTCTGGACATACAATGCTTATTGCATCAACTATACAGTCTTTCACAAGTTCTGCATCCGAAAAAGGTTTGTTGCAGTACTTTCTGCAATTTTGTCTGCCAAAACAAAATTTGCCTTTGTTGCAACCTCTTGGGCAGATGAACGATTGAAAAGAATAACTTGTTGATGTTTTAGTTTCTTAACCATATTTGCTGATTTGATTTTCAGCTCTTATATCGAAAACTGTGGCCAAAGTTACCATTATTCGCTACAAAATGTCTTTTGATATTATATTCTTTGAATACTGCACACGTTTCATCACAAATTTAACAAACAGCTTTTGATGGACCAGTGTCTATGAAAAAACACTTCTCTGTCCATTCCTTGTTAAACACACGGCATTCAGAATCGACTTGGCGTTTATTAACCCTCATGATGATTAATTTATTGCAGGGGTAGACAAATTACCGCACTTGAAAGTAAAATTACTGGTGTTATGAAAGCACGTCGCGTGAATATAACATATTGTTTTATAGCCATACTATATAAAAATTTCGCCCAAGTGAAATTCACAGACGTTAAACGAAACTGTTAAAACTGTCTTAAACATTGAACGCTTCGCGAAACGTTGTGAGCGGTTCGTTCTGCTGGCACGTGACCATTGCATTCAGTCAGCATGCAGCATTTAACGTGTAGCATGATTGGGTCCAATGTGAACGGGCTAATAGCCTGGCAAAAGCATCTTTATTCGTGGATTTTGGCAGGCACGGTCGGATACAGCCCGTAAATATGCCCACACCTGATCTATGGTTATTAATAAAAAATCGCCTGCAATTAATAGCATACATTACTAATGCAAAGCAAAATAGTCTATTTCTGGACTAGCCGGTATATTGCAGTCATGCGCCAAGCTGTTTCCGCTTATAGCTTATTCTCTAATATGAAAATATTAATATAGCTTTGAAAAAAGCTGTTTTAGCCATAAGCTTTTCGTGACGCTCTCATCAGTGGCGGTATCGCGTCAAAAGGGAAGATCTAGAGTGAATGAGTCTTTTATGCGAATAATTTGGATGTTACGTAATCAAGAAAGGCCAATGATTGCGTTTGTATTGCAAAGCGCGCGAAAGAAAGATTTCGCAAGTGCGAAAGTTAAAGAAGGCGCGGCAGGAGGCCAAATGCTACGATTATCGAAAGAGTTTGAGAGTGTAAACAAACTCTTTCTGTCTGCATAACACCGGGCGTCGGGTCTTGATATAAGTAGCCTCTAAAAGATTGAGATGGAAAGAGCTGCGCGCTGCGGCAAGGATTGAAAACCGCTTATCATCATAGTTTAATGCGCATCGATCATTATCTAAAAGATGCTGACCAATGGCGGAGTCACAGTCCGGTTTGGTGTCGGTTCGTTTGCATGATCTGTGTGGTTGAGATCGGCGTGGACGAGTCAATTGCTGTCTTAACCATTGCGGAACATGTTGCTTGATGCGATCCTGTAGTCGTTGAGATGTTCGCCCTACGTACCGACTATCACAGTGGCACTTGTATTCATATATGACAAAGCTTTTCTGAATGGCAGGTAGAACATCCTTGCGGGCCACAGGCAGCATGCGCTTAGACGTAAAGACCAGGCGGGTGCTGACGGAACCATAGCAGCTTTCCACGGCGGTTTTGACTTCTTTTTCTAAGTTTGTAGATGGCTTACCTATCCAAGGGACCCTCAAGTACACAGGACACTTTTCAGGGCCAAATCGCTTAAGGGTGGAGAACTGAGCAATTTTCTTGGTGATCTGAGTGTTGATGATGTTTTTAGGATAGCCATTGTCCAGTAATATCTTCCTAATCCGTTCTATTTCTTCATTGAGTCTACGCTTGGTGCAAATCATTAGAGCTCGATGCACCAATGTAGATATTAGACTTATTTTGCGTTTGAGAGGACTAAAGGACTCCCAACGCAAATACTGTCCAGTGAAGGTGGGTTTACGGTATACACTGGTCTCCAAGCCAGCATCTGTTCTTTCGACGTAGACGTCAAGAAACGGTAGACATTTCTCTTTCTCTTTTTCAAAGGTGAACTTGAGGGATGGATGAAGGCAGTTGAGTTTGGTCAGGAATTCATCTGCTTCAGTTTCGTGATCGAAGATGGCAAACGTGTCGTCAACATATCTGAAGTATGTTGAAGGCTTTTGCGTTTGAGAAAATAACTTTTCTTCATAATATCCAACGAAGATGTTGGCCAAAGCCGGACCAAGTGGTGATCCCATAGCTACTCCGTCTGTTTGCTTGTACATGGTGTTATTGAAGCTGAACTCAACTGAGGATGTAGCGCTCTTCATCAATTCAACAAACACGTCCTTTGGAATGACTGGTCGGGAATTAGACTGGTCGTAGAGGGCTTCCGAACAGATTTTGATGGTTTCCTCAAGGGGAACGTTGGTGAACAAGCTGGATACATCAAAAGAACACATGAAGACATTAGGGTCGATGTCAAGATTTTGCATGGTCTTAGCAAACGTAAACGAATCTGAAATGCAATGTGACGAAAACCGCTCCAACACAGGTTGTAATAGGCTAGCCAACCACTTGCCAAGTTCATGATGGGACGAACCTGTCATAGACAGTATTGGGCGAAGTGGAGTGCCTTCTTTGTGTGTTTTCGGCAAACCATACATTCGAGGTCTTTGCGATCCAGTTGGTCGTATTGCGTCATATATCCACTTCGGCATGTGATCGGCTTTGACTAAGTCAAGCAACCGCTTCTGAAGGCGCGATTCAATGATGGCTGTGTTGTCATTGCTGGAGACTGGACCAAGTCTTCTAAATTTCGATTGATCATCAAGTATCTTGTTCATTTTATCGACGTAGTCGCTTTTGTTTAAAAGGACAACGCCGGAGCCTTTGTCGGGTTTGGTGACAATAATGTCATCATTCTTTCGTAACCGGTTGATTGCACGAAAGCACTCTTTGTGCATTGTGAAGTCACGTGAGTCTATCGTGCTGTCACTATACAAATGAGCAAGGTCGGCGAGTCGGGCTTTCAAAGCAGTGCGTTGTTCAACAGAACTGGCACTGTGATGTAAAAGCTGTGCCCACAGTGACTCAAATTCGGCGAAGATTTCTTCTTTGCACAGATACCTGGGTGGCAACCCAAAGTTAAGACCATGCGACAGCACGAAACTTTCAGTGTCAGACAAGACATAATCTGAAAGATTCAGAACATGCCTAGTAGTATCACCGAGAGCATTGCCGAAACGGTCACGTCTGAGTAAAGCAAGCAATCGCTCGTTTTTGTTCTTCCATTTTGATTTCGTTCTTTCATCAAGTAGTGCCAGGTATCTGCAGAATCTGATTGTGTCGAAGAATGTTAGAAATTCGCGGGCCGCCCGCCAATGTGATTGGTTAATTGTTTGAAGTTTTCTTGATTGCTCTGTTAGCTTTTCAACATCATCTGTTAGAAAAGCGCGTTCCATCTCTGGGCTGTGCCTGGCTCGTGATCGTTCAATGCGAGCAACGATGTACTTAGGGGCAACTCTTTTAGAAATGCAAGCCTTGAGAAAGGCTGCAGAGAACTTAAGAGTTCTGACTTTTCCTCTAGTTCTTACCACATTGTTCAAAACAGCTATTTGCTGTTTGGTGTACCGAAGGCGGAAGTACACAAAAATCTTGTTGGTGGTACAAAATTTTAATATAGCTTTGAAAAAAGCTGTTTTAGCCATAAGCTTTTCGTGACGCTCTCATCAGTGGCGGTATCGCGTCAAAAGGGAAAATCTAGAGTGAATGAGTCTTTTATGCGAATAATTTGGATGTTACGTAATCAAGAAAGGCCAATGATTGCGTTTGTATTGCAAAGCGCGCGAAAGAAAGATTTCGCAAGTGCGAAAGTTAAAGAAGGCGCGGCAGGAGGCCAAATGCTACGATTATCGAAAGAGTTTGAGAGTGTAAACAAACTCTTTCTGTCTGCATAACACCGGGCGTCGGGTCTTAATATAAGTAGCCTCTAAAAGATTGAGATGGAAAGAGCTGCGCGCTGCGGCAAGGATTGAAAACCGCTTATCATCATAGTTTAATGCGCATCGATCATTATCTAAAAGATGCTGACCAATGGCGGAGTCACAGTCCGGTTTGGTGTCGGTTCGTTTGCATGATCTGTGTGGTTGAGATCGGCGTGGACGAGTCAATTGCTGTCTTAACCATTGCGGAACATGTTGCTTGATGCGATCCTGTAGTCGTTGAGATGTTCGCCCTACGTACCGACTATCACAGTGGCACTTGTATTCATATATGACAAAGCTTTTCTGAATGGCAGGTAGAACATCCTTGCGGGCCACAGGCAGCATGCGCTTAGACGTAAAGACCAGGCGGGTGCTGACGGAACCATAGCAGCTTTCCACGGCGGTTTTGACTTCTTTTTCTAAGTTTGT
Organism: Trididemnum clinides; assembly: GCA_963675345.1. NCBI lineage: Eukaryota > Metazoa > Chordata > Ascidiacea > Aplousobranchia > Didemnidae > Trididemnum > Trididemnum clinides. The sequence continues at coordinate 12,041,237 of OY776300.1, read as the reverse complement.
AGATGGCTTACCTATCCAAGGGACCCTCAAGTACACAGGACACTTTTCAGGGCCAAATCGCTTAAGGGTGGAGAACTGAGCAATTTTCTTGGTGATCTGAGTGTTGATGATGTTTTTAGGATAGCCATTGTCCAGTAATATCTTCCTAATCCGTTCTATTTCTTCATTGAGTCTACGCTTGGTGCAAATCATTAGAGCTCGATGCACCAATGTAGATATTAGACTTATTTTGCGTTTGAGAGGACTAAAGGACTCCCAACGCAAATACTGTCCAGTGAAGGTGGGTTTACGGTATACACTGGTCTCCATGCCAACATCTGTTCTTTCGACGTAGACGTCAAGAAACGGTAGACATTTCTCTTTCTCTTTTTCAAAGGTGAACTTGAGGGATGGATGAAGGCAGTTGAGTTTGGTCAGGAATTCATCTGCTTCAGTTTCGTGATCGAAGATGGCAAACGTGTCGTCAACATATCTGAAGTATGTTGAAGGCTTTTGCGTTTGAGAAAATAACTTTTCTTCATAATATCCAACGAAGATGTTGGCCAAAGCCGGACCAAGTGGTGATCCCATAGCTACTCCGTCTGTTTGCTTGTACATGGTGTTATTGAAGCTGAACTCAACTGAGGATGTAGCGCTCTTCATCAATTCAACAAACACGTCCTTTGGAATGACTGGTCGGGAATTAGACTGGTCGTAGAGGGCTTCCGAACAGATTTTGATGGTTTCCTCAAGGGGAACGTTGGTGAACAAGCTGGATACATCAAAAGAACACATGAAGACATTAGGGTCGATGTCAAGATTTTGCATGGTCTTAGCAAACGTAAACGAATCTGAAATGCAATGTGACGAAAACCGCTCCAACACAGGTTGTAATAGGCTAGCCAACCACTTGCCAAGTTCATGATGGGACGAACCTGTCATAGACAGTATTGGGCGAAGTGGAGTGCCTTCTTTGTGTGTTTTCGGCAAACCATACATTCGAGGTCTTTGCGATCCAGTTGGTCGTATTGCGTCATATATCCACTTCGGCATGTGATCGGCTTTGACTAAGTCAAGCAACCGCTTCTGAAGGCGCGATTCAATGATGGCTGTGTTGTCATTGCTGGAGACTGGACCAAGTCTTCTAAATTTCGATTGATCATCAAGTATCTTGTTCATTTTATCGACGTAGTCGCTTTTGTTTAAAAGGACAACGCCGGAGCCTTTGTCGGGTTTGGTGACAATAATGTCATCATTCTTTCGTACCGGTTGATTGCACGAAAGCACTCTTTGTGCATTGTGAAGTCACGTGAGTCTATCGTGCTGTCACTATACAAATGAGCAAGGTCGGCGAGTCGGGCTTTCAAAGCAGTGCGTTGTTCAACAGAACTGGCACTGTGATGTAAAAGCTGTGCCCACAGTGACTCAAATTCGGTCTATGACAGGTTCGTCCCATCATGAACTTGGCAAGTGGTTGGCTAGCCTATTACAACCTGTGTTGGAGCGTTTTCGTCACATTGCATTTCAGATTCGTTTACGTTGCTAAGACATGCAAAATCTTGACATCGACCCTAATGTCTTCATGTGTTCTTTTGATGTATCCAGCTTGTTCACCAACGTTCCCCTTGAGGAAACCATCAAAATCTGTTCGGAAGCCCTCTACGACCAGTCTAATTCCGACCAGTCATTCCAAAGGACGTGTTTGTTGAATTGATGAAGAGCGCTACATCCTCAGTTGAGTTCAGCTTCAATAACACCATGTACAAGCAAACAGACGGAGTAGCTATGGGATCACCACTTGGTCCGGCTTTGGCCAACATCTTCGTTGGATATTATGAAGAAAAGTTATTTTCTCAAACGCAAAAGCCTTCAACATACTTCAGATATGTTGACGACACGTTTGCCATCTTCGATCACGAACTGAAGCAGATGAATTCTGACCAAACTCAACTGCCTTCATCCATCCCTCAAGTTCACCTTTGAAAAAGAGAAAGAGAAATGTCTACCGTTTCTTGACGTCTACGTCGAAAGAACAGATGCTGGCTTGGAGACCAGTGTATACCGTAAACCCACCTTCAC